>OY856410.1:1475897955-1476632955 GCA_963693085.1 Alisma plantago-aquatica
GCATTACTATCCTACTGTCGAGCCTTCCATTGCTGCTCCGCCACCTTTTGATGTTGGTAGTTCCGTTCTTGTTGTTCTGCCATTACCTATTGGCCCCTTGGCCACTCTGCTTGCCTCCTTGGGTGACTCTGCTCCGTCCTTCCCACAGGCCAAGGAGCTTCCTGCTCTTGGTATGTCGTGGGCTGAGCAGAATGCCCACTAGCCCGGTCGTTCCTTTGACCCTCCTGATGGTGAGGAGATGCCAGACCAGGCCGAGGATGATGATGTTGATGTTGATGACGGTGATAACGAGGATGCTTCCGACGATGGTGATGGTGATGGTGATGGTTTTGATGATGGCACTACTTCCCTACCTTCTGACGGGGATGTGGACTACACACCTGGCGATGAGGATGTTGTTGATATAGATAGCTTAGACATTAAGGTGGTGTCTTCATTTTTAGTCTAGCATGCTTATCATTAATATCTTTCTAGACTATTTTGTATTAGAAACATCATGGCACATTCTTCTGAGTTGTACTATTTCTTATCTTTGTGTTATCACTTTTGTGTTTGTAGTTGCTCGTATGTGGATGTATATCTAAGTTGTAATATCCTTGATTTGTACTATGGCTATTTCCTATGGTTTATCCTATTATTTGGTGCCATCTTGAGTTATATTTTGATCATGACTTGGATTGTATGTCATCTTTTATTTGTGTGTGATATCTGCCTTTAAACTGTTATTTCATCCTTTGCTTACATGTTTGGTTGAGTTTTTGGAGAAGACCTGGATTTTTCTCTTCTACCCCCCTACCTTTTTGATAATGTCAAAAGGGGGAGAGATATTTCAAGTGATAGCTCATGTCTTGAACCTCAATCATATTGTTTTTCTTTGCTATAATATTGCTTTCACTTGTGAGATCCTTTTCTTATTCAATTCACTGTCTTTTATGTGAACTTGCAAAGGACTACACATTACATGTATATTGGTATTGCTATGCGTAGAGAAACAAACCATGTAGGTTATAGGAAGCATAGATTGAGGAGGATCAAATTCACATTGTTCACATTATGAATCTCCCAAATTTACAAGGCAAAGGTATAAGTGTCATATCCTTTACAATATGCATTAGGAATGGTTTGTCATTGTCAAAAAGGGGGAGAATGTTGACCTAGAGGTTATACATTGCCTATATTTTGATAATGACTTAACCATTCCACTCATATGTATCTAATATGTGTGTTTAAGATTGTTTGCAGGCATTAGGTACATGAAAAAGATCCAAAATCCAAAGCCCTAGAATGGGTCAAGTTCAAGTCAAAATAGCTACAAGTATGCCTTTTGGGATTTCTATGTAAATGACCTTAGAATCTTTATGTAATCACTTGTAATGATGAATTGACTTGTAACTTAAGTGAGAAAAATTGTTTGGGACAAAAATCACCTAGTTTTAATCACATTAGATGCAATTTAGAAAATTGATTTCAGGCACTTTGTCGGTCGAGTTTCCCAGCCTTAAAACTCAACTGATCAACCCTTAGTCAATTTTCTATAGATTGCATCGATCGAGTTGTGTTTACACGAAACTCGACCGATCAGGTAATTGACCATTTCGACTTCAAATGGTCGGTCGAGTTTTGTCACGACAAACTCGATCGATCATTTGAATATCGGCTTTGTCATTTACTTGATCGGCCGAGTTACCTTTATTGAAACTCGACCGATTGCACTATACGAAATTTGTAAAAAAAAAGTGATGTGAACGTTGGTGAGTGTTTTAAACGAAAATAGAGTTGTTTCTTTGAACAAAAAACGTCTATTTTCATATCCAAGTGTTCCACAACTTAAAGGGGCACCCTCAACTATAAGTAGACCCTCTTGGAGTTCATTCCAAGGCTGCTCATAAATTGCAAACTTGGTGCTAGCATAGTTGAGAGTGTTCTAACCCTTTGAGCCCCTTTCTCTCTCTACCTTCAAGTCAAATTCATGAGTATGAGTGAGATAGGTCCCTGTGTAAGAGAGCTACTCCATGTGTTGATGTAAAAGCTCTCCTCCATCTTCCAACACCTCCATTCCTTTGAAGATTGTTGAAGATCCCTCTCCAAGTGAAGGAGAAGGTGGTGTTGTTCTTCAAGGTTGAAGAAGGCAAGTTGCTCCAGGTCTCCAAGTGAAGGAGATAGGTGCTCCAGATCTCCAAGTGAAGGAGAGAAGCAAGGAAACACTCAAGGAAGATAGGTAATCCCTTGAAGGCAGAAGACTTGAAGAAAGGAGTGGGTAAGTCCATGTTGATGGCTGAAGACTCCATGCTTCAAGTGGGTAAGCTCCTTCTATAGGTTGAAGATATTTACTTGAGGTACTAAGCCCTTGGATGTGTGGTTGTTGTATCTTGTAATGTTATTGTGGAATATAAGAGTACCAAGATTACAAATCCTAGAGACTAACCCACTCTAGGTAGTGGACTGACATTGCTCCTAAGTTTAGGACATGGAACCACTCTAATCCACCTGTCCATGTGCTTTCTCTTCCTTGTCTCTTATCCTTGTTGTGCATGTTAGATTAGGTCATCAAATTGTTGCTTGTTTAAGTTTCTGTAATTAATATAATTTGGTGGTCTAATCAATTTTGTGAGAATTGTGAAGCTCTATTCAACCCCACCCTTCTAGAGCCCATTGATCCAACATATTCCACCCATGTTCCTTTGTGGAGCTACCACTCTCTATTGGAAGGTTAAGAAATTCTTTCTTTGCATATAATGTTGTCAGCTTATGCTCTAAAAGAATGATTGATACCATCAGCCTACACATATAACACTATCAGTGAAGAATGTTGTCTTTGAAACTACCATTACTACCGGTTGTGGCATATATATAGACTCTTAACATGAAAGCAAAACCACATAGGTAGAAGGGAATTCTATTGAGAGTTGTAATTAATACTTGATAGAAAACGAAAAAAAAAAATCAAATATATGTGGTGATAAACTACTATCTAGTTTGATGGAATCAATATGACAGGGTCATTGACTGGCCACACCTAGAGGCGTTGTGGTATTATGAGAATAAGTCTAGTTTATATATAAACTATCTCTACAAAACATGAATGTAAATATATTTATTTGGATGAAAGATATTGGATGAAATATGTACAATAAAAATCTAAAACATGATATGTCGTGTTACATAAAGATGAGACAATCGTAGCTCAGAATAAGAATATAAAAAATCCCAATAAGCTCTGGAGAAGGATTGATTCAAACGTATCCATTGTACAAAAATAATTAAAATTACAAGACTTATAGTAGATAGTGAATGGTGCTAAAATTGATAGAGTTAAGAAAAGAGAACGAAGTGAACATTTAATTGAATTGCACTTTTTACTTTTACCACTTTTACTTACTAAGAGGCCGTCATTTATTTTTATGAGGAAGTATATATTGCCGATGTATCTTAAACACATTTTTATACCTAGTTTATTAGGAAAATATTCAAGTGATGGTGTGAGCTGAGCATGAATGTAGAGTATCCAATATCTCATGTGTTGAGACGGTATATATTCCTGAATGCGCTTGCATGCTCACAGTGACCCATAAGTGGCAAAACCGGTAGTATAGGAGGCCTCCTATACTTATTGTATAGGACAACCAATGAAAACACTAAAAACCCAGCCCATAAAAAAATCAATGGAGAGAGAAAATAATTTTTTAGCAGTAAAACGAATTTTTTTAATGCCAGAGAAAATTCTGATTGGTCTCCTACCATCTTTTTATAGGAGGCCTCCTATAGGATAGGCGTCCCATAAGTGGAGCCACTTGTTATTTCGGGAGCAGTGCAGGCATAGCTTTTGAAGACAGGAAAAGCGGTTGGTGAGGGAAAGAATGGAGAATGTCATGTCTCGTGGGCTGCTGGTCTGCCATTTACCTTTGATGGATGGAGTTCCTCTCCACAGCTAGCGGATATCCAACGGTCGCTTTTGGATCAGATGCTGGCATGTAGCTATGCGTTTCAAACCACAAATTTTTCGCATATTGGGTGTCGGCCTGTGATGCCTGCCTACCTTTCTGGTATGGAAGTTACTCGTCATTTCTCTAAGAAATCTCACCTGAGCAGGAATACCTAAACAGTGGAAGACATGGTACCGCAGCGACTTCTCCCACATGCACTCAGGCAGAAAACAGAAACACCGACGTGCTTTTTTTGGGAGGGAGGGGTTGTATAACTGAATCGGGATGGATAGAGAGCTATGAATGTACATACATTGATGTTGGCCTGTCACATGCATTGTTAGAGAAAAGTTGCTATCGACAACAAGGTGGAGAATAAAGGGGGCGGACTTGCTTGTCGTCGTGTTTCTTCTTCGTTAGGCAAAGAGAAAGGACGACCTAGCTAGCTTTGTTTCTTAGTAGATGGTTGTAATTTACAGACTGAGAACCTCTAAACTCTGATGTTGAGAGAGGGTTATACTGTCACAGACTCGAGATAGAGACGGAGACTACAAGGAAAAGAAAGAAAAGACTCCCATGGGTGTGCATGGGCGGAGCGCAATATATTTACACCTGTCTGCTCCGCCAGCACTCAGGACCCAACAGACATACACACGCACACGCTGGACTATAATAGTAACGTTATATATTTTTGATTCAGTTTACTAGAACTGTCTTTTTGTTGTTCGTTTGTTTCTCTCAGCGCTCTACGGTACTACGACTCGTCTAAGTGGTGAGGGTTTGTCCGTTCTCTGTGGGGAATCCCAATCCCGACAAGCCAAACGGCGCACCCAATCCCTGCTGCGTCAGGTTCATCTCGACGCCACTGTTAAGCTGCTGGAGCTGAAACTGCAGCTGGTTCTGCTGCTGCTGCCTCCTCTGCAGCTGGCGTATCATCACCAGGAGCTCGACATCCCTGAGCCTCCTCCTGAGCGACTCGCACTCGGCCTCCATCCTCCTGTTACTGATCTGAAACAATCCCACACCGTGTTCGACAGCACCCAGCTTCTCCGCGA
This sequence comes from Alisma plantago-aquatica, assembly GCA_963693085.1. Lineage (NCBI taxonomy): Eukaryota > Viridiplantae > Streptophyta > Magnoliopsida > Alismatales > Alismataceae > Alisma > Alisma plantago-aquatica. The sequence goes on from OY856410.1 coordinate 1,475,902,934, forward strand.
GGCAGCCTTTCAGAGCCGTTAGCCTGGCAGCCTCACGCTCGAGTTCCTGCTGCCGCTCCCGCAACCGTTGCCTCGACCGGCGCGCCGACTCCTTGTTGGACTGCCTCCTTCGGAGCCGCCGCTCGTCTACCGCAGTACTGGGCGTGGTGACGGTTTGTAGGGATGATGCCGGGGAATATACGGCTGAGCTTGGTGTTGTGGCGGCGGTCGGGCCGTTCATTTCTGAGCCGAAGATGAAATGCGGAGGCGTTGTTGCGGTCGTGGTTGTTGTTGGCGTTGTTTGGGCAGCGGCTGAGTACTGGGAAGGAAGGGCGTACGCGGCAGAAACATCAGTGGGGCTCATTAGGTTATGCTGCTGCCCTCCATGGAATTGGTAGTGGTACTGGTGTTGAGCATTCCCCTGCTGCTGTTGCTGCCCCTGTTCCTGGTCGTAGTCTAGCTGGCACCATGGCGTGAAGCCGAAGTCAAGGTCGAGGCTGAGCATGGGGAGCAGAGTGGCGTCACCGAGAAACATGATGGTGTCCTTGAACAAGGGAAGCAACCAAGGCAATCCGAGCAGTAACCGGCAGCGTCTGGGCTTAGCTAAGGGTTACGGTCGAAGGGGAAAGAAAAGGGAAGGAAGGCGTTGGTATGGATGCCTATTTAAAGCTGAGGGAGGAGAGCTAAGCTGACCGACATCAGCCAGCCAGTAGTGGGGTGGTGGTGCGTTATGTGAGGTGGCGGGCACGTGTTCGTGTCCCATCTCTTTCTTTACCTTCGGCTAGCTGTTCAGCGGGTTGAGTCACCCAGCACTAAACACTCTGTTTCTCATTGCCCAGTAACCATCAACGTGGATTTGAGGATAAAGTAAAGGGGCCTCAAATGGGGCCGACTACACCTGAGCTGGAGATCCCAGGACCACCACCAGGCTAGACTAGAAGAAGATGCGACGGGGGTAGTGTGGTGTAGGGTTTGGTAGGGGTAGTGTCAGGTATATATTTAGGCGGCGCTTAACTTAGCGGGTAAGGAATTTCGGAGGGACGAGGGAGGGATGTGGGCAGTGTGGTTGGAAGGTGCTCTGCTTCTCGGTGGGAATTTTGGTCACACTACGTGCTTTGGTGGTTAGCCCGTCAAGCTTCTAGTACCACCATGTGGTTGCCACTTGGAAACTTCCAAGTTGCCCAGTCGATAAACCAAATAAAAATCATAGAGAAGGAAAGGGAGATATTTAGAAATTACATATCCCTCTCTCTCTCTCTCTCTCTCAACAAGTGTGTGAAAACCTTACTATATAGAGCTCATATGTATTAGGTAGCTATACAATTCTACACCTTGTTAGGACAAGATACACTGTGAACTATTGAGAGAGTGAAACTTACTGGGAGAAAGTTGGATGACCTCACCAATATATGATGTTGTTGCTTCCATTTCTTGTGATTAATATATGATGCTAGAAACCTCACTTGACCAATAAAGATGATGTATGCATAAAGAGCCACCCATACATGTTTGACCTAGTATATTATCCTTCCTTCTATAACATACATGATATGTATATGTTTGAAATCATGATCAACTTGACTTAGTATATTTTCTTTCCTTTCATATAATACATGAAAGAAATAAGTTCAGGATACATTTCGATCATAGATGAAATGACGGTACAAAATAGTGCTTAACACCAATCCTTCTAAATATATGCTTCTTGTCAATGACTCTCACATAATAGGGTGAAATCCTAATATACAAACACAAAAATTAATTCCCTCAGATGATGAAATTATGGTATGACGTGGATCATAATCTACAATATTGATGATAATTTTGATAATTCCAATAATTAATTATTGGAATTTTGATACCATATTGCACAGTTTAGTGGACTGAAATATGAAATCTTGGTTATAAAGCTTCTCAACATCATATGCGTGAAAGAAACCCTAATATTTAAGGAAATAAGGGATGCAAATCCTAACATTAAATAATTTCATGTTCATACGCATACATTATAAGATGCTTGAATCTGTATAACATGGGGTCGGCACACCCTTGATGATTTGAAATCCTAAGATGCAAACTAAGGATACATCCATAACTATGGTAATATTGGAACCTAAAAGTGGAGACCAGTAAGAAGTTAGACTCCTTGATATCCACCTCACTATGATATTTGTTGAACTCTATGGATGAAATTCCATATATGGTAGGGTGAATGTGATGACCAAGATTTGAAGTTTTTGATAGTTGATAAAGTATTTGAAGTTAATGAATATTCTAACTGGTGAATCCTAACTTGAGATGAATTTTATCCAAACATGTTCCAAGAATTACATGATTCAATGTTTTTTGTGATTAAGTGGTCGATTTAATTGGTGGGCATGTAATATATTGAATATGCCTTAGCTTGATAATCTCAATACTTATTCATAGGTACTTTGATGCATTTCAAATTACTTTGCAAGGTTCTACAAAAAAGACCCAAGACACTGGTGTAGTGATTATTCATGTATTGTGTTATGAAAAGAACAAATATCTAAATAACTATAATCACTTGTAAACAAGGGTACAATCGTACAAAAAGTTAATCAATCATTTCCAAAGTATGTCATGAAGGTATCAGCAAAGTATATCATGATTATCATCATTATATACTAAAAAAGATTAAACAATGAACTTCACACAAGAAACCATGATTAGGACAAAGTCAAGGAACTAGACTAAAACTTTACTTGTCCCAGACAATGTCATGTAAGACATTGACTCCTCATACATAACTGTCATATTAGCATTTAGGAAAAGCACTTTCATATTAAAAGGTGATGTAAGACCCAAATCCTGGTGTGGTGATAATTTTGGGCGTATGTGTCATTCTTAAAAGCTCATAATTATTTTCATAGTGTGAACATCATAATATAACATATTTGTGGGAGTGAAATGCTTATCCTTTTAACATATATCAATAAAATTATAACACAATTTAGGGCCCCAATCACATACACTAAATGATTTCTTGTATGTGAACCATATATAAAACCCTTTTAAATTGTATGAGAACATTTATTGGGATTCACTTAACCAGATTTCAATAAGTAGTTGGATTGCGCTCTTGGTTAAGTAGCATGATAAGAGCATATGCAGTATGCTTACATTTAGAGGTTGCAATCCATATAATTTTCCTAATTTATAAAAAAAAATCATATGTAAGTTCTCACAAAGGTGATGAGTATGTAGTAAATGTGTGCCATTTGACCTTTTTGTCTACATTTTATAGGGATTGTTGCCAATCCTATTAATAAAAAAATATAGATTATCATTGGAAACAAAAATGAGAACCATGTGGAGTTAGTCCTAGTAGAATCACTCCCATGATTGACATCTTCTATCCAACAATTGATAATGATCATGGGTAAATGTTGTAGTCACCATCTGCACCACAAGTAATAAGTGTGGCAATTTATTTTCTAATAAGAAGTTGATGACTTGAGGGTTATACATTGCTCATATTTACCATTACATTCTTGTATATCTAACTTTTCTTTTAAGAAAATTTCAAATCATTAGGTGCACTCAAAGTACAAAAAATTCACATACACAAGTTTGGGATAATGCAAATCAAAATGGTAGAAAATCAACAACCAAATAATAGATAGAATTCACCTAGAATTTTGGTGTAAATAATTTCGTAGGGACTTTATGACTAGTAAGTAATCATAGATAAGTAGACTATTTTTGTTTGACTATCAATGCAATTTTTGAAAAAATAATTTAATACAAGACAACAATTTTCATTGGTCGAGATTGTCATGAGACTATTTCAGCCAATTAGCTCCTTACCTTAAGTTATGCATGATCATCATCTGAGATGCTAATTGTCATGGTATCCCAGCGATGACCCTAAAAGACTTGTGTATTAGCATCATCAAGTGGGATACAACCCTTGCATCTCAACCAATGACATTATACCTATAAAGTGTATAATAACTATTAGAGAGAGAGACATAAAATGATTTATATCCATTGCAAAAGCAACTAACCTCTCTAAAATTGATAAAATTTAAACTAATGTAGTATAATGGCTAGTGGGCACCCTTAAATATAAATATAAACCATTAGACATCATTTAATGGGTGCATTTATGCTTACATGCTATAGTTTAGTGAAAAGCCTGTAGATCCTCCTAATCATTCTCAAGGTTGATTACATTCCATTGTTTAGTAAGAGTGAACTAGGAAATTCTAAGATTCTAGATTCATTTTTATTCTTTTCAAGAACTCAAGTCTCCTTCCTTCAATCTAATTCTTTTAGAACTTGTTGAATGGAAGATTTATTCCTTGGTGAAGGAAGTGAAGGTTCAAGGTAGATGATCCAATTCAAGGGTGGGTAAGTCCTTAGTGAGGGATGAAGACCCTTGGTTGTTGGATAGGTAAGTCATTGGTAAAGTTGGTGGCTCCCTTGGCCTCAAAGGGAATCTAGTTACTCTTTGTTTTTTAAAAGATAAGGTCTTCTTATGTAACTCATATAAGCAATATAAGGTGAGACTAGAGGGTTGAAAATCCTATAGGTTGGAGCTCTAGGTAATGGAGTACATCTCTAGATTTATAGGGGCTATTTACAACTAGACAATTAAGGATTCTCATATGGTGTGTACTAGTAGTGCATCAAAGATGCAGTCATCGATTCACTATAATTAATTGTTTTCCTTAGTTCTTAGTCATTTTATTCATATTTGATATGTTTTTATTTAGTTTTGCTCAAATTTGAGTATAGGTGGAAGGTCAAACAGATTTTTTGTGAGTTTTTATTAGCTAGAATGACCCACCTCTAGATCTCATTGATCCAAGGTATTAGAGCAAGGTCTTCTCAAAAACATCACTCCCATGAGTAAGAGAATATTGGCGATAACATTATTGCGTCTTTCAACATTGTGGGTGGCTTCTCCATTTCATCCTATCTTTGATGGGACCAACTTTATTGTTAGAAGAGGTGATTGTCAGTCTACATTCATGGGATTAGCTTTGATACGTGGAAAGTGGTAGGCCTTCCCTACACACATCTGGAGGGTGAAGTGAGAATTTGGCATTAGGAATGTTTGAAGAAAGAACAAATAAATTCTAGAGGAATTAGCATCTTATACTACACACTCACGACAGCTAAGTTCAACTTCATCTCTTCTTAGAACAAAAATCATGAGATTTGGGACACTCTACACATCACCAATGAAGGTACATAGTAAGTAAAAGAAAGTAAAGTATACATGACACCCAACTCTTTGAAGTATTAAAATGGGCTAGAATGAGAGTGTGACTGACATGTATGCAAGACTCAACACTCTTGTGAATGTTCTTGCTTCGTTGGGTCATACCATGGAACAAGGAAAGGTGAACTCTAAGATTTTGTGCTCTCTTTCACATTGTTGAGATAAGAAGGTGACAACCATAAAAGAGGCCTAGACTCCTTCCTCTATCACCATTGATGAACTCATTGAAAACCTTCAATCCTATGGGATGAGACTCAATTCACAAGAGGAAGATGAAAAAGAAGAACAGAGGGACTCCAAGGAGGCTGACTTTAAAGTCCAAGTTGAAGAACTTGTGCAAGCTTAAGCCATGAGCTAATATCCTCCCTCCTAATGTGAAGATGAGTCCCCATGTGACCTTGAATCCCACTACTCAAAAGGAAAAAACTTCAATGGTAAATTTTTCTCATCCACTCCTAGGTTTAATGAATGTGGACAAAAGGGGAACTACGAGAATGAATGCCCAAAAGCAAAGAAGAAAGACAAAAGAAGAAGGATGACCACCACAAGGAGGGTAGACATAAGAAGAGGGACAAGAAAGATAGGAAGAACAAAGAAACAACCCATGCCTCTTAGTATTCTTCTTTTTCATGTGATTCAAGATCAAATGAAGATGAATGCCACATGCCACTCATGAAAATCACTAGTGAGGAAGTTTTTTAGGTAGGTTAGGTAAATCTACATGAACTTACAAAGATGTTATTTTTGAATTTATCCATGCTTCATGTACTTTCTACTCTAAATACAAGCCTAAAAACAAAAGATTAGGTGAAATCATCAATTACGTGTATGCTAGAATAGAATTTCTTGAGCAAATGAATAGAATAGATATGTTCCAAGAGCTTATCCTAATATTAAAATTCAATAAACTGGTGTAGAAAATTAGATATGGTGTTTATCTCAAGCAAGTAAATGTGATTAAAGATGAAAACCAAACTTATCCCTATGAACTCACTTTGCTCAGACCAAAAAATGCTAAATTTCTTGCATTATTTGATGTTCTTGAATCTCGACCTATCTTTCCTACTAAAGAAATTAGTAGAATTACTCTTGAAAATAATTCTTACTTCACTGAAGATCTCTATCTATAGGCCAATAATTTGTATGCTCAAGATGATAGTACTAGTCTACATACTACCGTTATTACTCTAAGTGATGAAAACTTCTTTTAAAATATCCTAAATGGAAAGAAGTTCCAAAATGAAATACTATATCATTCTACTCAACAAGTGGGTAAAAGTGGTTTAAGATTTGAGGGTGGCTAAAAGAGAAAGAAAGAAAAAGGGTAATCGACCTCCAATATTCCATGGAAAGTCTTCTGGCTCAAAGGCCACTATGTTTTCCACTAATGGTGTGAGTGATCATCATTTCTCTACTTTTTGTCTTCATAAGAAAAGGGAGTACAACAATAAGATAATTGTGTAACGACATCAAAATTTAGAAATTGTGGATCTAATTCAAGAAAATAATTAGGGTAACATCCCAAGATTTGATGCCCCAAATAAAATAATCTTAAAAGGATTAATTAGACTACCCATATCATCAAGGTGCACCTTCTATTTGAGGAACCTATCACTAAAAACTATGTGGTTAAGCATGCCCCGCCTAGAGAAGCACAAGGATATGTGACCTATCAAAAAGTTGATCTTGACATGTACATGAATGAGGACTAAGAGCACAGTTAAGACCACTGGTGGTATGTGCAATCATTCATAATTCCTAAAACTAGTAAATACTTGGGCAGTGCACCTAGGTCTTACAAACAATATCAAAGCAAAAACCTCTCTAGTAGATGGGGCCCACATGACATGTAGCATGCCAGTCATGAGCTGTGTGTTCCAGACATGTTGGAAAGGCTATCCATGGTGATGTATCCACACTTGTGGTGGTAATCGTTATCGGGAGTTGGGTGCACATGGTTCATTCTTTTTTTTTTAGGTTTAACGAGCCTTTGTATTAAGTAAATGTTGATACAGAAGACTCTCATGAATCATCAGGGTAGATACAACAGATTACACCATCCCCATCGGACTCTAACCCACCTTTAGCCAGGTTGTGGGCCTCCCAATTCCCTTCTCGAAGAGTATGCATAAAGACGACTGAAGATAACATGCTAGACAGATTTTGAATTTCTTTGCAGATCTGCATTGACGGGTTGAACCCTTCTATGGGTTGTGTGACCTTTTGATAGACACTTTTGGCATCCATTTCGATCTCCACCCAACTATGCTTTTTTTCCTTAGCCATTTGGATTCCAAAAAGGACCCCCTGAGCTTCAGCCGTAAAAGGATTCCACAAACATGTTACTGTTTTAGTTGTTTGCATAAAAATGCTGCCTCTCCTATCTCTGAAAACTGCAGGAAGACGTATCTTGCTGTTCTTGATGTAGGCGATATCGACATTTATTTTGATGTAACCTTCAGCTGGTGGTATCCATCTGCAGTCCCGTCTTTCATCAAAAGGGGTAGCCTGCAGTTTAAAGCTATGTCTGTAGTCCGTGAATCCATGAGCCCAGTGGCCTATGTTGTGCACTGTGATAGTAGGTTGCACTGTGTTCTGGCTGAAGATGGTTTCGTTTCTGCATATCCACGCAGCAAGACAATTAGCGGCAAAGGTGGTAGTCAGCTTCTGATCGCCCTTGGTGGTTAGCCAGCAAATGAGCAACTTAAAGTCATGGAGGGGGGCGCCACTAATAATTGCCCTGTTCTCATCTGTATTCCAGATTCCTGCAGCATGCTTGCACTGGATAAGTGCATGAATAGTTGTCTCCTCCACCTCCTTGCAAACATCACACTGATCTGAGGCTTGAATATGTCTGTGAGATAGGTTCACCATTGTGGGAAGGGTGTTTGAGCACCCTCGCCATAGGAGGTGTTTGATCTTCGGATGCATAGAACATTTCCATATAGAGTTCCAGATTTCATCATTGTTGTTATGGTTTGGCCCGCACTCTGCCCTATGATCCAGAAAACCCAACCAATAGACAGACTTTACTGAAAAAATGCCATACTGGGTGGGGTACCAGTACCAGCTAGCTTTACTCTGGCAAATAGGTATTGTTAGGATAGTTTTCTTCTGTTCTTCAGAAAACAGGGCTGTAATAGCAATGTTATCCCATTCATTACAGTTGTTTATCAACTCCTTCACCAGAGTGGGCTGGCCGCTTGTGTCACTTGTTATTCTGTGCCCTGTTGCATCTTTATCAGGAATCCAATTATCATCCCATATGCGTATGTTTGAGTCATTTGTGACGGTCCACCTCAGCCCTTTGAGAAGAAGGGATTTAGCCCCCCAAATGCTTCTCCAACAGTAGCTAGGATCGTAGCCTCTATTAGCCTGTATAATGTTTGTGCCATTGTAATACCTCGCCTTAGTGATCACAGCAGCATTAGATAGGGGGTTTATGAGGAGCCTCCAAGCTTGCTTAGCTAGGAAAGCTAAGTTGAAAGTTTTTAAATCTCTAAACCCCAGCCCCCCCTGGTTTTTTGGTTCACACAGCTTGCTCCAAGATTTCCAGTGCATTTTCCTTTTCCCATTATGGCTTCCCCACCAAAAATTAGCCAACATAGTGTTAATATCAGCAATAATGTTGTCCAGTATTAGAAAGGTACTCATCATATAAGAGGGAATGGCTTGAGCAATAGACTTTATCAGAACTTCCTTCCCTGCCTGACTAAGCATTTTCTCTTTCCACCCATTAATCTTTTTCCCTATTCTGTCTTTCAGTCCACTAAAAATCTTTTTCTTTGATCTCCCAATGATGGTGGGTAATCCGAGGTATTTGTCATGGAACTCCACCTGTTTGATCTGCAATTTCTCAGCAATACATTTCCTCATAGACTCGGGGATGTTTCTGCTAAAGGAGAGCTCCGTCTTGGTGAAGTTAATTTTCTGCCCAGAATCTTGCTCGTAGTAGCTCAACAGGGAGGCTATTTTCTCAGCTTCTTGGAGGTTCGCTTTAGCGAAGAGTATACTATCATCCACGAAAAACAAATGGGTTGTTCTTGGCCCGCGTCTATAGATTCTAGCACCAGTGATAGTACCTTCATCCGCAGCTCTATTAAGCAGGTTAGAAAGCGCATCTGCACAAAAGAGGAAAATGTAAGGAGAAATGGGGCCGCCTTGGAGTAACCCTCTTTTAGGGGAGATAAGACCCCTTTTGCTTCCATTGATAAGAAAGGAGTAGGTTACACTGCTCATACATTCATAAATCTTCCTACACCATAGAGGACCAAAGCCGAGTTTCTCCATAATTTTTATAACAAAGTTCCATTCCACTCTATTGTAGGCTTTACTCATATCCAGCTTGATGGCCATCTGCCCCTTCTTTCCTTTAATCTTTCTCTTCATGTAGTGGAAGGTTTCAAAAGAAATAAGAGAGTTGTCTGTTATTAAACGACCGGGGATGAAGGCACTTTGGTTGGTAGATATGATGTCATTAAGGATGGGCTTAACTCTATTCGCCATAATCTTGGAGATTATTTTGTAGACCGTATTACAGAGACTAATAGGTCTAAAGTCATTCATGCTTTCAGGCTCTTTGCATTTTGGGATAAGAACGATGTTGGTAGAGTTTATGCTTTTTATCTCCTTTTCTCCTTTCCACCACCCTTTGATGTACGAAGAAACATCCTTACCAACTGTAGTCCAGAAAGTCTGAAAAAAATTTGCATGGAAACCATCAGGGCCCGGAGCTTTGTGGGGGTGTATATCAAACACAGCCTTCTTGATTTCATCATTGTCTGGATCTTTATCCAACTTTGTGTTCATAGTCGGGCTGATAACTTTCTCCAAGCCCTCAATGACCCTTTCAGCATTAATAGTCCCAGACGAGTTGAAGAGGTTGTTGTAGTAGGAGGTCACTATGCTGGTAATTTCCTCCTCATTGTTTTTCCAAACTCCATCATCATTCATGAGCCCTTTGATGTGGTTTCTTCTTCTACGTTGGGATGCTTTGTTATGGAAATATGTAGTGTTCTGGTCGCCATCCACCATTTCTTTTGCTCTAGCCCGGGTGAACCAATGAGTTTCTTTCTGTTTTTGTAGATCATTAATCTCTTCACACAACTCTTTGCAACAAAGGATATTATCAGCTGTCATAGCTAAATTTTGTTTTTGTAGCAGCCTTTTTTCATCCTTTTTCAGTCTTTTATCAATATCACCGAATTTTTGCACCGCCCACTTTATCAGTTCTATCGAGACCTTGTTGATCTGTTGTTGAAGCAAGTCACACGTTTTCCAGTTATCTTTTATTATTTGTTCACATTGAGGATCTTTCAGCCAGTAGTGTTCAAGCCGTGCTCCTCTCACAGTAGGTTTCTTAGGATGATCCACTAAACATTTCAGGAGTATAGGGGCATGGTCAGAGTTAAGCCTAAGAAGGTGAATGAATTTTGCAGCAGGAAACAAATCACTCCAATGGTGGCAAGCCAAGGCCCTATCCAGCCTCTCCATCACAGTCGTCTCCGGTTTTTTGCCCCTGACCCACGTGTATTTGTTGCCTCTGTAGTTGATGTCAATAATCTCAAAGATATCAATAGCTTCCTTGAAGTTGTCCATATATTTTTCTTCTCTGATGGCCCCACCATATTTTTCATCATGACTTTTGATCTCATTAAAATCACCGATGAAAGCTATGGGCAGGTTGCATTTGATTTTGATGTTTGACATCAGCTCCCAAGTTTTATGTTTGAGCTGTGTTTCAGGCCAGCCATACATCCCCACACACTGCCAATCCATGCTTTTGTCTTTACCACGGATAATAGCACTAAAATGGTGATTAGAATATGAATCAACACCCACATCAATGCCATTCCACCAGAACCCCATGCCACCCGATCTCCCTCTACTGCTAATACACACACCGTTATCAAAGCCGCATTTTTTTCGAATCTCATTCAGATCTTTTTCTTTCATTTTTGTCTCCATGAGGAAAACCACCTCCGGGCGTTCTCTCCAATAGAGGCATTGGAGAGTACGGAATGTGCCACGGTTGCCCAGACCCTGGCAATTCCAGCTTAATATTTTCATTGATTTTCACGGGTCTGACCATTGTCAGATCCCGCTACTTTGTTTGGGTAATTCTCCCAAACGTGCGTTCTGTTCCTCCTCCCCCGTTGTAGTTAATGCAGCTTTGGTTGGTAGCTCCTTTATTGTCGTGGCCTTGCCTTGAAGATCTGAGAGGAGGCCCTCGAAGATAGGACTGGTATTCGGGTTATCATTTAAATACTTATTACCTTCCTTTGTCGATGAGCTTCCCTGGTTGTCATGGTTTTGTTCCCTACTTGTGGTCCCATGAGGAATCTCAGCCTCGTTTGCTTCTCCCTATCCTGTATAAGAATCTTTCCTGCTTTGGATTTGGCTCCTCATCTTTACAGCCTTGTTGTTTCTTTCCGTTTCTTTATCCACCTCGGCACAGGCATTGGCTTTGTACTTGTCTCTTCTTTCTTTTTGCTGTATTGCTTTTCCTTCAGCTCTATCCTCTCTTTTCTGCTCCGTGCTGCTGTCACCTATTTATCTTGCCAGCTTAGTTTTTTCTTACACGTTTCATAGTCTGTGCCTATGTGTGATGCTCTTTCTTGTTTCCTTGGAGAAGCCCGGAGCCAGTGTCCCCAGCTACCATCCTCCGCCAGCTCTTTCTCTTTGCAGTCTCTTTGCACATGTCCCAGCCTTCCACATACATAGCAGAAATTTGGCAGTCTTTCGTAGCGGATGTCCACTTCTAATATCTTTCCATTTGTGTCTTTCATCTTTTGTTTCGTTTTGAGAGGTTTTTCTATATCAATCACCACTCTCACCCGCCTTGCTCTGTCCCAAGAGGACTCGGCTTCATCAACCTCTAGAAACTTGCCTATCTTGTTAGCTATGATCTCCACTGCCTTGTTTGACCTGTGCCCCATCGGCAAGTTGTATAGTCTTAACCAGATCAGGGATTCATATATCACTATATCAGAAGGTTGCATTGATCCATGGATTTCTTTTATAAGCACAAGGCTGTTTTCGAAGCTCCAGGGTGCTCCATTCAAAACTTTCTCTACGTCTCCCCTTTCCCCAAATTTGATAGTTATGGCTCCACGTTCTATCATCTTGAAAGTTGGTTTGCTGCTTAGGCCCCAGATGAGTTCCATCGTTCTTTTGAAGGCATTGAAGTTGAACGGCCGATCTGTTTTCAGCCTTGCCGCCAACACCAGGTCGAGTTGATCGCCATGGATGGCTTCCTCTTCTTCCGGAAATATTGCAATGTCCTCCTCTTCGATTGTCAGCGCATCACATTGTCGGGTTATTTCATCCGCCATTGTGATCTTTTAAACCCCACTACGGAAGTGGACTACCTGTTGGATAACCAGAACTCACCAATCTCAGCCTCCGGTGGCAAGATGTGTAAACCTAGACACCCTGCCCTGTCGCCAGACAGAGAAGCGGAGCTCGGACGCACATGGTTCATTCTGGGTCTACACTAATATAGAGGAAAATTATGAGGTCATGTAGTTGAGACTTGACGAGGAAGTCAAGAATCTGAGTGTGGGAGATTGTAAAATCACAAGAATTGAGTCTTTAGAAAAAATGATCTTAAAAGTAATGATTAGATACCCATATCACCAAAGTGTGCCTCCTTTTCAAGGAGCCCATAACTAAAAACATGGTGGTTAAGTATGCTCAACCCAGAGTAGTACTAGGATGGGTGACTGTTAGGAAGTTGATCCTGGTATGTGCTTGAGTTAGGACAAAGTACACTATTAAGACTAGTGATGGTTTGTGGGTCCAGTCATAATTGTTGAAACTCTACTGGATACTTGGACAGTAGGCTTGGACGTTGAATAAGAAAATTAAATCAGATATATAAAGGAAATAATAAGATTGTTGCAACAAATTAGTCTTTCTCTCTCCTATAACAATGCACACCTTGACTCATAATATACTCAATTGGATTCAATGACCATACTTATCATAATTTTATTCTTTGGAGTTACATTTTCTCGATTGATGAGTTATGATGGCTAATTTGTGATTCTGGACTTAATTATATAAGTTTGAGTGATTAATTAACATTGTGAATGAATTTGTTTTTTTCATACAAACAAACATCAAGATCTTGATCTCCATCCTTTTATATTAGATAGAGGACGAAATTTTTGATCCAATGGTGAATATTTCACCCAAATCAGAGTTTCTAGGTGAAAGCAATGGTTAAAACAAGTTGCTTTGAATTCTAGCCTTTTTTCACCTTTTTCTCTTACATGGGCCTCAACCATTGCTCTTTCTTGGGCTCAACCCATCTCACCCATGGACCTAGTTGGCTCCCAAGGCCATACATGGACCTTGATCTAACAGTTAGGGAGTCCCACATTGATCGGAGGCCTGTGGATCATCTCCTACCTTGGAATATGACACCATAGAAATCCTAAGGCTGACCAAGGTAGGATCATGGCACTAAAAGGCTGTCGAAGTCAAATTAAGGCCACTTAAGCCTTTGACCTACCCTCTTAGACCTTTCCCCTATCTTTTCTAGAAGCATGGGCCATGGTATATTGGGGTAACACTAATCTGGCAATGCAGGGCCAGAGTTGCCATGGGGGTTGCATCATGGATTAGGTCACACATCTCATCATAGTGAAGGAAAATCCTTATTTTTCCCTAGTTTTTGTCCTATCTTGCAAAGCCCTATACGTTTCTAGGAAAATTGGAATATATCAAAATTAGATATCAAAATGATAAAAAAATGTAACCTTCCACCTAAAATTAGTTCCATGGAATGATCATGCTCCCATTTCCATTTATATGCCAAGATGCATGCATTCAAGTCTTTTGAAATATTACATTTTATTACAAGCTCAAACTTGATCTTTTGTGCCTCAATTTGTTATGTATGTTCTAGATCAATAACCTTTGCTATATTTTTAACCAAGAATATAACTTGATCGTGCTTATATTTTTTAATGACTTCATTGTGTGAAAAGTACCATCAAATGGGACACTTATGGACTCTTCATGATGATCTTTGAACCATGTGTTAATATCATATCAATGATGTTCAAAATGATTATGTGGACTTGAAATCAATAATATTACATGCATTATAATATTTTTTGTGGATCATGTTTGTGCCATAATGTGACTACTTGTGCTAATGTTGACATGATACATCACTTATGTTGCATGTTAATAATTAGAGATCTAGTCTTGTTCAAATCTCACCCTCATGATCATTTGTGTTATGTAATGCTCCCAAATCAGTATCTTGGTGATGATTATGACACGTAATCCTAGTAGAACTCATCCATACTCTAATGATGTTAACCATACATGATAATGACTCTAAATAAATTGAATTCACAATGTTTATGACTATATTGTTTACCTTATTCAAATCTTATGATCACTTCAATTAAGATCATGTAAACCGAACCCATGACCCCGATATTAGTTGTAATATGTTACCCTAGGTTCTAGATGAACCCATGTTGTATAATGTAACATTATAATGACCATTCATGACCTAGTTTGATATAATGAAAATGATATTGAAGAAAATGAGTACCTGGACTTGGATGACACATCCAACCCCATGTTATTGATTAATAAACATAACCTTGCTGATGTTAACCCAATTATACTTATTTGTAATCTTAGGATCAATCTATGGACTGAATTACCAATATCTAGTAATGCTTGCTATATTTATGGTTTTCTAAATCAAATAGTTAATCTTTTTCTCATATCAAGATACGCATTATCCTCTTATTGGCCAGCCTTATGGCATTGAAAATTGCTATATATGTAGTACACATGCTTGAATTTATATTCTTATCTAAGATACATGTTCTCTATGACTATTATGTTTGGTCTTGCTTATTATACATCGAACAAATTTGAAAATAGAATCATAGATGTCAATCATACAACCTTGTACACCTATCTGTATTCTCGGTGTAAGGACGAAATGTTGGGTGTTCTACTTGATTTGTCAAGCTTGGACATACCATGTTGATATAAGGGTTATTTCTTGGCAATGGCCTTGAGGTCCATTACGGATAGGGTTAACTCTTGATGTTTCATCTTGTAGTCCCTCACCTTGAAACATGGTAGCTAATTTTGAGAACCCTCACAGACCCCTTACTTTGAGATGATGGTCAAAAGCCTTATAATATTTTTGGTATAATAGAAATGAATTTAAAATACACTCAAATCATAACAATAAAGTCTTTAAATGTTGTTTCTTCCTTTATTAATATTACATTATTCTTTTTCCCAGCAACATATGTTCTCTTACACCTTTAATTTTATAAGTTTGTGAAGCGTTCTCAACACAGTTTTGTGTTAAAGTGTTCCCAATTTATGATTTTAGGTATTAGGTACACTATGAATCTTTAACAATGATTTTTTCTTCTGCACTTATGATAATCTACTCTTACTCAGATGATACATATTAATATGCAAAATGAATTCATACGATTGATCTATTGGACCTAAGATCATGTCAAATATAATATTAGCATTCTTTTATGCTTTTCCGTCTCATACCACAATTGTTTTTTGTAGTTTTATTCATTCATATGCTATGTGATCCATTTTAGAGATGAACGCTCAGGTCCTCTAGCCTTTGGATTTCTGGATATTAGGAGTGAGGATTTTGGTAATAAATAGTTTCGTACTAAACTAATTGAATAATAAATTAATGTATTATCTTATGCTTTCCTTACTAATCAAGTTTAGAATAACAAACCATACTAGTTAGACTCAACTCTTGGACCAACATGAGACTATGGTTAAGGGAAGAGAAGTCTAAGATTTAAAAGAAATATATGGTTTATTGTGATATAGGTAAGTATATTAATAGATTTCTGCAGATGCAATACAAATGTATTAAATTATTTTCCTTTTTCATCGAACATATCCAAATCCTAAATTATATATATAGAAATAACAGTTTATATTTTTGGACCAATAAGAGATAAGGAGGAGTTATGGATTTTCAAAAAATTTATATCAATGAGGTATTAATATTTGGATAATTATTTAATGTTTCACCCATTGTTTAATTGTATATCAATTTGAAGGTATATAAAAACCATGGTTGGACCCAACCTTTTCTCCAACGTGGGTTCATAACTAAATAAAGAGAAATTCAAAACATGGAAGAATAATATCACTTATGTGACTTTAAGAATTAATATAATAAAATAATTGAAGAGCAAGTTTTGACTATGTGGATTATCTAAATAATTCCAAAAATTTTACTACAAGTACGAGAAGGTATGACCGAGGTACTCTGGTAATTTCATATCAAAAGGATATTCCATGTAGCCTAGAAATAATAGTGAAGGAAGTGGGACCTACTTGAATAATTACATGTGAATCTATAATGGGAAGCCAATCAATTGAGTTGTAACTTAGGTACCACACCACTTCATGCATCATGTTGGACGTTTACCTTTGGATCAGAAATCAATGGTGAATTTGTTGTCTCCTACTCTGAGTCCAAACTAGAAGAGGGATTTGAACCAAATGAGTCGCAGCTATCTGGTCTACCTCTAGACTTCATCTTAACCCAAAATAATTCCACCTCTATATTCCTCTCTCAAAAAATTTGAAACCCATTGAAAGAGATAAAAACAATACTTAATGCCCAAGTAATTTCTCTATCATTAATATCTCGAAGACCCAAGAATATTGAATGATGGATTCCTAGTTATTAAAACCTCTATGCACACTCACACCTTTCTTTTGTGGTGAACCCCTCATTGTGAAGCACCACCTTGAATGCGCATGGCTTCTTAAGAGTGGGCTTCTCTCTGATCATTGGCTTGAAGTATTGGGTTGACCTATAACTGGACCGCACAAACACAAGTGAGCGACATTGTGAGTGGGTAGGGTAAAACCCAACCGCTGCTTTTTCTCAATCAATGATGACCAAGAATATAACGGTTGTCATATTTTATATTCAGGTATTATTTCCAACCTCTATGGCCATTAATCTAATAAATATCTCTGACTTGTGAAATTCATCCTTCAACCAAAACTTGCAAGTAAATAGTGAATCCTCATTAGAAGAATATGATGAATGCAATAAAAATGTGATCACAAAATATGATGTGTGCAACAAAAGTATGTTCACAACCCAATTATAATATCATCACCATTAAGAAATTCTAAAATAGAATATTAACATGTTTTAAAAATAGAGAATGGGAAATTTTTGCAAAATTCATTAGCCCTAATTGGGATATTTTTTTGGAACTAAATTGATGATCTAGATGAAATATTGATTAATTAAAATACCAATCCGAATCTTGGAATCAATATTTATGGTTAAAATTTTGTTTAATGTATTGATAAGGTGATGAATACATGTAAACCCTCAATTTGAGGGATAACATGTTGATTTCCTTAAATACATTTATTATTTGATATAAATGATTTCTACCTAGGGTTCCTATATCACTAGATAATCAACATATAAGAATTTAGGTTTTGGGAGCTCACCCTAATATCAACCCCAAACTAGACTTAATGCAAGTCATGGTGAATATAATTCTAACACTTTAGCATTATGCATGTTTTAAATTGATCGTTTGAATATATATTTGATTAGTTGGATGCAACTTAAAGTACATGGATATTATTGCATGATGTCTCCTTTGAAGTTACATGATTATCTTATGACTACTGACTCACATCAATTTTTGAGGACTTTTAATGGTTTCACAATGTTTGAAATCATGATAAATTTCATGGATGTTTATTTACTTCCAGATCAAGAAAATGCCCTATGTGTATCAGATATATTAAGAATAATTCTTTAAACCAGACACTCTCTGTTATTGGATACTGGATGGGTATTAATACTCCCAAGAATAACAGAAATCCAATAAAAGTAATTGGATAAATCCAATGCTAGATTGGTTTCCATGAAGTCCAATGCTAGATTGACCCTATGAGTTGCTAGAACAATGGGGAATGATTGGAATAGAAATCGGGTTTAATGAATTATGCATTAATGTTCGAATATTGTTAACATATGTGAAATATGTTGTTACACATACATGCATATATTGATGCACCGCATACACGATATATGAATATATATATATATATATATATATATATATATATATATATATATATATATATATATATATATATATATATATATATATATATATATATATCCTTAATTTGTTTGTCAGCATTTTAGGTAGTAGACACACATAAGATTGAAGATATGAAGGTCCAAATGAATGCATCAAAGAGAAATAAAGTTATCCTTTCAAGGAGGACAAGATAGATGAAAGAAACAATGTTTCATATCATGTATTCTTTCCATTTGAAAATGTACTTAACTCCTTGAGGAGAAATTATCTACTTTTGAAATAAAATAAAATTATGTTTTGGAATTATTAGTTCTTGTTTGTCATTTCTTAAGTATGGATCCTAGAAAAACAAGATGACAACCTTTGTCCCTATGATATTCCTTTTATGTTGGATAACTATGGGAGGAAGCCGCCACAATTGGTATCTGAGCATAAACTTATCAATTAACTTATAGAAATTAATATTTTCACGTAATTCATAAAAACAAAAGGGAAATATTAGGGCACAATGGTGTCTAGAAAGGATCACAACCCAGGATTTGGAAAAAAATTCCTCCACATCACTAGTTGGAAAATGAGGACTCTTGGTGTCTTGTGAATCCCACCTGGACAAAGTCTGAGGTTTTTCTTCCAAAGTAAAATGCATCTAGGTCTTCTCACCCTAAATTTCATCTTCTTCTCATCTATTTGATTTCCTAATCCTAGAACTCACTCTCTCCTATTATAGGTAAGGAATCTAGGAAGAAGTAGGGTTAAGGCATCCCCCAACAAGTAAATTAGATACAATGTTAACTAAAGAAATAGATATGGAAGATATATAATGTAAGTAACATTCCTCTATAATGGGTGAATCCATTAAGTCCTATGGATGGGTTAGCATAACCCAGATAGCTACAAAACTTAGTGAATTAAAGGAGTGACAAAACCCTAGGATGTAAAGAGTATAACTAATCTTGAGAAGAATACTAAACCTACATAAGAAAACCCTGAGTGCTAATGAAGAAAGAGAAAACCAAGATATCTTAGGTATCCCAGCTTAGTGATCCAAAACTAGGGACTTGCAATTTTTATGTGCATGCAAGTATGTTATATTCTAGTGCCCATTCATGCATGTGGGGTACACATGTTTGACTACATATGTCTATGAAGGTATATAAAATCATGTTGTTATATAAGAATAAATACAAGATCTTCAACTCCCTTCAAGAGTTTTGTGTATATAATTGTGGGTCACCCTGAGGGAATGGGAGAACTATGAAGGAGGGATAATCAAATACATATGGAGTCAAATCTATGTCTATATCACCTAACCTCCTAATGTGGAACCAAGGGTACACCCCAATCTGGACTACCTTAAAGAATTGAGTTGAACAACCTTGTGTTTGGTTTTAAAATTTATGATAATTCCAAATGTACTAAAAGGACCTTAAATTAAGGAATTAATATATTATATATACCTATAGTATGTAAGCCCTACCATTACCAAGTATAAGTAAGAACTGTGTGTAAGTTTTTATTAATGTTTTTGATATAAGATTATATGAAAACCTTGTTTGGAAAAATGTCAAGGTGAATGTGTAATAAAGGTTGATACCTAAAAAGGTATGAATTATAAGAGAGAAAATATAAGATGGAATACATATCAAGGAAGATCCTAACTCAACTCTATGGTCAAGTAGGGATGTTCACTATATATTAGGCCCATGGGGTCAAGATATGATCTTTACTTGAGTATGTAAGACTTGTGGGGTCAAAAGAGAGACATCCATGTAACATAAGACTCTTGAGGTTAGAAATACAAGAAACCCAATGGGTCAAGGGGAAGGCACTATAGTGCATAAGGCTCTTGGGGCCAAGGTGCAATAACTCTGAAAGTACCTTAACCATTATAAACCTTAAGCATATGAATAACGCCACTGAGACATGGAATATAGATCTAAATAATATAACAAATGATGTAATGGGGAGATATCAATGGCGATCGTTAACTAACTCAAAACATCTGAGAAAAGCACTTTACCCTTGGTTTAATGAAATTTCATGAGAACTCATGGGGTTAAAAAAATGTGTTTTGAGTCATGTTTTGAGGATAACTCAACTTAAAGTTTTGAAATATAAGATAATGTGTGGACACATCATCTCTACATGTTAAGGAAAGGTGAACTTTGTATTTATATGTAGACCTTAGCTCAAGTGTGAGAGATTGAGTATCCACATTAATACACCCAAGTGCTACATGCAAAAGAATGTCATGGGTGATAATTAATGTTATGATTTAAAATGTGGGTATTTTATGACACCACCTTATGGATAAAATTTATGAATGACTATTTGCTTACGATCTAGGTGAAAATACCATCGTCAAAAGGAATTTATGATTACCAATTTAAAATGAGATCATCAAGTTATAATTTAATATTAAGTAATGAGCTTGTAGAAATACCCTTATAATGAATCAAGTTTACAACTCATGTACATGGGTGTAAACTTGTATGTAAAAACTTTCATGATTTTGGATCTAACAAAAGTTACTTGGATAAAAACTTTCCAACATGTGAGGCAAAGTGAGTTGCCATTCACAATAATCTAAATATGTGAATTTTATGGAAAAAATTCCTTTTTGAGTGGGGTGAATGTAACAACCTCAACATTTAGAAATTTTGCATCTAATTCTGGAAATATTAATAGAATCAAATTGGAGAAATAAAGGAAATAATAAGATTTAAATTGATGGATTTGAACATTTAATAACAAGCATTTGAAAATATATGGATTTATGAACTTGTTTTGCAATTTGGTCTTTGACAGATAATTTTATTAATTAAGGAAATTCATGGTATTATTTGATATCAAAAGTATTACTTGTGTCATTTGAAGATAAAAATCAAAATTTTAAGAAGATTCCAAGTTGATTTTATATAATTGAATAATAAATTAATGTATTATTCTTTCATTTCCTAAAACATCAAGTTTATAGTAACCAACTATAACAGTTGGAATCAACTTTTAGGCTAACAAAAGATCATGTTTATTAAAAGATAAATCCAATATTTGAAAGGAAGATATGATTAATTTTGATTTAGGTAAATACATACTGATATTTCTTTTAAGTGAAATAAAAAGGTATTACATGATTTCCCTTTTTACACCAAAATTCTACAAATCCGAAATCTTATGTTAATAAAGAAGTTTTTAAGCTATAGGAACAATCCTAGTGAAGGATAAGAAGGTATGGATTTTCTAATATTCTATCAAAGCAAGGTATTCATATTATAACTATTTAATGTGTTACCCCTTGTTTACTTCTATTTCAGGTTGAGGGAATCTAAATAACATGGTTGTAACCAACCTTCTGTCCAATGTGGGATGATAACTGAAGGAAGAGAAAACCTAAATGTGGAAGGATAATATCACTTTTGTGACTAAAAAATCAATATAAGGAAATACTTGAAGAGCTATAAAAAAAAAAGAAAACCAAAATATGGAGGGATAATATCACAATTTGTGACTTGAAAATTAATATAAGGAAATACTTGAAGAGAACGTTTCGGCTATGTTGGTTATCACCATAAATACCATATCATTAATTCGTAGGAGAAGGTACGGATTATCAACTCATTAAATTTCATAGAGAGAGGCTATTCCTAGTAGCTTACAGAAAACTGTGAAGGAAGAAGGAGTCGCTTGTAATAATTACATGTGAATCTATCATGGCAAACAAATTACATGACTTGCAACTTAAGGACCATGCTTCTTGATGAATCACATTGGGTGTGACCTTTGGATCTGAGATCAATGATGTATTCTTTGTCTCCTACACTGAGTATAAACTAGAAAGATGAATTTGAACCAACTGAGCCCTTGCTACCTAATTCCCCTCTAGACTTCACCTTACCCCAAAATAATCACACTTTTGGATTCCTCTTTCAAAATCAAATTTGAAACTCTACCTACCTTCATATTCTCTCAAACCTTACTTAGAGACCCAAGAACACCCTCATCCCTATAAATAACATGCCTCTAGACTCGTCCCAAACTCAGAGCATGAATGATGGCCACCCGATTCTCCAAACGCTTCCCCACAATTGTTCCTTTCTTCTCAGGAGAGTCCCTCATCCACAAAGAACTGTCAGATATCCCCCATCCCCTATAACCAATAATCTGATAAATATCCCCAACTTGTGAAATTCACAAGAAATTCATCCTTCAATAAAAAATTACAAGTAACTAGTAAATTTTCATCATAAAAATATGAAGAGTGCAATAAAAATATGATCAAATCCTGATTTTAATCTCATAACTATTAAAAGATATAGATCGAATTATACATGTTTTTAAAATGATAATGTGATATTTTTGCAAAAGTGAGATGTGTTATCATATGAACCCTATTTGGGACATGTTTTGAAAATTTAGTTGAGGATCTAGAAGAACACATGATTAATGAAAATATAAGGCCTAATATTGAAATCAATTTTTAGCTTTAAAAGTTAGTTTAATGCATGGATAAGATGATGAATACATGTAAATAGTAGAATTGAGGAATAACATGTTTAATTCTTTATATGCATTTATTTTGTGACATAAATTGATATTAGATCAATAAGATATCTACATAGGTTACTATATGATTAGATAATTAACGTATGGAAATTATGGTTTTGGTATCTAACCCTAATATCAACCTTGGACCTAAACCCTAGAGTATACCTAATGTAAATAATTGTGAATTCATTGGTGACAATTTAGTATTATGCATGTTTCAGATGGATTATTGAAATATACACTTAATTGGTTAGATGAAACCTAAAGTACATGGATTATACTATGTGATGTCAACATTGAAGGTATGTTATTATCGTTTGACTTCTCACTCCACTTACTTTTAAGTATTGTTGATGGTGTCATGATGTTTGATATCATGATAAACTTCGTGGATGTTTAGTTACTTCCAATTCAAGATATTGCCCTATGTGTATCATATATATTAGGAATAATTCTTTGATCACAATAGTCTCTATCAAGGGAAATTGTATGGATATTCATACTCCCAAAAACTATAGAAATCCAACAAAAATGAAGGGACAGATCCAATGACGTATTAGCTTCCACAAAGTCCAGTCTTGAACTGACCCTATGAGTCTAAAGCTGGAACAAGGGGACAATGTTGGAAAGAAAATGGAAAATTGTGCACCCCAAAAGATTGAGAAAGTTAATGAATAATGCAGTAACAAAGTGTTTGAATGTTGTTAATATTTGTGAAATATGTTGTTACACATACATGCACGTATATTGTATGCACCATGTAAACAAAATAGAAATATAGTGATCCATATTGAAATTTTAGACATTTAGGTAGATGAAGTGCATACGAGGGGAGATATGAAGATCCATATGAATGCTTAAAGGATAAATAATATTATAAGTATGACGTGTATTTTACTACGCGCTAAAAACGCAAGTGTACGCGTCGAGTAATATAGGCCTTTGTGAGGCCCGAGTCGAACACAGGGATACGTTGAATTATAGGAGACTTCTACTAACTATTTGCGATCAGCTAAGCCGGATAACAAAGTAGGGTTTGTTGTCGAAATTAAAAGAAAATAAAAATAAAACAAAGCAAACAATCGATTAAAGGTTAATTTAATCAATTCAAAAGGATATCTTTAGGATTTCGGTTTCACCGCGGGTCAACATTGCATTAGGTTTCATATAACTCCTCAATCTTCTGTCTCTATCTGGGTAGTGGCCTGAAAATAGAATTACCCACTGTCGTGGTGTAATTCACTACTTAGGTTTAGGTTGATTCCACCGTCGTAGTAATCATTCCCCTAAACTAAGTGCATTATGAACGATCTCTCAGTTTCCACCATTAATTTTACACCTCCTTTGTCAAGGGATTTATCGATTAATGTAGGTTTCGTCTCTTTTCAACCGTTAATCCTTCTGTCGAAGTGATTAAGGGCATTAAGTTATTATTATGGTGATCAAGCATAACAATATATGGAGAAAACGAAACTATACCACGGATTTAAGAGAGAAAATATGAAGTATTAATATAAAACTGTCATACAATGCATTCCCGGGCTACTCCCGGTCCTAAAGATAGAGGGGATTAGCCCCGCATGTTCATCTCGCACAAATACATGGTAGAAATAGGGGAAATCATATGAAAAACGTGAATTGAATGGGAAAACCCCTGAACGGAGGAGAACCGATGGATCCTTTGCATAGAACACGAGCTTTCCCGCCTCTCTGTGGTGAAATTCGTCTTTGGCAGCGTCCGGATCGACAGGGATGAGCTTCTGGCCTCCGTTCTCCTTTTTCTCCTTCCTCGGCACTTAAGCAATGACAAATTAGATGATCCCCCCGTGTGGGCGGCGGTCATTAGGTATAAGTCCCTAATTAGGTCGTCAAATAACTCCAGCCGTCCGATTGAGATCAAAATGAATCCAACGCATATCTGCCGGCGTCGATACCATCGACGCGGGTCGATGGTATCGACCCGGTGTGGTAGCGAAAACCTTGTTTTCTTTTCGTCTGAGTGCCTGTGGTCATCTCGATACCATCGACTTGGGTGTCGATGGTATCGACTCTCTGTAGTGTCGATTTTGTCGTTTAGCGACGTTGTAGCCTCCATGCGTCGATGGCATCGACTTGGTGTCGATGGTATCGACTATGTGCTGCTCCTTTCGGCTGGCAACCTGTAGCCTTGTCGATGGTATCAACTTCCGTCGAATGGTATCGACGGAAGCAGATACTTGTTTTTCCTGAAATTTAAAGACCAGATCAAATAAATCCACACAAATTATGATAATGTGATAAATAATGCTCGAAATGATGAAACTAAGGGGATTTGACATAAAATGATGGCAGAGACCGAAATGAGTGAATTATACAATATTATCCATAAAAATGACTAATAAGAGCACAAAACACATAGCAAAAAGGTCTTCAAATGCGACTCAAAATCATCGCATCAAACTCCCCTACGCTTAAACATTGCTCGCCCTCGAGCAACTAATCCTTAGAATAGAATTGCAGATGTCAACTAAAAATCAACACACCAACCCAACATCCCATGTGACTCCCACTGAACATTCTCAAACCGGCCTTCTCTAACCACAGAACGGTAATTACCCTAAAGGCGACAATAATTATCAATAAAAGAAATTTACCTCCAAACCGATGAACACTATCACATAAGGCAGTTAACATAATAAAATTTGCCGCTTCAGCATTGGTGCATCTTGTGATCGCCTATACTACGTTGCTCGCCCTAACTACCATCTACATGGAAGCAGTTCTCCTGATAATCATTAGTGAGGAGAAATTCACGGTGGCCTACCAATCCGAGCAACGGGTGGATGTAAATGGGTGGCTCATGGAAGAACTTGGAAGTATTGTACAGTTGCAACATGCATAATACAAAAATGTCCTATATGATGCAAATGCACATTAAAAATGCCCTAATGCCTAAAATTGGGTGAAATGATGTATGCACTACCCTTCCACCCAAAATGAGATGGAATTCTAGTTAAGCTACATCATGTACTCAATTTCCTGTAATGCGAGTGACCTCATGTTCCTTTCTCCCCCTTATTCCACTTTATTCTAAAATCTCTTTTTTTTATTTTTTTTTATTTCAGATATTCAGAATTTTTTTCTTTATCCCACATATCCATAATTGCTTATATATAAGTTTATTGGGCTATTTTCTTCATGCTCAGAAATTCTTGCAATATTTAGAAGGTATGGAACAGTTTAAATCACCTTTGAGAAAAAATTGAGGTACATGGTGTGCTTCATGCATGAAAATCATGAGTGCAACTACATGGCATGCACCTAAAGGTAATGTGCATGAATCCCTATATTTTTTCTTTTTTTTATGCAAAAGTATGGAAAATATCAGTGCAAGTCCTATCTACATGCTATGCACACAAGAAGGAATTAAAACTGCACTTTACTTCCAATTCTTAGGTGGATTATGGAAAAATGAAGTGGAATGATCACAAGATTAAATGACTGAACCTTAGAAAGATATTATGTGTCCCTCCTTACTGACCTGTGTAGTGGTTTAGAGGGTTCTCTCTCTTACATCCAATTAAGGTCTCATTACCGTTTGGTTAAGTTAGGCTCAAACAACCATTACTATCCACTTTGCATGAATCCATAGGAGTACAGGTGTGAAATTTTGTTTTAAAGTTGACATAATCAATCATTTTCGTAGGATGTGTTCCCCAAGGTCAACCAAAGCAAGCTATCCAAAGACACAAAAAATTTTAAAATTCCCTTAAATTTCCCATGAACAAACAGCAAGATGACAAACTTTTACGACATCCACAATTACACTAGATAGCACGTGGATCCTACAAAAACTAAAAATGCAAGAAACAAATAACACTGCTAAAAACTAAAAACAATAAAAGAAAAGATAGAGATGTTCCAACTACCCCCCTAAGCTTGAATTCGACTATGGCCTCATAGTCAAAAACAAACCTAAGAGTGGAACAGAGATACCCGATCAGTCTTGTGGAGGCGGAGGTGGGTACTGTGGGGCTGTAGGATCCCAAGAAGGATACTCCCCCTGGAAGCTCGGATCATAATGGGTCCTCGGCGGAGGCTGTGGATAGCCTCCAAAGTAACTCTGACTCCAGTAGTGGTCGTAGAAGGGCTCCTGTTGCATCTCCATCCTTTGCAACCGATTGTGTATCTGTTGTTGGTTGTCGAGGAGGAGACGTTCATTCTCGAACATCGCCCTTTGGTTGTCAAGTAACCGGTTCGTAGTATCCTGAATACCGGTATACATCTCTAGATGATGCTGCTGTGTCTGATGGATGTCCTGCAGCATCGTGTACATGCCTTGCATGGAGTAGGCATCCTCGCTTGGCTGCGAGGGCTGTGGTGATGGCGGCGGGGGCTGTGATGATGAAGACGCACCCGGATGCATCCGAGTACGCTTTCGGGGTGCTACCCATGCACGAAGAGGTATGAATGCCTCCTCTTCCTCCTCAGCCTCGCCTTCTTGTCCGTCGTTGCCGCCTTCATCGCCGCCTTCTTCCTCATCGGAGTCGATGGCTATGATCGGCCATCTGAAATGTTGTGCGCCCTCGATGTTGAAGACGGGATCCGGCAGTGCGCATTCCTGGTAAGCGTGGTTGACGTGGCAGTGCGCGTGCACCAACCCATCTCGTAGAAGAATGAGGTTAGAACGGTGCAGATGTTGCACATTCACCTTACTCTTCGTGGAAAGCGGAGTCATGGACTGGAAATTCAGTCCCAAGTACAACGCCAGTTTGGTGATGAGCCCACCAAAATGGATCGGAGCCTTCCTTGTACTCCTCTTAACCGCCAGGACGTGCTGCAGGAAGAACGCACCCCAGTTGCATTCTTGATGCTTTAGGAGCATGTAGAGAAAGAAAAGGTCGCTCTCCTGAAACTTGCTCAATGCTAGATCGCTCCGAGCAAAGAAAGTGATTCTCAACATCCGGTGTAGGACCCGGACGAAGGGGTGCTCGAAATCTGCTACCGCTGCATTGTGGTAGCTCACTGTCTTTCCCGCCAGCACTGTCACTAGCTCGGCGAAGATCTTGTCGTAGTCGGTGCGGGAATCCAGGCACCGGTGATCGTGTTGAGAATGGTTCCAGTTGAATATGTCATTGAACTGCTCAAGCGTGATGTTGTAGTCGATGTTGAACAGCCGGAATGACACCCGGCCCTTGATCCACTCACGATCAGAAGCAACTATGTCGTTGGGCACGACGCAGACGTCAAGAGACGCCATGAACTCCGCCACCAGCTCCTTGTAGGTGGGCCATTCGCCGAAAAATGGCTGCCCATCCGCATGATACTCCAACTCGTCGTCCTGTCTACTGGTGTGACGTGCTTGTCCTACCAGCACATAGGCCAAGTTAGCCTCAAATCCAAGCTCTTGGATCATTCCCCGGTCCACATACCAGGTCAGCTTGATCTTCCGCTTCATGATTTCCTCATAGACCTTCCTCACCTCCGTGGATGGGTGAACCATGTGCGGACGTGAGACTGAAGCAGTAGGGGGTGGCACAAGCTCCGCGATCTCCATAGGATTCGTGCGAGAGGACGATGCTCCGGCGACATGCACCATGGTGGCGACGAGAAAGGGGTTGAAGAAGAAGAGCTCAGGGAAGATGGAGACTTGATTCTCCGCTCGGTGAAGATCTTTGCTCGATGTTGCTGCTCTTTGATCTTGGATGGCTCGGGGAAGTGCTCGGCGTGAAGGAGGAAGTTCACTCTGAAGGTGTGACGTCAAATGACGTAATAACTCTCCTTATATAGACTTGGCCGGTGCTACTGTTGACCCATCGATACCATCGACACGGGTCGATGGTATCGACACGTCACGATGCTATCTGCCTCCCTCGCGAGTATCGACGGCTGACGATTGCTGGATTGTGAAACCCGGAATTCTGACCTGTCGATACCATCGACGCGAGTCGATAGTATCGACGTAGCACTCGGATCGCTGACGTGGACTTCGCGATCGCCGTCGATGTCGTTGCGCAGATCGGTGACATGGATGGTCGATACCATCGACAAGAGTCGATGGTATCGACTTGGCTTCATTGCGACACCGCCACTTTTTCACTTCAACCTGTGACCATGTCGATACCATCGACGAGGCCGTCGATGGCATCGAGTTGACTGAGTGAAATCATTCTGAACTTCTCCAGAGATCTCGATGGTATCGACTGTTGTGTCGATACTATCGACTGTTGTTGGGCGACCTGCCTGTGTGTGGGTCGATACCATCGACGTGACCGTCGATAGTATCGACTCAGAATGAACTCCGCAGTTGTCAACCTGAGCCTATGTCGATACCATCGACCAGTGTGTCGATGGTATCGACCCTGCCTCAGCCTGCACAATGAACAAACGGATCAAGGTATCTTCTTCACATCAATATTTAAACGAAATGAAAGCAATCTATGACTATAATTAAACTATCCTAATGTACCGATGGTTGGGTTGCCTCCCAACAAGCGCCCTTATTTAACGTCTTAGGCTAGACGGTATGAAGCTCATCATCTTTTTACATTGGAGACTGAGCTTAGAGGATCATGCGGTAGTTTGAATTCAACTCGATCTCCTCCAATTCCTAAGGACAAAGTACCTCTCCCTAAGGCAGTCACGACGTCCGCCGTTGCTTGAAACGGCCTTCCTAGAAGAATTTCACAGCTTTGGAGCGGTGGCATATCCATGACGACAAAGTCCACCGGAAATATGAATCTATCCACTTTGACGAGAACATCTTCGCATACTCCATAGGGTCTCACGGTAGACCCATCCGCCAATTCAATTGTTGCGGCCAACTTATTTATCTCTTTTAACCCCAACTTTTGAAATGTCGCCAAAGGCATGAGATTTATGCTAGCGCCGGAATCACATTGTGCCTTAGGAAAATGTTGACCACCTATTGAGCACGGAATGTAAAAACCTCCTGGGTCCTTTCTCTTCTTTGGTGAACTCCCGTGAATCATAGAGCTCACCGTCTCATTCATCCGACAAATATCATCGTCTTTTATCCGCCTCTTCTTATTGATGATTTCCTTGATGAACCTCCCATAGGCGGGAACCTTCTCGATCATCTCCACTAATGGAATATTGATGTGGAGTTTTCGGAATATCTCCAGGAATTTCTTAAAATGACGATGCTCTTTCTTTGTCTTAGTATTGATCGAATTTGAAACATCTTCTGCATCAACACGCCTATGAGGTGGCACATATGAGCTTTTCGGGGGTACCTCCCCTAAGCTTGCTTCAATCACTCCCTCCGACGTGGGCTTTGGCGAGACATTCTCAATAGTAGCATCTTGTTGTGGTTCCTCTCTCGCCTTAGATGTCTCTGCATGTGCACAAACAACCTACACTTGTTCTTCTTGCCTAGATGGAGATACCATACTCACAACTCACTGTGATTTCCTGAAGAAAGGGTTTCTGCCTGGCAATCCATAGTAAGTGCGTGGGTACGGTATCGCCGGTGTCTCATGCGTATTAAACATCATTCTTCTTTCTTCTACAACTTCTTGCACCTGAGGTTCCTCCTCACTGTTTACCACAGACATATACTTGACCTGATGGTGTGCTTGGGCCACATTTGCATTCTCGGCTGGTTTCTGTTGATTGGCGTGCTTGATGGCCGCCACTTCACTCGAAATCTGTGCCACGGTGGTCTCTAATGCCCGCATTTGTGCTCCATGGCTTTGCAGCGTCTGCCCAAATTTGGTTAGAATATCACCTTGGGATTGCAATTGCTTACCAAACATGGCCATCATCTCTTGGTTTTGCTATACCATTTGACTTAGTAATTCAGTATTCTTATCCTCGGCTCTCTGCTGTGGCTTGGCATCCAGATCCTGTAGAAAATTATTCGGATCCTTCCATGAGAACTTTTTATCCTTCCTCCATGCATAGTCATTGTTTCTATAACCCTGTTGTTGCATGATTTTCACTTGGGCCTCCTCATCTTCAGATGCATCTTCCTTAGTTAGCAGCTTCTTGGCTAGAAGATCTAACTTATCGTTCAGCTCCCTAACTATTCTGGATTCTCCAGTAGCCTTGACCTGTTCCACGACACCTCTGTCACCCCATGACTGTTTCCTAGCCATGTTCTTTAATATCTCCCAACATCTGGTATCCGTATTATTCAGAAAGAATCCGGATCCAGCTGAATCAAGATTACTTCTATCGTGCTCGGAGAGAGCAAAATAAAAGATTTTCACTTGTGTTTCCCTATCCAGCCCATGATGTGGGCACCTCCTCAACATAACCTGGAATCACTCCCAGGTCTCAGAATATGTCTCACCCGCCTGTTGGGTGAAATTGTGAATCTTCCTAATCATGTCGTTAGTCTTCTCAGGAGGGAAGAACCTCTCAAAGAAAACTTCCACCATATGATCCCAAGACTCAACGAACTCATCGTCTAGGTTGTGTAGCCACTCTCTTACTGCTCCTGCCAGAGAACTTGGGAACAACTTGAGGTACAAAGCGTCTTGTGGAAACCTGTCTATCTTTACCATATCACAATTTTCAACAAACTGGCTGATGTGTGCAACAGGATCCTCATTCTTCAACCCATGAAATGCATTTGATTTTACCAAATTAATCAATGCTGGATCGATCTTATATGTCGGTATGTCGATCCCCTTTTTCTTTATTGGCCCCTTTGAAGCTGATGAGGAAGAAGCTTTGATCTTCTCCCATATGGTCTGTGGCTCGGCCATATCTTCTGGTTCAGATTCAGAATCTATCTCTTCTTGGTATTCGTGCTCAGAATGCTCCTCGTCTTCAGGTCCCGGAAACGGAACCTCGGGTGTGCGATTGTCGTAGTCTGTACTACGTGTATGCACCATACATAGCACCTGAAATAAGAAAATTCGAGTTCAGTACTATGCTTAGACGAGTATAACAATTATAGTGCAATGTAAAAATATTTGAATTTGAATGAAAATTAAAAAGAAATTTGTGGCCTAGAGTGGCCGCTCGTAGCACTCAAAGTGCCAACAATTCGCCGTATCCCCGGCAACGGCACCAAAAACTTGACGTGTATTTTACTACGCGCTAAAAACGCAAGTGTACGCGTCGAGTAATATAGGCCTTTGTGAGGCCCGAGTCGAACACAGGGATACGTTGAATTATAGGAGACTTCTACTAACTATTTGCGATCAGCTAAGCCGGATAACAAAGTAGGGTTTGTTGTCGAAATTAAAAGAAAATAAAAATAAAACAAAGCAAACAATCGATTAAAGGTTAATTTAATCAATTCAAAAGGATATCTTTAGGATTTCGGTTTCACCGCGGGTCAACATTGCATTAGGTTTCATATAACTCCTCAATCTTCTGTCTCTATCTGGGTAGTGGCCTGAAAATAGAATTACCCACTGTCGTGGTGTAATTCACTACTTAGGTTTAGGTTGATTCCACCGTCGTAGTAATCATTCCCCTAAACTAAGTGCATTATGAACGATCTCTCAGTTTCCACCATTAATTTTACACCTCCTTTGTCAAGGGATTTATCGATTAATGTAGGTTTCGTCTCTTTTCAACCGTTAATCCTTCTGTCGAAGTGATTAAGGGCATTAAGTTATTATTATGGTGATCAAGCATAACAATATATGGAGAAAACGAAACTATACCACGGATTTAAGAGAGAAAATATGAAGTATTAATATAAAACTATCATACAATGCATTCCCGGGCTACTCCCGGTCCTAAAGATGGAGGGGATTAGCCCCGCATGTTCATCTCGCACAAATACATGGTAGAAATAGGGGAAATCATATGAAAAACGTGAATTGAATGGGAAAACCCCTGAACGGAGGAGAACCGATGGATCCTTTGCATAGAACACGAGCTTTCCCGCCTCTCTGTGGTGAAATTCGTCTTTGGCAGCGTCCGGATCGACAGGGATGAGCTTCTGGCCTCCGTTCTCCTTTTTCTCCTTCCTCGGCACTTAAGCAATGACAAATTAGATGATCCCCCCGTGTGGGCGGCGGTCATTAGGTATAAGTCCCTAATTAGGTCGTCAAATAACTCCAGCCGTCCGATTGAGATCAAAATGAATCCAACGCATATCTGCCGGCGTCGATACCATCGACGCGGGTCGATGGTATCGACCCGGTGTGGTAGCGACAGCCTTGTTTTCTTTTCGTCTGAGTGCCTGTGGTCATCTCGATACCATCGACTTGGGTGTCGATGGTATCGACTCTCTGTAGTGTCGATTTTGTCGTTTAGCGACGTTGTAGCCTCCATGCGTCGATGGCATCGACTTGGTGTCGATGGTATCGACTCTGTGCTGCTCCTTTCGGCTGGCAACCTGTAGCCTTGTCGATGGTATCGACTTCCGTCGATGGTAGCGACGGAAGCAGATACTTGTTTTTCCTGAAATTTAAAGACCAGATCAAATAAATCCACACAAATTATGATAATGTGATAAATAATGCTCGAAATGATGAAACTAAGGGGATTTGACATAAAATGATGGCAGAGACCGAAATGAGTGAATTATACAATATTATCCATAAAAATGACTAATAAGAGCACAAAACACATTGCAAAAAGGTCTTCAAATGCGACTCAAAATCATCGCATCAAAGTACAAGGAGGATTAAATAGATGGAAGAAATAATATTTATATAATGCAATTCTTGCTTTTTACAAATGTAAATAACACCTTGGGGATCAATTATCTACTTTTGCAATAAAATAAAATTAAGCTATGAAATTATTAATTATTGTTTATTATTTCTTTAGTATAGATCCTAGAAAAATGAGATGATGACATTTGTCCCTATGATCTTTCTTCAATGGTGGGTAATTGGGGTAGGGGGTCGTCACAATTTGGTTCCCCAAGCTAAATCTATATTCCAAAGTTTAAGTTGGGCACCTTCCTTAATTCACTTGTAGGCTAATGAATATTGGATAGTTGATAGTGGTTTCTTCAAGCATGACAAGAGTAAACATCCACTTCAACAAATTTATAAGGAACAAAGATGGATTGGTGACCTTTGGTAATGACAAGAAGGGTAAGGAGTTAGGTGAGGGCAATGTAGGTGATTCCCTATGCATCAAGAATTATTGATAGCCAATTATGTGATAATGGTTATCGTGTTCTATTTTCCTCTCTTGAATGCTTTCTTCTATATTCCATCATTTATACCATACATATGGTAACTAGAATTGGAAATCTTTATATTATTGTTATTATCTATCTTAATATTATTGTTGGTGGAATCCTATAAGTAGATTAGAATGATATATCTTTGTGATATCGTAGGCTTGGTCATGTAAATATGCATCAATTAAAAAAAGGTTAAGCAAAATGGGTTCAGTCAAAGGGCTTCCTAAATTAGAATTTGAAAAGGATGAGGAATGCCAAGTTTGTACAAAAGAGAAGCAAACCAAATCTTCTTTCAAGTTCAAATGCATCCTTAGTACTAAGAAAGCTCATTAACTTATACATATTATTTGTTAGGGACCTATGCAGACTCAAACACTTCTTGGTAGTAAGTATTATTTGGTCTTGTTGATTATTTTTCTTGGCTATTTTTGGACATTATTTTTGGTTTCTAACAGTGATACTATTTATGTTTTATCTATATTTTGAAAAGAAACAAAAAATGATGCATGTTTTGTATAGCCTCCATCCATGGTGACCATGAGGACGGGTGTTTGCAAATGCCTTGTTTGAAAGTTTTTGTAATAAATCCGGTTACGTGCAAAATTTTGTTTCCCCCCATGCATACCAATAATAAGGAATCTTGGGAAGAAGAATAGTTCCTTTCAAGATCTATTACGACAATTCTCTTAGAATATGAAATTCCTTAAACGTTCTAGGCCAAATCTGATAGAACTACATGTTTTGTGCAATACTAAGTTCTCACTCAACCTTTGTTTCAGAATACCACCTATGAATTATTGCATAATAGAAAAAAAATATTGAATTATTTCATATTTATAATTGTGCATGATTTGTCTGGGATATAAAGGAATATCTTAACAAGGTTGATGCAAAATCTTACAAGGCTTTCTTACTTGTATATAGGACTACTAGTAGATCATATATAATCTATGATATTGATCAATCTAAAGTAGAAGAATCTGTTGATGTGAAATTTATTGAAACTAACCATTCGTTATTCAAGGATGTTGTTACTGTTAATGTGATGATGATGTCATTCCTATACAAAAATAAAAAAAGTAAGGAGGTGGTTGAAGATGAATTCTCACAAAGTGAAAAAAAAGATCTCACTCCCCTCTTTGTAAAAGATCATCCAAAAGAGCATAACTTAGAGAATCCTGATGCACTATTCATTTGTCATTTTCACATGATATTTTATATTTTTTTTGTGTACTTTTTCGTTAATTCTCATATTAATTGTGTGTGGTATACTTTTATTAGCATGTGATACTTATTTACATCAAATAAAGATAATGTCCATGTTTCTGAATGATTTAGTATATTTTCAGAGCTTATGTTCATATGTTATACATTTCAGGTGAATGTATAAGAATCTACACAATTCGGTACTCCTGACTTTGGAGTCAGTGACCAATACATGCTCAGTTTGGAATAGAAAGGGATTGAGAAGACTCAACAGTATTGAAATTCAAGCCAATACTACTGACAACATCACATCATTTTTCTCAAGAATAATCAAAGCAACTTGATACTATCGACAGACATATCGGTAGTACTGACAACTTGATAGGTGGTCGTGCAATTAGAGGAGTAGATAGTATCGACATGTCAGGATTAGGCAGATCTGAAGATTTCATTTAATCTGACTGTTGAGGCTTTAACTCGCCCTAAGTCACGCCTATGACTTAGGGGAAGTGCGGCCAGACCTAATGATCTCATAATTTTTTATTATATGATGTCCAAGAGTGAGAAGAGGAGATAGCGAAGAAGAAGATCACGTTCAGGATGATCCGGGTACTTTCAGCGAACAGATTTGCGTCAGAAGGTAGAAAATCAGCACGTGTGCGAGAAGGGACCTTTTGAACCGTCCACTTCAGGGGTTGTTCATGTTCTCCACATTTTTTCCTTTTTCTTTGATGTTTTTGACTATGGAAACCATGAAGGGCTAATCCCCACGTTCCTTAAGACCCGAGAGTATCCTAGTTATGCATTGTAATTGAATGTCGTGGATCAATTCATTAGTTTTTCTTAATTTTTGGATTTATTTCTATGTAAATGAATGAACTATCCATGCTTGATCACCATAGGTAGTAATTGGATTTTAATTGCTTTGAAAAAGGAAAATTAATGGTTGGAACTTCACAGATATACATATTTTATAAATCCCTATTAGAAAGGTGGTTTTAAAACATGAGGAGATTACCTATAGAAATCGATAAGCATCTATCTAATAACACAATTGATATGAGAGTAGGGTTGGCATTAGACTAGGTAGTGAATTATACTGTGAGAACGGGTAATTCTCTCTACAGGCTCCTAATCCAGGGTTAGGAGAGATTTTTATTAATGTATTGATACTAAATTGTAATGTTAACTGTGATAAAACCACTATCCTAAGGAATTCTCTAATACTGAGAACAACAACCTTTAATTTAGATTTATATTTGATTTTAGATAATTAAACCAAACAATCAAGTTTCTTAAGCCTAAGTTGATCATATTACAATTAGTAATAGTCCTTGAAGTTACATTTTCCTGGGTTCGACATCCGGGCCTCATTGGCCTATATTACTCTGATAGTGTACACTTGTGTTTTAAGCGCATAGAAAATGTCTATCAAGCTTTTGGCATCATTTTCGGGGAAACAGTAACTTCGACATTATGAGTGTTGTAATTGGCCATTCTAGGCCAACCCTTTTGTTTTTCTTTTATCCATTTAAAAATGAATTTCAAATATCCTTTTTGTTTTTACCATAAGTACCATGTTCTCATAGTAATTTTTGCTATTTTCTGGTACTAGTGCATGGTGCATACCTGAACCCAAGACTACAGAGAGTCGACTCCATGGGGCTTTGGTCAAGCGGAACTCCTACATAGAGGATGGGAGTACGGTGGATCAGTGGACATATTTAATTAAACTTCACCACCTACACCATCACCAGATGAACCTGAGCCAGCAGAAATGGGTGACCAAGCTACAAGATTGATCCACTATTGTTGTCATTAGTCAAATCACATGCCTTTCATGTCCACAACTCTAAGGATCTGGTGATGCATATCAATAATTTTGTAGAAAGTAGTGACATGGTCAAGATAGATAGGGTTCCAACGACTGTCATATACTTGAAGCTCTTTCGATCATCACTG
Source organism: Alisma plantago-aquatica (assembly GCA_963693085.1). Classification (NCBI taxonomy): domain Eukaryota; kingdom Viridiplantae; phylum Streptophyta; class Magnoliopsida; order Alismatales; family Alismataceae; genus Alisma; species Alisma plantago-aquatica. Next base: position 1,475,940,123 of record OY856410.1, read on the forward strand.
GTGGACTATGCCAAATCTTGGCTCCATAAACTTGAATATGAATGCATTGAAACTTGGGAACAAATGATAGATGCCTTCTTGAAGTGGTACTATCCACCCCAAAACAAAAATGACCTGGTCAAGAAAATCCACAACTTCAGATAACAAGTTGATGAGTCATATTTTGAGGCATGGGAGAGGTTCCAAAAAATGTTGCAAAAAGTCCCTCACCATGGCATCGACTTATTAGGGTAGGAGAAGATTTTCTATTATGATATGCACAAGGGAGAAAGGAGCACACTTGATAGTGTAGGAGAGGGCTTCTTCCTCAACAATAAGCCAGCCCGGTGTCACAAAATCTTAAAGAACATGGCCAAGAATCAAACATGGGTAGAAGAGAGAGAGAACCCAACAACCCCTAAAATTGTTGGGGAGTCCAAGGTTATTTTGTAATTGAATGAGAGGTTGGACTTAATTACTCAAAAATTGTGTGCTAAGGATGGGAATTCTTCAAGAGGAGGGGATGAGGAATGCAAGTTTGCATGACAACAACAATAGTACAGAAAGAACTACTACTCTTAGAGGAAGGATTCTAAGTTCTCCTGGAAGGATCCTAATAATTTCTAGCAAGACCCATCCCAGGCACAACAGGCTAAGCCACAATAGGCTGGTGGCCAACAACAATATCAACAAGACATGAGTCCCAATAAAATTGACCGCATTGAGGAGATTCTCAAGAAGATAGTCAACCAAAATGAAGTTCTTATTATCCAGAATCAGAGATAACTACAGAACCATAGAGCAAAAATCCACAGTATAGAAACATAGATTTCTCAAATTGTAGTAGAAGTGTCTTCCTTGAAGAAGCCAGGGTAGCAGGGGTTACCAAGAAACACTAATGTACCTTTTGGAAATCAACATGTCAAGGCGGTATTACTTCACAGTGGCAGAAAATTGCTTAATGACAACCCAACTATTTCAAATTCAAGAGAGGCCACAGGGGACAAAGACAAGACAGTGATTATAGATACAGTGGAACTAAATAATGAAGTAGGGGGAAAGATAGATGATGAAGAGGTAGATGAGATAGAGAAGACAAGGAAAAACACATATGTCCCACCTCATCAAAGGAAAGTGGTGAAGCTGGTACCCTTTCCAAATAGTCTGAAGACAACAAAGGTAGACCAACAATTTCTTGGACAGCTTCAGAAAATTGCATGTCAATATCCCTCTAATTGATGCAATTGAGAAGATTCTCTCTTATGGAAAATTTCTAAATGACTTGATCAATAAGAAGAGGAGGATAGATGAAGTTGAGGTGGTAGTTATGAAGGAGCAAGTCAGTGCTTTTATTATGGGAACATTGCCACCAAAAAGACAAGATCGAGGCTATTTCACCATATCCTGCTTTATCAAAAAGACGAGATTTGGAGAAGCCTTATGTGACTCAGGGGCTAGAATCAATCTAATTACCTTGACCACTTTCAAGAATCTAGGTCTACATTAGTCCAGGAAGAACAATATGACTATTCAGCTAGTAGACAACTTAATGGTGAGGCTTTACAGTATTTTCTAGGATGTTCTTGTCAAGGTAGACGTGTTTGTATTTTCAGTAGACTTTGTTGTCATGGAGATGCAAGATGGTTATGGAAATGAGCTATTACTGGGAAGGCCATTCCAAGGCACAATTGATATGATTTTGGAAATAAGCAGAGGAAGACTGACTTTAGGAAACAGAGAAGACTGATTCAAAATCTTGATGTCTGAACCTATACATAGTGTAAAAGCTAAAGCACAATGTCACATGTTGTAGCAGGTCTAAGAAAATGTGTCATTATTTATGGGGAAGTAGTTTCTTGAGATGGCCAATATGATGAAACAAGTCCACAAAGGCACACTAATGGTGGACATCTTGGACAAGAAAAAGGAGATATCTTTAATAAATTCGATTCAACATCCTGACGATGAAGAAGAAGACTATTGCCCAACAAGAATTGAGGAGGCAGCCTCTACCGCACTTGTTCAAGCATATCCGCAGTTGCCTTTGGATGCATGTCTTACAAATCTAGTAGATGACTATGTTAGATGTTTTACTTTGTAGGAGTGTGTCTTTCTTCTCAAGACCTTACCGTGCTATTACACCAGATATTTTGAGGACTTAGGACCACCTCCACCACCATTGGTTCCTTCTTTGCTGCATCCCCTAGATTTGGAGCTGAATCCATTTCCACCTCACTTGTAATACATTTTCTTGGCATTAGAGGAGAAACTTCTAGTCATAATCTCATCTTCACTAAGCATTCATGAAGAGGAGCAACTACTTGGGGTTTTGGAGAACCATCTTAGAACATATGGCTGGTCCATGGCAGATATAAAGGAGATCTCCCCTAGTTTCTATCAATCTAAGATCAGACTGGAGGAAGGAGCCAAAGCTATAGTGCAATCTCAATGTCGACTCAACCCCATCATGACTGAGATAGTGAAAAAAGAGGTAGTAAAACTTTTATCTATAGGTATTATTTATGTTATCTCTATTTTGAACTGGGTTAGTCCAACCCAAGTTGTTCCCAAAAAGGGGGGTATAACAGTCACTACTAACTCTTGTGATGAGTTGATGTCCACTAGACTAGTGATTGGGTGGCGTGTTTGCATAGACAATAGATGTTTGAATGTTACCACGTCAAAAGATCATTTTCCACTCCCTTTTATTGACTAGATTTAGAGACACTCATTGGCCAAGTTTAGTAAAGTTTTGGGCTTGAAATTGAACCTAACTAAAAGTTAGTTGTTCCTCAGTCATACAGCCCCAACAAACCTCAGTACCTTATTGGGAATCAAGGTTGAAAAACTTCCAGTAAGATACTTAGAAGTCCATCTCTTTGTAGGTAGACTCACCAAGACAATGTGCTCCCCCCTCATCGACAAGATTAAAACCAAGCTGGATTCATGGAAGTCAAAGCTTCTCTCTCTGGCAAGTAGACTTGAACTCATCATATCTACTCTGTGAACTTACCACCTATTTTGGATGGGTGTCTTCTCCATTCCAAAGTCTACCATGGTTGAGATTGAGACCCTATGTAGAAACTTTCTGTGGGGTGACAAAGAGGAAGGTAAACATGTCCATACAGTTGCTTGGGACATGATATGTAAACCAAAAAAGAGGTTAGTCTTGGTATTTGAAGGGTGGAGGATTGGAATACAGCATGAATGATGAAGCTACTCTGGGATATTGCAAACAATAGGAACACAATGTGGATTCGTTGGGTTCACAACAAGTATCTAACCAAGGATACCTTGTGGTACTGCCCTCCTAGCCAAGGCCACAGTTGGTTGTGGAGGTCATTACTGAAATATAGAGATAAAATCCTTCCTCTAGTGTGATACACCATTGGATATGGGAGCTAAATTTCAATGTGGAAATACCCATGCGTCCAAGGAAAATTTTCATCTCAGCTGTTGAACCCCTTATTAACTCTGAGATTAAACCTATCAAACATTTCTAGGCTAAGCAACATTATATCTGACAGGAATTTGAATATTCCCAAGGTAAGAGGAGTGGACGCTCTTGCTGATATTTGTAATGATATTCCCCTGTCTCAAGGTGAAAACAACTGCCACTTTATGGAAATGAATTATTTTAAGCTGAAGGAGGCCTACAAACTCTACAAAAATGCACATGAAGAACTGGAATGGGCGTCTTGCCTATGGAAAAGCAAAGCACCTCCGAGGATCAAGGTCAGTTGCTGGAAGATGCTTCATGGCAACCTGGTTTGTTACAACCCCACCTCCCGATAACCCCCAATTAAGGGAGACCGAGAAGTCGAAGCCGCACCCATAACTTCCGGATCAAAGGTTCGGCAATTAACCAAGAATAATTATCAAATTTTAACAGACTATACTGAAAAGTTGTAAGAAAATTAATTTTTGCATACCTTTTTGAAAACTTGGATCTCTAAGCTTCTATCCACTTAAGGAGTCTATTCTAACTAATCATCCTTGTGTTTTACTTCATGTATTTCACAATATGATGATTTCTTGTTTGTCCTTTTGGCTTGCCCTAAAACGCCGACAAACAAAACGTCGGTCAGCCGAAGCTGGTATGTGGGGGAAACAATAATCATGTAAATACGTTAACAATGTAATCATTCAATTAATCATTTAACAACCAAGATTATATTTTAGATATAACTCTACGATCCAAGAGTACCCTATCCTCTATGTTGTCCCCATTAAACCCCTCATGATCCACCTATAAGTGAACCAATTTCTAGGGTTGAGTCACATGGCACTACTCGTAAGTAGCCCACTCCTTAACTCATGGCAGGCTAATGAGTCTCATGGCACTACACATAGGTAGCCCAGTTTCTAACTCACGGTAACCTAGACCTTGCTCTAGGATTACCCCTTTTTAGCCCTTTTCAAAGCAACAGAGGTGGACCCGGATCTATTCAGTTATATACGCACATTTATAGTGATAATAATAGTCACTTTATAGTTGCATGAAATAAATAAACATCCAACAGTTATGTTCAAGCAACCGATTAAAACTTCGAGAATTGCCGTGAAACTAGAGCGATTATGCATAATCGTAACCACATACCTTTGCTTGCAGATTATTGAACATATACTTCATGTATATACAATCAAGCCAATCAGCAGATCCAAGCAAGTAATTCAATCATCACATAATTCCTGAAAATAATATGTACTCTATTTATTATACACTTTATCAAGAATCAACTTCATTGACTTGGATTCTCTTTCTAGGGTTTCTAATCCGCATTAAGGTTTCATTAATTTCATTAGGGTTTCTTAGATCAATTTCTCAAACTTTATCCCTTTTTAGTTTAACAAACCCCAAAATACTCTTTTCCATTTATATGAACCTTAATTGCTCAACTATCTATTTTAATAGTCTTTTATACCCAAATTGACTTAGGATCATCTTATCCCTATTTATTCATGGATTTGAACAATTAAAACAATTAAAAGACATATTCTCTTAAATTAGGGTTTTTGAGCTCATTAATGCATAATCATGTCCGAAACCCTAAATTAAGCCAATTATATAAAAAGATCATCTTTTTAGATCCCATTTTCACTTTTATTAACCATATGTTAATATTGGCTTGAATTATCCAATTAACATCATTAAGTCCATCTATCATCTAATCTAAGGGTTTTTCCTTAATTAGATCATTAAAGATGATAGCTTTATGTACTTTTCAAATTTCAAGTATATTTATGCATATGAACTCTAAATTAGACTAATCGCATGTAAAGTTCTTCCCTTTTAAACATAATGTACCTTTTTACATTTGATAGGTTAACATCAACTCTAATGATCCATTAAACCCTATCAAACACTTTATTTATCTCAAAATAGGGTTCCTTAAGAATTAAAGCATTAAAGATGATTACTTCCATTAATTTTCGGATTGCAATTAGAATCAGGCTTCAAACATAATTTCTTTGTGTTCCTCTCATTCTGAGGATCAATTTTCATATATAACTTGTTTTAATCCGAGTTTCCTAGAATTAATTATGATTTTAGCAAAAAGTTACTTACTTGTCCAATCAGGTTGTGCCACGTGTGCTCCATGCAAAGTTGCCCTTAGTTCAGGAAACATAACCAAATGACTGATATGCCCTTGACTTAAGGATTGTCTCTTTCAGTCCACGGAGGGCAAAACTGTCCGACGTGCCTTGCCCTTCTTCCACCTCGCGCAGCCCTAAGGCTGCCGCCCTAGCTGCTATGGCGCAGCTTCCCCCGCCTTCTCCATGACCCGACGGCCACCATGGTCGGTTCCTATACCTTCGATGCCCCTTGGCGATCCCTTGGCTACCTCGACCTCGCGGCCGAAACTGCTCACCAAGTCTGCTCACACGACCATCCTTTGCAGCCGTGCTGCAGCTTTTGCGCAAGGCTGAGGGGCGCGGGAAGACTGTAGTTCATCCCATGGTGGTCGAGGAAACTTCAGCCCTCCATCAGAACAACTCCACCGTTCCCATTGCTCCCGGGAGTCTACTCCGGGGCGGCTCTCGTCTCCGCATGACTGGTGCGAGGTCAGGCCGCCCTTGCATGTCCCTCTAGGAGGGGACTGTATAGAGAAGGATGAAGAGGACCTTGCCACACTCAACCATGGTCATGGGCCTCGCTATGGCCTGCTGCGATCATCGCCCTGCCTACAATGGCCCAGCCTTACGAGTCTCGCCATTACCCATGTGCCGCTGGCCACCATGTCATCAGATTCAACCCATCGGCACTCTGCCTTGGCATTTTGGTAAAGAGGGGATCAAAGAGCCCTACTCCTTGTACAGGTTCTAGGCGAGACCCTAGAAACTTGAAGGAAGAATACGATGGAAAGGGAGTCCTACTTGAAGGATGGGAAACCCATGAACGCACATATATATATACTAACCTTTCATAACCCTTTTACTGGGATTTGCCTCTTTGAGGCTAGTTTCCTTTTCTAGACGAAGGCAACTTGTCGTTTCTTTTATCCCTTGGCTAGTTGTGCGTGTACATGACTTGCCACAAAGATAATGTTTTTACTTTATTTTCTTGCCATAGGTTTGTCCTCTCTCACGATTATGGCAAGCTCTTATGGAAAAGTATTCATATTAAAAAGACTCTCAAAAAGGTGACACACTATCCATATACATCTTGTAAGTATTCTTTACTTAAATCATCAATTTTTCTTGATTGACACTCAAAGTTCCATAAAGGAAAACATATACATACATTGTACTTTATTGGCTAATTCTATAATTAATCATAGATTATTCTTTTCCTTCCCTTTTTCCTCTTTTCATATTTCTTTTATTAGAAATCATATGTAAACGAATTTTACTCAATTGTGGACATTAATGGCACTTCCTAGAGATTTCTATGTATTTCTTATAAACACATTACTGAATATCCATTATCTTCTATCTTTTGGACTTTTCCTCTTTTATATCCATTAATGGATTAATCTAATAATAGGAATCACGAAATTTCTATCCAAAGGGATATTTGTAAAGAAATCCATCCTTTGAAGTAAAGCATACAACCTTTTCAATTAAGTCCAAATTCATAAAATCAATACATTTCAATTATGAAAACAATGCAAAATTGAGGTTGTAACATCCTTCCCCTCTTATAGGAATTTTGTCCTCAAAATTCTATCAAGCAATCAAACAATTTAGGATAAGACTTTTCCATGTCCATCATTGGCCCCTATGTGGCTTTACCTTACTCATGGCTCTTCCAAAGAACCTTTATCATCACATATTCTTTTCTCTGAGTTCTTTCATCCTGGCGTCTATAAACTGCACAGGTGGACTCAGGCCATTTCAGCCTCCCTTGGGGCTCACTAGGTTCATTGCTCGCACATGGTCTAGGTACCTCACATAGTTCTCTAAATTGGACATATGGGACTCATCACATATTACTTTATCCTAAGGGGTAAGATCAAACTTAACCTTCTCCACCAAACCATGTCAAAAGAACCCATGCATCGGGAACTCAGCTCTCTTAGTTATAACTTAGAGGGGTCGGATTTTCATGTCACATATTCTCCCACAGTGAACTGCATGTTAGTCTCCTTTGCATCCGCTCATGACTCTTGTCGTCCCTAGGCTCCTTTCAGCGATTGCACGATCAAAGTGACTTCATCTACATGCACTGTGGTCCTTTTCTAACCATCACGTGGTCCTTTCACCAACATCACCTTACTGAAGTGGTGACAGACACAACCTCTCTTACAGAGCTTCTTTAAATCTCGATACTGGCTATGGTGGTCCTCATCACATCTTTCATAGGACAAGAACTGTCTCTAGTTGTCACCCTGAATGAGCACACATGCTCTCATCAGACCCTTTAGTCTGGATTATACTAACCATTAGTTAGGGGTGATGAACTGTACTAACATCAAGTTATCCATGTACCTACTTCCACATTATGGAAGTGAACCTTTAGCTCATACTCATGAGCTTTTGAACTCACCTCCTGGTATAGTTGAACCATCGCTCTCATATGTAGTTCAACCCGACTTGTCTCTTGACAGTACTCTTTCTTCCTCATGTCATCTAGGTAAGGCGATCTACCATAACCCACATTGCATCTCGACCTTCCTTGGTCTAGGAGAGACTTATCACGACATCTATAGTGATGAACTCCCATTCCCTCTCGGGAACTTTTTATCCTCTATATTGATGCACTGGGTTACCAGTGCTCATCCCTCACCTTTTGCTTGCATGGCCATATACCACATGCAACTTTATATTAGGCATCTAAAGTACTACTGTCACTTATTATCTTGGTAGTACCACATCAATCATGATTTCTTGTATGTCATGATTCCTCAAGTTCGATTCCTCAGATACCCTAAACCACTCTAGTCAGGGTTTCATCACCTTCTTTTCCAAAGAAGTGCACTGGAGGTTCTACCACCATCCTTTCATTGCATCAAGGACTAGACTAGCTAACCAACAACCATTAACTGGTTCAACAGATCTCATTACATCGGAGTATTAACCAAACATATCTCCTTTCCAAACTTAGGGTTAGCCTAATAACCTCTTCTAGCTTCTAGTCAAACAAGTCGATGTATCTCAACCAAAGCATCCATTACTACTTTACATCCTTAGGTATTAGGTAACGTTGAAGACATACACTTCCATGTATTTCACTTATCATCTCTCCTCAAACTCTATGTCTATCTTCTCTGATTTCATCATCATGGTGATCAAACTCAACCTGGTATAACTTGTAAGTTCTGCATAGCTCATGATAAAAACTTCCTCATAAGGTGACTACCTCATTCCTCTTAGTGTTTGCAAACCATCCATGTATCATTCACTTTACCAGGATAGGTTATCTTCTCTATCCCCATTTCTCGTGGCAACGTTCCAACCTACATCATCTCTTATCCTTGGTGTATGGCATGTGTAATGTCCTATCTCTCACCCCCATAACAAGAAGAAATAAGCATTTGGTTGCAGTCCAAATACAGATTTCTTCGTGTTCTAAGAGTAGAGATGGTACATACCACCTTTCCCATACACCTTTACATCTAAGTTGCAACGTGCCACATATGTCTCTACGTCACAGACATCATGATATCAAAGTTACCTCCATGGAAAAATAGTCTTGAACCTACTGAGGTTTATATCCTTGGTCATCTCCTCTAGGTCTATAGGGTACTGGCTCTTTTGGGGTCATCCCTCTTCCCTCATGCATCAAGAGAGTGCCCCACTCATCTGCCCTTTGGGTCCCATGAGTTCATGAAGGTGATCAATCTCCTAACCCATGGCCCTCAGACAATGATAGTTGTTACCTCCCGACCCTATGGTCATGTGCAACTGGGGAATTAGGCAACTCCTACTTTCATCGGTCTTATCCCTACCTGACCCTAGGATAGACTTAGGATTCTCCATTATAGTACATCTTCACTTAGAACCTTACCCAATTCTTCATCATCTCTCTTTCTACATTCATGGGCTGGCTTTCATCCTTTCATAGGGATCATGGAAACCTACCTACTTTGGTCAAGCCCCATACCGGTTACCTCCATGGTAACACATTCATATGCAATTAGAGATGGATATCTATGGGTCTACATGTTCATTCTCATACCATGTACTTTTCACTTAGCTTCTCAAGATCCTATGAGACCTCTTTAGGTTACCTTAAACCAACAAAACTGATATACACCCTATCAAAGGGGTCCCTCTCCCAGGATGGGAGGAAAACTATCTCTTGACCACAAGGTCACAAACATCCTCAGGTCTAGGGTTTACATCCATTTACTTAACCCTAGTAAGCTATTAAGGCACAAGCAGACCTCTAAACCAGGCTAGGTCATCTGGGTTCTCATTCTTCAACATTAGATCAAGGTCCTACCTTCCTGTGTCATCAACTTAGATGGGAGGGGTTTGCCAAACATACCTTAAATGTAAAGGGTTTTCCTTTCTTCTGAACATAAGGAGTTCCATACTTGCATCTATAGAAACTCAACTCTCATCATGAGCATTAGGTACACCACTTCCCCTCTTAGGACTAGGAACCCTAGGTTCACTTTCTTATTGTCCAGCTGTCTGCTCAACCTCTTAACCACAAACCAATCATGTATCAGGTATGACATACACTTCCTGTCATCCTTTTTCCTCGATCAACATTTTAAAGTTGATTCCTCCTCAAGGACAATCAACAAGGTACAAGGCCTCATAACCTATTACCAAACCTCTCCAGGGTATACAAAACTTCTTCTTCCTTTCTTAGAAGGTAACCACTTATACCATAGACTCATAGGTACCAGAAGCCTCATCCTCCCTCTAGGGTTTGGTTCCTCTCATGGCAAACTAGACATCATCAACCTCTAAGGATCAAGCATGTGGTGACCACTATCATTCACTTAGGTTGCATCATCCTCAACTCCCTACTTTTCCTCATATCTTGGAGTCTAGGATTCCCACCTTTTTGCTTGGTTTCCTGCTCTCTCGATAGAGCTAACCTTACAACCAACCTCACCACTAGAGGTCCTCTCTTCGTGATGGATCAGCCTCAAAAGAATCCTCTTCATGGGTGAAGCCTAGGCTCAAACTTATGTTTTCTCAAGATCATCCATAGCCCTTTATGCTTATTTCATAAGTTGTCCATCATGTTTTAACCAGGGTTTCATCCTACTACTGACGTGCCCTGGGTGCAAGATATACCCTACTTGCACAAGCCCATAGGGTTCTATAGGTTTTTCTCTAGCTTTATCCATGGAGGAGGAGCTATCCTTCACTCTAACCTGCTCGACCCTTCCCAGGGTTGGGTCGCCAGAGGGACTAGGTCATCCAACCTCTCATGGCTCCTATGCCATCCAAGGGCATGTTCATCCAAACACTTCATCTACCATGTCATCTAACTCTTCGTGTCATCTCTCTTTCTAACCTTCACTTAGGGTTAGGGTTAAAATCATCCTCAGAGGATGTGCCAGGTCTTCGCTTGCAATGGAGATCTCTATCTCCAAGATTGACTCTCTTTATTCATCCTCCTGATAAGAAGGTCTGTCCTTAGGTCTCTCCTGATGGCATGACAACTTATGTCATATGACCTAAGCATGTATCTATTCTTTAGTTTACGCTTACTCTATTAAGCTTATGTCCATGACATCTTATTTACATGCTTTACATTAATTTGATGGAGGATTCCTTAGACATTATTAACCTTACCCATACCTCAAGAGGGTGAGGAGAAGAGAGAAAACCCTAATCCTTAAGGTCCTTAACAGAATTTGTGATGAGAAGGGATGAATAAGATGAGAAAGTCCTAAAGGTATCTTATTTCGATTCATACCCTAAGGCTTTGGCCAGGCAGTCACACAGATCTGGGAGTCCTCGTATTCCGACTAGCGGTGCGGAGGAAAATATTTCCAGCCCCCGGTCGTGATCCTTTTCTAGACACCTTCGTCTTTCGGATAATCATCTAATAACTCCCTTGGGTTCTATGGAGTTTGTAAAATTTAATAATTATTAATGTTTAAGTGAGGAACCTACGCTCTGATACCAAACGTTACGAGCCCACCTCTCGATAACCCCCAATTAAGGGAGACCGAGAAGTCGAACCGCGCCCATAACTTTCGGATCAAAGGTTCGGCAATTAACCAAGAATAATTATCAAATTTTAACAGACTATACTGAAAAGCTGTAAGAAAATAAATTTTTGCATACCTTTTTGAAATCTTGGATCTCTAAGCTTCTATCCACTTAAGAAGTCTATTCTAACTAATCCTCCTTGTGTTTTACTGCATGTATTTCACAATATGACGATTTACTGTTTGTCCTTTTGGCTTTCCCTAAAACGCCGACAAACAAAACGTCGGTCAGTCGAAGCTGATATGTGGGGGAAACAATAATCATGTAAATACGTTAACAATGTAATCATTCAATTAATCATTTAATAACCAAGATTATATTTTAGATATAACTCTACGATCCAAGAGTACCCTATCCTCTATGTTGTCCCCATTAAACCCCTCATGATCCACCTATAAGTGAACCAATTTCTAGGGTTGAGTCACATGGCACTACTCGTAAGTAGCCCACTCCTTAACTCATGGCAGGCTAATGAGTCTCATGGCACTACACATAGGTAGCCCAGTTTCTAACTCACGGTAACCTAGACCTTGCTCTAGGATTACCCCTTTTTAGCCCTTTTCAAAGCAACAGAGGTGGACCCAGATCTAGTTAGTTATATACGCACATTTATAGTGATAATCATAGTCACTTTATAGTTGCATGAAATAAATAAACATCCAATAGTTATTTTCAAGCAACCGATTAAAACTTCAGGAATTGCCGTGAAACTAGAGCGATTATTCATAATCGTAACCACATACCTTTACTTGCAGATTATTGAACATATACTTCATGTATATACAATCAAGCCAATCAACAGATCCAAGAAAGTAATTCAATCATCACATAATTCCTGAAAAGAATATGTACTCTATTTATTATACACTTTATCAAGAATCTACTTTATTGACTTGGATTCTATTTCTAGGGTTTCTAATCTGCATTAAGGTTTCATTAATATTCATTAGGGTTTCTTAGATCAATTTCTCAAACTTTATCCCTTTTTAGTTTAACAAACCCCAAAATACTCTTTTCCATTTATATGAACCTTAATTGCTCAACTATCTATTTTAATAGTCTTTTATACCCAAATTGACTTAGGATCATCTTATCCCTATTTATTCATGGATTTGAACAATTAAAACAATTAAAAGACATATTCTCTTAAATTAGGGTTTTTGAGCTCATTAATGCATAATCATGTCCGAAACCCTAAATTAATCCAATTATATAAAAGATCATCTTTTTAGATCCCATTTTCACTTTTATTAACCATATGTTAATATTGGCTTGAATTATCCAATTAACGTCATTAAGTCCATCTATCATCTAATCTAAGGGTTTTTCCTTAATTAAATCATTAAAGATGATAGCTTTATGTACTTTTCAAATTTCAAGTATATTTATGCATATGAACTCTAAATTAGACTAATTGCATGTAAAGTTCTTCCCTTTTAAACATAATGTACCTTTTTACATTTGACAGGTTAACATCAACTCTAATGATCCATTAAACCCTATCAAACACTTTATTTATCTCAAAATAGGGTTCCTTAAGAATTAAAGCATTAAAGATGATTACTTCGATTAATTTTCGGATTGCAATTATAAGCAGGCTTCAAACATAATTTCTTTGTGTTCCTCTCGTTCTGAGGATCAATTTTCATATATAACTTGTTTTAATCTGAGTTTCCTAGAATTAATTATGATTTTAGCAAAAAGTTATTTACTTGTCCAATCAGGATGTGCCACGTGTGCTCCATGCAACATTGCCCTTAGTTCAGGAAACATAACCAAATGACTGATATGCCCTTGACTTAAGGATTGGCTCTTTCAGTCTGCGGAGGGCAAAACTGTCCAACGTGCCTTGCCCTTCTTCCACCTCGCGCAGCCCTAAGGCTGCCGCCCTAGCTGCTATGGCGCGGCTTCCCCCGCCTTCTCCAGGACCCGACGGCCACCATGGTCGGTTCCTATACCTTCGATGCCCCTTGGCGATCCCTTGGCTACCTCGACCTCGCGGCCGAAACTGCTCGCCAAGTCTGCTCACACGACCTTCCTTTGCAGTCGTGCTGCAGCTTTTGTGCAAGGCTGAGGGGCGCGGGAAGACTGTAGTTCATCCCATGGTGGTCGAGGAAACTTCAGCCCTCCATCATAACAACTCCACCATTCCCATTGCTCCAGGGAGTCTGCTCCGGGGCGGCTCTCGTCTCCACATGACTGGTGCGAGGTCAGGCCACCCTTGCAGGTCCCTCTAGGAGGGGACTGTACAGAGAAGGATGAAGAGGACCTTGCCACACTCAACCATGGTCATGGGCCTTGCTATGGCCTGCTGCGATCATCGCCCTGCCTACAATGGCCCAGCCATACGAGTCTCGCCATTACCCATGTGCCGCTGGCCACCATGTCATCAGATTCAACCCATCGGCACTCTGCCTTGGCATTTTGGTAAAGAGGGGATCAAAGAGCCCTACTCCTTGTACAGGTTCCAGGCGAGACCCTAGAAACTTGAAGGAAGAATACGATGGAAAGGGAGTCCTACTTGAAGGATGGGAAACCCATGAACGCCCATATATATATACTAACCTTTCATAACCCTTTTACTGGGATTTGCCTCTTCGAGGCTAGTTTCCTTTTCTAGACGAAGGCAACTTGTCGTTTCTTTTATCCCTTGGCTAGTTGTGCGTGTACATGACTTGCCACAAAGATAATGTTTTTACTTTATTTTCTTGCCATAGGTTTGTCCTCTCTCACGATTATGGCAAGCTCTTATGGAAAAGTATTCATATTAAAAAGATTCTCAAAAAGGTGACACACTATCCATATACATCTTGTAAGTATTCTTTACTTAAATCATCAATTTTTCTTGATTGACACTCAAAGTTCCATAAAGGAAAACATATCCATACATTGTACTTTATTGGCTAATTCTATAATTAATCATAGATTATTCTTTTCCTTCCCTTTTTCCTCTTTTCATATTTCTTTTATTAGAAATCATATGTAAACGAATTTTACTCAATTGTGGACATTAATGGAACTTCCTAGAGATTTCTATGTATTTCTTATAAACACATTACTGAATATCCATTATCTTCTATCTTTTGGACTTTTCCTCTTTTATATCCATTAATGGATTAATCTAATAATAGGAATCACGAAATTCCTATCCAAAGGGATATTTGTAAAGGAATCCATCCTTTGAAGTAAAGCATACAACCTTTTCAATTAAGTCCAAATTCATAAAATCAATACATTTCAATTATGAAAACAATGCAAAATTGAGGTTGTAACATCCTTCCCCTCTTATAGGAATTTTGTCCTCAAAATTCTATCAAGCAATCAAACAATTTAGGATAAGACTTTTCCATGTCCGTCATTGGCCCCTATGTGGCTTTACCTTACTCATGGCTCTTCCAAAGAACCTTTATCATCACATATTCTTTTCTCTGAGTTCTTTCATCCTGGCGTCTGTAAACTGCACAGGTGGACTCAGGCCATTTCAGCCTCCCTTGGGGCTCACTAGGTTCATTGCTCGCACATGGTCTAGGTACCTCACATAGTGCTCTAAATTGGACATATGGGACTCATCACATATTACTTTATCCTAAGGGGTAAGATCAAACTTAACCTTCTCCACCAAACCATGTCAAAAGAACCCATGCATCGGGGACTCAGCTCTCTTAGTTATAACTTAGAGGGGTCGGATTTTCATGTCACATATTCTCCCACAGTGAACTGCATGTCAGTCTCCTTTGCATCCTCTCATGACTCCTGTCGTCCCTAGGCTCCTTTCAGTGATTGCACGATCAAAGTGACTTCATCTACATGCACTGTGGTCCTTTTCTAACCATCACGTGGTCCTTTCACCAACATCACCTTACTGAAGTGGTGACAGACACAACCTCTCTTACAGAGCTTCTTTAAATCTCGATACTGGCTATGGTGGTCCTCATCACATCTTTCATAGGACAAGAACTGTCTCTAGTTTTCACCCTGAATGAGTACACATGCTCTCATCAGACCCTTTAGTCTGGATTATACTAACCATTAGTTAGGGGTGATGAACTGTACTAACATCAAGTTATCCATGTACCTACTTCCACATTATGGAAGTGAACCTTTAGCTCATACTCATGAGCTTTTGAACTCACCTCCTGGTATAGTTGAACCATCACTCTCATATGTAGTTCAACCCGACTTGTCTCTTGACAGTACTCTTTCTTCCTCATGTCATCTAGGTAAGGCGATCTACCATAACCCACATTGCATCTCGACCTTCCTTGGTCTAGGAGAGACTTATCACGACATCTATAGTGATGAACTCCCATTCCCTCTCGGGAACTTTTTATCCTCTATATTGATGCACTGGGTTACCAGTGCTCATCCCTCACCTTTTGCTTGCATGGCCATATACCACATGCAACTTTATATTAGGCATCTAAAGTACTACTGTCACTTATTATCTTGGTAGTACCACATCAATCATGATTTCTTGTATGTCATGATTCCTCAAGTTCGATTCCTCAGATACCCTAAACCACTCTAGTCAGGGTTTCATCACCTTCTTTTCCAAAGAAGTGCACTGGAGGTTCTACCACCATCCTTTCATTGCATCAAGGACTAGACTGGCTAACCAACAACCATTAACTGGTTCAACAGATCTCATTACATCGGAGTATTAACCAAACATATCTCCTTTCCAAACATAGGGTTAGCCTAATAACCACTTCTAGCTTCTATTCAAACAAGTCGATGTATCTCAACCAGAGCATCCATTACTACTTTACATCCTTAGGTATTAGGTAACGTTGAAGACATACACTTCCCTGTATTTCACTTATCATCTCTCCTCAAACTCTATGTCTATCTTCTCTGATTTCATCATCATGGTGATCAAACTCAACCTGGTATAACTTGTAAGTTCTGCATAGCTCATGATAAAAACTTCCTCATAAGGTGACTACCTCATTCCTCTTAGTGTTTGCAAACAATCCATGTATCATTCACTTTACCAGGATAGGTTATGTTCTCTATCCCCATTTCTCGTGGCAACGTTCCAACCTACATCATCTCTTATCCTTGGTGTATGGCATGTGTAATGTCCTATCTCTCACCCCCATAACAAGAAGAAATGAGCATTTGGCTGCAGTCCAAATACAGATTTCTTCGTGTTCTAAGAGTAGAGATGGTACATCCCACCTTTCCCATACACCTTTACATCTAAGTTGCAACGTGCCACATATGTCTCTACGTCACAGACATCATGATATCAAAGTTACCTCCATGGAAAAATAGTCTTGAACCTACTGAGGTTTATATCCTTGGTCATCTCCTCTAGGTCTATAGGGTACTGGCTCTTTTGGGGTCATCCCTCTTCCCTCATGCATCAAGAGAGTGCCCCACTCATCTTCCCTTTGGGTCCCATGAGTTCATGAAGGTGATCAATCTCCTAACCCATGGCCCTCAGACAATGATAGTTGTTACCTCCCGACCCTATGGTCATGTGCAACTGGGGAATTAGGCAACTCCTACTTTCATCGGTCTTATCCCTACCTGACCCTAGGATATATAGACTTAGGATTCTCCATTATAGTACATCTTCACTTAGAACCTTACCCAATTCTTCATCATCTCTCTTTCTACATTCATGGGTTGGCTTTCATCCTTTCATAGGGATCATGGCAACCTACCTACCTTGGTCAAGCCCCATACCAGTTACCTCCATGGTAACACATTCATATGCAATTAGAGATGGATATCTATGGGTCTATAGGTTCATTCTCATACCATGTACTTTTCACTTAGCTGCTCAAGATCCTATGAGACCTCTTTAGGTTACCTTAAACCAACAAATCTGATATACACCCTATCAAAGGGGTCCCTCTCCCAGGATGGGAGGAAAACTATCTCTTGACCACAAGGTCACAAACATCCTCAGGTCTAGGGTTTACATCCATTTACTTAACCCTAGTAAGCTATTAAGGCACAAGCAGACCTCTAAACCAGGCTAGGTCATCTGGGTTCTCATTCTTCAACATTAGATCAAGGTCCTACCTTCCTGTGTCATCAACTTAGATGGGAGGGGTTTGCCAAACATACCTTAAATGTAAAGGGTTTTCCTTTCTTCTGAACATAAGGAGTTCCATACTCGCATCTATAGAAACTCAATTCTCATCATGAGCATTAGGTACACCACTTCCCCTCTTAGGACTAGGAACCCTAGGTTCACTTTCTTATTGTCCAGCTGTCTGGTAAACCTCTTAACCACAAACCAATCATGTATCAGGTATGACATACACTTCTTGTCATCCTTTTTCCTTGATCAACATTTTAAAGTTGATTCCTCCTCAAGGACAATCAACAAGGTACAAGGCCTCATAACCTATTACCAAACCTCTCCAGGGTATACAAAACTTCTTCTTCCTTTCTTAGAAGGTAACCACTTATACCATAGACTCATAGGTACCAGAAGCCTCATCCTCCCTCTAGGGTTTGGTTCCTCTCATGGCAAACTAGACATCATCAACCTCTAAGGATCAAGCATGTGGCGACCACTATCATTCACTTAGGTTGCATCATCCTCAACTCCCTACGTTTCCTCATATCTTGGAGTCTAGGATTCCCACCTTTTTGCCTTGTTTCCTGCTCTCTCGATAGAGCTAACCTTACAACCAACCTCACCACTAGAGGTCCTCTCTTCCTGACGGATCAGCCTCAAAAGAATTCTCTTCATGGGTGAAGCCTAGGCTCAAACTTATGTTTTCTCAAGATCATCCATAGCCCTTTATGCTTATTTCATAAGTTGTCCATCATGTTTTAACCAGGGTTTCATCCTACTACTGACGTGCCCTGGGTGCAAGCTATACCCTACTTGCACAAGCCCATAGGGTTCTATAGGTTTTTCTCTAGCTTTATCCATGGAGGAGGAGCTATCCTTCACTCTAACCTGCTCGACCCTTCCCAGGGTCGGGTCGCCAGAGGGACTAGGTCATCCAACCTCTCATGGCTCCTATGCCATCCAAGGGCATGTTCATCCAAACACTTCATGTACCATGTCATCAAACTCTTCGTGTCATCTCTCTTTCTAACCTTCACTTAGGGTTAGGGTTAAAATCATCCTCAGAGGATGTGCTAGGTCTTCGCTTGCAATGGAGATCTCTATCTCTAAGATTGACTCTCTTTATTCATCCTCCTGATAAGAAGGTCTGTCCTCAGGTCTCTCCTGAGGGCATGACAACTTATGTCATATGACCTAAGCATGTATCTATTCTTTAGTTTACGCTTACTCTATTAAGCTTATGTCCATGACATCTTATTTACATGCTTTACATTAATTTGATGGAGGATTCCTTAGACATTATTAACCTTACCCATACCTCAAGAGGGTGAGGAGAAGAGAGAAAACCCTAATCCTTAAGGTCCTTAACAGAATTTGTGATGAGAAGGGATGAATAAGATGAGAAAGTCCTAAAGGTATCTTATTTCGATTCATACCCTAAGGCTTTGGCCAGGCAGTCACACGGATCTGGGAGTCCTCGTATTCTTGACTAGCGGTGCGGAGGAAAATATTGCCAGCCCCCGGTCGTGATCCTTTTCTAGACACCTTCGTCTTTCGGATAATCATCTAATAACTCCCTTGGGTTCTATGGAGTTTGTAAAATTTAATAATTATTAATGGTTAAGTGAGGAACCTACGCTCTGATACCAAATGTTACGAGCCCACCTCCCGATAACCCCCAATTAAGGGAGACCGAGAAGTCGAAGCCGCACCCATAACTTTCGGATCAAAGGTTCGGCAATTAACCAAGAATAATTATCAAATTTTAATAGACTATACTGAAAAGCTGTAAGAAAATAATTTTTTGCATACCTTTTTGAAAACTTGGATCTCTAAGCTTCTATCCACTTAAGGAGTCTATTCTAACTAATCCTCCTTGTGTTTTACTTCATGTATTTGACAATATGACGATTTACTGTTTGTCCTTTTGGCTTTCCCTAAAACGCCGACAAACAAAACGTCGATCAGCCGAAGCTGATATGTGGGGGAAACAATAATCATGTAAATACGTTAACAATGTAATCATTCAATTAATCATTTAATAACCAAGATTATATTTTAGATATAACTCTACTATCCAAGAGTACCCTATCATCTATGTTGTCCCCATTAAACCCCTCATGATCCACCTATAAGTGAACCAATTTCTAGGGTTGAGTCACATGGCACTACTCGTATGTAGCCCACTCCTTAACTCATGGCAGGCTAATGAGTCTCATGGCACTACACATAGGTAGCCCAGTTTCTAACTCACGGTAACCTAGACTTTGCTCTAGGATTACCCCTTTTTAGCCCTTTTCAAAGCAACAGAGGTGGACCCGGATCTAGTCAGTTATATACGCACATTTATAGTGATAATCATAGTCACTTTATAGTTGCATGAAATAAATAAACATCCAATAGTTATTTTCAAGCAACCGATTAAAACTTCAGGAATTGTCGTGAAACTAGAGTGATTATTCATAATCGTAACCACATACCTTTACTTGCAGATTATTGAACATATACTTCATGTATATACAATCAAGCCAATCAACAGATCCAAGCAAGTAATTCAATCATCACATAATTCCTGAAAAGAATATGTACTCTATTTATTATACACTTTATCAAGAATCTACTTTATTGACTTGGATTCTCTTTCTAGGGTTTCTAATCCACATTAAGGTTTCATTAATATTCATTAGGGTTTCTTAGATCAATTTCTCAAACTTTATCCCTTTTTAGTTTAACAAACCCCAAAATACTCTTTTCCATTTATATGAACCTTAATTGCTCAACTATCTATTTTAATAGTCTTTTATACCCAAATTGACTTAGGATCATCTTATCCCTATTTATTCATGGATTTGAACAATTAAAACAATTAAAAGACATATTCTATTAAATTAGGGTTTTTTAGCTCATTAATGCATAATCATGTACGAAACCCTAAATTAAGCCAATTATATAAAAAGATCATCTTTTTAGATCCCATTTTCACTTTTATTAACCATATGTTAATATTGGCTTGAATTATCCAATTAACGTCATTAAGTCCATCTATCATCTAATCTAAGGGTTTTTCCTTAATTAAAACATTAAAGATGATAGCTTTATGTACTTTTCAAATTTCAAGTATATTTATGCATATGAACTCTAAATAGACTAATCGCGTGTAAAGTTCTTCCCTTTTAAACATAATGTACCTTTTTACATTTGACAGGTTAACATCAACTCTAATGATCCATTAAACCCTATCAAACACTTTATTTATCTCAAAATAGGGTTCCTTAAGAATTAAAGCATTAAAGATGATTACTTCCATTAATATTCGGATTGCAATTAGAATCAGGCTTCAAACATAATTTCTTTGTGTTCCTCTCGTTCTGAGGATCAATTTTCAAATATAACTTGTTTTAATCTGAGTTTCCTAGAATTAATTATGATTTTAGCAAAAAGTTACTTACTTGTCCAATCAGGTTGTGCCACGTATGCTCCATGCAACGTTGCCCTTAGTTCAGGAAACATAACCAAATGACTGATATGCCCTTGACTTAAGGATTGGCTCTTTCAGTCCGCGGAGGGCAAACCTGTCCAACGTGCCTTGCCCTTCTTCCACCTCGCGCAGCCCTAAGGCTGCCGCCCTAGCTGCTATGGCGCGGCTTCCCCCGCCTTCTCCAGGACCCGACGGCCACCATGGTCGGTTCCTATACCTTCGATGCCCCTTGGCGATCCCTTGGCTACCTCGACCTCGCGGCCGAAACTGCTCGCCAAGTCTGCTCTTACGACCTTCCTTTGCAGCCGTGCTGCAGCTTTTGCGCAAGGCTGAGGGGCGCGGGAAGACTGTAGTTCATCCCATGGTGGTCGAGGAAACTTCAGCCCTCCATCATAACAACTCCACCGTTCCCATTACTCCAGGGAGTCTGCTCCGGGGCGGCTCTCATCTCCGCATGACTGGTGCGAGGTCAGGCCGCCCTTGCAGGTCCCTCTAGGAGGGGACTGTACAGAGAAGGATGAAGAGGACCTTGCCACACTCAACCATGGTCATGGGCCTTGCTATGGCCTGCTGCGATCATCGCCCTACCTACAATGGCCCAGCCTTACGAGTCTCGCCATTACCCATGTGCCGCTAGCCACCATGTCATCAGATTCAACCCATCGGCACTCTGCCTTGGCATTTTGGTAAAGAGGGGATCAAAGAGCCCTACTCCTTGTACAGGTTCCAAGCGAGACCCTAGAAACTTGAAGGAAGAATACGATGGAAAGGGAGTCCTACTTGAAGGATGGGAAACCCATGAACGCACATATATATATACTAACCTTTCATAACCCTTTTACTGGGATTTGCCTCTTCGAGGCTAGTTTCCTTTTCTAGACGAAGGCAACTTGTCGTTTCTTTTATCCCTTGGCTAGTTGTGCGTGTACATGACTTGCCACAAAGATAATGTTTTTACTTTATTTTCTTGCCATAGGTTTGTCCTCTCTCACGATTATGGCAAGCTCTTATGGAAAAGTATTCATATTAAAAAGATTCTCAAAAAGGTGACACACTATCCATATACATCTTGTAAGTATTCTTTACTTAAATCATCAATTTTTCTTGATTGACACTCAAAGTTCCATAAAGGAAAACATATCCATACATTGTACTTTATTGGCTAATTCTATAATTAATCATAGATTATTCTTTTCCTTCCCTTTTTCCTCTTTTCATATTTCTTTTATTAGAAATCATATGTAAACGAATTTTACTCAATTGTGGACATTAATGGCACTTCCTAGAGATTTCTATGTATTTCTTATAAACACATTACTGAATATCCATTATCTTCTATCTTTTGGACTTTTCCTCTTTTATATCCATTAATGGATTAATCTAATAATAGGAATCACGAAATTCCTATCCAAATGGATATTTGTAAAGAAATCCATCCTTTGAAGTAAAGCATACAACCTTTTCAATTAAGTCCAAATTCATAAAATCAATACATTTCAATTATGAAAACAATGCAAAATTGAGGTTGTAACATCCTTCCCCTCTTATAGGAATTTTGTCCTCAAAATTCTATCAAGCAATCAAACAATTTAGGATAAGACTTTTCCATGTCCATCATTGGCCCCTATGTGGCTTTACCTTACTCATGGCTCTTCCAAAGAACCTTTATCATCACATATTCTTTTCTCTAAGTTCTTTCATCCTGGCCTCTATAAACTGCACAGGTGGACTCAGGCCATTTCAGCCTCCCTTGGGGCTCACTAGGTTCATTGCTCGCACATGGTCTAGGTACCTCACATAGTGCTCTAAATTGGACATATGGGACTCATCACATATTACTTTATCCTAAGGGGTAAGATCAAACTTAACCTTCTCCACCAAACCATGTCAAAAGAACCCATGCATCGGGGACTCAGCTCTCTTAGTTATAATTTAGAGGGGTCGAATTTTCATGTCACATATTCTCCCACAGTGAACTGCATGTCAGTCTCCTTTGCATCCGCTCATGACTCCTGTCGTCCCTAGGCTCCTTTCAGCGATTGCACGATCAAAGTGACTTCATCTACATGCACTGTGGTCCTTTTCTAACCATCACGTGGTCCTTTCACCAACATCACCTTACTAAAGTGGTGAAAGACACAACCTCTCTTACAGAGCTTCTTTAAATCTCGATACTGGCTATGGTGGTCCTCATCACATCTTTCATAGGACAAGAACTGTCTCTAGTTGTCACCCTGAATGAGCACACATGCTCTCATCAGACCCTTTAGTCTGGATTATACTAACCATTAGTTAGGGGTGATGAACTGTACTAACATCAAGTTATCCATGTACCTACTTCCACATTATGGAAGTGAACCTTTAGCTCATACTCATGAGCTTTTGAACTCACCTCCTGGTATAGTTGAACCATCGCTCTCATATGTAGTTCAACCCGACTTGTCTCTTGACAGTACTCTTTCTTCCTCATGTCATCTAGGTAAGGCGATCTACCATAACCCACATTGCATCTCGACCTTCCTTGGTCTAGGAGAGACTTATCACGACATCTATAGTGATGAACTCCCATTCCCTCTCGGGAACTATTTATCCTCTATATTGATGCACTGGGTTACCGGTGCTCATCCTTCACCTTTTGCTTGCATGGCCATATACCACATGCAACTTTATATTAGGCATCTAAAGTACTATTGTCACTTATTATCTTGGTAGTACCACATCAATCATGATTTCTTGTATGTCATGATTCCTCAAGTTCGATTCCTCAGATACCCTAAACCACTCTAGTCAGGGTTTCACCACCTTCTTTTCCAAAGAAGTGCACTGGAGGTTCTACCACCATCCTTTCATTGCATCAAGGACTAGACTGGCTAACCAACAACCATTAACTGGTTCAACAGATATCATTACATCGGAGTATTAACCAAACATATCTCCTTTCCAAACTTAGGGTTAGCCTAATAACCTCTTCTAGCTTCTAGTCAAACAAGTCGATGTATCTCAACCAGAGTATCCATTACTACTTTACATCCTTAGGTATTAGGTAACGTTGAAGACATACACTTCCCTGTATTTCACTTATCATCTCTCCTCAAACTCTATGTCTATCTTCTCTGATTTCATCATCATGGTGATCAAACTCAACCTGGTATAACTTGTAAGTTCTGCATAGCTCATGATAAAAACTTCCTCATAAGGTGACTACCTCATTCCTCTTAGTGTTTGCAAACCATCCATGTATCATTCACTTTACCAGGATAGGTTATCTTCTCTATCCCCATTTCTCGTGGCAACGTTCCAACCTACATCATCTCTTATCCTTGGTGTATGGCATGTGTAATGTCCTATCTCTCACCCCCATAACAAGAAGAAATAAGCATTTGGCTGCAGGTTAAATATAGATTTCTTCGTGTTCTAAGAGTAGAGATGGTACATCCCACCTTTCCCATACACCTTTACATCTAAGTTGCAACGTGCCACATATGTCTCTACGTCACAGACATCATGATATCAAAGTTACCTCCATGGAAAAATAGTCTTGAACCTACTGAGGTTTATATCCTTGGTCATCTCCTCTAGGTCTATAGGGTACTGGCTCTTTTGGGGTCATCCCTCTTCCCTCATGCATCAAGAGAGTGCCCCACTCATCTGCCCTTTGGGTCCCATGAGTTCATGAAGGTGATCAATCTCCTAACCCATGGCCCTCAGACAATGATAGTTGTTACCTCCCGACCCTATGGTCATGTGCAACTGGGGAATTAGGCAACTCCTACTTTCATCGGTCTTATCCCTACCTGACCCTAGGATAGACTTAGGATTCTCCATTATAGTACATGTTCACTTAGAACCTTACCCAAATTTTCATCATCTCTCTTTCTACATTCATGGGTTGGCTTTCATCCTTTCATAGGGATCATGGCAACCTACCTACCTTGGTCAAGCCCCATACCGGTTACCTCCATGGTAACACATTCATATGCAATTAGAGATGGATATCTATGGGTCTACAGGTTCATTCTCATACCATGTACTTTTCACTTAGCTTCTCAATATCCTATGAGACCTCTTTAGGTTACCTTAAACCAACAAAATTGATATACACCCTATCAAAGGGGTCCCTCTCCCAAGATGGGAGGAAAACTATCTCTTGACCACAAGGTCACAAACATCCTCAGGTCTAGGGTTTACATCCATTTACTTAACCCTAGTAAGATATTAAGGCACAAGCAGACCTCTAAACCAGGCTAGGTCATCTGGGTTCTCATTCTTCAACATTAGATCAAGGTCCTACCTTCTTGAGTCATCAACTTAGATGGGAGGGGTTTGCCAAACATACCTTAAATGTAAAGGGTTTTCCTTTCTTCTGAACATAAGGAGTTCCATACTCGCATCTATAGAAACTCAACTCTCATCATGAGCATTAGGTACACCACTTCCCCTCTTAGGACTAGGAACCCTAGGTTCACTTTCTTATTGTCCAGCTGTCTGCTCAACCTCTTAACCACAAACCAATCATGTATTAGGTATGACATACACTTCCTGTCATCCTTTTTCCTCGATCAACATTTTAAAGATGATTCCTCCTCAAGGACAATCAACAAGGTACAATGCCTCATAACCTATTACCAAACCCTCTCCAGGGTATACAAAACTTCTTCTTCCTTTCTTAGAAGGTAACCACTTATACCATAGACTCATAGGTACCAGAAGCCTCATCCTCCCTCTAGGGTTTGGTTCCTCTCATGGCAAACTAGACATCATCAACCTCTAAGGATCAAGCATGTGGCGACCACTATCATTCACTTAGGTTACATCATCCTCAACTCCCTACTTTTCCTCATATCTTGGAGTCTAGGATTCCCACCTTTTTGCTTGGTTTCCTGCTCTCTCGATAGAGCTAACCTTACAACCAACCTCACCACTAGAGGTCCTCTCTTCCTGACGGATCAGCCTCAAAAGAATCCTCTTCATGGGTGAAGCCTAGGCTCAAACTTATGTTTGCTCAAGATCATCCATAGCCCTTTATGCTTATTTCATAAGTTGTCCATCATGTTTTAACCAGGGTTTCATCCTACTACTGACGTGCCCTGGGTGCAAGCTATACCCTACTTGCACAAGCCTATAGGGTTCTATAGGTTTTTCTCTAGCTTTATCCATGGAGGAGGAGCTATCCTTCACTCTAACCTGCTCGACCCTTCCCAGGGTTGGGTCGCCAGAGGGACTAGGTCATCCAACCTCTCATGGATCCTATGCCATCCAAGGGCATGTTCATCCAAACACTTCATCTACCATGTCATCTAACTCTTCGTGTCATCTCTCTTTCTAACCTTCACTTAGGGTTAGGGTTAAAATCATCCTCAGAGGATGTGCCAGGTCTTCGCTTGCAATGGAGATCTCTATCTCCAAGATTGACTCTCTTTATTCATCCTCCTGATAAGAAGGTCTGTCCTCATGTCTCTCCTGAGGGCATGACAACTTATGTCATATGACCTAAGCATGTATCTATTCTTTAGTTTACGCTTACTCTATTAAGCTTATGTCCATGACATCTTATTTACATGCTTTACATTAATTTGATGGAGGATTCCTTAGACATTATTAACCTTACCCATACCTCAAGAGGGTGAGGAGAAGAGAGAAAACCCTAATCCTTAAGGTCCTTAACAGAATTTGTGATGAGAAGGGATGAATAAGATGAGAAAGTCCTAAAGGTATCTTATTTCGATTCATACCCTAAGGCTTTGGCCAGGCAGTCACACGGATCCGGGAGTCCTCGTATTCCGACTAGAGTTGCGGAGGAAAATATTGCCAGCCCCCGGTCGTGATCCTTTTCTAGACACCTTCATCTTTCGGATAATCATCTAATAACTCCCTTGGGTTCTATGGAGTTTGTAAAATTTAATAATTATTAATGTTTAAGTGAGGAACCTACGCTCTAATACCAAATGTTACGAGCCCACCTCCCGATAACCCCCAATTAAGGGAGACCGAGAAGTCGAAGCCGCACCCATAACTTTCGGATCATAGGTTGGGCAATTAACCAAGAATAATTATAAAATTTTAACAGACTATACTGAAAAGCTGTAAGAAAATAAATTTTTGCATACCTTTTTGAAAACTTGGATCTCTAAGCTTCTATCCACTTAAGGAGTCTATTTTAACTAATCCTCCTTGTGTTTTACTTCATGTATTTCACAATATGATGATTTAATGTTTGTCCTTTTGGATTTCCCTAAAACGTCGACAAACAAAACGTCGGTCAGCCGAAGCTGATATGTGGGGGAAACAATAATCATGTAAATACGTTAACAATGT
The DNA here is from genome assembly GCA_963693085.1 of Alisma plantago-aquatica. Lineage (NCBI taxonomy): Eukaryota > Viridiplantae > Streptophyta > Magnoliopsida > Alismatales > Alismataceae > Alisma > Alisma plantago-aquatica. Next base: position 1,475,967,563 of record OY856410.1, read on the forward strand.
AATCATTCAATTAATCATTTAATAACCAAGATTATATTTTAGATATAACTCTACGATCCAAGAGTACCCTATCCTCTATGTTGTCCCCATTAAACCCCTCATGATCCACCTATAAGTGAACCAATTTCTAGGGTTGAGTCACATGGCACTACTCGTAAGTAGCCCACTCCTTAACTCATGGCAGGCTAATGAGTCTCATGGCACTACACATAGGTAGCCCAGTTTCTAACTCACGGTAACCTAGACCTTGCCCTAGGATTACCCCTTTTTAGCCCTTTTCAAAGCAACAGAGGTGGACCCGGATCTAGTCAGTTATATACGCACATTTATAGTGATAATCATAGTCACTTTATAGTTGCATGAAATAAATAAACATCCAATAATTATTTTCAAGCAACCGATTAAAACTTCAGGAATTGCCGTGAAACTAGAGCGATTATTCATAATCGTAACCACATACCTTTACTTGCAGATTATTGAACATATACTTCATGTATATACAATCAAGCCAATCAATAGATCCAAGCAAGTAATTCAATCATCACATAATTCCTGAAAAGAATATGTACTCTATTTATTATACACTTTATCAAGAATCCACTTTATTGACTTGGATTCTCTTTCTAGAGTTTCTAATCCGCATTAAGGTTTCATTAATATTCATTAGGGTTTCTTAGATCAATTTCTCAAACTTTATCCCTTTTTAGTTTAACAAACCCCAAAATACTCTTTTCCATTTATATGAACCTTAATTGCTCAACTATCTATTTTAATAGTCTTCTATACCCAAATTGACTTAGGATCATCTTATCCCTATTTATTCATGGATTTGAACAATATGCTCGAGGGCGAGCAATGTTCAAGCTTAGGGGAGTATGATGCGATGATTTTGAGTCGCATTTATAGACTTGTTTCACTTGTGTTTTATGCATTTATTGGTCATTTTGGTGGTTAATATTGCATAATTCATTTACTTTGGTCTATGACCCTTATAAACATCAATTCTCCCTTATTTTAGTGTTTTGAGCATAAATGATTACAATAATATGTTTTATTTCGGCTTATGTGGGTTTGTGTTGCAATTTTAGGAAAAATGCATATCTGCTGTTGTCGATACCATCGGCAGTGGTCGATACCATCGACACAACCACAGGTTGCCAGCCGCAAGGAGCAGCACAGACTCGATACCATCGACAGGGAAGTCGATGGTAGCGACTTACCATCAGGTTGCTGGCGAGAAGATAGTCGATACTATCGACCATAAAGTCGATATTATCGACCCCAGAAGATTCAGCGATGGAAGAGGACAAAAAGTGATGCCTAAGGGTGTCGATACCATCGACCCGCGTTGATGGTATCGAGTCAGCATCAGGCGCAATGAATAAAAGGAAAAAAGATTTTTCGATATCGTGCAGAGTCGATACTATCGACTCCCGTCGATAGTATTGACACTGTCAGATACAAGTTTGCTTCAGATCGATCTAAATCTGACGGTTGTGATATTTTGGCAACCGAACTCGGTGATTATACCTAATGACGGCGGCCAAGAGCAATCCATCATGTCATTAGCCACTGCACACATCCCGAGAAGGTGTGGAGAGAAGAACGGAGCCCATAAGTATGCTCCAGCCATTCAGAAGCCGAAGAAGACGTTTTCCACCGCCGAAAGGCTGTAGATTGCGCATTCCACGCCGAGGAACACTTGGAGCTTCTCCGTTCAGGGGTTTCTTTGCTTATTCACGTTTTTCTCTATGTTTCCCCTTTTCTCTACCATGTTTTGCTCTGAGATGAACATGCGGGGCTAATCCCCTTTGTCTTTAGGATCGGGAGTAGCCTGGGGATGCATTGTATGACATTTTTATCATAGTAATTCATCATTTATCTCTTAAATATGTGGTATGATTTTGTTTATTCAATTATATTGTTATTCTTGATCACCATAATGATAATCCAATGCCCTTAATTACTTTGAAAGAAGAATTAACGGTTGAAAAGTGACGAAATTCACATTAATTAACAAATCCCTTGAACAAGGCGATGTACGGTTAATGGTGGAAACCCAGAGGTCGTTTTTAATGCACCTAGTTTAGGGTATAGGTTACTACGACGGTGGAACCGACCTAGACATGGGTAGTGAATTGTTCCACGACAGTGGGCAATTCTGACTACAGGCCACTACCCGGATTGAGAGATGAACCTGAATTATTATATGGAAATTCATGCAATGAAAACACACGCTGAAACTACGATCCTAAAGATCTCCATTTGAATTGATTAAATTAAACCTTTAATCGATTGCTTTGTTTTATTTTATTTTCTTTTATTTTTACAACAACTCTTAAACTCTTTTAATCGGTTTAGTTGATCGCGACCAGTTAGTAGTAGTCTACTGATAGTTCAGTGTCCCTGAGTTCGACTCGGGCCTCACAAGGGCCTATACTACATTGACGCGTACAGTTGCGTTCTACACACGATAAAATCATGTCACCCACTCCTTGAGAAACGCTCCTAGATACTGAACCAAACGTATGGTAACTACATACATCTAGAACCAACAAGCAGTCGATATTCGAATCTAGAAGTACAAACATAGACAATTTGCACTAACAGATAATAGATAACACAAGTTGGTGATCAAGAAACTAGCATTCATTAAACGATTGATGTTGAACTGAAAAGATAGTATTTTTCTATTGCAAACTCATGAATTACAATGTATGAAATGAAAACATGGGTAGCGGGTCTACTCCCTGCACCCTATTGTATGGGACTACTCGCTCATGGCAAGAACAAAGAAGGAGGAGGGAAGAGAGAAAGAAAGCATCATCTCCACATAGGAGGGAGGAAGGTCGACCCCTTGGAGTAGAGAGAAACTATCTTCACACCACATGGTTGACTTGATGAAGAATTATTCACTTCCCACCTTCTATGTCAATGAGAGAGAAAGTAGCTTGAGGATGAAGTGTAGATCTTGGACCGGCAGCCTTGGGGTGGAGGATGGAGGATGAAACATCTCTGGAATGGTCTGGGCAGCCTTTGGGCGTCCAAGCATTCGATCCCTTGTGAAGACCCCTTGGGTCCTATTTATAGGCTTTGAGTGAATCTTGAACGGTTTGAGTATTATGGGTCCAAATGGTTGTGGAGACTGTTTGGGCTCTTTCGATTTGGAGACCGTTTGGACTCTCTCAGTTCGGAGACCACTTGAGTCCTCACAGTTTGCAGACTGTTTGCATTCATACGGTCTTGGGACTGTTTGGCTTCATGTGGCCTTGGGACCGTTTGCCTTTCACACGGTCTCAGGACCGTTTGGCTTCATGCGGTCTCAGGACTGTTTAGCTTTCACATGGTTTCAGGACCACTTGGCTTCATGCAGTTTTAGGACCGTTTGGCTTCATGCAGTCTCGGGACCGTTTGGCTTTCACACGGTCTCTAGACCGTTTTGCTTCTATTCGGTCTCAGGACCGGTTGGTCCTCATACGGTCTCAGGACCATTTGGCTTTCACACAGTCTCAGTACCATTATGCTTCATGCAGTCTTAGGACTGTTTGGCTTTACACGGACTCAGGACCGTTTGGCTTCACACGGTCTTGGGACCATTTGTCTTCCATTCGGCCTTGGGACCGTTTGTCTTCCATTCGGTCTTGGGATCATTTTGAGTTTTTGTAAACTTTTTTTGTGTTTTTTCTATAAGAGGAAAAGAAGAAAAGTTAGTCTAATGGTATATTCACAATAGAGTGGAAAGTTAAAGATTCTATCTAATTTATCTAAGAAAGAGTATGGAAAATTGAGAAAAACTAGTAAGATAACATCACAAAATGGGATGTTATCAATCACCATGAGTTAGAGATTGGGATACCTTTGGGTAGGGCCATGTGACTCCACAACCCTAAGTAATGGCTACCTGTGAGGTAGGACCATGGGGGTAAGGATCTAGCATATGAGAGAGGCAGTATCCAAGTCCACTGTAGGGACAGCACAGAGATAAGGGGATAGGTATGGATTGAGTAGTATTACTTAAAATGTAACCTTGATTGTTAAATGATATTTGGTTGCTTACATTGTTACCATAGTTGCATGATTATTTTTACCCCCACAAACCAGCATATTCATTTATGTTGATCGATGTTTTATTTGTCAGCATTTTAGGTATAATTGAAAAGGACAAATAGTAAAGTGGCATACTGTGAAATTAAGAAATAAAATGCAAGGAGGATTAGTTAGAATAGAGTCCAGATGTGGATAGATTTTAGATATCCATGTTTTTGAAAAAGGTATGCAAAGTTTTATTTTATTCCAGCTTTCAGTATTGTCATGGTAGAATTTAATAATTAATATTGATTATTTGTTGAACCTTTGATCTGGGAAATTTGGATAACAGCTTTGACCTCTTGATCTCCCTTAATTGGGGGTTACCGGGAGGCGGGGTCATTACACTAGTAGCATGAGCATCTCTAACATTTGGATAAGTTTAGTATCATAAGCATAGCTAACAACATCAGCATGTCTAACAAGTTGAACATATCAACATCATAAGTAGAGCTAACAATATAAGCACAACTATCTACATAAGCATGATTAGCAGTATAGGCATCTCTAGTTACAAAGGCATAGCTAGATATATAAGCATAGCTAACAACATGTGATAACGAATGTCATAATCATAGACAACAGTAATAATATCCCTATCTACCTAAACATGACTATTGTATGAGCATATCCACAACATAAGAATATCTACTATCTTTTAATGCATTAAACATCATCTCTATGTACAGAGAACAACAAGGGTTATCATCCAATATGAAGCATCGTGTATAACCCTAAATAGATTTGCTAGACGGATGTATTACATATTTTATTATGCCCTGGGGAGTTTGAGTCGTACCACCCAAAGTCCAGCCGACCTCTGTGAAGGGCTATTCGGTTCCATACAAGATCTAGGAGTGTCGATATCCTAATATCTCTTCCCCTCAATCAGTATGAGTAAAAAGGCAGTGACATATCAGTCAAAGCTTCCACTACAGTGACATATAGTCAAGCTATGAACTACTAGTCTTCCCTTGGTATAGGTCACGACACTAGAAACTAGGGTATACAAAACCCTCTAATCCGAGGAACAACCGCAGTTGTCCTCAATCACATCAAATGTTTGTGGCATGACCATAGCCATCCTCCATAATCTGCATTGTGGATGACAACGATATATCCTCAACTTGCCACCCCCTTGTACCCAATAGTGTGCACTCTAAGTTTCCCTTAGGAATACTCGTTTCACCAACCAGTAAGTTCTAACACTGGAGATGGCTCTACGACACAGGGCACTACATGATTAGAGTTTCAATTGATTACTTATGCCAATTGAGTGAATTAAGGCTACATCAAACAAGTGGACATATAAACCCTAATTCACTTCTTGAAAGAGTATAAATATCACAACTTCAAAAGATATAAAATGTGTGAAATGTAATTTCTCATCTCATCATCACATGGTACTATTCACTTACCATTCATGAGACTACACTAGTCATCATACTATCACAAGATATAAATCCTTTTCACACTATCATAGGGTATCAACCCTTATCAACACAAGAAGATTACACCTCATTCAGGGATCAACCATCCCCAAAGGTCATTAAGACCATCATACTACTCCCTGTAAGATCATCATTATTTTTGCATGCCTTATAACAAGGCTCAACATCATCACTTAGATATAATACACTGGATCAGCACAATATTGCATTAATGAGCTAGGAGATATTCATAAACAATCATAGCAGGGTTATATTAACATTAAGAACATTGCTTTATTACATCAACATGCAAGGAATCTAGATATGATTAACCCTCATCATATTCATAATGCACATGTTTAGCATAAGAAAGTATCAACCATGTGGCTATGATAACCACCAATTAACATATCAAGGTTATGATCAAATTAAGGAGGTTATTTCACCATTATTGCATCATATAAGAATGTTAAACATGAATACTCATCTTTATCTTTTTGCATTAGAGTTAGGTTCAACAAGATAAATTATATTAATGTTACTAATCAACACTTATACCCAAATCCTAACTCACAACATTCCCATTGGATCATGGATGCATAAGGTGAAGCATCACCATCACATTCCATACTATTCTCAAGTATGAATCCACACATAAATAAAGGTGTAACCATCGGGTTATATCATACTAAGGTTTCAACAACAATAAGAGAGTACTCCATGATTGTATTAATCATTCAAGGACTATTCATACCCAATTACCATCATTTAATTATGTTAAAACTAGGTATAACAAGCTATACCTCATTAGGGTTACCCATTAATTCATTATGGTGATTATCAATCATAATCATACGAGGGACCATCAAATTATCACCATTAGAAACATAACATTACACTATAGTCTTCACCTAAAACAATGGGAATATTGAGGCATCAACTTCTAACCATTAAATGTTGAAAAGGTAAAGCCATTGGTCGTTTACATAAGTAAACATCTTGAACACACCATGTATGAAGTCACAATGTTGTTCTCTAGAAAGAGTCACCATCTAACCCTAGACATCCCTTGATTAACAACATAAAAAGTTCCATTGAGAGTAGGGTAAAACCCACAAGTGGTTGTTTATTTAAAACAAGCCGTCAGTAAATGAGCTTCTTAAGTTGATCTTATAAAGGAAACAATTTAAATCACTTTATTAGGACCAACATATTACATTTAGTCATCATTCCAATTTATTTCATGAAGAAACATTAGATCTTAATCATTAGGTCAAGTTCATATATTAAAACCATCAATTGGAGTATAGGTCTGACCATTGCATCAAATGACCCAAGAAACCATTGGTTTAAGGCTTAATTGTTGCTACAACTACATGACTAACTCACCATAGGTTGTGATGACCTAATCCACCATCAGTAGTGACCATTAAGTCACCATAGGTTGTTAGATCAACACTATATTCATTAATCACCATTGAATATCAAATGAATATCACTATTGATTGATAGCTTCATTAGGGTACTTAGTTGTTAATCACTAAGCTTATAATTAGGCCAACATCTGAACTAAGGTATGAACTTAAATTGACACCCTTGGTCACCACCATTAGTTGTCATGAATACAACACCATCGGTTGTTGCAATGGTACCACCATTGAGTCATGTGTTTATAGAAGAAATCAGCTTTAAACCCTAAAATTGACCATTGGTTGATAGGTGTTTAGCACCATCAGTTATCAAAACAACCTGATCCAAGTCATATTATACCTTACGAATAATGTACACATGATCACAGGTTCATCTAGAACTGAAATAATAATAGGGAACATTATAAAAATCGAAATCCAAGTCAAGCATAGCTTTTTAGTGCATGGGTCATCATTTAAAAGCAAGAACATGAGCTAGCAAGCTCATGGTAAGCAATAAACATGGATAAAGTTTTAAACTTGCCTCTAATTAGAAGATAAAATCCCAAAAAAAAATAAAAAAAAGTAGGTAGGGTAGAAAATCCAAGCATAGGTTTTGAACTCGCCCATCTAACACCTTTCTTCATCAAATGAGCAAACCCTAAGCATAAGGAGCAAGAAAGGTAGGGTTTTTAGAGCTTTAGAGAAATTTCTACAATGGAACAGAAAGGTTCCAACCTGGATAAAGGTAAGAGGAAGGATAAAAGAGAAATAAATAGAGGAAGGAAGGGGATTTTTACTCATTTAGGTCAAGATCACTAGAAGGAAGCTTTTTAATCCCTAAAAGAGAGCAAAACAAAACCCTAGGAGCTTCCACCAAGAAATTTGCCTTCTTCTTATAACTTAGACAAGTCATGCTCAGATAAACTAATAGGGAATGAGGTTCTTAGCAGGAGCAAAGTAGTGGGAAGAAAAACTTTCGTTTGGGAGCTCAAAAATATATATATAAAGCTCTAAGATAAGGGAGAGAAGAAGCATGAGATGTCTAAAAAGCTCTCCATGCATCCATGGCCTTAAAATATTGAGAATATACAAGCAGCCACACAAGTAGCTCCCCCACCGTCCACATAGACCAGATTAAATCTCCTTTTTTGAATTTCCAAGCTAATAAATTAAATCATTGGTTGATAGCTCCTAAAAGTAACTCATCCATAAAGGGGCAAACCCTAAAATACCCTTGAGGAAAATACTTCCAAACCAAGGTTCAACTAGGAACCCCATGGCTCAAAAAAGATGAAGAATGATGAGATAACATACAAAGAACATAATCCAAGTAATAAATTGCAAAGAAAACCTCCCAAGTGGGTAAATTGTAGAAAAGTCCAAAATGTCCATAAAATTGCATAACTTGCACAAACAGTGTCCAAATTGGACCAAACTTGAAACTTAATCTTGTATTATGATTGCAAAGCATATAAAAAGGTTATATTAAGGTTCTAAACATTAAATTATGATATTTAAGTATGTTCAATACTTTATGCAAGGTAGGGGTCTCTCAAAATCTGAGGCATGGAATCGACATCCTCTTAATACTCAATCTATGTTTCTTGAAATAGAGCAGACTAGTGAGATATAGTGAGTTCACATATTATATATTGACTCACATGAGCATGGACATGCATTCCTCAATCTTTCTTATCAAGGGCCCAAGATATAAAACTCTCATACGAGGGACAAATCCCATCTACATCACTCACAAACAAACCTCATGTGTCACAATGTACTCAACCACCACCTTTACGGAAACCCTTATTCAGGATCATGCTTGATGGTGTCAAAGTTCATCGAACAAAATGTGAAGAGTGTGGTGATTTTAGGTATAACAGACACAATCACCACTATCACTTTAAGAGCCGATTCTGACTACTATTTCATGGTTTTCATGTATCACTTTCAAGGTGGGTTGGTCTGATACATAGTTCTGTAACACATACCTATGTGTTTGACTTGATATACAATATCATGACTTAATGAGACTCTGTCATCATTCAATACACATTCCAATCTTATGTATTATTTTTGTCTATTTTACTTTTGCAATAATATCCTACTAGAGACATAACAAGAATGTATATACTTTTATCATACATATGATATCATTATTGAAGTCCTCAACTCGAAGACATGTTCTCATCAAGTAACATAATTCTTTAGACATCCGTTACACTTGTGTCAACATCTTATAATGGAGACAAGCATAATAGAAAATTTTTCCTATATTAATATTATCAAATCAAGTGCATGATGTTCCATGTGATCATAAAATGATTCACTCTATGGGAATACATACCAACAATAGTATCTCAACCATGACACTAAAAGACTTTTCTGTTAGTGTCATCATATGAGATACACCCCCTGCATCTCTACCAATGATATTGTAGCTATAAAGTTCTAAACACCTATTATATATATATATATATATATATATATATATTAATTTATATTTGTTGGAAAAGCAAACAACCTCTCTAAACTTTCTAGAATTTGAACTAAAGTAGTCTACTGACTAGTGGAAGTTCCATAGAGCCTCCTAATATTTCCCAAGCTTTATTACATTCCAATTCATTAAGAGTGATCTAGTAAATTTTTTTAGAGAGATAGCTTCCTTTTAATTCTGGTTAATCTCTCAATTATCCATGATTCCATCTCATTCTTTTAAAACTTGGTGAACTGGTGATTGTTTCCTTAGTAAAGGAAGTGAAGGTTCAAGTTAGAAGTTCCACACAAAGGGTTTAAAAGTCCTTCATGAGGGATAAAGACCCTTGGTTGCTTGAAAGGTAAGTCCTTGATAAGGTTGTTTGATCCCTTGGCCTTAAATGGAAGCTAGCTGGCCTTTGTTCTTGAAGAGAGAAGGTCCTCTTATGTAACTCTTATAAGCAATATAAGGTGGGACTCAAGGGTTGAAAATCCTACAGGTTGACCTCTCTAACTAGTGGAGTACATCGCTAGATTTAGAGCTTGGAACCACTACAATTAATGGTGTTCCTTGGTGCATACTCATTCTCTCTCATTCTTGCTTTGTTTCTTTTAGTTGAACTCAAACTAGGATTTAGCTTAATGGTCTAACAATTTTTGTGCAAGTGTGTTTAGTTATACTCACTCCCCTCTAGATCCCATTGGTCCAGCATAAGTTTTTCATCAAAACTAAGCATGGGCGGAAAAAAGAACCACAAAGAAATATGTACAATATATTAAACACTCAATCAAAATATTGGTACTTGATAGCCAAAGAGTTTATGAGTATATAGGATCCCTTAAATTTAACATGATACCCACAACAAGAATCAAGGATGTTTTTTGTTTAAATCCTCCCAATCACCAAACTTTTCTTATAGATTTCCTTCATCCTTGATAGTGATATGGTTCCATATTTGATATTAGGATATAGTTCATTATTAGCTTTACAAAAATAATTCTTTTTTGACATACCCATTCATGCAACTATAATCATATTACTTATTTGGTATATATAAGATGGTGTTCACTGGTTTCAGTCCTCTTTTAGAATAGTCAATTTGTGAGTGTGTTCACCTATATAACAATGATATTCCACACACCATATGCCAATATGGAATGAAATCATGAAAACTCAATTGTCATAGCTGATCGTGATGACAAACAAGGGGGAGAAACTTTCATGTAAAGATATTTTTAAGGTGTTGGAAATCCATGTGTACCTATCCTGTCTAAATCTTCTTAGGTATGAGTGTTTTGCATTGAAACAAAGTATTGTTAGAGCTATACATCAGTAGTGAAGTTCAACATAATGTCTAAATTCATCCACCATTTATCATTATGAAAACCTCCATGGTTTGTCAATGACATTTTATCTACCTACTCCATGTATTGTTTTCATTGAATGTGTCAAAGTACATATGTAACTCAAAGAATAAATACTATCACTGATAACATAAAAACGTTGAATCATGATCATTCATCATTTGTGCATCATCTACTTAGTTGTTGTTTGGACACCTTGATCATCATTATCGTACCTTTGTAAGGATGTTTTGATGAATTATTTTGTTCATATATAATTCTAGTAACCTTACTAGTGGTGGTCTAACATTGATTTAATTGTCTTATGTAACAAACAACATTACTAAGATATATAGGCCTATTATTAGGTGAGCCCTCTACTTGAGTGACACTACCATCATGCAATGGTAATTTATAAAATCAGACATCAATATAATTACTAGTAGATAGGGCGAACATTTCTCTAATGGGATTCTCATTGTCAATATTGAATGAGCATGTCTTTTTCTTGAGAGAAAATATACAGAATTGTTATGGTGTGCATCCTCAGGTCTATTTTTCAGTAATTTGTGGATGGAATATTTGAACTCATATGAAGTGAACATCAACAAAATATGAACATGTTCAATAGACATAATAGAGTAGGATCCATAAAACAAAATAAATCATGATAATATGGTTTATTGTTACACACCATATTATAATTGTTACATTTCATATATAAACTAATTATTGTAATTTTAGTTATAGTTTTGACAAATATTTTCAATTCTCAGATGATTCTAATTTATTAATGACAATACGGTAACCGTTCTCTAACACTATTAACATGTAAAAAATTCCTAATATTATTATGTAATGAAGTTGAACGATCATCACTAAATTAGTAATACCATACTTAAACTAAAATTAATTTCTTACATCGAATTATGGGGTAAATTTGTAATTCAGTTTATCTATTTGATTTAATAACAAGTTAAAATATTATTAAATAAATGAAATGCTACATGTACAATAAATCTTGTAATGAACAGTTGCAAAAAATATTTATTTTGATGATATAATGATGTTTGCTAAAAGAAAATAGTTAATGTAATTGTTATATAAAAAACTTAAAGCTAACTTACTGGTAATGGAGAGAAAGAACTACACAAAGTGGAAAAGTGAGATATCGAATGGAGCCACCGCTAGGGCACCTGTGAGGGGGCGGTGGCGGCCGTGGTCGAGGAGGATGATCAGGAGGCAGAGGCGGCTGCAGCTTGGATCAAAAGTAGGAAGGCAACCACCAAGACCCAGGGAAAGACATCGATGCTTTAGTTGCCAATCCCAAAACTCTCAATGACATAGCGACGCAGAACGGATGATCCTACTGTGATGCCATGACTGGGTGTAAGGTCTTTGATCAAGTGAAGGCAGTATCTCTGGATACCCTCACATTGGCAGACATCTGAATCGACACTAGTGGCCCTCTTCTAGCCATCTCAATCAACCCTAATTCCCTTCCGCAGCTTCTAGAACCATAAAAGCATGCAGTCATTGTCAAACTTGTTGGCGGCAACATAGGGTTCCATGCCCTTGTCAACAGATTGGCGGTGATGTGGGCCACTACGGACTCCTTCGGGGCTATCGACCTGGAGAAAGGCTACTACATCATCCAACTTGGGAATAGGGTTGATTTCATAAAGGCCATGGCAGGAGGTCCCTAGGTTATCTTCGGGAACTACTTGTCGATGCAATCCTGGGATCCAAACTTCCACCCATCTGACCCTATCCCACGCAAGGTGTTTGTCTGGCTTTGGGTGGTCGATCTACCTGTCTTCCTATACCAGAACCAACTACTCTCTAGTATTGGTAACCTAGTAGGGAATACCATCATAATCAACACCACTACCACGTCCAGGGATCGTGGAAAATTCACCCACCTTGCTGTCGAGGTTGACACCACCCGTCCTCTCCTCCCAACCATCGTTCTGAATGGAGAACAGTACCGCCTGGAGTATGAAAATCTCCTGGTCATCTTCTTGAAGTGCGGCAGGATGGGCCATGCTGACTCGGAGTGCACATTCATCAAACCTTTTGTCTCATCTGAGGCTTCCACCTCTACTGACACAGGTCCATTAGTAACACCTCTAACTTACTCTAAGTTGATTCATGCCCCGAAGCCTGTGCGGCACATAACCCAGGGTGACGGCATGAAGAAAGGGAAGTAGGCCATCAACCCAGCACCAAGCAAAAATACTGACGCCAAAGCCCTTGGCAAGGCAAACGTCACAACATCAGACTCAATAGAGGAAGAAGACGATTGGCATGAGGTGAAGTATAGAAAGAATAAGAAAAAAAGTCCCTAGGGACCAAGACAAATAGCAACATTTGCTAGGTTCTACTAAGGACACGGCGGTGACCCTTGTTGATGATGAAGTCTCTGAAGGGAGAGTTGTTGCTGACAATGATGGTAGTGTCTTCTTGTTCACGGGCACAACACCACCCAATGTTGCGAACACTCCCAACACCTTCAATTGGGGTGACATTGGCACAAGCAGTGGTGTACTGCTTAGGAACCACAAAATCATCTACCAGAACATCGCAGTTAGTCCTGCTAGAGAATGCAAGAAAGGCAAGATCTCCCAGACTATTAATGCCATGGGCAATCACCAATCAAAGAAGAAGAAACTCAACTTTGACGATAGCAACCAAACCATGGAAGATATCAAAAAACCCTTTGGTGAACCAGATGTAGTGAACACAGACATAGGTCAAGCCATTGGTCTGTGTGCTGTGATCCTCTAACTTCCTTCTTACTTATATCATGTGTAACCTCATTTGCTGGAATGTCCAAGGGGCTCTCTCGAAGGACAAGATCTGTCTTCTCAAGGAATATAAACTAGAACACAAACTCAATGTTCTACCATTGTTAGAAACTCGCTGTAGTGGCAACACTGCAGATAGAGTCATCAAAAAGCTCAGCTACACATCCTCTCATAGGGTTGAAGCTTTGTGATTTTTAGGTGGCATTTGGATCTTATGGGACAATGTGCATTGCAAGCTCGACATCATCCTCAACCACCGTCAATTCATCCACTTTATGATTAATGATTCTTGGCATATCACCTTCGTGTATGGGAGCCCTAACCCTACCAAGCATTGACTGCTATGGTCTAGGATATCTAACATAGCCCCTATTGTCCCTGGTGCTAGGGCAGTAGTGGGAGACTTCAATACAATCCTGGACATGACGAAGAAGAAGGGTGGGAAACATTTTGACCACCGCAACTGTCGTCTCTTCCATGAACTGGTGCTTCATATTGGTCTGTCTGAAGTTTGAATGAATGGGTGCTTCTTCACTTTCAAGCACTTGAAGTTGTTGGAAAAACTCGATAGAGTTATCTCCAACGATGCATGGCTGATAGTAGATGGGGGGTATAAATCCATTGTCCTTTCCCGCCTCCATTCTGACCATAACCCCATTCTCATCTCCAAAGTTGGACAGCAAGCTCCTCAAAAACATGTGTTCAGAATAAAAGTGAGCTGGGCTACAATGCTTGAGTTTCATGCCAAGCTGCTCCCTCATTGGAATTCCTGGCTGACTTTCCCAGAAGCTCTTGCACCCTTCCAGCAGGAAGCCCTTAAATGGGAGAATAACCAACAACGTGCTAAACATAAACAAAAATGCAGCATCCTCACCAAGATTGACCACTGCCATGTATTAAACATCACTCATCCTTCCATTGCTAACGATATACTCTCTATCTCCCTTGAAGAGAAATACAGCAAGATACTACTTCAAGAAGAACTAGATTGGCAACAAAAATTGCAAATTAACTGGCTCCAAGCTGGAGACGGCAACACCAAATTTTTCCACAATTATGTCAAGGAACGCAGGCACTTTACAAAGATTAGTCATCTGCAAGATGGATCTGGTACCTGGGTGGACGACCTAGTAACCCTCAAGCATATGATTCAAAGCTTCTTTCTCAGGCTCATGATGGATAGCTCTGGTGCTGCCTACCCAGACGCAGCATCCGGATTTCTGGTCCAATTCATCACCCTTCCTCCGCAAGACCTCAACTTCATTGCCCGCACCCCAAGTCTGGACGAGATTAAAGCCACAACCTTCCTGATCTCTCCCTCAAAGGCCCCTGGGCCCAACGACGTCTATACTGAATTCTTACAATCCAATTGGCGCACCCTCGAAGACTCAATTGTATCCACAGTGCAAAATTCATTCAATACTAGACACATTTATCACCGGATTGCAAACTCCTACATGGTGCTTATCCCTAAGATAAGCCAGCCTGCTCAATGTTCAGACCTCTGTCCCATCTCCTTAAACAATAGTTGCTTTGAACTCATCTCTAAGATTCTTGTGGAAAGACTCAAGCCTCATTTAAATGCCTGGATCTTAGAAACACAGTCCAGTTTCATTCCAGGTAGAAGAATTAGTGATAATATTCTCCTGGTACAGGAAGTTATCCACTCTATGAAGCAGAAGAAAGGGTGAAAGTAATGGGTTTCTATCAAATTAGACTTATCAAAGGCCTTCGATAAAATGAAATGGTCTTTCATCAAAGCCACCTTATTCAAGGTCTGACTTCCTGAATTAACAATCAAGCTCATCATGAGTATTATCTCTTCGGGCATTACTTCTATCCTTTGGGATGGGGTGCCACTGGAACCCTTCCACTTGTCCGAGGGGGTAACACAAGGAGACCCGTTGATTCCCTACCTCTTTGTGTTGTGCATGGAGCGGCTGTCACAATGCATCTCCCAGGTAGTAAGAGATGGCCAATGGCAACCTATCAGGCTTGCTAGACAAGGGTCGTCTCTATCCCATGTCCTCTTTGCAGATGACATCTTGCTTATGTTAGAAGTGAGCTCAGCCCAATTCGATAACATCATGAAGATCTTACAAGCATTCTCTGAAGCATCGGGTCAAGAAATATCCCTAACTAAGTCCAGGTGTTTCTTCTTGGAAAACACTAGCCGAGTTGAGAAGTGTGCCTTCTGTAGGCGTATCGGCATCGATCACACAGATGACATGGGCCGCTACCTTGGTGTTCCCATCTTACATCATAGAATCAATCACGCAACCCATCAGCAACTGACCAACACTATCAAAGAATGAATGACCAGTTGGTCCGCAAGGAGCCTCTCCCTCGTCGGCCACATCACACTTGCTAAATCTACCCTACAAGCTATCCCAGCCTATGCCATGAAAACGGTCAGGCTTTCGCCGAGATAGTGTGACGACATCAATAGACAAGTTAAGGACTTCATCTGGTCTGGCGCTTGGGACCAAAAGAAGTTGTCCCTAGTCTCATGGAAGAAAATTACTTCTCCCAAGAATATGGGCGGTCTTGGTATAAAAGATGCCCGTGACCAAAACATTGCTCTCATGCTTAAGAACGCATGGCTCTTCCTCTGCAATCATCTCGCCCCCTGGGTCTGCATTATGAAAGAAAAGTATATGAGGAATTTTTTCATCAGCAAAAAGCCTTGCTCCTCTGCCTGGGCTTTTATCAAAAAGAATATATCTACTCTTGAAACCATCAGCTACAAGATGGTCATCTCTGGCAAGTCTACCAATGTCTAGTCTGATAACTAGATCCAAGGTGAGTCCATCAAAGCACTCCACCCCACTTGGAGCATCCCCAATGACCTTGAATACCTTCTTGTCCAATCCCTATACCTGGACAACGGTGAATGGGATCAATCCTTCATAAATCAATTCCTTCCGCATGGTATTGGAGATAGAATCGATTCCATCCCACCACCTAGCTGTGACCAGGTGGACGAAACCTGGGCCTAGCCCTTTGAAGACTCAAGACTCTTCTCAACATCCACGGCCTACAACTAGACTAGAACTGAGAAAAACATCAATATCCCAGGCAACTGGGACACCATTTGGAGCCTCAATATCCCGGAATGTTTGAAGACTTTTGGCTGGTTGCTTCAACACCGAGCTCTTCTGACAAATGTTGAAAAGCAAAGGCGTCATATCAACATTGACATTATTAATGCTCCTGAAACCATTCTACATTGCCTGCAGGACTGTCAGGCCAGCAGACAAGTGTGGATTTGCTTGGGTAAGATAGATAATTTCTTCAACACAGACGAGGATGAATGGGTCTCTAACATTCTATCAAGAAATGCCTCAGACCCGGGAGTGATTAAAAACATCGTGGCAGTGTGGCACCTTTGTCATGCGCGCAATGATAGAATCCACTGCAACCATCCATTCAACACTCAATGAAGTGTTAGCTTCATAAAGGAGAGAACCCGCTCAATTGAGCACCTTCCTCCTAAAGGCCCCCCTCATCCAAGTTGCCAGCCAACACAGAAAACTACAACACCCACAACATATTTTGTCATTGCCTTTGCTGATGCGGCATTCAACTGTAACTCCAAGCAGGCGAGTGTAGGTGTCCACCTTGTTGACAATAGGGGTCGTTGCCTGGAGGGTATGGGTTCCCCCTTCTTCACATGCTCTGCGCTACAGGCCGAGGCCCATGCTATTCTACTCGCAAGCAAGTTATTCCAGGATAAGGGCTTTACATATGCAACTATCCTCTCTGACTCTACTACAGCAATAACAATACTCACCAGTGATAAGCCGTTGGTCCCAAAGCTCCAGCCCCACTGGAGGAAATTTCAACTCATTTGAGAACATTGTCAGTTTGCCTTACAATACGTTCCCGGGAGCTGAACAAAGTCACGGATGCAGTAGAAAAACACTCTCTCTCTACATTTAGTTCCTGTAATTTCAATTCTGTTAAGCCCCCTGGCTGCGCCAGGATATTCATGTTCATTTGAACGCTGCCTTAGTTGCACTAGAGATCATTATGAATAATAATTAATCTCTAGTACTTTCAAAAAAAGACAAAGAACTAACTACAATATAAGATCAAACAAGAAGAAAAAGAAGAAGCTACCTCAACAAAAGCCACAAATGATAAGCAAATATCACTACAGATGGATCAAGATATATCTTCATTAAAGAACAACATAAACGCAATAGTTCAGTAACCAAATAAACTCAAGAATTGGATAGAATGGAGCTGAGTGAAGGATTTGGTTGAAGATGGTAGATGTGTTGTCCCCACATGGTTTTTGACTTGAGAGTTATGCATTGCCCATATTTTGATAATGACTTAACCATTCCATTCCTATGTATCTAATATGTTTGTTCAAGATTTTTTTTAGGCATTAGGTACATGAAAAGGATCAAATTATATAAGCCCTAGCTTGTTCAAAGTTCAAGTCAAATGGAATTTAAGTGTGTGTTTTGGGAAATCACTCCAAATGACCTTAGATGACTTTTTTAATCACTTATATTGATGATATGACTTGTAACTAAGATGAGAAAAAATTCAGGGACACTTAATTCCAAGGTTTGATCACTCAAATGTCAATTAAGAAATTTTGTCACAGTCTATTCATCGGTCAAGTTGGAAACTTGACCGATCCTATGATGGATTTTCTAGAGATGGCCCATCGGTCGAGTTTCACACTCACAGAACTCGACTGATCGACTCACTGAGCAAAACTAATTTTCACTCATCGGTCGAGTTTTCCAGAACAAACTCTACCGATAGTTTGAAAATTGGTTTTGTCATTTAGTGGATTGGTCGAGTTACCTTTATTGAAAATTGATCGAATGTACTATATAGAAAACATAGAAAAAGTAATTATAATTGTTGGTGAGTTGTTTTGGGAGAAAATAGATTTGTTCCATCTTAGGAAATGGCTATATTTTGACCCTAAGTGATCCCACACTCAAGGGAACACCCCCGGCTATATATAGGACCTCTTAGAGTTCATTCCAAGTTTGCTCATTCATGCTATTCTAACTCCTTACTATATTTGAGTGTGTTGCAACTCTTGAGCCCCTTTCTCTCTCTAGTTTACACTTCATTTCATGATTATGAGTGAGATAGACTAGTTGTAAGAGAGCTACTTCCTTATTCTTGTGAAGCTCTCATTCTATTCCATCTTCCCTACCCTTTTCCTCCATGAAGCAAAGGTGAATCAAGCTACTCTAAGTGAAGGTCAAGATGTTGTTGTTTTTCTTAAAGGTTGAAGAAGAGGTGAAGATCTTATCCATGTGAAGAAGAAGGCAAAGGCTGAAGATCCAAGAAGAGTGGGTAAACCCTTGAAGGTTGAAGACTTATGCAAGTGTAGGTAAGACCTTGGAAGAAGGCTGAAGACTCTTGGAAAAGTGGGTAAGTCCTTGGCAAGGTAGAATACTCTTTGTGTTTGGATTGGTAAGTCCTTTGGTGGTCTTGTGTTGTAACTCTTTGGTGCATATATAGAGAAAATCACTTGCAAAGTCCTAGAGGTTGACCTCTCTAGGATAGTGGACTGACTATTTGTTGTTTTAGAGAGTGGAACCACTCTAAATGACCTTGTCAAGTGCTTGCTATCATTTCCTCTCATCCTTATTGTGCTTGTTAGTTAGGAATTCAAATTGCACTTAAGCTATTAGTTTTGTTTGATATAATTTGAAGGTCTAATCGATCTTGTGAGAATTATTTAATCTCTATTCACCCCCCCTCCAGATCCCTAAAGCTAACAAGTGGTATCAGAGATAAGGATCATCTCTAACAATCTCCCACGAGATGAGAACATGGGTGACAACCTACTAGGTTCTCTCAACCTAGAGGGAGGCTTCTCCATGCGTCCTCCAGTCTTTGATGGCACCAACTTCCTCTATTGAAAGAGGTACATTAAATTCTACATTCAAGTCATGAACTTTGACATGTGGAAGGTAATGGTCACACCATTAAAGGATCCAACCATAGTTGTTGGAACATGGAGTGAAGCTGCACTCAAAGAAGCCCAACTCAATGCCAAAGCCATAAGCATCCTCTATGCAGTCCTTACCCCAACAGTGTTCAACCGGATCTCATCTTGGGACACTGACTATGAGATTTGGGAAAAATTGTGCATCAGTTATGAGGGCACAAAGCAAGTCAAGAAGGATAAGATCTACATGTTGAACATCCTTCTAGATAACTTCTAGATGGGTAAGAAAGAAGGTATTGTGGAGATGTACTCAAGACTCAATGTCATCATCAATGGGCTAGCTGCATTGGGCAACACTTTGGATAGAGGTGTAATCAACTCCAAGATCTTGAGGACTCTACCATAGAGATGGGAGTCAAAGGTCACCTCCATTAATGAAGTGAGGAGCCTTGGTGACATCCCAACTAAAGAACTCAATGGCAACCTCCAATCCCATGAGCCAAGGCTTGACAAGTAAGAAGAAGAAGCCAAGCAAGAAGAGAAGAAAGCCAAGAAGATCAAAGATAGTTCTTTAAAAGCACAAGTGGAGGTGGTCATCCTTCAACAACAACTTGCTTACTGGACTTCTCCCTCATCCTCTAGTGAAGATGATGGCCCAAGTGAGCATGAAGCTAACTACATCAAGGGCAAACACTTCAAGGGAAAGTAAGCCTCCTCCTCCTCTACTCCTACATGCTACAAGTGTGGATAAAAGGGGCACTGCAAGAGTGAATGTCCCAAGTCAAGAAAGTCACATCACAAGGGCATCTCAAAGAAGGAAGAGGAGTATAAGAAGGAGAGCAAGTACAAGAGGAAGGACAAGAAGGAGAAGAGATACAAGAATGCAGCTCATGCAGCTTGGGAAGCTTCATCCTTAAGTACATCAGGATTCGAAGAAGATGGAGAGTGCCACCTTGCATTCATGGCATATACTAGTAAAGAAATTGGTGAGGTAAGCAAGGTAAGTGAGGTAAGATTGCATGAGTTATCTAAGGAAGCTATTATTAACATGCTTGATTCTATATGTTCATCTTTTGCTAAATGTAAATCTAAAAGAAAATGGTTAGGAAAAATTATTGATGACTTGTATTCTATACTTGAAATTCTTGAGCTTAATGAGAAAACCCATCTTGAGAGAATTGATAACTTGCAAGGAAAATATCATGATCTTGAGCTCCAATACAATGGAGTTGAAGTAGAGAATGGTGCCTACCTTAAGAACATTGAAACACTTAAGGAAGACAACCAAAAGTGCCTAAAGGAGCTTGAAACTCTTAAAATTGAAAATACTAAATTTAAAATTCTTATTGATGATCGTAGGATGAGAGAGATGTTTATCTTACGAAAATTGAAGTGCTTAAATTTGAAAATGCTAGGTTTCTTGGTCAAGTTAATGATTTATCTTTTAGACTTATCTTTCCTAGTAAGGATCTTGCTTATATTTCACTTGAGAAAGATTCTTATTTAACTAAAGCCCTCTGGCTTAAGGCTGACCTTGTTCATGCTAGAGATGATATTGCTAATTTTTCTTCTACTATCATTTCTCTTAATGATGATAATCATAGATTAAGAGCATCTCTACAGAAACTCCTCAACGGGAAAAACTCCCTAAATGAAATCCTTGACCATTTTACCAAACAAAGTGGTACTAGTGGTTTGTATTTGTAGGGGGAGCTCTAAAGGGCAAGAACAAAGCCAAAGGTAAGAAAAAGAGCAAGGAGACCTCTTTATTTATAGGAGGGTCTTCTGGCACTTAGAATCCTATGGTTTGTTCTTATTGCAAGTGTGATAATCATTACTCTACTTATTGTCCTTACAAGCCTAAGGGGACCAACCCAAATATGAAATGAGTCCCCAAGCTAACTTTGAATCCCAAAGTTTGAGTTGGGAACTGACATTCTCCTTTCTTGTAGGAAAAGGGAAGATGGATTGTTGATAGTGGTTGTACTAAGCATATGACAATTGATATAAGCCATTTTAACAATTTTACCAAAAAGAAAGGAGTTCGGTCACCTTTGGGGATAACAAGAAAGGTAAAGTCAAAGGTGAGGGTGATGTAGGTGAATCCTTGTGTATCAAGAATGTTGTTTTTGTGGATGGCCTACATCAAAATTTAATTAGTGTTAGTCAATTATGTGACGATGGTTACCTTTTATTATTTACTTCCTTTGAATGCTTGATTCTAGATTCCCTCATCTACCAAGTTATATATAAGGGAACTAGAAGTGGTAATCTTTATGTTATTGTTCTTGACTCTATTAATCTTGTTGTTGGTAGATGCCTAGTAGAAAACTCGAATGATATTTCTCTTTGGCATCATCAGTTTGGTCATGTAAATATGCATCAATTGAAGAAGTTGAGCACAAAGGACTTGGTCAAGGGACTTCCCAAATTGGATTTTAAAAAGGATGAGGAATTCCAACCTTGTACCCAAGGAAAGAAAAAAAAGTCCTCCTTCAAATCCGTAGGATTCCTTAGTACCAAGAGAGCTCTTGAACTTCTTCACATCGATCTATTTGGACTAATGAGAACTCAATCGCTTCATGGTTTCAAGTATTTCCTTGTTCTTGTCGATGATTTCGCTACATATACTTGGACCTTCTTTCTCATTTCTAAGAGTGATACACTTGATGTTTTCTCGAGCTTTTGTAAACGCGTTGAGAATGAAGCCTCTTGCCGCATCATTTCCGTCTATAGTGACCATGGGGGAGAATTTGAAAATTAGCTTTTTGAATGTTTTTGTCAAGAATCTGGTTATTTAACTTCTCTTCACCTCAAAAACCTCAACAAAATGGGGTTAACTTCTCTTCACCTTGAACACCTCAACAAAATGGGGCTGTAGAGAGGAAGAATAGGTCTTTATAGGAAATGGCTAGTACCATGCTACTAGAGTATGATACTCCAAAGAAGTTTTGGGTTGAAGTTATCAGTACCTCGTGTTTTGTGCAAAACTGGGTTTTTACACACCCGCCTTTGAAGAAAACCCCCTATGATCTATGGTGCGGTAGGAAGCCTTCTATCGAGTATTTCTATATTTTCGGATGTCTTGTTTTATTTTGAATATGAAATATTCTCTCGATAAGTTTGATCTGAAATCTTACAAGGCTTTCTTTCTTGGATGTAGCACTACTAGCAAGGCTTATATACTATTTAATGTTGATCTTGCTAAAGTAGAAGAATCCATAAATATTAAGTTTATTGATATTAAACCCTCTATTCTCAAAGATATTGTTCCAAATGATGATGCTTCAGGTGAAGTAATTCCTATTCTAAAAGTGCTCAACATCACCCAAAAGGGAAAAGAGGTGGTCACTCAAGAAGAAGAGAAAGATGAAGAGAACAAGGATCCAGTCCCTCGATTTGCAAAGAATCATCCAAATTAGTTGATTTTGGGTGATCCATTTAAAAGAGTTAAGACGTGGTCTACATTCAACAAAGAACAAGCCAACATGGCCTTCATCTCACAAATCGGGCCTAAGAATGTCAAGGAAGCTCTTGGTGATGATGAATGGATCCTAGCTATGCAAGAAGACTCGGAGCAATTTGAAAAGAATAAAGTATGGACCTTAGTTCCAAGACCAACTGATAGAAAGATCATTGGAACCAAATGGGTCTACCGCAACAAGCTTGATGAAATTAGAAAAGTGGTAAGGAACAAAGCAAGGTTAGTGGCTCAAGGTTACAATCAATAGGAAGGTATATATTTTGATGAAACATATGCACCTATAGCTAGACTTGAGTCCATTCATATGTTACTTGCCTTTTATAGTTATAAAAACTTTCTTCTTTATCAAATAGATGTTAAAAGAGCGTTTTTGAATGGTACAATTGAGGAGGAAGTGTATGTTGTACAACCCCTGGGCTTTGAACATGAGAGTTTACCTAACCATGTTTATTTGTTACAAAAAGCTCTCTATGGACTCAAACAAGCACCTGGAGCTTGGCATGAGAAATTAAAGAACTTTTTATTAGATCATTGGTATATCATGGACAAAGTGGATTCTACCCTATTTCTAAAGCACACTTCTAACAATTTTCTTATCATACAAATATATTTTGATGATATCATTTTTGTTGAAACTAACCTTGATCTTTGAAAAGAATTTAGTGATCTTATGTAGAGTGAATTCTAGATGAGTATGATGGATGAGTTCACGTTCTTCCTCATCTTTCAAATCAAGCAAACAAAAGATGGGAACTTCATCAACCAAGGAAAGTATAAAATTGAGTTACTCAAGCTCTTTGGGATGGAGAACACCAAGTTGATGGACACACCCATGTCAAACACCACCAAACTTGACAAAGATGAAGAAGGTGAGAAGGTAGATGAGAATCTCTATAGAGGTATGATTGGAAGTTTACTTTACTTAACTGCCTCTAGACCTTATATAATGTTTAGTGTTGGCTTGTGTGCTCACTTTCAATCAAATACAAAGAAATCACATCTTAAAGTTATTAAGATTATTTTAAGGTACTTATCCAAAACCCAAAATTTTGGACTATGGTATCCCAATTAAGGGACTTTACTCTTACTACTTATAATGATGCAGATTATGCAGGGTTCTTGATTTATAGAAAGTACACAAGTAGCACTTGCTTTCTCCCAGGACTATGCTTGGTGTCTTGGTTCTTGATGTGTGCTCAAATTGTTGTTATTTTCATTGCCTAATTTGGTTGATTTCATTTCCAATTTCTCTTAATTGTATATCTTTTTATACATATTTCACCAAATTAGTATAAAATCATGTGTGCATTAGTTCTTATATTTTATGCATGTATTTGACATGTATTTTACATATATTTTACATATGTTAATAATTATAATAATTATTTGAATTAATTCATTGCTTATTTTATTATAGATAATTATTATTTACTGGAGCAAAGTTGATACTACCGACATGCAACTTGGTAGTACTGACATGGTATTGAAGTATAAAAAATATTATTGTTCCATATCAGAAAGGAAAAGGATTTCTACTTACTGTAACTCGGTAGTTCTGACATCCAAGTCGGTAGTACTAACACCGGCGTTGACGACCTTAATTGTATGGGTTAAATCCAACACATATTATTATAAAAAAATAATATTTAGGTTTCTCTCAACCTAAACATGTGTGGCGGCTATAAAAGACACCATTAGAAGAGGAATGGAGAGATCTATCAGAGGGGGACAACATCAAAAGCGAAAGGAGAGAGAAAAGTGGAGGAACCCTACCTGGCGGACTAAAAAAGCATTTTGGCAGCGGAAATGATGGCAGAACAAATCCATCTCCTCTAGATCTACTCATTAACTCTTTCTCCTATTTTCAGTATCTCAAAATCCATATTTTACATATTTGCGATCTAATGTGATACATTGTCTCGTATATTTGACTAATCCCCTTAATTCTTTAAGATGCGGGAGTAGCCCGGATATACACTACAATTGAATTCCATGCATTAATATCAAGTTATCTCTTTATTATTGGATATAATTCTATGAAAGATTCATGTTCTATTTGTGTTTGATCACCATGAATAGATTAATAGGCGCTTAGCCATCTCGAGAGAGGGATTAAGGGTTGGAAAGCATAGAATTACTCGTATATTGCACCATTTGGGAAAAATGGAGAATATACAAGAGAAGAAACCCAGAGTATAAGTATAAAGCACCTAACTAATCAAACCAATAACTACGGGAGTGGAATTGGCATTAGACTAGGTAGTGAATTACACTGCGGGAGCAAGTAATTCTGCCTACAGGCTCCTTATCTAGGGATTGAGATAATAGATATTAGTGTGTGGGATAGATTTTTAGTGGTATCCGTGGTGAAACTACCATCCTAAAGAATTCATTCTATTTCTGATGTACTTAAACCATTAATTTATTTACTTTTGTACTAGTTTGGCAATTCAAACCAATTCAAACATTCATCACTGGCCTAGTTGATCAATCCTAATTAGTAGTAGTCTTTAACCTCACAACACTCTGTGTTCGATAACTCGGGACTCATAATCCCTTATTACTTCGACACGTACACTTGTGTATTACACGCACATTATACATGTGTTAGTTCTCCAAGAAACATAACACATTTGCATTATCAACCACCAAGGTTGAATACATTGCAGCCGAGAGTTGTTGTGCCCAGGTCCTATGGATGAAGCAAATGCTGCAAGACTTTAACATTCATTTTGATGCTTCTCCTAACTATTGTGATAATACTAGTGCAGTTAACATGTCATATAATCCTATCTTGCATAGTAGAGCCAAGCATATAGAGGTTCACTTTCATTTACACCATGATCACATTGCTAAGAAGGATATCTATATCACACATGTAGACATAGAAAATCAGCAGGAGAACATTTTCACTAAACCTCTAGCTAGAGAGAAATTTAACTTTATTAGATCTAAACTGATCATAACTACTTTGAATGAATTTGATATTCCTTCTATCTAGTTGTCATATATCCTATATGATTTGCCTATGTTTTGATCACCATTGCTTGCTAATATGTTAAAACCCAGTTTTTCATGTTCATTTTGCCTTGTTTTTCTCTTATTTTTGGGTTTTTTTGCAAACACATGTTTTATCGCAAAATAGTACCCAATGATGAGTGATATGCGCCTAAGTATGTTCACTATACATGGACTTGAAAAATAAATTTAATTAGCACTCTAATGGCTAGAAATTAGAATTTCTAAGTTTAGGTCAGGTTGACCATCGGTTGAGTTGCCAACTCGACGGATCGGAGGCTGAAAGATTTTTAAAAGAGCCTATCGGTTGAGTTTTTGAGTTCACAAAACTTGACCGATGGTCGGGCTGGAGCAATCTTAAGATGGGTTTGACCGACTATTTTCCCTCTCAACTAGAGAAAAGTCGACCAATCTGACCTCGAGCTCCTCTAAGCTCTCAACCCTAGCCCCGACCTTCCTCTCCCTAGCCCTAGTTCAACCTAGCTCTACATCCCTTGACCTTCCCCCTTGATAGACTAGGTCTGTGGATGAGTTTTGGTGGTGATCTCTTAGCTTTTTCTCTCTCCTTCCTTTCCTTTTCATCTCTATGGCATCCAATAGGAGGAAGAGGGCCGCCCCAGCTAATGCACTTCCATCTTCATCCAACTCCTACTTGATTCTATTTGATGACACCTTCTTTGTCTCAAATGAGACTCTAAATAGGTATAAGTAGCTTCTTCCTAGGAACCCTTTCCCTTTTCGTGCCCTATTTGAGCATAGACCACAAATATAAGAGGTTATACATCAAGTAGCAGAGTTTCTTTATGATCACCGTCTCTCAGTCTTGGGTGTTGAACACACGTGTTATAAAAATTCCATCAAAAGCACCAAATTCGTTCACAAATTCTACACAAATTTTCATTGGAATTATGACACCCTTGTACCCTCACCTAATACTCAAGTAGTCCTCACATCCATGATAGCCGGGAAGAAATTTCAAGTCTTTGAGGATACCCTAAACATCTTCTTTTTGGGTACTAAAGTGATTGATACCTAGCGTAAGGACTATCTAGAGTACTTTGACTTAGTTCATCCTGATGCCTTCTACAAGTAGTATGATCTTACTCTCCCTAATATTCATAAGTTCTTGAAGAAGCCTCAATTCCCATATAGGAAGAAGTGTACCCTTCCCTCCTCAGCCTTGTACCTCAAGAGATGCATCCTTACCCTAGTCATTAACTACAATATTCACCCCAAGAAGAATTAGACTGAGATTGTAGAAAACACTACGGTAATCATGTATTGTCTCTTGAAGAACATCAGAGTCAAGTGGTCGAGATATGTTCTCCATTATATGACCTATTGTGACTTAGGCAAGAACACCAGTGGCACCCACCCACCCTACCCAGCCCTGATCTGTGGTCTATTTTAGCTTGCCACTGGAAAATCTCTTTTCCATGACCTTCACTACAAACCAGCCTAAAAAAGGAGTTCGTATCAGTGAGACCACTCTTCAAAAGTCAGTGCCTATCCTATCATCTACCACACGTAGTGCCTCTACCTCTGCCTCTACTTGAGAACCTCCACCACCTCAGCCTACCCGACCTGCTCGTGCCTC
Organism: Alisma plantago-aquatica; assembly: GCA_963693085.1. NCBI lineage: Eukaryota > Viridiplantae > Streptophyta > Magnoliopsida > Alismatales > Alismataceae > Alisma > Alisma plantago-aquatica. Next base: position 1,475,995,151 of record OY856410.1, read on the forward strand.
ATTGCATATATCTAATGAAACCCTTATGGGATACATGATGCATCAACATGCATACAACCTTCAGGTTCAGGAGCACCCACATCAGGACCTATGTTCCATCATGTCTAACATGAACATGTCATGTGCACACCCCTACCCTACCTACCAGCCCTACCTAGGAGGTGATTATGCATCCTTTGCATACGATCACTTTTACCCTGCCCCTCCACCTACACCTTCCGTTGTTGCACCCTCTACTGTTGGTGGATCTACCCCTAGTGCATTGCCTCTGCCAGTTAGCCCCTTGGCCACTCTGCTTGCCAGCCTCGATAGTTCTGCTCCTTCCTTCCTACAGGCCAATGAGCTCCATGCTCTTGGTATGTCTTGGGATGAGCAGAATGCATGTTGGCTCGATCATGGTTTTGGTCCTTCTGTTGATTAAGAGATGCCAGACAGGATGATGAGGAGGTTGTTGATGAGGAAGCTAATGGGGAAGTTGATGAGGATGATGGTGATGCTTTTGATATTGGCTCTGATGGCTTTGTTGGTGACTCTGGTGATTAAGGTGATGATGTTGCACCTATAGACGGAGATGACGACTACGAGCCTGATGCCTCTGATGTTGATGATGTGTATGATGTTGACATAGATGACCTAGATGTTTAGTTGTTCTAGTTTTTAGTCTAGTTACTGATCATATGTATCTTTCTAGGCTATTTTGTATTAAAAACATTTGGGCACATGTTCTGAGCTATACTATTTTATCATCTAGTTTTCATCATTTTGTCTTGTAGTTGTTTTCTGAGAACTTGCTTTCTGGGTTGTAATCTTAATCCTTTGTACACTTACTCTTTAATTTACTATATCTCATGAGTTGGTGCTATGTTTTACCATATTTTGATTATGACTTAGATTGTTTGTTTCTCTCGTCTCTGTTTTGATGTATGCTTTGAGATTGCATGTTGAGCATGTATGCTTGGTTGAGCTTGGAGAAGACATGTTTCTATGTTCATCTACCCCCCTTCCTTTTTTATAATGTCAAAAGGGGGAAATAAGCTCAATGTTGTGAAGCCCAACCATATTACTTTTATTGCCTATCTGATCCTTTTCTTGTTCATAATATGTTCTATCATGTGACTTGCTAAAGAACCATATAGTATATATATGTCATGTTTCTTTGTGTAGATAGACTAACTATGCAGGTTAGAGTAAGCATAGATTAAGGGGGAGCAATTCACATTGTTCAAATCACGAATCCCCTTGCAATTCACAAGGCAAAGGTATAAATTCAATATCCTTTTCAATATGATTGATGAATGGTTTGTCATTGTCAAAAAGGTGGAGAATGTTGACTTGAGAGTTATACATTGCCCGTATTTTGGTAATGACTTAACCATTCCATTCCTATGTATTTAATATATTTATACAAGATTGTTTTCAGGCTTTAGGTACATGAAAAGGATCAAATTATACAAGCCCTGGCTTGTTCAAAGTTCAAGTCAAATGCAATGCAAGTATGCCTTTTGGGAAATCACTCCAGATGACCTAAGGTGGTTTTTGTAATCACTTGTATTGATGATATGACTTGTAACTAAGATGAGAAAAAAAATCAGGGACACTTAATTCCAAGGTTTAATTACTCAAATGTCAATTTAGAAAATTTGTCACAGGTTGTTCATCGGTCGAGTTAGAAACTCGACCGATCCTATGATGGATTTTCTGAAGATGATCCATCGGTCGAGTTGCACACTCACAAAACTTGACTGGCTGACTCATTGAGCAAAACTGATTTTAGATCATCAGTCGAGTTTCCCAGAACAAACTCGACCGATAGTTTGAAAATTGGCTTTGTCATTTAGTGGATCGGTCAAGTTACCTTTATTAAAGCTTGACCGAATGTACTATACGAAAAATGCAAAAAAAGTGATTATAACCGTTGGTGAGTTATTTGGGGCGAAAATAGATCTATTACATCTTAGAAAAGGGTTATATTTTGACCCTAAGTGATCTGACACTTAATGGAATACCCCCAGTTATAAATAGAACATCTTGGAGTTCATTCCAAGTTTGCTATTCTAAGTCCTTTCTATAGTTGAATGTGTTGCAACTCCTTGAGCCTCTTTCTCTCTCTAGTTTATACTTCATTTCATAATTATGAATGAGATAGGCCACTTGTAAGAGAGCTACTTCCTTGTGCTTGTAAAGCTCACATTCCATTTCATCTTTCCTACCCCTTTCCTCCATAAAGCAAAGGTAAAGCAAGCTACTCTGAGTGATGGTGGAGCTATTGTTGCTCTTCTTTAAGGTTGAAGAAGAGGTGAAGATCTTCTCTGGGTGAAGGAGAAGGCAAAGGTTGAAGATCCAAGAAGAGTGGGTAAACCCTTGAAGGCTGAAGACTAGTGTAAGAGTAGGTAAGACCTTGGAAGAAGGTTGAAGACTCTTGGCAAAGTGGGTAAGTCCTTGGTAAGGTAGAAGACTCTTTGTGTTTGGATGGGTAAGTCTTTTGGTTGTCTTGTGTTGTAACTCTTTGGTGAATATATAGAGAAAAATACTTGGAAAGTCATAGAAGTTGACCTCTCTAGGTAGTGGACTGACTCTCTCCTAGTTTGGAGAGTGGAACCACTCTAAACGACCTTGTCAAGTATTTGCTATCATTTGCTCTCATCCTTGCTATGATTGTTAGTTAGGACTTCAAATTACACTTAAGTTATTAGTTTTGTTTGATATAATTTGAAGGTCTAACCTATCTTGTGAGAATTTTAGAAGCTTTATTCACCCCCCCCCACCTCTAGCGCCCTAGATCCAACAATGGCAACCTATAAACTCCTCCCACAAAGACTAAAAAAATTGTTTGACAACAGTTGTGTGTAACACCTTGATGGGACAAATGCAGCCCTAATTGGGATGTGTTGCCCCTTGTTAGGGCAATGGGTCCTAACCCGCCCCATAGGGGATAGAACATTTTGGATTCAGAAGCATTGGTCCAACGGGGTTATAGTCTAATTAAGGACACAATCATCAAAATATATTATTTTGGTATATATTTCTAAAGGGTTGTACATTTATTTTATAATGTAAAGGTGGGTAATTTTGATTTCTTTTTATCTCTTGTAACATAGACAACCAGCTAAAAAAGAATGTGGTAAGTTTATGGAGGACGTATCTCACTTAATATATTGGAATTTGCGAAGTTTAATGGGAACAAAGAACCCGTGGAACCTCTGAAAACCAAATGAGCATTGCAACTTGGCATCTTTATGTACTAAGCATCATAGCACTACAAACCAACCGACGGCCGATGAAACGAAATCGTGGTCTTGTCTTGTTCTGCTTGTTTTTTCTGTTCTACCATTTTCCCAGTCCGAGGGAACACGGAGGAGCAGTAACTGTCTCCTCAGGAGAATGGAAGGAAGATGGGGCGGTGGATGAATCTCAGATCTTCTGGCTCTGTTTGCTTTGCATTCCTTCTTGAATACTCCTTTCCTTCCCTCCATCCCTCGTCTTATGTTCCGCATGCTTTTTGAGTGCCATGTTTACGCACCCAATTTCCTAAGGCAGGGGGGAACATAGTGAGGGGCTGTTCCTGATAAGACATGCTTTATTTACTTTCTTTGTTTAAGGTATTTCTTCCTGTGGATCTTGACAGACTTTTCCCCACCCTGCCTTTCCCACTCTTTCCTTTCTCCCACTCTCTTGTTTTCTTCCTGCATCCGCCTGCTACACGAATTGACGGTTGGGCCTAAGCAAGCTACCTCCTCTTGCATGCATGCACATAGTGCGTAGCTAGTGGAAGGTTGGACCTAAGCAAGCTACCTCCTCTTGCATGCATGCACATGGTGCGTAGCTAGTGGCTAGGATCTCCATAATATAGACGTCGGCAGCTCAATCGTAGGACTGTAAATGAACATTCGAGACGATTAAGCCAGTAGCATAAAACATTTACGTATCAATACTGAAATCACATGAGAGAGAGGGAACCCTAAACAAGCATATTCCATTTGTTCGAACCCTAGCCGCTCGTTATTGAACTAGCTAACTGATGGATTGGAGGCCGACGCGTGCCCTTAGGTTGCCTCTGTCGGGCTTTTGTACCAAAGGATGAAGAGGAGGGCTGCAAAGAAAAAGAAGAGCAGTACATCTGAGACAAACTGGTGGTTGTAGTTGAGATGCTGCTGCTACAAAACTTTATAATTGAATAGACTCTCCCGCTAGATAGACAAGAGTTAAAAAAGAGGATCCGAAGAAACGATTTTTCCTTTCTCCTACTTTTGCTACTGAAGTTACAAGTCCCGGTTTTTATTTTCCTTTTCTTCTGAACGTTGCTTTTCTTTCAGTTCAGCACCGTCCTGTCCGCACGTACAAATATTTTTATATTCAGTTGGCGAGAGACATGCAGGTGAAACTCTTGTCAGTAGCTGTTGCATCAATGCCTGTATCGGAGTAATAAGACAAATACTAAGGGGCCGTTTGGGTAAGGTATTTGGAGCAGTATTGTATTTCGCAGCAGAATTCCAACTACCGCAATTATAAATATGTCGTTTGGCTGCTTGTGTAGTTTTTTGCCGATTGCGGCAGTCAAATTACGGTATTTACACCAGCTTTCATTCCATGGCCCTCTCAAATCTCCCCAATATTGGCGAGATTTGGAATACCAGAGGCGAAGTGAGGGTATCGTCGCCGCTTCCCCCGATCCCGTTTCTCTCCTGATCCCTCTCGTATCCCCCCCCCCCGACTGTCTCCTTGCCGAACCGTCCTCATCTCCTTCCTCCACCGCAACTCCTCATCGCGTCCATCTCCCCTTCCACGTCCACCTCCTTTTTCCCTACGCCCAATCTGTCCTTGGGTCTAGGGTTTCACCCGATACCCTCCATCTCGCGTCTTTACGTCAACGCGACGCGATTTGGTGAAGATCTGCTGCCGTTCAGCCTTTTCGTCCATCTGGCAGCCGTCGCGGGTTGGAGTTGCAGATCCATTGCCGACGTTGGTGGTCTCCAGCAGATTTGTCGTCTCCAGCCGGCCATCGCAAGGCAAGGACGGGTGGGAGCGCTCAGGCCGCAGAAGGCAAGGACGGGTGGGAGCGCTCAGGCCGCTATTGGTGGTCTCCACTTAGTGCGGTCGACGCCCCTTGGCTCAGGTACTCCTCCGCCCTATATCTCTGCCACTCCCCTGATCTCCACTCCCCCTCAAATCTTCATATGTCAGTGCGCTCACACCCTTGTCCTGGTTCGTTCTTCTCCACCACTTAACCGGTGACTAGACGATGGTGGGGAGGACGGCGAGCGTGGTCACAACATCGGTTGTGTAGAGCCAGGCGACCTTATGAAAGATGGATTGATTGTCCGTTCTCGGCATGTCCCTTGGATGACTCACTCAGCTTACGACGTTGGTGCTTGACAAGAACACACTCACGGGGTCGATGCCCTTGGCGCTTGGCAACTTGCCTAGCCTCGGCCAGTTCAACCATAGTCAGAATAGGCTTGTGGGTGAGGTGGGGTTTAAGCCATAGTTTGTAAGGTGGCTGGATAAGCGGCTTGATGTTAGGGACAATGACGGGTGGGTTGTGTGTTGATTCCAAGCCAGACGCGTTAAGACATGTCCTCATCATCCTAGTGGTAGTGGTCACTCCAGATCCCATCATTGTCTATCATTTCCTGTTGGTAGACACTAGATAGTCCATCAACAGCTTGACCTTCATAATCGATGATTGCCTGGTGGTGGACTCTGTGTGTGTCTACTTTCCAGACCCAACTTTCCTAGTGCGGACTGACCCAGTCTGCTTTATCACAGTGGCCAATAGCAACAGCAAAAAACTGCACACATCCTCTCACACACGTACACCAATATACAAGTATTCTGAATTATACAAGTATTTTGATACTACAATGTTGTTCTTTTCTAACTTGATTGGTCATCTTTGCAGTCTCTTTCAATAGTGATCTTGTGTATGATTTTCTCATAAAATTTGATATGTATGGGTATACTGCAATACTGATCTTGTGTATGCTTTTCTCATTTTTTGAACCATTTTCAGGTTGAAATGTCATGAAAAACAGAAGAAACATCAATTGGGGTTAGAGCAACAAGCAACACCATTTTATTGAACTGTTATCCAATGAGAGAGTTTGACTGTTGTTCCTAACGAATCGTGGTTGTAATGTGAGACAATGTGCTAGTTGTAATTTGAGAAAATTGAGCTCTAATTCTTCCTTTGGGTTTTTTTGTCGTTGACATTGTGGTGGCTGTAGTATGTGCTGCTTTTTCTTAAGTAAGCAAGGAACCATTTGAATATTGTGGGGTGTTAAATGCAATTGTTAAGTTGTTGTAAAAAGTTGGTGAAATTTCATACGTTTGTGAAATTTGGTTGTGTATTCTCAAGGTGCAAGGTTATTTGTAGAGATTCATATTAATTAAGTATACAAACGATGAGATTAATGTAAATGCAAAATTCTGAATACATGTTTACCAAACAATGTGATTTAAATGGCAGTATTATTAATTGATGTATTTCTAAATCCTGAGTGATCCAAACGTTGTAATTAGGAACTGCGGGATTTGTTAATTAGGTAGTCCAAATCCCATTAGTTGTTAAATGCCACAGTAGTTACAAATGGGCCACCCAAATGACCCCTAAGTGGACACCATTTTGAAACCTAAAACAAAACTCCAAGCAATCTCCACCACATGATACAAAGTATAACAAATAAAATATTTATTTATTATTATCTTGTACCATGCCGTGGAGATTGTTTGAAATTCCGTTTTGGGTTACAAAATGGATCTCCACAGCAAACCTCTAATATATACAGCATAGTTTGGTGAGGATAGGAACCGACTATCGCTATCTTAATCTTTATTAGGTGTTTTCTGGGAAGATGACAAAAGGCGGTGGCCGTCGACCAAAAATGACCACTGCTCGATATGTCAATACTTCTCCACATCTTTGGAATAGATTTCACATCCCACAAAGGGAATCACTAGTGGTGTACAATTCTTTTCTATTCTTTATAGGAGAAGTAGGTATCAAGAAGCCATTATGCTTAAGCTGTTCCGCTACCAGCTGTTTTAAGAGCAGAGTTGAACGCGGCCCCTGTGGTATTAGACTATAAACCACGGCAGCAATACCAGACTCTTAAGTGTAGATTCCCCCTTTGAAAAAGGTATCTTCTAGATTTTTCTTTTCCCTTTGCTAGCGTAAGGTCTAAATTTCCAGCTAACCTATCTATTCACAACTCACAGTCATCTCTACGGTTTGGTGTCTTTTTGTCAACTGACATTGTTGAATCCTTTAAATAAGAAAAATAATCTTGGCACACCGTTTGCGTATCGGCCACATAAACTTCCGGCTTCCCACATTGATATCGGCCACATAAAACTTCCGACTGCTGCCCAATCTCATTAGTCACGGTCATGGGTTTATATAACCCTTGTCACGGCATCACACCATGTCCTAATGGGCTTGCCAAGATGGGCTGGAAATAACAGGCTCCTCCAGCCCAATGGAGAAACTGTCATCATGACTCCTCAGATAGAGTCTAATCCGGCGAACTCCTTAAAGTAGAAAATTTCTTTGTAGGAAAATGTCTTCGTCATCATGTTAGAAAGATTGTCATTGGTATGGATCTTTTTTAGCTTCTAATTGGTCATCAGCAACCAATGGTATCTCAGATCAATATGTTTTGTCCTGGAGTGGAAAGAAGAATTCTTACTCAAGTCCATGACACTCTGACTGTCACAGTAGATAACATACTCATCATGTGTCAAACTCAGTTCTTGTAAGAAACGTTTGAGCCAAACTATTTCTTTCCCTGCTTCACCAGATGTGATATATTTTGTCTCAGTAGTAGATAAAGCAACACATTTTTACAATTTAGACTACCACCTAATAGCTCCCCATGTAAAAGTGAACAGAAAGTATTGAGGTAGACTTCTTGTGATCAAGATCGCCTGCTAAATCTACATCAATGAAACCTATAAGAACTGGTGATGCCCCGTCAAAGCATAAAAAAACACTAGATGTACTTCTCAAATATCTGAGTATCCATTTAACAAAATTCTAATTCTCCTTACCATGGTCAAATAAAAACATACTAGTCTCACTAACTGTATGTGCAATATCAGGCCTAGTGCGCACCATGGCATACATCAGACTTTCTACTACAGAAGAGTAGGGTATGTGAGTTATCTCTTGCTTTTCCTGCTCAGTAGAAGGAGATTGTTTCCTACTCAATCTAAAGTGACTAGCTAAGGGAGTATCAACTGGCTTCTCTCCCCTCATGTTGAACCTATCAAGTATCTACTCAACATATTTTCTCCTGTGACAACTGAAGTTTCTTTGATTTCATGTCATGCCTAGTTTCCATGCCAAGAATTTGTCTGGCTGGTCGCAAGTCTTTCATATCAAAAGACTTAAACAATTCCTTCTTCGGCTTGGAAATCATCTGAGCATCCTTTCCAAAAACCAACATATCATCGACATAAAATAAGAGAATAATGAAATTGTCACCTGAAAATCTTCTAAAGTAAACACAGTGATATGTCTCTATCCTAGGTAACCTTGCTTCAGTAGGAAAGCATAGAACTTTTTGTACCACTGTCTTGGTACTTATTTTAGCCCATAGAGACATTTCTTCAATTTATAAACCATGTGTTATTTGTCTTTCACTACAAATCCTTTAGGTTGTTGTATATAAATTTCTTCCTCTAGCTCATCATGGAGGAAGGTTGTCTTCACATCAAGTTGCTCAATATCAAGGTCCAAGCTAGTTGTCAAGCCCAAAACAGTGTGAAAGGAAGTCATCTTCACCACGGGAGAGAATATATCATCAAAATCAATCCCCTGTTTTTTCCCAAAGCCTTTCACCACATGTATAACTTTGTACCGCAAAGTGTTATCACTCCCATCCTTATTTAAATTGAAGACCCACTTGTTTTTTAAAGCTTTTCTTCCTTTAGGAAACATGCATAACTCATAAGTATTATTCTTCTTCAATGAGTTCATCTCATCTTGCATTGCATGCAGCCACTTATCTTTTTTCTGATGAGACTTTACTTCCTCATAGCCTTCTAGCTTCCCCTCTTCTATGATCAATGATCATTCTGAATCAGAATATTTAGTAGATGCCCTCTTCTCTCTAGTAGACCTTCTTAGCTTTGGACCTACTAGATCTACCAGTTGAGGTTTCTCCCCTGCTCAGGAACCTCCTCGTCATGGACGCCATCTGCACTAGGATAATTTTCTATCATCATGTAGAATCTCATCATCCTCAACATGGTATGCATCAGCATACTATTGGAATGGAGATCAAACTGACATATCAATCACAGTATCATCTTTTACTTGAGGCTCTGTCGTCATTGTATCAAGTAACATATGGTCCTCAATAAAGATCACATCTCTAGATATGGTTATCTTCTTCTTTCCTGGGTCCAAAATCCTATAGCCAAATGGCTCATCACCATAGCCAACAAAAATACAAAGGGATAGATTTGTCATCAAGATTCTTCCTCTTCTCCTTAAGAACATGTGCAAAAGCCTTGCACCCAAACACCTAAGGTGAGAATAATAAGTTGTCTTCCATGTTCACACACTCTTTAGAGTATGAAAATTTAGAGGAATTGATGGTGACATGTTAATCAAGTAGCAAGAAGTGTTTACAGCATCTTCCTAGAACCCCTTAGGTCACTTTGCATTCTTCAGCATGCATCTGAATCACTCTGTAATGGTTCTATTCATTCTTTTAGCCTAACCATTGTGATGTGGGGTACCAGGAACGATCTTCCCATATGCCAGATCCTTCACACTAAGACCTAAACTCCTAGGAAGTATACTCACTTCCACTGTCATAATGAAGACACTTAAGCATTTTACATGTATTCCTTTCAACCATGGCATGGAACTTCTTAAAAGTATGAAACATCTGATATTTCCTTTGCAAACAATAGACCCACACTTTCCTAGATGTGTCATCAAAAAAATAACAAAGACTCTACTTTCACCGAAGCAGTTAACTTCCATAGGACTATAAACATTAGAATAGATCCTATCTAACACATTAGACTTCTTCTCACATTGAGCACTAAACTAGACTCTTTTTTGCTTCCCAAGCAAACAACTTTCATAGGGTAAATAATCACATTACTACCATAGGGGATCAAATCTTTCTTTGCAAGAACTAGTCCTTTCTCACTCATGTACCCAAGCCTCTTGCACCACAAATCTAGAGAATTGGAGATGTCCACAGTGTTTACACTATCATTGAGGACCTTTATATTCATCCTTTACAGGGTGGAACAAATTTTGCCTCTAGTCACAACCAACTGTCCCTTGCTGACAATAGAGTCAAGTCACTAAAATGATATTTAAAGCCATGAATGCCAATCCCATAGCCAGAGATGATGTTGTAATCAATTTTAGAAATATGTCTAACATTCTTCAGCAAGATGGCATAACCCAACTCGGTCTCAATACGCACATCACTAATCCCATGAATCTTCGCATAGATTTTAGTATCCATATTCATTATTTCAAAGTTCTCAAACTAGTAGGAGCAAAAGAAATGTCTATGAGGAGTGATGTAGTAAGAAGTACCAGCATCCAACACCCACTCAGTGTTTTCACAGATATGTAGACAATGTCCCATGGAAACTCCACATGTGAGTACCTCTTTGGCATTTGTAACTACTGCAGCTCTGTTACTGTCATCATCTGTCACTTTTACTTTCCTTCTTTAATTTCCTTTTTTGCAGTGCCTATAGAATTTCTATACATGACCTTGCTTTTTGCGGTAATGACAAACTATCTTTCCTCTAGACTTTGACATGTGCTTTGACTTTCCTCTTTTGCCACCCTAGCCATGACTCCGACTCATCCCCTTATCTTGAACAACAAGAGTGTGAGACCCTTAACCTTGCTTAAATTTTTGAACATGCTTAATAATTATATTTAAGTTCTTAAAAACTTAATCAAGCCATATGAGGTGCTTTGATATCATGTTACAATCATAAGTTTCAAGTTTGGTCCAGTTTGGACATTATTTGTGCAAGTTATGCAATTTTGTGCACATTTTAGACTTTTCTAACATTTACCACATCTATGGGTTTTCTTGCAATTTGTCACATGTAGACAATGTTTCATTAATTTTAATATCAGGTTTGATGTCCTTGCACCTTAGGGAACCTTTTTGTACCTTTGGATGAGAGGTGATAACTTAGGTGAGAACCAGGTTTCTCCTTATGCATTTGTGATGGAGTTTCTAGGTGTGTAACCTTAGAATCTGATATCTTAACCTTGTAGGGGTGACATCTGATGGTTCTCCTTGATGTAGGGAGGTTTATGATTCACCCTATAAGTGGTAGAACTGATGGTTGAGGTGGTTTAAGGCCCTCAATGGATGGCGAGGAAGATTGCTCCCTTTTTGCTCTCTGTGGCTAAGTGTAGGACCTGATGGCTCTTGTAAGTGGTGGAGGTTGATGGCTAGCCTAGTTTGAAGGTAAATGGTCCTTCTATCCCCATCAAATGATTTTTAGGTAGAAGAACAACTGATACCTGCTATTTTACATACAAAACAAACTTTGACGCATGCCAACTTAGTAGGATACCTCAAGCTTCTCTTCCTTCTTATCCATGAGCTTTATATACCCTTCCTTAGCACCAAAATGAACTCTTTGGATCCTTATGTCTTCCCTATTATCTAGAGTTTTGTCTTTCTCTATTTTATGGTGAAGAGGGTGCCCAAGGTAGAAGAAGGTGGTCAAACTTCTTGCATGTGTGTTTAAAGCTCAAATATACTCTCCTTTTTAGCTTCTAGAGCTTCCTTTGCTTGATCTTGACCTAAACAAGTAGGTTCCTCCTTCTTCCCTGTGTTTCTCTTACTTCTCTACCTTCTTACGCCTTCTTGGTCGAAAACATGTTGTTCCATGGTAAAGATTGCTCTAGAGCTTAAAGAACCCTTCTTTCTTGCTTCCTTGACCTAGGGTTTGCTCTCTTTCTTAGAGAAGAAGCTTGCTTGTCCGTGTGGAGTGCTAAGATAGGATTTCCTACTCCTTTGATCAATCCTTCTAGCTTTTTGGATCTACATCTCCTTCCTAGAGGTGAGTTATATAACTTTCTTCACATTTATTTCTTACTACTAGCTTACATACTCATGATCTTGCTTAAAAATGAAGTTCTAAGCATAAAGAAGTTATCTTTGACTAGGGTTCAAACTTAAGTGATGTTTCTTGAGTAGTTTATAACCCTAGATGAACCTAAAATCTAGTGCACGGCCTTCCTGGGGTATAGTAAGCATTATACCTTGCATAGCCATGAATTAATGGTACCCTTGGGGTCACAAACAATGGTTCCTTCTATATGATAATGAACTATTTTCCTCCTTTTCTTGGTGGATGATGATTTTCCACCTATGATCAACCAATGATCTCTACTGTATTACTATTTTAATGACTCTAGTGAACCCTAGAACTGAAGGTCATGTTGCTTTGTTCATTGATAGTCGACGGTTACCCTAACCCTAGAAAATGATGGTCTTTTCTATGCATTGAGAGCTATTTTCCCCCTTTGCTTCATTATCCGATGGTTGGGCACTTGGTTCTATTTTGAGCCTTCTTTTAGTTCCTAGAATCGATGTCTATGTTCCTCCAAGTTAGGTGAATTTAATACTCACTTCAAGTGGTTCTAAATGATGGATTTACTTAGGGTTTAATGGTTGTTTTCCACCTTGGTGCTTGACCTGATGGTCTAGTTCACTTGTTGTTTTGTTTGGCTTTTGTGTGCCAACTGATGGTTGTCTCTTTGCTATTGTTTTAGATGTTATATCTTGAGAACAACTAATGGGCATGCTTCTCCCTTAACAATCGATGTTTAGGTTTCCCATATTCGATGGTCATTGGTTTCTCTAAGTGGTGACTCAAATGATAATTTTCTTGGTTTGACAAATGATGGTTTTGCCTTTGTTTTTGGAGCATTTTTCTCACATGTAGTTGAAATTTGATGGCCTCTCTGAGCCCTAAAACCATTGTCAAGTCTAGGTCATCTACCAATTGTTGTTTGAGTCTCAACCAATGGCTCGTGTGACTCATGATCTGATGGTGTCAACTAATGGTGACACTGAGTGTCACAACTGATGGTGTTCCTAGACCCTACAACCAATGGCCTTCTTTAGGTGATCAACCAATGGTACTTGTAATAATGATAGTCGATGGTTTTCTTCATGTGATCAATAGATGGTGGGATGTTTTCCAACAACCAAATGTGATTTCTATGTTAATAATGATGGCTTGATTAGATAGTATGGTGACTCAACTAATGCCACAACTCAATGGTTTCCTAATATGGTTTTTTAAGATGGTTTCTTTCATTACAACTAACGGTTTTGCTTCCTCTCATCCAATAGTTTTAGGTTTATGCTTGTGGTATGTTGGTTTGGTTTAAATGATGTTGAATCTGATGGATGTTTTCCCTTAATCATGTAGTCTTACATTTGCCCTCGTATGGAGGAAATGGATAGTCACCATAAAGAGTAGATATGTAAACCTAATGTAGCATATATAGTTACACTTAACCTTAATCCAATAAGTAATGGTTAAACCTTTTGTTATGCATAGAACCATACTTGAGAATAGTATGGGGTTTGAAGGTAATGCTTTACCCTATGCATCCATGATCCAATGGGGATGCCATCTGTTAGGCTTTGTATATGAGTGTTGATTTGTAGCTTCAGTGTAACTTATCTTGTTGAACCTATCCATGGTGCAAATAGATGAGGACGTTTAATCATTGCTTAGTTTCTTATTAAGATATGATGAAGGAATACTCTCTCAAATAATTATTGAAACCCTAATATGTTAACCAGTGGATATCATATTTTTATAATTGATGCTTTCATAAAAACATGTGCACTATAAGTATAAAGGTGATCAATCATATCTAGACTTCTTGTATGTTGATGCAATTGAAGGAATACTTTAATGCTAAGATAACCCTACTATGTTACATGGGAACATCTTTTAAGCTCCTTAATGCAATATCATGTTGAACCTGTGTATCACATGTATGGTGATGTTTTGTTAAGCCTTGTTATAAGGAATGGAAATATAATGATGATCTCGTAGGGAATGATGTGATGGTATTAATGAACTTTGAGCTTGGTTGAGTCTTGAATGAGGTGTAATCCTCTTCATGATTTAATAAGGTTTGGAACCCTGGATCATTGTGATAAGAAATTATGTATTCTGGTAATATGATAACAAGTATGGTCTCATGGGTGGAAATGAAATAGTGCCATGTGAGGTTGTGATATGAATTATACCTCATATGTTTTATATCTTTTGGAGTTGTTATACTTACATGCTTTCTAGAAATGAAATAGGCTTTTTATGTTTACTTGTTTGATGCAGCCTTAATTCACCCAATTGGCAACAACTAATCAAGTGACACCCTAATCATGTAGTGTCATGTGTTACAGTTCCATATGAGTGTCAGAACTTGTCAGATGGTAAAATGAGTATTCCTAAGGGAAACTCAAAGTGCAGACTATTGATTATGTAGGGTTCTTGTCATCATGATAACAAGTGTGTTTAGGGACGATGACTGTAGTCATACCTAGCCCCCTTTTTGAGAATGGCTATGGACGTGTCTTGATGATTATATATGTGATGAGATTAGAGGACAATTATGGTTGTACCTCGGAAGGTAAGGTATGTGTACGCACCTCCTTTCATAGTGTCGTGACCTGGGACTAGGTTGTTAGCAGCTTGACTGTATGTGTTACTATGACGGACCCGTACTAACCAGGGGCAGAGAAGATCTTAGGAGTCCATCTCTTCCTAGATCTTGTGTGGCACTAATTTTGACTTAGTAGTGGTCAGTTGGAATTTGACTGATATTCCTTAAATTCCTCAGGTCTTATTAAAAGATATAATATAACTTTGTAGCACGTCGGTTTAGGGCTATACACAGCGCTTCACATTGGATCATAATCCTTGTTTGTTATCTTTACATAGAGATGATGTTTAGTGCATTAAAAATTAGTAGATATGCTTATATTGTGGATATCATCATGTTGTATATATGTACATATAGTAGACATGCTTATGCTGATAGATATACTGCTACTGCTAGTTATTCTTATGATTCTAGCTATCTCATGATGTTAGCTATGCTTATACTATTAGTCATGCATATTTAGTTAGAACTACTTATGCTACTAGTCTTGCTTATGCAGATAGTTGTGGTTATGATGTTAGTTCTACTTATGATGTATATCTACTCAATCGATTGGACATGCTAATATTGTCATCTATGCCTGTAGACATGCTAATATTGTCATCTATGCCTGTATTTCTAAACTTATTCATGATGATAGAGATGATATGCTACTAGACTTGGTTATGATGTTATCCATGTTTATGCCACTAGACTGCTTATACAGTTAGCAATCCATATGATGATAGTCGGGATAATGATGATAGTTTTATCAATCCCTTTTTACACCTTGTTAATCATGAATGTTGTTTTTCTTATTTGTTTTATTGGATTGATCTGCTTAAACTATTTAATTACATAACATGTTGTAATCAATAAGTGGTGTTGAGAGTTATATCCCTTGCTAGGACATGTGTCTCACCTCATGGGTCACTACATCTTTTTAGGTGATCAGAAGTAGAGGCAGTAGACGGCAGAAGCGAGGAGCTGTGATGATTGACCTTAGAGAAGGTTGTTTAGATGTATACTATGTCCTAGAGTCGTCCATGTATATGGTGTTTCCATCGAATCAAGCTTTTGGTAGCATTTTGATGCTTATGCATGTGGTATACACGGATAATGTTCTCCTGTAAATATATGTTGTGGTTGAGGTCACAGAGCAATTTGTACCTGATTCTTGGCATAATACATGAATACAAGAAAATTGTTGGGCTCTTGTGTAAATGTTTATGAGCATGATGGTGAGGTTGAAATCAATTTTAATTTATCCTTTTTTCTATATATTTTCTTAATTAGTGATTGATCATGTTTAGTGTTTTGAATACACTCATTTAGTGTGACAAGTTCTCACAAGTTGGTATCAGAGCAGGTTTGCTAAGTCTACACAGACACTTGGACTTAGGACCAAGATGATGGTCAAGTTAGGAAACATAATTTGTGAACCTGATGCATACTGTTTAATCTCAGTACTTGGATGCCCTAGCCAGATATTTAGTTATTGAATAAAAGGTAAGTATGGAAGTCGTAGATTGCTATCTTTCTTATTAATATGATCAATTAGTCATTTTTAAATAATTTAAAGAGCATAATGAATAAGAAATCATGGTGAAAATGTCTCAATCGTACCCTAAAAATGATGAGAATTACATCATAACCCATCAAAACTTGAATGTTAGGGTAACTTCAAGAGAAAGATACGACTTCATGAAACCTAAATCTAAATACAAATAAGCTAATGAGGAGTTCTTGAAGTTGTAATTCAAGAAGATAATGAGGTAAAAGAAAGATGAATATGTGCTAATGAAGTGATTCAAGGTATAAAATCCACTTAAGATGGAGAGAGCTATTGAGATAAGTGTGATATGAGAAGATAAATAAAAACACTAACAGATGAATAAAGTGGAACCCTGAGTTAATATTAGACCAACCTATGTGTATAAGAAAGTGTTAAAGTAAAATCTACATAACATGTGAAAGAAACTAAGGAAGATGGTCCATGATTAATGAAGAAAATGTGAAACATGATGATCTACCTCTTGGTAATTGGTTGAAAAAGATGATAACACAAGAGTACATACACTAGAATGATGAAGAGTCAACAAGAAAAGAGTAATGATATATGATAATCATGATAAGTCATATGTTGATGGCAAGGAACCCAAGATGAAAAAAGGTAAAATGACACATAAAAAGGTGAAACCTTTGTGAGGAAGATAGAATCAGTTACCCCTTGCTTGTGACCCCTGGGTAGTGTTGTTGTGTTGTGTGAAGTGTGTTTCCATTTGTGTACTTTCTTTTTGGGGTGTATCCTTCAAGTGGATCTTATGGTATGCGTGGATCCGCTGTGATATTGGAGGTGAATACCTTGAAATGATGCATAGTTGATGGTACTGTGGTTCCAAGATCATGATGTTTTGTGATAAGTATGCTTTTTGAGCCTTCTAAGAGTTAGGAAGACTCCTCCTGTACGCTTGAGCTAGTTATAATGGGGGAGAAGTGGATGAGATAGGGATGTGAGTTCCTATTGACAAATGAAGTGGAAACCAAGGTGATGAGTCCAAGTATCCAAGGTGTACTAGTAGTATGTGAAGTTTGGAAATGTTTAATAGACACGTTTCCCAGTGTTTCTCTTCCTTATAGAAAGAGAGAGAGAGAGATGGATGTTGAGATCCTTCAAGTGTAATAGATGGGCTACTGATAGCTAGATAAGACCAATTCTAAGAATAGAGGGTTTGTTGATCAATCAACATGTGCTACAAGTTGGGAAATATGGTATAGAGAAGGCAGCGGAATTCAAAATTTTATTACCGTATTCCCCATAAAAAGTATATCTGTCAATAACTATAATGTAGGAAGGATGGTTTTATGGGATATACCTAGTCCTGGAGCAATTCCAACGATAATCCTCATCATTATAGATGTGCAACTTTGAATCCTAGTTGGACTGGGACAAGTCTGACTACTGTGCCTCCTTGGTCTGCACCACAGACTGTAGCCACAATGTTGTCTTCTTCAGCAGCTCCTCTTATCACGGACTGTTGGTTGACATTGTCCTCCAAGCAGCAAACAACGGCTTCCCGCCTCAATGGTAGTACACACAGACCACCTAGAACTCTTGTCATCCTGTTGAACCAGATAGGAAGGAGTTGTCCCTCTCTGTCAGTGTACTAGTCACTGAGTTGCTCTCCCACAGTTGTTCTCTCCCATGGCTATCCCTCCCATGTTGGGTGGGATTTGTCAGGTCTCTCGTGGTTACCACAACTATAGAGGACAACAATTGTCAGAGGAACCGGTTCTCAGTTGTCTATATTGTAGTTGTACTTTGGGAAGCCCCTAGTACCCCTCTATATATACGAGGGGTTAGGGTCAGGTTCCCAGTCCCCAACCAATGTGGGACTAAAGTGGGAGTAGAAAGGACAAGTAGATCTTGAATTTTCACAACTTTTCTAGAAATTTCACAACCTACATGCGATGAAATGATCATCTCACACGTGAGACGGTCATTTTGCTAAGTGAAATGGTTGTCTGGGATGTGAGACTGTCATCTAGCTAAGTGAGATGGTCATTTTTCTCTTTTCCAGTTAAATATGAATTGACAAATTGTTTCCTAATTAATATCATACATTAATTCACTTATACCTCAAGTATGTGCAATTGAAACGAGTTCGAAAAACTCCAAAGCTTTTATACATCCCAACCGGGCTGTCTCACACAAGCAAGATTCTCGTATCACTCACGCAGACAGCTGTCTGGTGAGTTTGAGTCGAGCTGATCAGTTCAACAGATTGAACGAGTCAGTTAGTAGGGCAGAACTAAGCCAATTCAATTTATGATCTGCCTGACAACCCAAATGGCCATCTCAACACTTGAGACGCTCGTCTGGCTGCCCAAATAGCCATCTCACCCAATGAGATGGTCGTTTGGCAGTTCAGTCAGCCAATCCATTGATCTGTTGTGTGAATTGAGTACCTAAGCACTTTAGTACTTAATTCAATTATCATTCAAGATCAAACTCCTCTTCTAAATGAGTTCCTATGTGTGTAACCCTATAGGTCTCATATCACATTGGTAGTGAATGTCCATAACAACTTATGACATCACAAGCAAAGAGAGGTGCCTAGTAACACATCATTGCTACCCAAGTAAATGGAAACTATGGGGAACAATTTTAACCTACAATATGTGTATGTTGTTGTAGTGTTTGTATAGTTCCTTTGTCACTGATGTCTAGATTGAACTAGAGGGATGGAGCAGTCACCCTCATTATTATTCAATCCTTTTCTTGAACTAAGAGCATACTGTATGAGATATATGTAAGCTCAATATCAGATATCGACTCACATGCGTATGGCCATGCTTTTCTCAATCTCACTTATCAAGAGGCCTAGGACATCACACTCCAGTAGGAGGGATAAATCACATGTCTATCCCTCACAGTCAATCCCCATATGTCAAAGCCACCCAATCATCATCGTTATAACAAGCCATGTTTCAGGACTGTGTTTGATGATGTCAAAGTGTACCCAATGACATGTGTTGAGTGTAGTGATTTAAGGTCTAAGAACCACAACTACCACCATCACTATGAGAGTCGACTATGACTTCCATGATGATGCATTCCATGTGTCAGTCTCATGGTGGCTCTGTCCAATACACTATTCTCTAACATGTATATGTGTGATTGGTTTGATATTTCCATATCATGACTAATGAGATTTAGTTATCAACCAACTCACACTCTGATCTTATGTGTCATTGTTGTCTATCAACCTTCCACAATGACAATCAATCAGGGACATAATGAGAATATGCATATTTACTTTTAACATCTGTATGATCTCATCCACAAGGATAGTAACTTGAATACATATATCATTGTGTAATATAATTCTCTAGACATTTATAATGTTACATCATTATCTCATAATTGAATTAAACAAAATAAATTGGAAGCTTGCCTTTTATTAGTAATCAAATCGTTTTTACATGATATGACATTACAATTATCACATGATTGGCTCTCTGGATATACATAACCAACATAATCCCACTTGCACTTAGAGACAATCACCCATGAATCTTATCCTCAAACTCTTAGTTTAAGTATTCTCCACCTCAATCTGAATGAAGTTCCTTAATACTTTTACCAAGTTGGTTATGTACTTCATTCATAAACTCATTGAACTTTTCAAGAGCTTCTGACTTATGTTTCATCAAATAAACATAACCATACCTACTAAAGTCATCAGTAAAGGTAATGAAGTACTGATACCCACCAATAGTTGTTGTTCTAAAAGTTCCACATGTTGGCTAAATTGGACATTATTATAATCCCTTTGTTTTGATGATGACAAACATTTCATTATTATGGATCTAACGTGCTACTTGAGTATTGTAGGAACAAGGTGGATGACAAAGATTTGGGAGATCTATATTCTTGAATTGTCTTTATTTCATGATTGAAATCAAATGTAGAAACTTGTACAAGTATATAATGTACAAGTACTTAGATATCATGTAAATCAAGAATTTAGATCTTCCCTAGCCAATCACAGCACTTAGATAGGTCATCCCCTAAAATAGTATCACAACTGCACACTCATAATACACTTAGTACTTAGTTTTAAAAAACATTGAAACAAAGTCATTCTTGGTCGACAAACTTCTCGACCGAGACACTCTCGGTCGACAAACTGTTCGACCGAGAATGACCCTAGTAGACATTAGACTCTGCAGACAAAGTAGTTAGGAGTTGGATCAGAACGTTATATACACTTGATCTAGACTGTCCCTCGGTCGACAAAAACCTCGACCGATTGGGATCTTGGTCGACAATTCCTCGACCGAGAATGTCTCTATCTGCACTTTTTAGAATTAATTAACTAGTTGTTGTTAAAGCAACTAATGGATACCTAACAGCTAGTTGAGCACTTAGAACCCCCTAGAAAGTGTCTAGAATGCCCTTAAGCATTCATAGGCCATTCCTATAAATAGGACAAGCCTTAGGACACCCAAAACACACTTGTGCAATCCTTGAGCTTACATACTTCCAATTGACAATCTATTCTTGAGAAATTGAGCAACTCTAGTACTTGCTACATATTTCCTTTGCTCTAAATTCGTGTCCTATAGGCTAGCATCTCCTACCCACTAAATTTACACTTCCATACTCATTGGTTAGGAGATCAAAACGCTTGATATAGAAAATCAAGCCTTATGCTACAAGTGGTAATTATAATTTTTGTTTCCCTTCTTGTTCTTTCTTATTATTTGTACTCTCTTTGCTACTCCTAGGATTGGAGGCTGTGGATTGGAGAGGGTTTTGTCTTCTTGGTGGAGAAGGAGGTCTTTGGACTACTTCAAGAAGGTTGTCTCAACGCGAAGCTACTTCAAGAGGAAGGCTACTTCAAGAGGGAGCTTGAAGTTACTTCAAGGAAGGCTGCTTCAAGGTTGGTGAGACTACTTCAAGGTGAAGGTTGTCCAAAGGGTGTTGAACGTGTTGTAATATTATGTAACATCATTGAGAGGTAATAAAATTAAATACTTTCAAAATCCCAGTTGGGTAAGCAACCGGGTAGTGGATTGACTGCCTTAGTATTTGCTAGGGTTGGAACCACTCTAAACACCTTGTCTCCTTCTTATTATCTCAATTGTAGTTGTTTGAGTTGAAATATTATTAAAATCATTATAAAACCCTATTCACCCCCTAGTGGTTTTTCAATTGGTATCAGAACAGGCTTCAAGGAGCTCTAATCAAGTCTTGAAGAACGAAGGGTGGTGGTGTTTGCAACTGCAAGAAAAGGAGAAACATGGACCAATCTTCAACAAGTTGTAGTTGGTGCTTAGGAACAAGGCATATGACATCTCACTGTCCATGGAGGTCAAAGAAGGAAGATGTGCATAAAGAATGCCTTATTGCTACAATAAGTGAAGAAGAAGAAGAGGTAAGCCTTTTTGATTTACCTAAAGAAGAGCTAATTGCTAGTCTTGAAGAGACACATAATAAGTATATTGAGTGCAAGAAGAAATTAAAGAAATATAATAAAGCAAATGATGAGTTACATGCTAAACTTCTTGCTCTCACATCTGAAAATGAAGATCTCAAAAAGGCTATTGAAGATCATGATATTAATTTGAAATCAGTAGAAGCAAATTGCAATCTTCTTTCCCTAGAAAAGATAAACTTACAAACTCAGATAAATGGTCTTCAAAAACAACATGTTTTGTGTACACATCTAGATTATGATATTATTGTGAAAGAAAGAGATTCTTTATTATCTAGTCTAGATCAAGCAAAGTTAGATATCAAGAAGAGAATGGATGAGATTGTTAAATTGCAACAAGAAGTTAGTAGTTTGAGTAACAATGATATCCTTGATAAAATCTTAAATGATTCTTATCGTCAAATTGGAAGTAGAGGACTAGGTTATAAGCCTAAAGGAAAATCTTATCAAAAACCTAGTTGAAGAAAAACACAAGTGCTAGAGAGTCAATCTATACATGTACCTAGAGGCAAATATACATATGTACCCAAGAAAAACCTAGAACAAAATCATAGAAAGAGATATGAGGTTGATTCTATATGTTGCCATTATTGTTTACGTCTTGGACATTATTCCTTCTCATGTCCTTACAAGAAAAAGGATGTTGAGTTAGTATGGGTTCCAAAACACCCAAACTAAATGAATTAAATTAAGTTGAGATATGACCAAAGACTCTTAGTTATATATCTCTATGTCTATCTCAACTTAATATAATAAGATAACAAATTGATTCAAATCTCTAACTTGAAAATACACATTTTATATAAATCTGCAGAGACACATCTTTAACATTTTGTCTTAATTTGGGTTCCCAAAACCTAAAGATTTGAATATGATTAGTTGAGATTTGATCTAAATATTACTTTGATATTTATATGTTTTATCTCAACCAAACTGATTTTTAAATTGCATAATTGAATTGGAAGTGATCTACGTTTTACTTATAAACAAATTACCGAAAAACTATACAGAAACATTCTCGATCGAGAAACTGTTCGATCGAGAACACTATCGGTCGAGACTTAGTCGACCGAGCAGGTTACTATTTTAAAGTTTGCAACAAATCTGATAAAACCTGTACAAACAGCATCATTCTCGGTCGAGAAAAACATCGACCGAGATAAATTTTGGTCGACAAAAAGTACGACCGAACCAAGTTCTGCTGAACCTGTTTTAATTAATCTAGTTCGCTATCAATTTATTATTAATGATTGATTTAATATGCAAATCAAGAATGAATCTTGGAGACCATTTTTTTATTAAAACATATTGATCTTTTGTATAATGAAATTGTTGAATAAAGGTATAACATTATGAAATATGTAAACATATTGCAAAAGTGCTATATGAAGACTGATATTGAACATACCTTATTCATTTCTTGAAAAAGTTTATT
The DNA here is from genome assembly GCA_963693085.1 of Alisma plantago-aquatica. Classification (NCBI taxonomy): domain Eukaryota; kingdom Viridiplantae; phylum Streptophyta; class Magnoliopsida; order Alismatales; family Alismataceae; genus Alisma; species Alisma plantago-aquatica. The sequence continues at coordinate 1,476,018,270 of OY856410.1, forward strand.
AAGCATGTTCATTTACATGGTTTGTCTTAAAGTTGAAAATTTATGAACCTTGAATGAGATTATTTTGGTTTATCCTCTACATGGTTGGGCTTAAAACTGAAAACTATGAACCATGTTGGTTTAATCAAGCAAATTATTGTTTTATCATAATCTGCATGGTTTTTCCTAAAGTATTCCTTGGTCTATCCATATAGGAACCATGTGTATTGAAATTTAGTTTAAATGATCATAATCATTGTATTTCATGAAATTATATGCTTCTATCTTGATCATTGTATTGTGGATATGCTTCTATTGCTCTATCATACTTATTGTGCCATGATCATTGTGTTTCATTGGTTTGTCTAAAATAATCTTTGATCTATATATATAAACTATGAATGGATATTGTTTTTTATCATTGTAATTCAGCTCATATGAAGATGCCATTTTGCATAAACAAGTAAAAATCCATGGAACAAATGCATTTTAAATTGAAAATCTACATAAATTGCCTCTTAGTTGAAATTAAGTTTGACCAAGGGGCGCTATGGTCGAAGTCAAGGTCAGCCTAAAATAAGCTTGACAAAATGCTTATTTGTAAATCATTTAATTGCATTTAAGCTTAGTATCTTGATTTGAAATATGTTCATCATATTGAAAATATGATTTTAGTGCAAAATCTCTAATAAAAGGTCAAAATCAAATCTTAAAAATTAGCTATGACCTTAGGATTATTAAATTATCTTGATCAATATCTTAGAAAATGATTACATTATTACTCCCCCTTATTCACTTAATCCTGGCATGTTAAACCCATACAATCCATCCTACAATTACTATCAAATTCCACCTCCACCATCTAATGACCTCACTCATACTCAATTTTCTCCAATCCAACTCCAAGATATTGCTGCCCACTTTCGATTCGATCGTGTTCCCACCTTCTTGGAGGCTTATGCTTTGACCAAGACAGGTGCCTTGGAGTGGCAGACACTAGTCAAATACTATGGAGTTGAGCCCTTTATTGGGAAAGACCCAAAAATTGATGTAATTCTTCGGTCTTTTCAGTGAGATCATGAGATTTATAACTATCTTTGTAATGTTTTATAATGGCTATCTTTTTGTTATAAAATTGTATGTTCTGATTTATGGGTCATCTTATGAGTTGTATGAGCATTGAGGTGTTATGAATAAAAGTGTTTCCTATGGCTTCAATTGGATATATCTTTGTTAAAATAAGAATATTATAGGGGAACATAACAATCAGGGGGAGTAATATATGCAATAAACCTAAAAAGATCTTATCCTTTGCAAATGATTGAGAAACAAATTGTGGCTAAATTTGACAATAAATGGTTTACATTAATCCCTATTTTTAAAATTGAATATCTTAGTTAAGGGGAGCATAGCACAAAATTAAGGGGGAGAAATAAAATTCATACAAAATGATTTTCTTGGATATCTTTTTGAAATGAAAAGGGGGGAGAAATAATATACAACCAAAAAGTAAAATGAGTTTCATAAATCTCGGGCCAGCACTTGCAAACAAGAGAATGACTACAAAAGGTAATCTTCAGGTATGAAACTCATATGATTTATATTTCCTTATTTTATATTTAGGAAATGTTTGTCATCTTCAAAAAGGGGGAGATTGTTGGCTAAATTGGACATTATTATAATCCATTTGTTTCGATGATGACAAACATTTCATTTTTATGGATCTAACGTGCTACTTGAGTATTGCAGGAACAAGGTGGATGACAAAGATTTGGGAGATCTATATGCTTGAATTGTTGTTATTTCATGATTGTAATCAAATGTAAAAACTTATACAAGTATATAATGTACAAGTAGTTAGATATCATGTAAATCAAGCGTTTAGATCTTCCCTAGCCAATCACAGTACTTAGATAGGTCATCCCCTAAAATAGTATCACAACTGCACACTCATAACACACTTAGTACTTAGTTTTAAAAAATATTGAAACAGAGTCATTCTCAGTCAACAAACTTCTCGACCGAGACAGTCTCGATTGACAAACTGTTCGACCGAGAATGACCCAAGTAGTCGTTAACTCTGCAGACAAAGTAGTTGGGAGTTGGATCAGAATGTTATATACACTTGCTCCAGACTGTCCCTCGGTCAAAAAAAACCTCGACTGACTGGGATCTCGGTCGACAATTCCTCGACTGAGAATGTCTCTATCTGCACTTTTCAGAATTAATTAACTAGTCTTTGTTAAAGAAACTAATGGATACCTAATGGCTAGTTGAGAACTTAGAACCCCTTAGAAAGTGTCTAGAACATCCTTAAGCATTCATAGGCCATTCCTATAAATAGGACAAGCCTTAGGACACCCAAAACACACTTGTGCAATCCTTGAGCTTACATAATTCCAATTTACAATATGTTCTTGAGCAATTGAGCAACTCTAGTACTTGCTACATATTTCCTTTGCTCTAAATTCGTGTCCTATAGGCTAGCATCTCCTACCCACTAAACTTATACTTCCATACTCATTGGTTAGGATATCAAAACGCTTGATATAGGAAATCAAGCCTTGTGCTACAAGTGGTAATTATAATTTATGTTTCCCTTCTTGTTCTTTCTTATTATTTGTACTCTCCTTGCTACTCCTAGGGTTGGAGGCTGTAGACTGGAGAGGGTTTGATCTTCTTGGTGGAGAAGGAGGTCTTTGTACTACTTCAAGAAGGTTGTCTCAATGGGAAGCTACTTCAAGAGGAAGGCTACTTCAAGGGAGAGCTTGAAGTTACTTCAAGGAAGGCTGCTTCAAGGTCGGTGAGACTAATTCAAGGTGAAGGTTGTCCAAAGGGTGTTGAAAGTGTTGTAATTTTATGTAACATCCTTGAGAGGTAATAAAATTAAATACTTTTAAAATCCTGGTTGGGTAAGCAACCGGGTAGTGGATTGACTGCCTTAGTATTTGCTAAGGTTGGAACCACTCTAAATACCTTGTCTCTTTCTTATTATCTAAATTGTGGTTGTTTGAGTTGAAATATTATTAAAATCATTATAAAACCTTATTCACCCCCCTCTAGTGGTTTTTCACCACACACATCAGTATGCATGAGTCCTAATAGATCATTAGCCCTCTCATTATTGCCAGTGAAAGGGGTCTTAGCCATCTTGCCCAACAAACAAGATTCACATATCTCAAATGATTTGAAATCAATAGGCTCCAGATAACCATCCTTATGGAGTCTAGATATGTGATTCTCATTTATGTGCCCTAGATGACAATGCCAAATGTATGTTTTGTTTGAGTTTTTGAGTTTTAGCCTTTTGGCATTAACGTTATATACATATGTCTTTAGGTCTAATAGATAAAGACCATAAGGGGCACTGCCATAAAATATCCCATCTTTTGAAATAGAACATCAAACACTTTTAATATGGAATTCAAATGCATCATTGTCCAAACAAGATATAGATGTTTCTATTTATAGAAGGCATGTAATAGTAGTTCTTTAACTCTAATACAAGTCTTGTGGGTAGAGAAATACTATAGGTTCCAATTGCGCTAAATGCAACTCTTGCGCCTTTAGCGACTCACGGTTCCACTTCACCTTTTCCCAAAGGCCTACTTCCTTTCAAATCTTGCATATGAGAACATATGTGAGATCCACAAATGATATCTAATACCCAAGATGATGAAGTAGATATATTTATCTTGTATATACCTAAAGTGGAGATCACCATCCCCATCTTCTGCTTCCTGAAATCCTTCAAGTACAAAGGATGAGTTCCTCTTATAATTTTCTTTCTTCTTATCTTGAGTGTTTGAAGAATTGGACTTAGGCTTGACCATAGAACTCTTATCAGTCTTGATTTTCTCATTGGACTCATCCTCGTTGATCACCATCATGGGCTTGTCCTTCTTCACTTTTCCTTCAACATGAATTAACATGGAAAATAGTTTTGACATCTGTCCAGCCAAATTACTCACATGATGGCATGCAATAAAATGGCTATATAGTTTTGGCATAGTCTTTAGAATCATATCAGTAGCCAACTCTCAGCTCAAGGTAATTCCCAGCTCTTCAAGATGATACACATGTCCAATCATATTGAGCACATATTCTTCTAAGGTTCCCTCTGTCAGCTTTGAATCATGTAGCACCTTCAAGATAGTGTTCCTTTCTTGCCTATCAAGACCAAGTGTTACCTTCCTAAGATGTGTCACCATCTCAATAACACTCATGTCCTCACATTGCTCATGCAACTCATAGTTCATGTAGCTTAGCATAAGGTACTTTATCTCTAAGGCATCATTGGCATGCTTCCAGTAAGCATCCACGTGTGCCCTAGGTGCATCATGAGGGGGTAGTTCAAGTACTGGTTTTTCAAGGATGTAGAGTTTGCACTCTTCATTGAGAAGCCTTCTCAAAGTCCAAAATCAGTCGTAGAAATTTATCCTGTCAAGTTTGTTCTTCTTCAGGACCAATCGCAAATCAAATTTGTTTGTCATTGATTCTATAAGAGTAAATTTGTATTTGTCAAAAACCATTTTTAATTTGATTTGATTTGATTTGAAAATTTTTACGATATTAATTAGGACTTTAATTATTATCACTCTCACTATTTTATTTGAATTGATAGCCCTCAATATCAATTTGGAATATTGCAGCATACAATATTCTAGTGGGCCAAGATCCATATTTCATCATGAGTCGACTTTTGTCGATCGCCCACAACCTGACTATTTAGGTAGGCCATCATGCCAATTACATCATATGCAACTCTTAGATAGATGATATGCACAATACCTTGCCATGATCATCTGCATGCCTCTAGGCTTGGGATCTGCAAGTCACCATTTAAGCCTGACCCAATAGCCAATGTGATAGATATGCACCATGCTTTGTGAAAATCTACATATCTACCATCACACTTCCATGAGATAGATGCCACAACATGCTTTGTGCAAATCTATGCTTATTCGATCAAGCTTTTCATGTGTATTGCTAATGGGAGGCATCTAAGGCTTAATATTTTAGTTGAGGGAGTTTGTATAAATACATATACGTTATCCAATCACAACATATATAGTATGTATCATATGCATGCTATATCCCACAATAAAAACATGCACTAAACGAAAGTGATGGTTATGGCCAGCCCTAATATAATCCCTTGGAGCAATAAGTAATTACAGTCATCTAGGTCTACATCACATGCAGAAAGTTGTTTTTGATGAAGGTTTGTGCTTACTAATCTGGGTTGATAGGTTTAACCCTTGAACCAATGGGCTCGCCTCATGGCAGGTTGTTAGGTCGTATCACTGGTCACTTGGTCCTTCTATCCACCATCGACTGGGTCCTCTAGCAGATCAGTTGGGTCTAACTTGTCCACCAGGTCTTTGTCATAACATGAAAGTAAACTATCCTACTTTTACATGATTATAAGGAAACCCCAAGTTACATTCGAGGGGAGAAAAGGTAGAATAGAATTAACTTTGCATTGGGAAGATAAGATAGAGGTTGGTATGTAGATCGAGATAACTAGATAAACCATCTACATACAACCATGCATAGATAGGGGTTATTGGCCATAACTATGCTACACATCCACCATCAAAACCATTTTAGGGTGACACATGTAAATTACATATATATGTATATATATATATATATATATATATATATATATTAGTTTGGGTTATCATTGTGTTTGGATTTGATAAGATATTATTCGCATTGCATGCAATAATAGAATGATAAAATTAAAATCGGATCATATTGATTATCCCATAATATAGTAAATTGATGTTGTCTCTGATACCACTATTGGGAAATATGGTATAGAGCAGGCAGTGGAATTTAAAATTTTATTACCATATTCCTCATAAATAGTAGATCGTGTCAATAACTATAATGCAGGAAGGATAGTTTATGGGACATACCTGCTCTTAGAGCAAGTCCAACGACAATCCTCATCGTTGTATATGTACAACTTTGAATTATAGTTGCATTGGGACAAGTCTAACTGCTGCACCTCCTTGGTCTGCACCACATACGATAACCACAACATCATCTTCTTCAACAACTCCTCTTATCCAGGACTGTTGGTTGGCTTTGTCCTCCAAGCAACAAATAACAGCTTCCCTCCTCTATGGTAGTCCACACGGGCTGCTTAGAACTCTTGTCATCCTACTAGACCAGACATGAAGGATTTGTTCCTCTCTATCAGTGTACTAGTCACTGACTTGCTCTCCAACAATGAAAACTCTCAGTTGTTCTCTCTCGTGGCTATCCCTCCCTTGTCAGGTAGGATTTGTCAGGGTTCTTGTGGTTACCACAACCAGAGAGGACAATAATTGTTAGTGGAATTGATTCTCAGTTGTCTATGTTGTAATTGTACTTTGGAAAGCCCCCAATACCCCTCTATATATAGGAGGGGTTAGGGTCAGGGTTCCCAGTCCCCAACCAATGTGGGACTAAAGCGGGAGTGGAAAAGACAAGTAGATCTTGAATTTTCACAACCATTCTGGAAGTTTCACAATATGTGTGTCACAAAATAGTCATCTTGTCAAGTGAAACGGTCGTTTTGCTAAGAAAAAAGGTTGTCTGGGATGCGAGACGGTCATCTCACTAAGTGAGATAGTCATTTCACATTTTACCAGTCATATATGAATTAACAAATTGTTTCCTGATTAATGTCATACATTAATTTACTTGCACCCCAAGTATGTGCAATTGAAAAGAGTTTGAAAAACTCCATATCTTTCATTCATCCAAACCGGGTCATCTCACACAAGTGAGACGCCCATCTCACTTACCCAGACGACCATCTAGTGAGTTCGAGTCAATTTGATCGGTTAAACAGCTTGATCATAAGGAAAAACTAACTCAATTCAATTTCTAGTCTTCCTGACAACCCAACATTAGTATAGGAATGGTCTGTAGCATCGGTTTTTTAAGCCTGTAGCATCACTTAATAACCGACCCCTAAGTGGTCGTCGCTATAGAATTTGCTCTATAGCGTCATTTTTTTTACCAAACAAAACCGACCTTACAAAGTAAACACCGACACAAAAGGTTGTAAAAAATCTGACCCATGCAAGAAAAAGGAGCCTGTAAGGTCAGTTATTCCAAAAAAATCAATCCTGTAAACTCTCTCGGTCGAGAAAATTGTCGACCGAAAATATTTTCAGTCGACAATTTTCTCGATCGAGAGAGTTTAGGGTCGGTTATTCCAATTTTCGGTCGACAATTTTCTCGACCGAGAGAGTTTACAGGGTCAGTTTTTTTGGAATAACCGACCCTAAAGATTGAATAAACAATTCAGTGTACACCTCGATCGAGAAAATTGTCGACCGAAAATATTTCGGTCGACAAAATTGTTGACCGAGGGATACGCTGAAATGTTTATTCAGTCTTTAGGGTCGGTTATTCCAAAAAACTGACCCTATAAACTCTCTCGGTCAAGAAAATTGTCGACCGAATATTTCGGTCGACAATTTTCTCGACCGCGGGTACACTAAAATGTTTATTCAATCTTTAGGGTCGGTTTTTATAAATAACCGACCTTATAGAGGACCTTTAGGGTCGATTGTTTTACAAAAATCGACGCTAAAAGTTATATTTCGGTCGAAAATTTTCTCGACCGAGGAGTGTACACTGAAGTGGTTATTCAATCTTTAGGGTCGGTTATTGAAAAAACTGATGCTAGAAGTTACGATTTTTTTTTATAATTTCTATAGAAACAGAAATAGAACAGAAGAACAAGAAGATTCATATATTTTGAGAGAGGGGAGCATTGATGCTCAACAGTCACCATTCAAAACCACACATTCATAACAAAAATGATTCATAATCACATCATAATTTACAAAATGATAGATTGCAAGTCTGAGATGATATTAAATGCCAGATACATAAGTAAATATGAAAGAGTACTCAAACCACATACATAAATGGAGCTGACGTATTTAATCCAATGCTATATTAACTTCATTTAGAAAAGCATCTGACCACTCTTCTCGGAATTCATTCAAGTCCACACGTGTGTAAGGTTGAGTTATAAAGATCTGTAATAGAAAATTCACATGCTAATATTTTATAAAATGATTACAATCACTTGTAAATTTATGATGTTATTCTTTATTACCTGACTTATAGTATGAATGTCATGTGATGCTTGTTTGACAATAGCTTACATATATTTCATTACATAGTAGCCACAAGCCCAGTCATTATTTTGCATAGGACACTACAAATAATGAATTATACTTAATGTTAGTAAACTACTATAAATAGTAGTTGCGATAAGACTCTAAGAGTTGACATATTAGAGTTGAAAATTAATACATATAAGACTAAGCAGTTGTCAAAGTAGCTACCTTGACATTTTTCAAAGTCAATGTCTTTAATTTTGTGGGTATTTGTCCTCCGGCTTCACGAAAAGCCTTTATATCCCTATCAATTAAATGATAGTTGGTAAAATAGAAATTCTAAATAGAAATATCATGTTGAAGCATTGACTAAATTTATGCTTACTCCATAGCTGACAATTTTAGTTTGTGACTCCTTGTTTTTTTACCCATTGGGTCAAGATAATAAAGAGTCATTAATTTTGGGGCAATCACCACTAATTCCCAATGTCTAGCTCTGAGTAAGAATAAAACAAACATTACAATAAATAATTTATTCATTATTAAAATTATATTGAATAATAATACTTACTGGACGTTAAAAGGAATTAAGATAATTTCCTTCCCCTCACTAGTAAAATATTTGAATGCAGTAGAGAAGTACTCATTCACATCCTCAAAATGTGTCTCCATTTGACTAGTGATTGAAGGAACTAAGAATCCAAAATTCCTTATATCAAAGTTTGTGCTCTCAGTATATAAATGGTTGTAAAACATTTGTAATTATTTCTATATATAGAACTAAGATAAAAAATGTGTATTGGAATTTTCTATATATATTGATAGATCCTTACCTTATCCATACTTCTATTATCGAAGTATTCAGCCAATCATACTGGAACAACTCTATAATATCATCAAGAAAAATAAAATTCTCAAAGTCCCTCCCAGTTGCATCTTTTGTTAAATTGACCAACATATGTGATCCTGAGCTTTGGTTGGCTAAGTATCGACACAAACATTTACATTTGCTTCCCAATTCATCGAATGTAGCTTCGGGAATGAAAGATGGCTTGGGCATAGGATGATGACTAGTAGAATTTTTACTTTTTGGTTTACAAACCTATTAATTAAATTACATACTTATATTATACGAGTTCATATATGCAGTCAAATATGAAAAATATGGTAGAAATAAGGTATACCTTGTCATTGATAACCAAGTGTCTAGGCCAACCCACCATAGCACCCTCAGCTTCTTCAATTGTACTATATTCAGGATTAGGTATGGGTAGTGGTTTGTCCCCCATTCTGTCATACACAAGATGGATGGACACACGACGAATGTCATCAGTAATGTTTTGGCAATGCAATGTACCACCAAGGTTGTACACCTTGCCCGCTGCCACAACATTATAATCTGGAACCTCCACTGCAAGTTTACAGTTCATACCAACCTAGATTGAAATAATATAAGTTATATAAGAAGAAGTAGAACAGATACTTGTTACAACTATATATATTATCATATATATATCATACTAATAACACAACATATAGAACAAAAACTTACTGCAGATTGTTGTGGTGGGTCATTGGGAGTGCTCCCATGATCTTCTACAACTAGAGCATGGGCTTGTACCTCATCACTTGAGAGACACACAGTATGAATAGGTTGATAAGGTTGAGTAGGCTGAAATGAAGACATTATTTCTTTTACTTTTTGCGCTACTAATGCTTCAACCTCCTCTTGTGTAAGACCTCCTACACGACCTCTTTTAGATTGCGAATGGAGAAAGTAAGACTTGAATCCTATGCCATCTCTTAATCCCCTAACATGGCCAGGATGCTCCTTCGTACCAAGAGAAACTGATAGTTCATCCATGTGGCCAGTTGGGATGAACTTTCCTTCCTTTGCTCGTGGAGATCAATCTATTCATAGTTAATAAAAATATTAAATCACAATATTAATTAGATATAAATAAATCTAAGTTTGTGGGAGTTACTCTTTACTTAGTTGGGATAAACCTACCATCTTTTGTGCCACCTCCTTAGTTGTACGGTTGACAAATTCACCTTCTTGATTCTTTCTAGCATCAATCCATGTCAAGTGTCGGGGTGGACGCTCAACTTGAGTTATACTAGATTCTTCTCCATAAGAGGATTGATTCTCTTGTAGTTGGCGGCGGAAGGTATAACCATCGGGCCCCAAGCGATGGTCATGCACATTTTTAGCATGTCTTTCCTTTTGAGCCTGGTGAATAGCCTGATCATTTAAAATGAGGTATTGCAATTTAGACTTGGCAAACATGTATGAAAAGATTCACCTCCTTAATTGTATAAAATTAAAGATGCATACAATATATCACAATCTTTATTACCTGAAACTCTTCCGATCTCCTAGCTGCAACAAATCTTTCCCACACCTCAGCATCTATAAAAATATATACATCTGTTGCTTTCTTCTTTTATTTAGGATTATTTATAAATTCCCTTGCGAGATATGTCTTAAAACCCATCCATCTTACACCACAACGTTGTAGCACTCTTTTCTTGTGATCTTTTTCATTTAGATGAAAAACAACCTATACATACAAAAGAAGCAATTAATAATGTTGTTTTGAAAAGGAATTAATTCCAAGCAAATTAACTAAATTAGAATCAATAGATAAAAATCATATTAAAATAATATTACTTCCACTCACAGATATATCTTTCCATATGAGGTCTTTTTGGGCATTAGGAACATCATGCCAATTTTCGATATTTATTGCCACCTTACTGTGTGCGGTCACCCCTACATAATGCTTGAAAGCACTAGCATGTTCCCCAACAGGTGCTCTTGTGATATCAAACTGGACTGGCAATTTATCCCCTTTAGCCCTGAGCTCCTACAGCCTACGCATCAGTGTGGGACCTCTACTTTTCTTAGCATCACCACTACCATCCTCATGGTGCTCATGCTCATGCTTAGAATGTTTGTCTTCACTCGCCATTTTAGAACCTGTAAGTATACATGATAAAAAAATAATTGATAATAAAATCACAAGTGATAAGGTATACATGATATATGATGTATATTTAAAATATTACTTGCTTGAATGATAATAAAATAAATAATTCAAAGAATGCATGCCTTTAGTATTGGTTGAGTTGTTAGTCAAGTAAAATTCCTTCAGCATGGTCATGACGTTTATAATATTCATCGGTTTTATCTTCAACATTTACACTTGGCAAACCAGTTGCCAATACCATTCATTATAACCTTGTATGATCCCATTACATATGACATGATTCTTAATTTCCTCACCAGTATCAAATTTCAAATTGTTACAACAATTTCTACATGGAAAATATAGCCTATATGTAGGTAGTTTCCTATGTTCCTCAGCAAATCTGATAAATTCATCAAGACCTTAGGAAAACTTTGGACTGCAACGGTTCTTGATAGACATCCAACTTCGATCCATTTTCTATATCACATTAAAATTAATTATAAAACTAACTGTTTAATATTGATACTATAATCTGTAAGTTTTTATTGATAGGAAGTTAATTACTTATATACTAAAGTGTACCACCTATCCCATTTTTGAATATTTAATCTCACTAGTAACTGTATAATGTATGTTTAGTTTTGAAGAAAATTTCAGCAGCATTTCCCCTAAGTTCTCCAAGTACACCGATGTAAATGGCAAATAATCACTCACATATGTACCCAGAGAACAAATGAGGAAATCCTACTAAAATTTTCTACAAAACTAAACATACATTATACAGTTACATCCTAAGTGTGATTAAATATCTAAAAACAGTCCCAAACCGGGGACTATCCAAAGTTTACTCCTAATGAGTAAACTTTGAACGAGTTTCTAAGTTAATATATAAATGCATTATATTCATATTTATATATTAAGTTAAACATCATGCATCAACCCTAAAGTGTCAATCTAGGAGTACACATGTCTAATCTCGTATTAATTTCTAGAATTTATATAATGATTACATATGAAAAAATACATGTTTTTATTATTGGTTGGGTTATCAAATCATATAAAATGGAAAAAAATATAACTATGTAGTTAAAGGAGTGCAGGTCCACTCTCGGTCGACAATTAGTCGACCGAGAGCCCTCCTGCGTGCGGCGTCCAGGTCCACTCTCGGTCGATGAATTCTCGACCGAGAGTGGACATGGATGCTACTGCAGTGGCGGGAACGAACTCGGGAACAAACTCGGGAATGAGGAAAGCGGCGACCTTACTTGGAAATGGCGGCAACCTTCGTGGAGGATGTGACGACCTTCACGGAGAGGCGGTGACCTTCATGGAAGTGTGGAGAGGCGGGGACGACGAGCTCTCTTTGTGGAGAGGAGGCAAGGGCTTTGGCGGCACAGAAAGTTGGCAAGGGCTTCACGGACACCACGATCCTCTTCGAACACGACGATGAGCTTCTTGGCAAAGGCTTTGGCGGCACGGCAACAATGAAAAGTGATGATGCGGGAGAGAAGGAAGAGAAGGTGTTGGTGGCAGAATGACACAAGGAGATAAATAAGAAAAGGTATCGGTGTCATGGGAGAGAAAAAGAGAATGAAATTTATGTTTCACAAGAGAGAAAGACTAGGTTTCGACCACTTCAAGCCCCGGGCCCGACCTGTAGCGTCGATTATTTAAAAACACTCAAACTGTGCCTGTGTCGGGTTATTTAAAAACACTCAAACTCATTCTCAGCCGATGACTTTCTCAGCCGAGGGGACCTCTAGGGTCGGTTATAAGGAAAAAAATGACCCTAGAAGTGCTTATACACGCACGAAAGGAAATCTAGATCTAAAACCCTAAACACCAAACTCCTTCTTGGTCGATGAATTTGTCGACCAAGTGGTTCTCGGTCGGCAAATTCATTGACCGAGGGGAGCTCTAGGGTCGGTTAAAAGTAAAAAAAAATGACGCTTGAGGTGCTTATACACTCATGAACTAAACTGGATCCAAAATTCATCTCGATCGACAATATTGTCGACCGAGGTCCCTCTAGGGTCAGTTATAAGCAAAAACCTGACCCTAGAGGTGCTTATATACGCACGAAAGGAAATATGGCTCTCCTTCTCGGTCGACGAATTTGTCGACCGAGAGGTTATCGGTCAACAAATTCGTCGACCGAGCGGAGCTCTAGGGTCAGTTAAAAGTAAAAAAAATGACGCTAGAGGTGCTTATACACTCGTGAACTAAACTGGATCTAAAATTCATCTTGGTCGACAATATTGTCGACTGAGGTCCCTTTAGGGTCAGTTATAAGGAAAACATTGACCCTAGAGGTGCTTATACACGCACGAAAGGAAATCTGGCTCTCCTTCTCGGTCGACAAATATGTCGGCCGATATGTCGACCGAGAGGTTATCGGTCGACAAATTCGTCGACCGAGGGGAGCTCTAGGGTCAGTTAAAAGTAAAAAACTGACGCTAGAGGTGCTTATACACTCGTGAACTAAACTAGATCCAAAATTCATCTTGGTCGACAATATTGTCGACCGAAGTCCCTCTAGGATCAGTTATAAGGAAAAAACCGACCCTAGAGGTGCTTATACACGCACAAAAGGAAATATGGATCTCCTTCTCGATCGAAAAATCTGTCGACCGAGAGGTTATCAGTCGACAAATTCGTCGACCGAGGGGAGCTCTAGGGTCGGCTAAAAGTAAAAAACTGACGCTAGAGGTGCTTATATATGCGTGAACTAAACTGGATCCAAAATTCATCTCGGTCGACAATATTGTCGATCGAGGGTCCCTCTAGGGTCGGTTATAAGGAAAAAACTGACCCTAGAAGTGCTTATACACGCATAAAAGGAAATATGGCTCTCCTTATCGGTCAAAAAATCTATCGACTGAGAGGTTATCGGTCGACAAATTCGTCGACCGAGGGTAGCTCTAGGGTCAGTTAAAAGTAAAAAAAACTGACGCTAGATGTGCTTATACATGCGTGAACTAAACTGGATCCAAAATTTATCTTATTCGACAATATTGTCGACCGAGGGACCTATAGGGGTCTGTTAAAAGGAAAAAACTGACCCTAGAGGTGTTTATACATGCGTGAACTAACCTGGATCCAAAATTCAACTCGGTCGACAATATTGTCGACCGAGGTGACCTCTAGGATCGGTTATAAGAAAAAAAAAGCTGACCCTAGAGGTGTTTATACATGTGTGAAGGCAAACTAGATCCAAGATGTCTCCTGCATTTTTTGTAGACATATAAAGTCGGTTATTTGGAAAAATTGACCCTATAGATCGAGGTGCGAAGCCAAAATCGAGAAAATTTTTTCCGTGGGAAATTGTAATTGGCTTTCTAATCCAATTGTCTATAAGGTCGCTTATTTTATGAAAACTGACCCTATAGAGATACACTACAAGGTCGGTTATTTTAAGAAAAGTGACCCAAGTGGTCTTAAGTGGTTCCCACGTTTTTTTATAGACATATAAGGTCGGTTATTTGGAAAACTGACCCTATAGAGTTACACTACAAGGTCGGTTTTTTTAAGAAAACCGACCCAAGAGGTCTTAAGTGGTGCCTGCATTTTTTGTAGACATATAAGGTCAGTTATTTGGGAAAAACTGACCCTACAAGTAGTGACGTTATAACCCATTTCTGTACTAGTGCAAATTGCCATCTCAACACTTGAGATGCCAGTCTGGTTGCCCAAACGGCCATCTCACCCAATGAGATGGTTGTTTGGTAGTTCATTCAGTCAATCTTTCAATCTGTTGTGTGAATTGAGTACCTAAACACTTTAGTACTTAATTCAATTATCATTCAAGATCAAACTCCTATTCTAGATGAGTTCCTATGTGTGTGACCCTATAGGTCCCATATCACGTTGGCAGTGAATGTCCATAACAACTTATGACATCAAAAGCAAAGGGTGGTGCCTAGTCACACATCATTGCTACCCAAGTAATTGGAAAAGTTAGGGAACAATTTCAACCTACAATCTGTGTATGGTGTTGTAGTGTTTGTATAGTTCCTTTGTCAATGATGTCCAGGTTGAACTAGAGGCATGGAGCAGTCACCCTCATTATTATTCAATCCTTTTCTTGAACTAAGAGCAGACTGTCTGAGATATATGTAAGCTCAATATCACATATTGACTCACATGCGCATGGCCATACTTTTCTCTGTCTCGCTTATCAAGAGGCCTAGGACATCACACTCCAGTAGGAGGGACAAATCCCATGCCTATCACTCACAGTCAATCCCCATGTGTCAAAGCCACCCAATCATCGCCGTTATAACAACCCATGTTTTAGGATTGTGTTTGATGATGTCAAAGTGTACCCAATGACATGTGTTAAGTGCAGTGATTTAAGGTCTAAGAACCACAACTACCACCATCACTATGAGAGTTGACTATGACTTCCATGATGATGGATTCCATGTGTCAGTCTCACGGTGGGTCTGTCCAATACACTGTTCTCTAACATGTATCTGTGTGATTGGTTTGATATTGCCATATCATGACTGATGAAATTTAGTCATCAACCAACTCACACTCTGATCTTTTGTGTCATTGTTTTTTATCAACCTTCCACAATGACAACCGATCAGGGACATAACGAGAATATGTATATTTACTCTTAACATTTGTATGATCTCATCAACAAGGATAGTAAGTTGAATACATACATCATTGAGTAATATAATTCTCTGGACATTTATAATGTTACATCATAATCTTAAACTGAATTTAATAGAATAAATTTGAAGCTTTCCTTTTATTAGTATTACATGATATGCCATTACAATCATCACATGATTGGCTCTCTGGGCATACATGACCAACACTATAGTGTTTCTTCAAAAGCCCATAGGTCTAGATATCATCAAATAAGAACTAGAGTGAATGACATCAATTGTATAGTCACCATGAGATCAGAATTGTGTCATTTAAACTAATCAATACATCAATAAAATTTATGCACTTGATGAACAGAGTGCTCAGGTCGTGTCCTTATGAGTTATGGAAAGATTTGATTGATAACATCTGAATGTAGTTCAGAGATTGTTAGTATCTTTGCTAAGCCTTGGGATTTTTGAAATAGCAATGAGGGGGTGTCAAGTTCAACAAGAATCAGTTTGAAGATTAGCTAGAGTAGCCTCTTGAAGTTATGATACATCTGCTAATTAAGAGTGTTCTGTGAATTCTAGTAAGGCTAAGACAGTGTCTTTGTTTCACTCCTAACAAGGTTGGCTAGGAAAGGTGTTTCTTCTTGTGTGGAATAACTAGTGTCAGTATTAGTGTCAATGTTCTTTCCAAATCTTAATGGTTTGAGCAAAATAATGCCTAAGGAGATTCATCTTTGACACATATGATGTATCTGGTAAATACATGGATGTACCATAAGGTAAAGAATGTACAATGGCAAACAAGTATGATACAAGGTATGGCATAGGTATTGTTAAGTGTACTATTGTCAGCAAGAGAATAAGAAACATTAAGAAGTTAGCAGATATGAGGATACAATGAAGGATCAACACATCCTTATGTGGTAGATGGATGGTTAGTCTAACATTTTGGAGAATTTTCTAACAATATATTCCCTACAGTTCTTAATAGTTAGGGAATATCCACCTGATTGATTGAATTTCTTAGTACGACAACCATTAGAGGAGAATAGTTATGACACCTTGTGAAGTTACATATGGCAAGAGACACATGACATTACATGATTGGACAATAGCTAGAGTTCCAAGTTGAAAGTTACTACCAGGGTTGTACATGTGGAATAATAGTTTCTATGTTCCACGTTGAGGAAGTGTCTGTTGGTATGTATGCCCTGAGAGCCAATCATGGGATGATTGGTGGGATACATTAAGATTGATTTGATAAACATCAAAGGCAAGCTTCCAATTCTTTCTGGTTCAGTCATATGAGATAGTCATAGAACAAATTGAATGTCTAGAGAATGACAGTACTCAATGACGTATGCTTTCAGGTTGAGGACCTGAACGATGAGATCATACGGATGCTAAGAGTTTGTACATTCTTGTTATGTCCCTAGTCGGATGTAATTGTGGAAGGTAGATAGACAGCAATGACACACAAGACTAGATTGTGGTGTTGGTTGATGACAGAATCTCATTAGTCATGATATAGAGATATCAAACCAAACACATAGGTACTTGTTAGAGAACAAGTGTACCGGACAGACCCACCGTGAGTTTGACACATGGAACCATGACATGGTAGTCACAGTCAGTACTCATAGTGATGGTGGTGAGTGTGATTCTTTGACCTGAAATCACTACACTCAACACATGTCGTTGGGCACACTTTGACATCATCAAACGCAGTCCTGAAACATGGATTGTTATAAAGGTGATGATTGGGTGGCTTTGACACATGGGGCTTTTGAGGGGTGAGTGATAGATATGGGATTTGTCCCTCCTGAGGGAGTTTGATATCCAAGGCCACTTGATGAGTAGGATTGAAATAGACGTGTGCACGCATGTGTGAATCAGTATGTGATATTGATGTCATACATATCTCTTCCAATCTACTCTGAGATCAAGAAAGTGAATGAAAGTTGACAAGATGACTGTTCCATGCCTCGAGTTCATTCGGGATATCAGTGACAAAGGAATTATACATTTGATGTAACACCATTCACGGATTGTAGGATTGAAAGTTGTTCTCCAACTTTCTACTTTCACTTGGGTAGCACTGATGTGTGACTAGGCACCGCTCTTTGCTTGTGAAGTCATAAGTGTTATGGACTTTCACTGCCAACGTGAAATGGACCTGCAGGGTCACACACATAGGATTTAACCTGGAAGAGGAGTTTTGTCCACAAACAATGTTTAGATTGATTACTAAAGGAGTTTAGTAGTTCAATTAAACACTCAATCAATTAATAGCTCAATGTCATAATGTTCAAGGTGTTGGACACATTGATTCGAGTATCAGATTGATTGAAATCGCAATCGACTAATTCTGTACAATCTACACTCCCAACCGATCGGCTCATGTGATGAACAGATCATCTGAGCTTGGTGAACCGGTCAGCTCAAGTGTTGAGTCGATCGGCTCAAGCATAGGGTGAACGATTGCTTCAAGTGTTGAAATGATCGGTTCAACTGTTGCAACCGGGTAAGTTGGGAAAGTAGGATTGGTGAGAATTTTCCTTTCATTTCACTTGCCCAATTTGATTGGAACAAGGATTGGTATTTGATACCAATTAGAAATAAAAGTTGGAAAGTCAATCGGGAATTGGTCAGGACCACGAACCGACCGGTTCAGAAAGTGAACCGACCGGCTCATGGGTCCCAACCGATCGGTTGAGTGTCAACCGACTGACTCAGATCCCCAACTGACCGTTTCAGAAATGAAACCATCGGTTCAGGTTGCGAGTTGGTTGTTTTGTGGAAAATCTCGAACCCTTCTACTCCTACCTTTAGTCCCATATTGCCCGGGATGGAGAACCCTATCCCATGACCCTCCTATATATAGGGGGTATTGGGGGCTTCTCAAAGGACAACTCAGTGCAACTAGTTGCTCTGCAAAGTTGTCGTTCTCTATGGTTTTGGTAACCGAGAGAGAGCTCGAGCAAGTGCTACCCGCAAAGGGAGGTGCAGTAAGGGAAAGACAATTGCAGTTGCAACTGGAGGCAGGAGAGTGTGTTGGCGACTAGTACATCAATAGGAGGGTGCAACTCCTTCCAACTCCTTTTGGGACAAGGAGTGTGGAGTTCCAGGTGGTCCGTGTGGACTACTTCAGAGGTGGGAGGTTTCTGCCGCTCAGGAGGACAACTGTCAACCCCGACAGTCCCGGTGAGAGGAGGAGTCATCAGTGCCGATGCGACCAGGAGCTGCACAGACACCATCCAAGACCGGAGGTGAAGACTGCACAATCCGCGAGGTATTATTGCCGAGCAAGCCTCGGGACAAGGTATGATTCCACAAACCATCCTTTCCTATTATATAGACGTTGACGCGTTTCCTTGTTCTGGGTTTGGGGGAGAAAATTTTTTGTTTCCTTGCCTTCTCTACCTCCCCTAAAACCCAACAGTGGTATCAGAGCCACGTCAACTGCTCTATATTTTAGGAATATCGATATGATTGATTTTGGTTTGTCGCCTTTATTTATTGCATACGATGCAAATAAATTTGGCTTTATGCATGTCCAATCCTAAATCCACAAATCCCATATATTACATATATGATATGTATTATTAATGCACTCGATATGCATTTCCCTTAAACGAGTTTTGTGGTGGATGTATAGCGTGGTTATGGCCAATAAACCCTATCTGTGTATGGTTGTATGTGGTTGCTTGCATCTCAGTCTACGCACTGATTTTCCCTCTCCTATTCCTGATGTAACTCGAAATAATTTGAGATTCTTTCCTACCTTTGCTCCCCCCGAATGTAACTCAGGGTTTCCCTTTTAAGCAATGTAAAATTAGGATAGATTTTATTTCCTATTATGTCAAAGAACAGCGGACATCCAGACGACAGCTGAGACGATCGGTTCAAGGCGTGAATCGATCGGTTGACATTCCAGACGATCGGTTCAAGGAGTGAGCCGGTCGTTTGATGACCGGTTCGAGGAGTGAGACGTGCCGGTGGTGGCCATGAAGAGATGCACGACGACCAGGCGAACCAATCGGTTGGAGGAGCCAACCGATCGACTGGTGACACCCAGCCGACCAGTCTGATGGCGAGCCGATCAATCATGTGATGAGTTGATCTACTCCAAAGGCAAAGCACAGAGTTCATCTTGTACATGTTGCATGTGATGTAGACCTAGATGACTGTGATTCCTCTTGGCTCGAGGAATCACATTAGGATGGCCATAATCATCGCTTTTATCGTTTTGCATGTTTTCTGTGGGATATAGCATGTATATGATACGTACTATGTATTGTGGTGATTGGATATGTATATGTATATAAAAACCAAATCCCTCATTAAATATTAAGTTTTAGATGCCTTCCAAATGCGACACACGTGAAAAGCTTGATCGACCAAGTTTGGGCACGCCCTAGCATGGTGCACCGTCTATCTCCTAGAAGCGTGAAGGATGAATGTGTGGGTATGCCCTAGCAGGGTGCATATTCATCGTGTTTGCTTTGGGTCGGACTTAATAAGGTGATCTAGATGGGATCTAGTACCTTGAGGCATGGAGATGCTCATGGCAAGGAGTTGCATATGACATCTTATCAAGAGTTGCATATGATGCAATTGGCAAGAGTTTCCTACCTGAGAGATCTATGTTGTGGGTGACAGCCCTAGCTGGTCCATGACTTAGAGGATTTCAGGATCTTGCCCACTAGAAGATTGTACGCTGCAATCTTCTGAATTGATTGTGAGGGCTATCAATTTGAAGTAAAATAGTGGGAGCGATAATTAAATAAAGGCCTAATTTTATCATCAACTTTTCAAATCAATCAAACAAGTCAAAAGAGTTTTGGACTAAAATTGCATATATTTCCTTTGTTAAAATAAATGGTTAATCAACAAATCACTTTATTTGCGATCGGTCTTTGAGACCAACAAATTAAATGGGAATAATCCCACGACTGGTTAGGATGAAGAGAAGTGTTCTCAAAGAGTGAAAGCTCTAAGTCCTAGTTATACCAGAACCAGATGAACTCGATCCCACCATATCAATGGCTAAAAGTATGCTTATGGAAGCTTACCAAGGATGACATTGATGAGGAGTGCTTGATGTTGTGTTCTCTGAACAATGAGTTGCAAAAACAACATGAGACATATGATGTCTCAAGGACATTGTCCTAGTATGTCATGACAGAAGGAGATCTAGTAAGGTATTCACACACTCAATATGATTGGGTATGTGGAAAACCTGACTAAGAAGGATTCCCTCTGAGCCAAGAGTTGGCTATTGGTATGATACTGCAAATTTTGTGAGAATCATACAATTCATAATAAACTACAACATGAACAACTTTGACAAGCGTTGACAAAGTTGTTGGACATGTTGAGGACAGTAGAGGCAATTATGAAGAAGGACAAACCCTAATGTTTGATGTAATCAATGAAGGGTAAGTCTTAAGGGTAAGGGAAAGGGCAAAGCTAAGAAGTGTTCTGATGCTAGCCAGCAATCCAAGCCATCTTCAGCCTCAAGGCACATGGGGAAAGGGTGTATGAGGGAATTGCTCTCTATATCTGGAAGAACAAAAGAAGATGAAGGAGGGGATGGAGATCTCCACCTAAGGTATCATGAAATGAACCGCTTCTTTATCTGAGGTATATGATACCAAGATATGGATATGTCATATATGATATGCAATATCCACAAAGAAGTGATGGCCTTTGTGAAAGGACCAAGAAAGGAGTACCCATCATTGGAGCAAGTGTTGCTGCCACAGATAGGAGTATCTTTCAGTTTATTTCAGCCTAAAGGGCATGAAATAGAGTTGAGAACTGCTATTTCATATATTGCCAATAGATAGAAACACTTTATTATTGCATATTGTATGACAATGATGGCAATTAATAAAGTTGATGTTTCAATCTTAAAGATATGATCTTTGTGGCAATGCCTTGTTTATCTTGTGATACATGGTATTCATAAGATAAAATGATACCTAAAGTTATTGATAACTCAAACAGTCAAATTAGCATCAATCATGAGAAATTCATTTCTAGTTTCCATATGATGGATAAATCTAGACTCTTTTGGTTGGAGAACTAGTAAGAGACATGAATATCTTGGACATGATTAATCAATCTTCACTAATGGTAGTGGGAGAATGATTGTCCTATTAGGTATAATACATGTGATGTATTTACATACCTATTGGAACAAATGCTAATACTTCAAATGGTGTTTAGAGAAATACCAATATGAATATCTTTAAGTGTTCAAGATTATCATAGATGAAGTGCAAATTTGGTAAAGTGTTAATTCTTGATGAGATCAATGAATGAAATACTTGGACCAAATGTTTGAGATCCTTATGAGTGATTATGATAGTGTACATGTATCATAGTGAACTCATGATTAAGGCATGGTGATGTCTAAATCAAGAAGGAATCATATTCTAAGGAGTTAGAGGATGATTATCAAATAACTAAATTCTTCTTAAATAAAGAATACACTTCACTAATAAAGGACATTAAGAATCACAAGGAGTTGTGAGTTCTTATATCCTTGACAGATACACCTCAATTATCTATGTGATGAGTTGTTCATGTGATGAGTCAACTATCTAGATGAATATGAGGAACCGGATTTTGAGTTATGGTAGATGACCATTACATCCTAAATGACTTCCATGTAAACCATAAGGTATGACCTTGATGGTAGCACTCATTGGGATGAAATCCATAAGTGCAAATAAGTCTTAAGTGTTAAGACACATGGATAACATTTTGATAAGGATGATGCTTGTTGATTGCAACTTAATGACTAAGACATTTGGCATATGGATAACTAAAACTGCATTCCTATGAGGAATAAAACAAGGATGTGTACGTGACACAACCTATAAGGTTTATGAATCCATTAATGCAAATGAAGTCTATACGTTACAATGGACTAATCAATGTGATTGATTGAGTATAAGCAACTCAGAATTGGATCTTTACTTTGATGATATAATCAAAGGGTTTGACTGATATGTCAAAGATAAAGAAGGGATTTGTGATTTAGTGGGAGCATGTTCACATTCCACATGTTGATGTGAAATGGAAATGTTCTAGAATGGAAATCTAAAAGTGGAAATTATCTTTAAGGAAGATAGAGATGTTTCCTATGTGATAGGAATAGATATCTATAGAGATAGTTCTCGAAAACCTCTTGACTTGTAAGGAGAAAGCATACATTGGCAATCTATACTGAAGGGTTCAGTATGCACAGATTCAGTGGGAGAAAACTTGTCCATGTTACATGGAGTTAGTATCACAAGGCCAAGTGTTCAATTCTTATGAAGAATGGAAACACTAAGAATAGATATGGATCTATCGTGTATGTAATCATCCCATTATCTTGCATGTATCGACATGGCAAGAAAGAAAATGCATTCATCATCTTGTATGTAGGACGTGGCAATATGATGTGCTCATCCTGATAACTCGTATGTGAGACATGACGAGTGGATGTCTGTCTACTTCCAATAAGGGTTACTAGAAACCATAAGAACTTGATAAGTACTTGAGAAGTACTAGTTCTATGGAGATAAGGAAGAGTTCAATGTAAAGAGTTACATTGATGCGAACTTCCGAAAGGACAGAAAATTAATCACAAAATATATGTAGGATATATAAAAGTGAAAGTTTGTTGATAATTGGAAGTGTTCTAATAAAACCATTTAAAAGGAAATGCCGAGTATCTATGTGTTAGAGAACAACAGTGGATACTATATGGATCTGGAAGTTCATGACATGAACTTATAGATATTCTGCTCATTGATGACAAGTATGGAATCCTTGATCATGCAATGTGGCTAAAGGTTAGCAAAGGAATACTAGATCGCATATTACGGCAACTCAATCTCATACGTATGACGTACAACGAAGAGATGAGAGACATGCAATTTAAACTGACTTTGGCAAGGTGTTGCCATTACTCACTATGTTGGCATAAGAGCACAATAACATGTGGGACATGTTTGAAGATCACTATGAATATGATTCAAGGGTGATTGGCTCGTAGTGCAAGTGGGAGTCTGTTGGTATGTATGCCCTGAGAGCCAATCATGGGATGATTGGTGGGATACATTAAGATTGATTTGATAAACATCAAAGGCAAGCTTCCAATTCTTTCTGGTTCAGTCATATGAGATAGTGATAGAACAGATTGAATGTCTAGAGAATGACAGTACTCAATGATGTATGCTTTCATGTTGAGGACCTGAACGATGTGATCATACGGATGCTAAGAGTTTGTACATTCTTGTTATGTCCCTAGTCAGATGTCATTGTGGAAGGTAGATAGACAGTAATGACACACAAGACTAGATTGTGGTGTTGGTTGATGACAGAATCTCATTAGTCATGATATAGAGATATCAAACCAAACACATAGGTACTTGTTAGAGAACAAGTGTACCGGACAGACCCACCGTGAGTTTGACACATGGAACCATGACATGGTAGTCACAGTCAGTACTCACAGTGATGGTGGTGAGTGTGATTCTTTGACCTGAAATCACTACACTCAACACATGTCGTTGGGCACACTTTGACATCATCAAACGCAGTCCTAAAACATGGATTGTTATAAAGGTGATGATTGGGTGGCTTTGACACATGGGGCTTTTGAGGGGTGAGTGATAGATATGGGATTTGTCTCTCCTGAGGGAGTTTGATATCCAAGGCCACTTGATGAGTAGGATTGATATAGGCATGCGCACGCATGTGTGAATCAGTATGTGATATTGATGTCATACATATCTCTTACAATCTACTCTGAGATCAAGAAAGTGAATGAACGTTGACAGGATGACTGTTCCATGCCTCGAGTTCATTCGGGATATCAGTGACAAAGGAATTATACATTCGATGTAACACCATTCACGGATTGTAGGATTGAAAGTTGTTCTCCAACTTTCTACTTTCACTTGGGTAGCACTGATGTGTGACTAGGCACCGCTCTTTGCTTGTGAAGTCATAAGTGTTATGGACTTTCACTACCAACGTGAAATGGACCTGCAGGGTCACACACATAGGATTTAACCTGGAAGAGGAGTTTTGTCCACAAACAATGTTTAGATTGATTACTAAAGGAGTTTAGTAGTTCAATTAAACACTCAATCAATTAATAGCTCAATGTCATAATGTTCAAGGTGTTGGACACATTGATTCGAGTATCGGATTGATTGAAATCACAATTGACTGATTCTGCACAATCTGCACTCCCAACCGATCGGCTCATGTGATGAACTGATCGGCTGAGCTTGGTGAACCGGTCAACTCAAGTGTTGAGTCGATCGGCTCAAGGACAGGGTGAACGATTGCTTCAAGTGTTGTAACGATCGGTTCAACTGTTGCAACTGGGAAAGTTGGGAAAGTAGGATTGGTGAGAATTTTCCTTTTATTTCACTTGCCCAATTTGATTGGAACAAGGATTGGTATTTGATACCAATTAGAAACAAAAGTTGGAAAGTCAATCGGGAGCTGGTCAGGACCACGAACCGAGCGGTTTAGAAAGTGAACCAACCGGCTCATGGGTCCCAACTGATCGATTGAGTGTCAACCGACCGGCTTAGATCCCCAACTGACCATTTCATAAATGAAATGATTGGTTCAGGTAGTGAGTTGGTTGTTTAGTGGAAAATCTCGAACTCTTCTACTCCTACATTTAGTCCCATATTTCCCAGGATGGAGAACCCTGTCCCATGACCCTCCTATATATAGGGGTATTGGGGGCTTCTCAAAGGACAACTCAGTGCAACCAGTTGCTCTGCAAAGTTGTCATTCTCTCTGGTTTTGGTAACTGAGAGAGAGCCCGAGCAAGTGCTACCCGCAAAGGGAGGCGCAGAAAGGGAAAAACAACTGCAGTTGCAACTAGAGGCAGGAGAGTGTGTTGGCGACTAGTACGTCAATAGGAGGGTGCGACTCCTTCCAACTCCTTGTGGGACAAGGAGTGTAGAGTTCCAGGTGGTCCGTGTGGACTACTTCAGAGGTGGGAGGTTTCTGTCGCTCAGGAGGACAACTATCAACCCTGACAGTCCTGGTGAGAGGAGGAGTCACCAGTCCCGGTGTGACCAGGAGCTGCACAGACATTGTCTAAGACCGGAGGTGAAGACCGTGCAAGCCGCGAGGTATTGTCGCCGAGCAAGCCTCGGGACAAGGTATGATTCCACAAACCATCCTTTCCTATTATATAGACGTTGACACGTTTCCTTGTTCCGGGTTTGGGGGAGAAAATTTTTTGTTTCCGCTGCCTTCTCTGACTCCCCTAAAACCCAATAGTGTCACCCTAGTATAGGATAAGTGATGCAGACAGTGGAGGTGGAGGTGCATGACTATGCTTCTTATATAGAGGTTTTCTATGTTAACCCAAGTGGAGACATGCAGGAGTTGAGGGAGAAGAACATGATCCCTATGAGTTTTTTGGCATCACCATGAGATGGAAGAAACCATGTCGAGGTTATAGAATGACTTGCAGTGAAAGTACCCATCTTTGCTTGCCTTAGATTTTGGGGGAAAAATCCATGTTAGGGGTTTATGGTTGTGAGACCCCTAACCTTGCTTAAATGGTTGAACATACTTAATCATCATAATAAGTGATTAAAACTTAATCAAACCATATGACGTCCTTTGATATCATGTAACAAGCTTAAGTTTCAAGTTTGGTCCAATTTGGTCATTGTTTGTGCAAGTATGCAAATTTGTGCATGTTTTAGACTTTTCAACAATTTACCCACATCACGGTTTTTCTTACAATTTGTCACATGTATATGATGTTTCATAAGTTTTTATATCAGGTTTGACGTTCTTGCACCTTGGGGCACCTTGTTGTACCTTTTGATGAGAGGTGAGAACTTAGGTGAGAACCACGATTTCTCCCTATACATGGATGGAGTTGCTAGGTGTGTAACCTTGGAATATGATGGGTTGACCTTGTAGTGTGACATCCTATGGTTTCTCTAGATGTAGGGAGGTTGATGATTGACTCTAGAAGTGGCATAACTGATGGTTGAGGTGGTTGAAGTCCCTCAACCGATGGTGGGGCAGACTGCTCCTATTTGGCTCTTTGTGGCTAAGCGTGGGACCCACTGGCTCTTATAAGTGGTGGAGGCTGATGGCTTGCCTAGGTTTGAAGGATGATGGTACTTCTAGCCCTAACAAATGATGGTTAGGTAGAAGAACAACCGATGGACATGTTGTCTTACATGCAAAATGAACTTTGACATATGGCAACTTAGTAGGACACCTCAAGCTTCTCTTCCTTCTTAACCATAAGTTTTATATACCCTTCCTTTAGCACCAAAATGAATGCTTTGGATGTTTATCTCTACCCTGCTATCTAGATCTTTGTCGTTTTCTATTTGGTGGTGAAGAGAGTGCCCAAAGTAGAAGAAGGTGGTCAAACTTCTTGCATGTGTGGCTAGAGCTTAGAACTACCCTCCTTTTGAGCTTATGGAGCTTCCTTTTCCTGCTCTTGACCTAAGCAAGTATGCTCCTCCTTCTTCCCTTCATTTCTATTGTTTTTCTACCTTCTTCCTCCTTCTTCTTGGTTGAAACCATGTTGTTCCATGGTAAAGCTTGTTCTATAGCTTAAAGAACCCTTCTTTCTTGCTTCCTTGACCTAGGGTTTGCTCTCTTTCTAGGAGAAGAAGCTTGCTTGGGCATGTGGAGTGCTAAGATAGGGTTTCCTACCTCCTTTTCTTGAGCCTTCTTTCTATGTGGAGCTGCATCTCCTTCCTAGAGGAGAGTTGTATAACTTTCTTCACATTTGTTGCTTACTACTATCTTACATACTCATGATCTTACTTAAAAATGAAGTTCTAAGCATAAAGAAGTTATCTTTGAATAGGATTCAAACTTAAGTGATGTTTCTTAAGTAGTTTATAACCCTAGATGAACCTGAAATCTGGTTCACGGTCATCCTTATGTAGAGGAAGCCTTATGCCTTGCATAACCATGAATCGATGGTACCCTTAGGGTCACAAATGATGGTTCCTTCTATTTGATAATGAAATGTTTCCCTCCTTTTCTTGTTGGCCGATGGTTTGCCACCTATGATCAACCGATAGTCTCTATGTTGTTACTATTTTAATGAATCTAGTGAACCCTATAATAGAGGGTCATGTTTCTTTGGTTACTGATGGTCAATGGTTACCCTAACCCTAACAAACTATGGTTTTTTTCTATGTGTTGAGAGTTGTTTTTGCCCCTTTGCTTCATCATCTGATGGTTGGGCCCTTGTAACAACCTATGGTGGGTACTTATTTCTATTTTTAGCCTTCTTTTAGTTCCTAGAACCAATTTATGTG
Source organism: Alisma plantago-aquatica (assembly GCA_963693085.1). Classification (NCBI taxonomy): domain Eukaryota; kingdom Viridiplantae; phylum Streptophyta; class Magnoliopsida; order Alismatales; family Alismataceae; genus Alisma; species Alisma plantago-aquatica. The sequence continues at coordinate 1,476,046,319 of OY856410.1, forward strand.
TTCCTCCATGGTGGGTGGCTTTAATACATACTTCAAGTGGTTCTTAATGATTGTTTTACTTAGGGTTTTAATGGTTGTTTTCCACCTTGGTGCTTGACCTGATGGTCTATTTCACTTGTTGTTTTGTTTAGATTTTGTATGCCAACTGATGGTGGTCTCGTTTTTGCTATTTTAAATGTTATATCTTGAGAAAAACCAAGGGGATAATTCTTCCTTAACAACTGATGGTTAGGGTTTCCATATTCAATGGTCTTTGGTGTCTCTAAGTGGTGACGCAAGTGATGATTTTCTTGGTTTGACAAGTAGATGGCTTTGCCTTTTATTTTTGGAGTAGTTTTCTCACCTTTTGTTTGCCTCTCTAAGCCCCACAATTGATGGTTTTTTTAGTCTCAACTGATGGCTCTTGTGACCCATGATCCGATGGTGTCAACTGATGGTGACACTGAGTGTTACAACCTATGGTGTTCTTAGACCCTACAACGATGGCATTCTTTAGGTGATCAACTGATGGTACTTGTCATAATACAACCAAAGGTTTTCTTCATGTGATAAACTGATGGTGGGATGTGTTCCAACAACCAAAGGTGCTTTCTATGTTATTAACGATGGCTTGATTAGATATATGGTGACTCAACTAATGCCACAACTTGTTGGTTTCTTAATATGGTGTTTAAGATGGTTGCATGTGTTACAACCAATGCTTTTACTTCCTCTCATCTAGTGATTTTGGTTTGATGCTTGGGGTATGTTGGTTTGGTTTAAATGATGTTGAATTTGATGGAGGTTTTCCCTTAATCATGTAGTCTTACCTTTTCCCTTGTATGGAGGAAATGTATAGTCACCATAAAGAGTGGATATGTAAACCTAGTGCATCATATCTAGTTACACTTAACCTTAATGCAATAAGTAATGGTTAAACCATGTGTTATGCATAGAACCATACTTGATAATAGTATGGGGTTTTAAGATAATTCTTTACCCTATGCATCCATGATCCAATGGGGATGCCATGTGTTAGGGTTTGTGTATGAGTGTTGATTTATAGCTTCAATTTAACTTATCTTGTTGAACCTATCCCTGATGCAAATAGATGAGGACAGTTAATCATTGCTTAGTTTGTTAGTACAATATGATGAAGGAATACTCTCTCGAATGTTTGTTGAAACCCTAATATGTTAACCAATGGATATCATAGTTTTATAATTGATGCTTTCTTACAAACATGTGCACTATAAAGTATAAAGGTGATCAAGCATATCTAGCCTTATTGTATGTTGATGCAAATGAAGGAATACTTTATGCTAAGATAACCCTACTATGTTATCATGGGAATATCTTTTAAAAATTTTAATGCAATATCATATTGAGCATGTGTATCACATGTATGGTGATGTTTTTACAAGCCTTGTTATAAGGCATGGAAAGATAATGATGATCTCACAGGGAATGATGCCATGGTCTTAATGATCTTTGAGCATGGTTGAGCCCTGAATGAGGTGTAATCCTCTTCATTATGTGACATGGGTTGGAACCCTGGATCATTGTGATAAGGAATTGTGTATTGTGGTAATATGATAAAATATGATAACAAGTATGGTCTCATGGGTGGAAATGAAATAGTACCATGTGATATTGTGATAATAATTTTACCTCATATGTTTTATATCTTCTGGAATTGTTATACTTACATGCTTTCTAGAAATGAAATAGGGATTGTACGTCCACTTGTTTGATGCATCCTTAATTCACCCAATTGACAATAATTAATCAAGTGACACCCTAATCATGTAGTTCCATGTTCCATCGATCCATGTAAGTGTCAAAACTTGTCAGATGGTGAAATGAGTATTCCTAAAGAATACTCATAGTGCATACTATTGAGTATGTGGGTGCTTGTCATCCTGAAAATAAGTGTTTAGGGAGGGTGATTGCGGTCATATCTAGACCTTTTTTTATAATGGTTGCGATCGTGTCTCAGTGATTATATATGTGATGAGATTGAAGGACAACTATGGTTGTACCTCATAAGGTAGGGTATGTGTACCCACCTCCTTTCAGTAGTGTCATGACATGTACCAAGGACGGACTAGGTTATTAGCAACTTGACCTTATGTGTCCCTGTGGAGGATCTGTACTGACCAGGGAAAGAGAAGACCTTAGGAGTCTGAATCTTCCTAGAATTTGTATGGCACTAATTTTGACTTAGCAGTGGTCAGTTGGAATTTGAGTGGTATTCCTCAAATTCCTCAGGGCTTAATAAAAGATACAATATAGCCTTTTAGCATGTGTGTTTAGGGTTATACACAATGCTTCACATTGGATGATAATCCGTGTTTGTTCTCTTTAGATAGAGATGATGCTTAGTACATTAAAAGATAGTAGATATGATTATGTTGTGGATATGCTCATGTTGTAGAAGTGTACATACAGTAGCCATGCTTATCTTGATAGGTATATTGCTACTTCTAGTTATGATTATGATGCTAGATATCTCATTATGTTAGCTATGCTTATACTGCTAGCCATGCCTCCATAGTTAGAACTACTTATAATACTAGTCATGCTTATGCAGATAGTTATGCTTATGATGTTAATTCTACTTATGATGTAGATCTGCTCAATCTATTAGACATGCTAATATTGTAATTTATGCCTATGTTGCTAAACTTATTCATGATGATAGAGATGCTATGCTACCAGACTTGCTTATGATGTTAGCCATACTTATGGCACTAGACTGCTTATACAGTTAGCAGTGCACATGATGATAGTCAATCTAATGATGATAGTTTTATCAGTCCCTTTATACACCTTGTTATATATGTTTCTTGTTATTCTTATTTATTTAATTGGCTTGATATGCTTAAGCTATTTAATTATATAACTTGTTGTAATCAATAAGAGCTATTAAGAGTTATATCTCTCGCTGGGATATGGGTCTCACCTCATGAGTCACCACATCTTTTTAAGTGATCGGCAATAGCGACAACAGACCATGGCAATGAGGAGGAGTTGTGATGATGACCTTAGAGAAGGTTATTTAGATGTCTAGTGTGTCCTAGAGTCGGCCTTAGGGTTGTACATATATCAGTCCAGACCAGTGGACCAGATTGATTATTTGGTCTGATCCAGTCCTAGACCGACTTGACTTTTGATCCGGTCCTCGGTCCACCATTTTTTCTAGTTCTGATCTCTAGTCCAATCCTGTCCAAAATTGATTGAAATCAATCTGGACCGATTGATACATCAAACTTCTTATATATATTAATTAAATCTGATATTCATAAAGGGTTATGGGAAAATATGGTACATTTTTTATGACTCTAGAATTTATCAATTGGTATATTAGTATCATGGAATATACAGAGATGCCACTATATCAATAAATGTCAATATTATTAGTCATTTCACTTATACAAGCACCGAGTAGTGACAAATTTGAATATTGCAGTACATTGCGGTGATGAAAAACTAAAAATTACGTTTCACATTGAATTAATTGTTTAGTAATACATTATGTATTAACTATCATATAATTCAATTTTATAATAATTGAACATGTTAGTTTTTTGTGCTATAAATTTATGACGTCTCGTATGTATTATTATGTGTAAGTATTATATTGCTAATGTTCTCAATAGTCTCATAACAATTTACTCTCTCGCATTGTAAGAATTTAATTATGAAAAAGACTTATCAACTCTTTTATGTTTTTTATTACATAGTTCTTTTACATTTTATAACCAAGAGTGTATGAATATAGGTTATCTGGTCTGGTGTCGGTCCGGTCCTTAATTTTTTGGTCCATGAATTTTTTTAACTGGGTTTTGGTCCGGTCCGGTCTGGTCCAAGTCGGTCCGGTCTGGGTTTGGACTGATGTACAACCCTAGTCAGCCTTGTACTCTCATGTTTGAGTCGAAAAGTTTGTATTTGGTGTTTCTATCGAATCGAGCTTTTGGTAGCATTCTAATGCTTATACATGTGGTATATGTGGATATTGTTCTCCTATGAATATATGTTATGGCAAAGGCCACTAGCAATTTGTATAAGATTCCTTACATGATATATGAATATAAGAAACTTGTTGGGCTCTTATGTAAATATTTCTGAACATGATGGTGGGTTGAAATTGATTTTAATTTGTCCTATTTTTTGTATATATGCTTAATTAGTGATTGATCATGTTTAGTATTTTGAGTAATCTCGTTTATGTGACTTGTTCTCACAAAGAGCATGTGGAATTGACGTCTCTACTAAGTTGTATTGTCTCGTCTCTTCATTCAGTAGGGTATTGGACACCAAGTCTAATATCAACTTCCGTCTGGAGCAGAGTTACTAACAGAAATCACCAAGGTCTCCTAACTGTCTGGTAAAGAAATAAGAAGTAACAACTTCTGCAACTCATCATCAATTGGCAAATCTATCATGGCTAGCTGATTCACCATGCTCTTAAAATCATTCAAGTGCATTGATATTATTGTTGTTTTTCTTAAATTTCAGGTTGACAAGCTTCTTAATTAGAAATACTTTGTTCTCTGCAGTCTTCCTCTTATATGACTCGAGCTTCTTCCATAAAGAATGAGCACTGGTCTCGTTGGCGATGTGATGGAAGACACACTCTTCAACCCAGCGGCGGATGGGACGCATGTATTTTCTATTCATCTTTGTCCAGTCCTCCTGTTTTGTGTCTGATGGCTCACTCACATCTCCTTGAACTGGTTCATAAAGATCATTATAATAATAAAGATCCTTCATATTTATCTTCCACGTCGACCAATTTGAGCCACCAACTTTATCATTATTTACGTCGTCCGTGTAGTTCACGTAGCCAAGTTGACTTTGATACCACTTGAAAGTTGTTAGCATTTTAAGTAGGGCTGTAAATGGGTACGGGTAGACCCACGGACCCGCAAATCCAGACCCTTTAAAGACCCGTTACGGGTCTAAATTCTTGTACCTGCATACCCTTGGACCCGCATATAAGTGGGTCCACTGATGGGTATGCTTAGACCCAGACCCGCTAGACCCGCAGACCCGCTATAGATAAATAACTACTTAGATAATATTGTATTTATATCATACTTTCCTAGTCTAACTAATATAATACTTTTGATTAAGTCCCACTTTAATTTTAATAAGGTTGAGAGTAGTCATCAAATAGATAATTAACTATTCTAGTTTCAATCATGAGAAACATATGTAAACTTAAAATCAAAATAGTTACAACATATGCTACATAATTAAAAATTTATGATGATGACTACAAATACGATACAAACTAGCTCAACTAATCTTCAATCTACAAAGTTATTTAATACAACTATTGCATGTCAATGTACTATATGATAGCAATATCTTGTAGTATTAATATAAACGCAACATAATCATAATTTTCTTACAATAACATGACGTTCTATATAGAACCACTTACCCGCATACCCGCACCGCAAACCCGCTATTAATGCGGGTACGGGTATGGTGCGGGTCTAGATTTTTTATTATGCGGGTCTAGAACCGGAACCGGACCCGCTAAATTAGATAGGTATGGGTATGGGTATGGCCAGACCCGCACTGTACCCGCACCGTTTACACCCCTAATTTTAAGATGGTTGTTAGCATTTCAAGATGTGTGTATCTGGCACACACAATAACAACGAAAGCACCTACACGTATGAACTAGGCATGTAAAAAAATAATATAGCAAACAAACAATCACAAGAACACCAAATTTACATAGAAACCCCCCCACCCCACAATGTGTGGGAAACTCACAAGATCAAAGGTCGACGAAAAAATCCACTAATCAACAAATTACAAAGTTTGTTCCAAATTTTGACCCAAATTTTGGGGAATATAGAGCAAAAGAAAGAATACATATAATATTGAGTTAGTACGTCACCACACCAAAAAAAAGCCTCCCGAAAAAAATACTCTTGCGAAAAAATACCCGATAGAACAGGAATTTAGGTTGTGATGAAAAACATGCTATAAACCATAAGAAAGAACTAGAACGGTGCCACTCTTTCCTTTCTCTCCTTTCTTCTTTCTTCCGTTGCTTCTATTTCTTTCCGTCACACAATAGATATGGAACAAAAGGTGGCTGCCTTATTTTTGGCTTGTGGCCGCTGCCCATTGAAAAACACTAGAGGGGGGGTGAATAGAGTTTTTAAATAATTTTAACAATTTATTGAACTCAAACAACCACAATTAAAAATTAGAAGAAGGAGACAGGTGTTTAGAGTGGTTCCAACTTTAGCAAATACTAAAGTTGTCAGTCCACTACCCGGTTGCTTACCCAATCAGAATTTTGAAAGTATTTATTTTATTACCTTCTCAAGGATTTATACAAAATACAATACTTTCCTTTACACCCTTTAAGCAGCCTTCACTTGAAGTAGGTGCACCAACTTTGAGGTAGCCTTCTTGAAGTAACTCCAAGCTCCCCCTTGAAGTAGCCTTCCTCTCTAGAAGTAACCTCCTGTTGCACCAGCCTTCTGAAGTAGCTCAAAGTCACCTTCTTCGCCAAGAAGAACTCCACCCTCTCCAATCAGCAGCCTCCAACCTAGGAGTAGCAAGGAGAGTACAACCGGTAATAGAGAACAAGAAAGAAAAAGGAAATTACAACTTATCCTTTGTAGCCCAAGGCTTGATTTGCCTAGATCAAGCGTATAGATCTCCTAACCAAGTGTGTGAACTTGTGATTGCAGTGGGTAGGAGATACTAGCCTATAGGACACGAATTATGAGCTAAGGAAGGAAGTAGCCAATGTTCACAATTCTCAATTTTCTCACAAACAGATTGCTCAAAGTATGCTTAAAGAATTCTCAAGTGTAACAAGTGTGTTTGAGTGTCCTATGGCTTGTCCTATTTATAGGAATGGCCTAAGGATGCTTAAGGACGTTCTAGACAACTTCTAGGGGTTTCTAAGTGCTTAACTAGTCGTTAGGTACAAAGTTGTTGCTTTAACAACGGCTAATTAATTAATTCTGCAGTTGCTGTCAGAGACAATCTCGGTCGAGGAATGGTCGACCGAGACACCTACTCGGTCGAACTTTTGTCGACCGACAGGCACTCTGGAATCAAGTGATTTGCAACGTCTTTCTCCAACTGCCAACTAACTTGTCTGTTGTGTCTAACGGCTACTTTGGATCTTTCTCGGTCGAGAAGATTGTCGACCGAGAGTGTCTCGGTCGAGGAGTTTGTCGACCAAGATTGATCCTGTTTCAATGTTTCAATTTAGGCACTAATTATATGTATGAGTGTGCATATGTGATCCTATTTGAAGGGGATGACTTATCTAAATGTGATGTTTAGCTAGGGAAGATCTAACGCTTGATTTACATGCAATCTAAGTACTTGTACATTATATATTTATACAAGTTTTTACAAAGAGATTACATTGCATGAAAACATAAATATGTAAGCATATGGATTTCCCTAGTTGCTTTGGCATCCACCTTAATCCTGCACACTCAAGTAGCTCGTTAGATCAATAAGAATGAAATGTTTGTCATAATCAAAACAAAGAGATTTATAGATGTCCATTTAGCCAACAATCTCCCCCTTTTTGAAGATGACAAACATTTCCAAAAATATAAATAAAGGAAATATGAACCATATGAGTTTCATACCTTTAGATTACCTTTTGTAGCTTTTCTTTGGTTTTGCAAGTGACTGCTGGCCAAGATTTATGAAACTCATTTTAATTTTATGTTTGTGATTTTTATATTATTTCTCCCCCTTTGTCATTTCAAAAAGATATCATGTAGTATGACTTTGTGTCTTCCCTTTTAAGCTTTGCTCCTCCTTAAAGAGATATCCAATTAAAAGCAAGGGATTTTTATTGTCAAAATTAGCCACAATTTGTTTCTCAATCATTTGCAAAGGATGTTAAGCCTTGAAATGATATGAGTTTCTTTTAAGTTTATGGCCTATGTGTATTGATTTCTCACCCATTTTACAAGGGATGTTAAGCTTTAAAAATGAAATGAGAATCCTTTAGTTTTAGAGTGCATAAAAATGTCTCTTAACTAAATGCATGGGATGTTAAGCCCTGATTTGTTTAGAGAGTCCCTTTAAGAACAAGATATATCACTTTTATGAAATTCAAAGATTTCTTCATAACCAAGAGTAAAAATACTAAGGTCGTAACAAGCTCCAAATGATGTTTTACAATGTTTTTGTAAGCTTCTTAATCAAATAATCAAATTTGTTTCTATGAGCTCTCCCTTAATCTTATACTATGCTCCCCCAAGGTATAAGTATTTTTCAATAGATGTCATTTTAGCCATAACTTTAACTTTTAGGTATTTACAAAGATGTTCATCCTTTTTTATTTACTTGTATTTATTACTCCCCTTATTTTGTATGCTCTACAATAGTCTTATAATCCAAACTCAAATGATGCCAAAAAGATATCCATTATAAAGATGACCAATTTCATTACAATCATGTAAAGATAACCCATTTATTACAATTTTGCAAAGATTCTGTTACAACTAATACAACTCCAAATCTCACTGGAAAGACTTAAGAATTACATCAACATCAGGGTCTTTCCCAAGAAAAGGCTCAGCTCCATAATACTGGACCAAAGTTTGCCACTCCAGAGCACCTGTCTTGGTTAAGGCATATGCCTCCAAGAAGGTTGGAACACGATCAAATCGGAAATGAGCAACAATATCTTGTAGTTGCATTGATGAAAACTGAGTATGTGTGAGATCTATAGATGGTGGAGGTGGAGGTTGATAGTAGTTGTAAGATGGGTTATATGGATTGAGCATGCCAGGATTTAAAGAATAAGGATATTCATCTGGTTGGTTTGGAGAAAGAGTTTGCATTCTTTGGTTTAGATAAGTCATGGCATGATGATTATAATTTAGTTGTTTACTAAGATGATATTGTGACCCAGCAACATAGGTTAGAGTGTTTTGGATGGGGTCATAGGGTAGGCTGGTAGGAGGAGGTGGAGGTGGTATATCTTGTGTAGATGTTTCTCCTTCTACCCTAGCCCTCTTATGACCGAAATCAATCCCCATTTTTTCTACAGTATTCTTACTTATTTTTTGTGGTCTACGCTCCCATGTATATCCCATATCCTCAAGTTGGGTCTTAAGGAAATGTTGAGTAATTTGGCATACAAAATCAGCATATGGAGGATTGCCAGAAAACTCAAGCATGTTTTTAAGAATGATGCGGATAAAATTTGTGGGAATACGTTGGATAATGGCATATATTAGACACATACGAAAAATAGGAACTTCAGACTTATTGGCTCTAGGATGTATGTTTGTTGAAACAATAAGGTTTACAATCCTAGCAGCTGGTTTGAGATTTATAGCATAATATGTGCCTCTATCTTCGTGACAGTTTGTATTGGATTGAAAAATGGTCCTTTTGATGTCACTAAGACTAACGGTATGGTCATCTTGGGAAAATTGATTAAGTGGGTTTCCATAGGTAAGGTCAAGGGTGTCTTGATATTCATCTATGTCAATATCTAGCATGTCAAGAATATCCCCTTCAGTAAATCGGAAGCTATGCCCATTGACCATAGTATAGAAGAAGATGGTTTCATTTTTAGAGTGGGAGATGAGGTTAGCATAGAATTCATTCACTACCTTGATGGAATAGGAAGGGAAAGAAGGGTTGATGAATTCTTTTAACTTTTGCACCTCGAAAAGGTCTTCCAAGTCGACGATGTTGAGGAAGTCCATAACTTCAACTGGTCGTCGTGGGAGAGGAGCTTTGGAGGAGAGCCATAGATAACGATCACCAGCATCTCCGTCGACGAAGGCAATGTCGTTGATGATCGTCAATGGTGGAGTAGCCTCCCTTTGTTTCCTGCCAGTGACCTTCTTCTTTCCACGAGCAGAGGATGATGCCATTGTGTTGCTTGAAGATGGAGAAGAAGCAAGGAAGTCTTGGGGATGAGGATGCTAAAGATTTGCACAAGAATTCACTAGAGAGAGCCTATGGAAACAAGAATAAGAAGGTGTGAAGAAATGACCCGTTTTTGCTCCTTTTATAGCAATCCAGTGACCGGGTCGGTCGACAATTTGTCGACCGAGCGTCCGCAACGGTCATATTCCAGACGCGCCACTTGGCCGTCCAACGGTCGACTTGTAACGGTCGGCCGTTAACGGTAACGGTAGGATTGCAACGGTCATTTTCCAACGGCTCTTTCTCGGTCGAGCAATCGTCGACCGACACTGTCTCGGTCGAACAATTGTCGACCGGAAGTGTGTCCGATGCTAGGTCTGTCTAGATTCTGTCGGTCGAGAGAGGTGGGCAGACCGAGAGATTTTCGGTCGAAGATTTGTCGACCGACAGACTTACTGGGTACGAATTTTTAGCTTATTTTTAATGCAAATGATAGACTGAATTTGTAGAGCATATATATTTTCTAAGGGAGTAATATTTTTGTTTTATTATTGACAATATTGGAACAATTTTGTGATCATAAATTGATTTTGCTTTTAATCACAATAAGATGATATTCAAATAATTATTGTGTCAAAACTTATTTTAGGTCAATTTTGACTACGACCATAGCGCCCCTTGGTCAAATTTCATTTTAACCAAGAGGCAGATTTGCAGATTTTTCATTATGAAGTATAATATCTGCATAAGATTTGATTGAGTATCAAGTTGAAGCATAATACTTAATATGAAAACATTTGTCCTTTTCTTAAAATATAAGCTTTGCTGTAGTAATATGAATATCAAAATTCACGTCGTTTAGTATCCTCATAAGATTCTTTACTGAAGGCACACTAAATATCAATTGAAAAACACTAAATATCTCAATTGAAAAACACTAAATATCTCAAGTCTTTTTGAGAGATTTTATCTTATGTGTTGCAAGCATAACATATTACCAATAAAGCATTTGCTTGCCTATCATGGATCCATGTAGACAATTATCTATCAAGCTAATCTCAGTACCAAATGGTGAAAGCATATCCATGATGTAATAATAACAGTAAATAATCGCATGATTTTAATCACATGATTTCTATATGGATAGACCAGAAAATAAGGAAATCATGTGAATAATGATAGAAATTTTCTAAGCATAATTTGGTTTAAACTTAAATTATTTAGGGAATAAACTAATATTAATTTAAATTTGTAGGGATGATTTCCAAAATAAATATCCAATCATTAATCATGAATAGATAGCAATTTCATCAATTTCAAAGAAATTCAGCAATTTTGCAACAGACTGGAGATCAGTGACATGCTCGGTCGACTATTTCTCGACCGACAGTGTCTCGGTCGACAGTCTTTCGACCGACAATATTTCTGAAACTGTTAATTTCTTCCAAATAAAACATAACTATGCAAGTTAAATATTTAGATACTTAAATTTATTTATTATCCCATTGAGTTGAGATAGACGTAGAAATATGCAACTAAGGTCCTTGGTCATATCTCAACTTGATTCTGTTCATTTAGTTTGGAGGTTTTGGAACCCAAACTAATTCGACATCTTTTCTCTTGTAAGGGCATAAAAAAGAATAGTGACCAAGGCGCAAACAATAATGACAGCATATAGAGTCAACCTCATATCTTTTTCTATGGTTGTGTTCTGTGTTGTCCTTGGGTGAAGATGTTCCTTTAGGTACATATATAGATTGATGGGTTTGTGACTTTCTCCAACTAGGTTGTTGATAGGATTTCCCTTTAGGCTTGTAACCTAGTCCTCTTCTCCCAACTTGATGATAGGAACTATCTAAGATTTGATCAAGAATGCCATTATTATTCAAATTACTAACTTTTTGTTGTAACTTGGCAATCTCTTCCATTCTCTTCTTGATATCTAGTTTTGCTTGATCTAGATTAGATGACAATGAATTTCTTTCTTTGACAATAGAATCATAATCTAGATGGTTGCATAAAATGGGTTGTTTTTGAAGATCATTCACTTGACTTTGCAAATTATTCTTCTCTAAAGAAAGTAGATTACAATTTGCCTCTATAGATTTTATCTTAATATCATGATCTTCAATGATCTTTTTAAGATCTTCATTTTCAGATGTAATAGCAAGAAGCTTAGCATGTAATTCATCATTTGCTTTATTAGATTTCTTTAATTTCTTCTTACATTCAACATACTTAATATGTGTTTCTTCAAGACTAGCAACTAGTTCTTCTTTAGATAAATCAAAAAGACTTACCTCTTCTTCTTCTTCCTCGCTAGTTGTAGCAATGAGACAATCTTTGTTCTCATCTTCCTTCTTTGATCTCCATGGGCATCTAGTTGTTGTGTGGCTGGTTCCTAATCACCAATTGCAACATGTTGTAGTTTTGTCCAAGCAGCACCTTTTGTTGTGATTGTAATTACCCTCCATTCTTCAAGACCTGGTTAGGGTTCCTTGAAGCCTGCTCTGATACCAATTGAAAAACACTAGAGGGGGGGTGAATAGAGTTTTTAAATAATTTTAACAATTTATTGAACTCAAACAACCACAATTAAAAATTAGAAGAAGGAGACAGGTGTTTAGAGTGGTTCCAACTTTAGCAAATACTAAAGTTGTCAGTCCACTACGCGGTTGCTTACCCAACCGGGATTTTGAAAGTATTTATTTTATTACCTTCTCAAGGATTTATACAAAATACAATACTTTCCTTTACACCCTTTAAGCAGCCTTCACTTGAAGTAGGTGCACCAACTTTGAGGTAGCCTTCTTGAAGTAACTCCAAGCTCCCCCTTGAAGTAGCCTTCCTCTCTAGAAGTAACCTCCCGTTGCACCAGCCTTCTGAAGTAGCTCAAAGTCACCTTCTTCGCCAAGAAGAACTCCACCCTCTCCAATCAGCAGCCTCCAACCTAGGAGTAGCAAGGAGAGTACAACCGGTAATAGAGAACAAGAAAGAAAAAGGAAATTACAACTTATCCTTTGTAGCCCAAGGCTTGATTTGCCTAGATCAAGCGTATAGATCTCCTAACCAAGTGTGTGAACTTGTGATTGCAGTGGGTAGGAGATACTAGCCTATAGGACACGAATTATGAGCTAAGGAAGGAAGTAGCCAATGTTCACAATGCTCAATTTTCTCACAAACAGATTGCTCAAAGTATGCTCAAAGAATTCTCAAGTGTAACAAGTGTGTTTGAGTGTCCTATGGCTTGTCCTATTTATAGGAATGGCCTAAGGATGCTTAAGGACGTTCTAGACAACTTTTAGGGGTTTCTAAGTGCTTAACTAGCCGTTAGGTACAAAGTTGTTGCTTTAACAACGGCTAATTAATTAATTCTGCAGTTGCTGTCAGAGACAATCTCGGTCGAGGAATGGTCGACCGAGACACCTACTCGGTCGAACTTTTGTCGACCGACAGGCACTCTGGAATCAAGTGATTTGCAACGTCTTTCTCCAACTGCCAACTAACTTGTCGGTTGTGTCTAACGGCTACTTTGGATCTTTCTCGGTCGAGAAGATTGTCGACCGAGAGTGTCTCGGTCGAGGAGTTTGTCGACCGAGATTGATCATGTTTCAATGTTTCAATTTAGGCACTAATTATATGTATGAGTGTGCATATGTGATCCTATTGGAAGGGGATGACTTATCTAAATGTGATGTTTAGCTAGGGAAGATCTAACGCTTGATTTACATGCAATCTAAGTACTTGTACATTATATATTTGTACAAGTTTTTACAAAGCGATTACATTGCATGAAAACATAAATATGTAAGCATATGAATTTCCCTAGTTGCTTTGGCATCCACCTTAATCCTGCACACTCAAGTAGCTCGTTAGATCAATAAGAATGAAATGTTTGTCATAATCAAAATAAAGGAATTTATAGATGTCCATTTAGCCAACACCCATCTCATAAGTCACGGTCATGGGTTTATATAACCCTTGTCACGGCATCACACTATGCCCTAATGGGCTTGCCAAGACTGGGCTGGAAATAACAGGCCGCTGGCCCAACAAAGATGACACCAAAATAGGACCTGCATTGCCAAAGCCACAATGAGCAATTCTTCATTAGACTGAGTTTGCACTGGAGATGGTGATACATATCCCAGATAGGAATATGTCTACACTAAAGGGGACGTTTGGATTGGAGGATATTGTTGGATCACCTGCGATCCTGCATTCACCTCATCCAGCATTATGAAAGTACTGGGCTTTATCGGTTCTGCAAAATAAAAATTTAGGTTTGTTTTAGACGGATAGGAATTAGTGACGGGGGGCCTCTGATACACGGACGCTGGTACGAGATGCACGGGCCGCGAGAGGGATCACCGCGCCCGGCAGTTTTGATCGGGAGAGCAAAATACAGAACTTACACAATGATTTTGGATGCAGGATTTCGCAACTTTTACGGCTCCGGCTAACCAAATTCAATTTTTTGCCTGCGGGGTCTAGATGCAATCCAATACGCCGATATACATCACAGCAAACGTGCCCTAAAAGCAGTGCTATTGGTTCTCTCTAATACTGCAATATTCTTCTAATGACTTGGTTTCATTTATCAGTATGCTTACTATTACAAACACTGCAGATTACGGCATAACCTGATCCTTTAGATTTGCCTGGTTGTAAAACAGTTGGTTAGTAACAAGGTTGTAGTTTCTCACACATGTTCGATTAATTAATCCCCAAGAGCAATTGTGAGATTTTCCACTAGAAGGCTTCCACACTAATGATATGATTAAAATAAGGAATCCATGTCAAACTGAAAAGACGCCTTCATAATCAAAAGAAGACAGATTTTAATGTTGGAAATTGAAGAATTATGAGATTCTCCGTAAAAATTTATGAAAAACAATTACAAAATTTGGACCTCTTGGGTTTATCACGGTTGACAAGATGAACTATTCAAGTAATTTAAAAATATCTTCGCTTGACCTCTTCTTTCTCTTCGAGCAACAGACAAAATTGCTATAATATACACTCCTGTATACCAAGATGGACTTAGTTTATTTTAGTAAATAACAACAAAATTACATCCACTTTCTGGCACACGAAAGAATTCTGATCTAGTGCTGATTATGCAGCTGCTACTTGTCTGTAGTCATTATCATCCAGATTTAGAGCATGCAAAAGCTTTGGCCATGACTCGGGAACACCACCTGGTAACTCGAATTCCGTTACTTTCCCCTGTTTGCGGTAGTAATCCTCCACTGGCAGGCTCTGTTACAAAAGTAAAAAATATATTGTTAGATCTTAACTTAAAAAGTCAAGCAACCATGTCGGGCAAACAGTACAATCAGGCACATAAAAGCATCGTTGGCATCCATCAGATTTCAGTATTCAAACCCATTTTCACAACAGCTTTGTGGTGACAAAAAATGCAAAGAGATCTTCTGTTTCCAAAGCAGTGTGGCAAGTGGGCAAGGAAGCAATCGTATATAAACTTACATAAACGCTAACAGTTGATAAATATTATCAGAATTGTTGACCTGCAGTTCAAACAGAGCAAAAAATCTTTCGTACAAAATGCATAGTAGTCAAGATGACTGGAATAGAAAAACAGAATTTACACTTTGATTTGATATCAGTATAAGATTTGAAACCTTGAACTAAGCAGATTGGCGGGTTTAATAGGTTCTTCACAACTTAAAGAAGAAATAACATGCTGCTTATCATTGACTTCACTAGGAAGAAATTAAACATCATCAGGAAAAAATATGAAAAAGCAACTTGGAATCATGGTAGCTATCAATGAATGAGGGGTGTATTGTTTTAAACGCGTAGAATATATCAAAAGGGGAAAATTCATCCTTTCTGTTGTATTATTGATTTTTATGCAATGTTGGTAAAATAGAGTTCAAAGAAACTATCTTCCTTTTTATCATAAAATTATGCAATGTTGGTGAAATAGAGTTCAAAGAAACTACCTTCCTTTTTATCATTAAAGTGTCTCCTCATTACTAAAAATCATTCAAAAGGCATTTGCAGGGTTGCACTACCTATCTATCTGTCTGTCTATACAAGAGATTCAAATCCAACTTCAAAAGCGCCTAGCACATCAACATTTAACTACTCAAAGATGTGGCAATTTCGTTCTGTCCACTGCGGTACAGAATTGACAAAAGGAGTAAGTACTTTTTTCTGTCATGAACAACAGGACATTTTGACCTTTGACCACCGAGCTACAAGAGAAACATATAAACTATTTTGACTATGATCAACAGCTACAGAAAATTGGGCCCTAGAACATCATCGTCGTCGTCATCATCATCATTAAGGGTATTCAAACCTATCCGAAGCTTGAACTGGTGAGGCCACTGGTTCCCAATTCACCTGTCCAGCCACTGGTTCAACTGGTCGGTCTGTAGAAGTAAGAGGTAGGAGTCTATAATAGGATAAGAAGGAGGTCAAGGAGTAGGTGGAAGAACAAAAGTAGAACGATGGGGAAGAGGAGAAAGAAGATCAAGAGGATGACGACAGGGAAACAAGTTTCGGGGTTAGAGATCCGCTTGTGCCTCACCTGCCCATAAGTGGGCTTTCATTGGTAGTGTGGCTGACCCGATCAGTTGGCCCAAAATCAGACCGGTTCACTAGTTGAACCGGTCAGGTTACCAGCTTCCTGGCTGGTCCATTGGCATTTCTATGTCTGAGGCTGAACCGTACCGACATAATCACCAGTTCAACTGGTTGAACCAGACGGTTCGGTTCGTTTTGATAACCACAATCATCATTATCTAAGCCTCATTCCAAATCACGTGGGTTGACTATGGGCATCCTTTGTCATTCAGTTTCGCTATGGGAATAAGCTATAAGGATTTATACCGTAACAGAAGAGTGAGAGTTTTATGGTCGGCTCTCAATCTATACCACCAACCGTCCATCTAGGCTTGGAGCTGACTGCGTGCGCACATAGGCGGAGTTAAATCTTATTGAGGAGATAACGTGTATAAAAGTCTATCTAGAATTTCAGTTCTTCAATACTCCCAATCAAGTACACAAGTAGACTAGCTTCCAGACTTAGTACATTGAGATACTCAAAGCAACTGATTCTCATGATACATGTCGACAAGCTGCAAAAGTAAAATGATTCCTCACATCCGGAAGTGATTCGAGATGTTAACCTCTACTATGGAGGAGATAAGTTGTTGATGATCAAAGTTAAATGTCTCTATGATGGAATAGTAAGTAGTAACCTATACTGACACCACAATATTGTTATTATTCCACCTCACATCTTATGATGTTTGGCAAAAGTGATGTCCCATAGACCAAAAGTGGAGTCATCTATGATGTTTATTCTATCTCAAGCGTAAAGCACCAATCAAGATTGCAAGAAAGACACTAGCCATATGAGTCTATGACTAGTAATAGGAAGAATAGCTCTAGCAACTACTCCAAGGATGAACGGAGTTGTACTCAAAGAATTTATAGCATAGAGTGTCATTGTTCATATAATGCGATAGTGGGGCTACCGGGCTAGAGAACATTACCACATGTAGAAAAGCAAATCTGCTTACAGAGAGTGTTGCAACCATGAAGTAGAATGATCATTCACAACAAGAAAGAAGTCGAAAGAGGAAGTCCAAGACCAGACAAATACTCAACTTATGAGAAGACAAACCAAAATATATGTTCACATTAAGAAAAATTAAATACACCCCATAAAGATGAGAATAGAATAGAGAACAGCCAAGAAGACAATTGGTTATGCAAGAGAGTTTCCATATCTCATGTCCTGCAAGAGAACTGTCTATGGGAAATTGGGATCAGCATGGAAGAAAAGACAACTACCCAAGAGATAGGTTCAAAGAGTTACACGAAGTTCGGTTACAGGTCAGGGAAATTCTACATTTGTCATCCGATGAAATCCCCATAGAGATCCTACATTTATGGTTCAACAAAGATTGTGTCAATGTAAAAATAATAATAAAATATATATATATTGTGGTAGTGGTGGAAAATTTTAGTTTTAGACTCTCATCTCTTTCCACTTTTCCTTGCTTTTCCATTTCTCATCTCATCTTCTTACCCAGACTTTTCATATATGACATGTCCCTGTCATAGGCTAACTCTAGAATGAAATGTAGTTGAAATGGAACTCCACAAACCCCTATCTCCTCCTACCCAAACACACATACGAAGCGTGAATTCGAAACCAAAATGCTAAGGTGGAAACAGATAGAAACAATTATGCATTTCAATGTCGGTGGAATAAAAGTCTTTTCATTAAGGAACCAACGAGAGAAGTTGGGTCTGAAGATATTTTTACAAGTTTAAGATATAAATAGAAATTACTTGAATGGTCATTTTCTTTTTCTTGGTGGGCTTGTAATTTAGTATTGGTGGACTAAAAGCTTTTATTCGGTTGAGAAACCAGCGAGAGAAGTTGCGCCCGAGGATATTTTAGAAGAAGATATGAATAAAATGACTTGAGTGGTCATTTTCTTTTTCTTGGTGTGCTTGACAAGAAACGGAGATAAGGGACATCATATCCAAAAATACGTAAATTTAAAAAGGACCAGTAGACTTGTGGTCTGACAAAGAATAAGAGAAACCACTGAAATACCCATGTGAAGACCGTGTAGGACAAAATTCAAATATCTGTCTTCTCCATCATTATGAGGGTAAACACCTATGTTTCCACCGGGTGCCTGTCCTTGCAACATAAGCAGCTGGGATGTCAACAACAATAGGCTTGGAATCAGTGAGATCCAAGCATAAAGTTCACATAGGCTGGCTTGGCAGCCTTAAGTGGGGCCGTTGTGTGTGTGGGCACCTCACATATTGGTTGTTGGCTGCCAGCAAAGTCTTTCCTTGGCTATATATAATGATGATATGGGCTATTGAACAACTACTGAGTTTGTTGGAGATTTAATGATCACCACACACTAATCCAAAAAGGTTGTGAACTTGTGATTGATTTATTAGAAAAGGGCAGGCATCTTCATTGTAGTTTATGTTATTTCTCTTCTCCCTTTCCTAGTGACTTCTGCAGCCATAATTGGCTAGGATATAGTTGGCACAACAATGCATCTGTAAAAGGTCGGGACTGTGTTGGTTGCTGAATTTTTACGATCCACACGGTAGCTCACAGAGTCATGAACGGGCTAGAGATTTGAGACCGGAACAAGACATTGGCTCTAGCTCAATTGAGATATCGATTAGATATAGAATTTCATCGAGAGTGGGCTAAGTCCAATCATTGGGTGCATCAATTAACCAGTTCTTGACCCATTCAAGCATAAAAAATCCTCTCTAACCTATGTTGAAAGTGCAATAGATTCCGTAAGTCCTAATCTAAAACCCTAATCCATTTGTAAAAGCAGACCCTTTATACACGCCCACTCATATACGGTTTCATATCCTTGAAAGAATGTTCTCCTGCTAAGACCGGTTATCTGAGAAACTATTATGCATGAAATTATAGGCTCCCTACTTGAGAGACTACTTTACTAGTGAGACACTCGCCCTTGACTGGTCCCTATTATCTAAATTTGGTGCAAGTGTGGGAATGTAGTCGTGTGATGAAAGAAAACTTCATTGACTTCATTACTGCCATGCTCGTTCAGGAACTTCATTGAGCTTGTTTGCTTCAACGGGTTCTTCTTTGCCATGCATCAGCAAGAGGCATCGATATCTTTAAAGAGTTGGTGAGACTCTTCCTTTCCTTCCCTCTTCCCTTGGTGGAATATTTTCCAAGTCGAAGTCAAGGTCGTGAAGAGGGAAGGCTTGTCTTTAGTGGGTGCTTCTCTGCATACTGGAAAGAGGATGTCCCAGTCCAATCAAGTGGCAATATGAGACATTGGCACGTGAGAGAAGACGAAAAAGGTTCTCTTCTTGAAGTCCGCAAAAGGGAGTTGTGGATCGTCCATGAGTTTGGTGATTAGAGAAGGTTTTGGGCTTCCTCAACTTGGTAAAAGAAATCAATGAAGGTTCTTGTAGCTTGTCATGCCGATTAATATATAGTTACTATAAAAAGGAACTAGGAAGTCAGACGTAGGATGTCTAGATCTGAGCTAAAACTACACTGTTTGTCCTTTGTGATGTTTTCTTTGATTTGTTTTTCTTATTTTATTTTTCTTGTGCTTTTATTTTATTTTTTTGTTTAGAAAGTATATTGCTAACTTCACCAATGTTACATACATCTTACGCACATGTAGTTGGTACTAAGCCTAGGTGAAGGAGGGTTCGTAATAGGTTGACAGCCACCCATAAACGTTGTCACTCTTTTTATGACATAGATCTTTATAAGAACTTTGTTGGAGCTTCCATACCTAGCACCATGTTACATCGGCACACTTGTGCAACGATAAATATGTAAAGGATTTGAACACGACAGCGTTCGGTAGTGTGGAAGGACAAGCAAGGGTTTCCATACTCCTTGGATGGGTGTGGGTAAAGAAGTTTGTTCTGCTACATCATTGCTCAAATGTAGTGCAGAATGTGCACAAGGGAAACATGTTCAACGGAGGCATATAGAGAATCAAGTTCAAGATAGAAGGATTAGAGTGGAATCTTGGAATATTCTCTCTTAGAAAAGGAAGTCTACAGAGATAGTTGATGTCATGATAGAAGAAAATTTGATATACCTTGCTTTCAGGAAACCGAGTAGAATTAGGAATAATGCAGACCGATCGGAGACAGGCTACAAAATGTAGTATAAATGCATTGACAAACATGAAAAGAATTGTCGATGAGATGTTGGAGATCACAAAGATGGTGATAAAAGCATAGCTGTCAAGCTAGTTCTTGAGGAATTTTTTTTTATTATTAGTACTTATGCCCCCCAAGTTGACCTTAGCGAGGATTCTAGAAGGATCTTTTAGGATACTATGGATGAGCTGATGCAAGGAATAATGATAGAGGACAAAATCATTATTAGGAGTGAGGGCCATGTAGGGGAGTAGCAATGTTGGATTTGAGAGAGTTCATGGTGGTTGTGGGTATGGCAGCAAAAATGCAAAGAGGATATTACATTCTACAGTTTCCTATGATATGATTTTAGCAAATACCCATTTCAATAAAAGAGATCTCATATGATTATTTTCAAGAGTGGGAGCAATTTTTAGCCAAATTAATTACTTACAAGGCAGTTGGATCAAAAAGTATGTAATGATTGTGTTAAAGTGTCTATATTAGTCTATTAGTTAAATAGACTAATTAGTTTAGTGGGCCTTTATATTCCGGCCCGTCTAGTTTAGATTACTTGGGTCCTAAGTAATAGGGCATCTCTCCTTCTATATAAAGGAGAGGCCGTCAGTCTTTGTAATCAATCTATTCCTATTCAACCAATCTTTTATTTTAACATGGTATCAGAGCGGGTTCCGTCCTGAGAGAACCCTAGCGCCGCCGCTTCCCTCTCTTTCTCTCCAAGCCGTCAACTTCTCCCTTGCAGCCGCCGCAGCTCCTCTCTCCAAAGAGAGCAACCGCGGGCTCTCTCCGCCTGCGGGCGGCCGTTGCCATGGCCTAGGCCGACTGCCCGCTAGGCATATCCCGGCCTCCATGGTCATCTCTATTCTTTATTCTTTCATTCTTTCCATACAACACCTCCGCTGCCTATCATAGCAGCCGTCCTCCATCATCGTCCGCAACAGTCGCCGCCGTAGGCATCCGCCGCGGTAATCTCCCTCCGCATCCAACTCCGCACGATAGCAGCGCCGCCGCCAGCAGCCATCTCCACAGTGTCGTTAGCCATCAGAAATCGTTTCCCATCCGCAAGGAGTAGCCATCTCCATCTGCCGCAGCAGCCCAGCCGCCGCCGCGTCGATAGTATCGAGATCAGTCCAGACGGAAAAAACATTCCGTCGATACTCCATCTGCCGCAGCAGCCCAGCCGCCGCCATGTCGATACTATCGACTCGAGCGTCGATAGTATCGAGATCAGTCCAGAAGCAACTTGCATCCCCGTCGTCGATACTATCGACAGGAGGTCGATGGTATCGACTTTATCACAGCGACAGATGGGCATCTGTCGACACCATCGACAGTCCTATCGATGGTATCGACACTTGATCAGCGACAGAAGAGCATCTGTCGATACCATCAACAGCCCTGTCGATGGTATCGAGATTTAATCAGTCGTTTGTTTTAAGCCTTCATCGCCGCTTTGGAGAGGCTCCGCCTTGGCTCCGCATGCAATTTCTCCGGAGTCACGCAGGAGACCCTTTGTCATCTCCTATGGTGCGACAAAGTGCTACACCAACGAACGTCATATTTGCCATCATCTGCAAGTTGTTCTTCCACTTCATCATCATCCCGGCGATCTTCATCTTCCGTTTGCTGCTATCTGCATCATCATGCTACTGCTGTCCCTACGCCATCACCTGTTGTCTTCATCATCATCACTCCATCATCATCACCATAGTAACAAAAGTCTCCGAATTTTACGAAAAATCGGCGATTTTTCACGATGTTATAGGCTCCCGAATATTCATCACGATTAATACGCCAATCGCCGATTTTTCACGACTTTTCACGATTAATCCCGCTTTTTCGCGATTTATACGATTTTTTACGATTCTTCATGACTTTTCACAATTTTTCTCTTTTAAGTCGCTTGCTCTTTTTTTACCAAACCATGTACACAAAATTCCTAATACACACTAAACCTCAAAGCCCCCACTCCTCTGGACAGTTCATGTTATTTCTCAACTATTTTTTACTTCTTTTCCTACATTTTTACTCACTAAGATTGTATGTCTTGTGGCCGTAACAGTTACATGCATCATATACGTATGTACATACATACATTTATCTATATATATGTATATACTTATATTGCCGACTTATTCTCGATTATTTCCGAATAGTTGACCGAACTTTGACCGAAATTTATCGATCTTTTCACGACTTTTCTCGATTTTTTCCGAATTCCGATTTTTTCCAGCCAGCCGAAAAGTTGCCGAATCCCGAACTTGTTACTATGATCATCACTCCATTGTCGCCTCCCATCTATGTCTACTCCCATATTCATTATGCTCTCTATTGCTATTCGGATCATTAATCGGTCCTATCTTTTGCTAATCAGATCCTATTTTGACCCTAATCGGATTTTACACGGGGGCTCCGCCCCCGCACCCGCACCCCCGGATTTGTTGCCCTAACGGCCCAACAAACCCCCTTTTCGGGTCGGGACTAGATCCATTTCTTTTTCTACCCGGATCTCATGTTGACCCATTTAGTATACTCTCTTTGGCTATCGGTTTCATTCTCCACATATTATCCATCTCCATTTCACATATTTCTCTCTTTTTCCACAATTTTCTTTCCCACCCACCCATATTATGTGAGCATCCCTTTTCCACATTACCGGGGGGGGGTCATATCCATTTCTCCACACCAAACACTCACTTTCGTCGTATTTGGTGTGCGGGGGGATAGAGAGGAGAGAAAGAGATGAGAAGAAAGAGATGAGAAGAAAGAGAGAGCGAGCATGAGAGCATATGAGAGAATGTATGAGAGTATGAGATAAGATGATGATATATGTATTCAGATTATATATATTCCAAGCTATCTTCATGGAGCTTCACATCGTTCAGCACACCGGTTCTCTACTTGAGCCAGCAGTGAAGATCCAGCGTCGACACCATATCCGTTGTTGATGATGTATTCCTTCAGCTGCATTCACATGAGACAGATGGGTGCTTCTTCAGAAGCTCAGAATTTTATCTTCACCGAGCTGCTTCATCACGTCTTCTCCGAGCCGCATCTGCTGTATCGACATCGCCTGTAGTTGATCCTCTTGGGACTTTCCTTGATGGATGATATCTACTTTCCTGTCAAGCCCCCATGGTTCCTGCATCGTATCAAGCAGCAGATCGTCCGTCCGCGTTTGTGCCGCGTTAAGCACGTATTCCAGTGGCGAGTTGTTGTAGTATCAGGTCCATTCGTCGGTTTATGAATAACTAAGAATCAATGATGTTAGAGCATTTTCAATCTGAATCAATGATGTTAGAGCATTTTCAATCTCATAACTTTATCATCAGGCTTACAATTTAGATGCTCAGCCTTTCATTTCATTTACCCTTCCAATATTCAAATTGTGCAATTATTGTTTTCAGATGTCTCTTCCTGTAGACAACACATTACAATCTCATGCCTTGATTCCTTCATTTACAGCCAGTGTTTTAAAAAGCGTGTGAAGCGCCCGCCTGAGCGGACCACATGCACAGCCGCCTGGTTAAGGCTTTGAGCGGGTTGGCAAGCGGCAGACCATTAAGCGCCCGCCTAAGACCCGCTTGGCCCTCTTATGCGTCCGCCTGAAACCCTGCTTCAGGCGCCCGCTTATGGCCGCCTATTTTTTGGGCGATATATTTAGCCCATCTGCTGTAACATAATACAAAAATATAAGTCTATAGTAGTATCATAAGTTAGTATTAATATGTAACATTACTGTATAATACATTCTATACTATAATATATTAATATATACACTATGTATCCAGTTATCGGTAGCATATTATACTTCTGTAACTTTCTACCTTATATATAATAATACATTAGTACATACTATATTCTACTGTTTATATTAATACATTCTATATATTCTATAATTTATTGCATAATGTAAACTAATACATTATATATCTTGTACCGTTTGCTGCCTTATAAATAATAATACATTAGTACAATATATAGACATGGTGTATTCTATTGTTTACTGAATATTAATACATTCTATATATTCTATTGCTTACTGCATAATATAAATTAGTACATTACATATATTCTACTGTTTGCTGCATATTAGTATATAAAGTTGTAATTCTATAAATTTACTACAGTAAGAGTAAGAGAAAGAGACTAAACGTGTATTTCTTATGTCTAACTTGTGTAATTGAACTGTATTTGCTTATTCATTGTTTTTTAGTTGTAGTATCAACTATTTAGGTGTTTTATTTTATGTGTAGGGTGTTTAGATAAGTATAATTTTTTTTGCAAATGTGTTTATTATATACATATATGGATAATTTCTACAAAATTACCTAAATATTTTCTGGCCCGCTTTTTCAAAAAGCGCCCGCCTGGCGCTCGAGCGGCCACAAGGTGTTGTCTGCACGCCTCCCGCTTCCCGCTTTATAAAACATTGTTTACAGCGTAAAAATGAAAAGGAAGCTTCCAGTTGATTTCCATCCAGTATATATGGCCAATTTCTAGGCCACTGAAATGGGTTCAGGATCATACACCTCGTTCCTTGGTACTGTGTGTTTACATGACCAAGTGCAGTTTCCACACCGACCAAAATATGACATGCAGTAGTATCCAAGCAAGAATTCATGATTAAATGAGCAGAGATACAAAACTGATACTGATATAATAATATGAGTATAATCCAAGATTTGTTAATGACTCTAATTAAACAAGAATAATAGCATGTATTCAATGTTCAGAATATTTCTGATAGGTGCAGTAAAATACATCAGAATTTAAATTGACAATTCAAACAAAAAAATATACGGAGATCATCGTAATATATAGTATGAAAGCATAATGTTAAATTGTAACGCTAACAAGAACAATTTTAAAAAGCATGCATTCTATAAACGTTTTAAATATGATATTTTCTATAATATAAATCAAAATATTAACAGACTTTCAAATAAATTATAAATAATAATGGGGTTGTAGCCATGTTTCAATAGTACAGATAAATTACAGAGAGCAGGCTTAACTCATTAAAAAGGAATACCAATATGAACAGAACATTCACTCTATAAACAACATAACTCAGGTTTTTGATGATATTGTAGTATGAAAATTTAGCTGGGTTTACATTTTATACAAAAAAAATATAGGAATACGATTACTGGTACAGTTATATGCAATTGCATGAAAAGTGGCCTATCTTATATGACAGTTTAGTGAGCCACATGACCAGTTTCAAAAAGTCACACCAAGAATAGGTGCATTATGCATTGCATCTGTTAGAGAGTGTTTATTATTGTTATTAGTTTCTTTGTTATATGGGACTAAGTGTCTTGGCCCATTAGGGTTTAATTGTGTCTTGTACGCTTCCCTATTCTCCTATATATAGGAGCAGGGTTTCTCCTATCTAATACAACAACTAGACGTCTTTTACTTTCTAAGATGGTATCAAAGCAGAGATCCGAAACCCTAGCCATCAAGTAAAAAGAAACAAAGAGAGAGCAGTAGCCGGCGGGCGGCCCCTTCTTCATTCTTGGCCGCCCGCAGGCCATGTCCACTCATCAATCTATGGCATCTGCAGCTCCTTCCTCTCCTTTTTCTGCTGTTGACGCTCCTCCTATTGTTTCTACTTGACTGGAGATTGTTGCCCCATGCTTCTCTATATCATTTCTTTCATTTTCTATTGCTCCGGGTGCCCTTTCCTTCAGATCTGGCGTACTACTACAGTACATTACTGTAGCATGGTGGGATTTTGGGAGCTTCCAGTCCTCTCCTTCATGGTCTCTGCCAGCCTCCAGTGCACCCCTTCTCTTCCTCAACGCCTTAGCGGCTTCTAGGATAGGGAGAAGTCTTCTACATGCCTTGGAGAAGAAGTTATTGCATCTTTTTTTTGCCGTCTGTACAGGTTTGTCCCTGCTCTTGATCTCCGGCTCGATTACGGCCTACTAAGGTGTTGCCTCTCCTTAGGACCTGCTCCATTTGGGTCGTCTATGTCTTGAGCATCTCCTACCCTAGCTGCCAAACAATCAGATCTCTATGGAATGAGCTGGAGTTTCATTTTCTAATCTCTATGCTGCCGTTGGTACTGTAGCAACGTGTCTGCTGCACAATATTTTTTTTCTGATGTTTTCCTAACTGAGTGCTCTCCTTTTCTGCTATTGGTTTGAAATACTTTGGCCTTTAAGCCCTCTACTGCTGCTGCAATTGTGTTGCTTTGTTTTTCTTTTTTTGCTGCTGCTACAAATACCATTTATTTGTCGCTGCTACTGCTCGAATGCTATTTCTGGTAAGATGGTTGCCTCGGATAATCCGCACACCATGGTCCACATTTTGATTATGTGAGGTTTTACACCACTTGCAACTCTTTTGTTTGATTTCCTAAATCCAGTGGAACTTGTGTTTGTCCACCCCAACCGTTGATCTTCTCCGTGGTTGGTGTGAGGGGGAGAAACGGAGAAGAGATGAAGAAAGAAGAAGAAGAATTCAGTTATGCTGCTACATGGATCTTCATGCCACTTATACTACTGATATATGGATCCTTTTGTTACTATATGGTGCTCATTTTTCTTCTATGTGGATCCATCTATTGTTATGTGGCTTGTTCATGATTGTGTTGTTGTTATATTAAATTTTCTCCTGCTATTATTGATTATTCATTATCTACCTCGAACGTTGCTATGAAGTTACATATTTGGACGTCATTGATACTACTTGTGCTATGATTAGCACATTTTACCTGTTGCTTTGTGCTTTTGCACTATCTATTTTCCGTGCTCTAATTTGCACGTTGACTTTCTAGTGTGGACCAGCACTCTCTGAAATCTGTGAACCAGCACTCTCTGGACTTTGACGCCCACTACTGTGATGAATATTTTATGAAGAGGGAAGATGATGAAGACTTTTGTTGTGACTTTACATGGAGCTCGTCTACATTGCATACTAGAGTTATTTATTTGCTTGCTACTTTGTACACTGGTCTTCTATCTGCCTACGTCGTCGACTTACTGCTCTTGTGTGCCAGCACTTTCTGGCTCGTCCGTGCTCTGTTTCGCACGTTGACCTGTCCGTACTTTATTTGTACGTTGACTACTACTGCTACTGTGATCCAGCACTCTTTGGGCTCTGCTACTCTGCCACTGTGACCCAGCACTCTCTGTGTACTACGACTACGACTTTGATGAAGACCTTGGTGCCTATCAGCTATTCCATCTTTTGCTCCAGATGATTGTGATGTTGCTTATTTCTGCTCCAGATGATCGAGAAGCTTTTGCGACCTACCTGCTTGCTTGGAGTATCTACTTAAGGGGGAGTTTCTGAGTGTTTGAGTGTTTGAGTGCTTTAATGTAATATTGAGGGGGAGAAATTTCTTGTATGGGCTTGGTTTATCCTTTTATTTCTTTCTCTTTGTTTTTTAGTCTGACTCTCTGTTTGCAAGCTGATTTGGGATTCTCCCAACTTCAGCTTGAGGGGGAGTGTTAGAGAGTCTGTTTATTATTGTTATTAGTTTCTTTGTTATATGGGCCTAAGTGTCTTGGCCCATTAGGGTTTAATTGTGTCTTGTACGCTTCCCTGTTCTCCTATATATAGGAGCAGGGTTTCTCCTATCTAATACCACAACTAGACGTCTTTTACTTTCTAAGAGCATCAACATATGCGTGAATGCCTGAGGCAGCCCAAACTACAAAATCGGGCTTAATGATGAGGATCCTACCCAAAGCCCAGCTACGTTCATAGGCAGGAGGCAGCCCAGCTCTGAAACTACTTGTGGACAGTTCAGTACCACGCCACACCTAAACTGCCTAACATTTTGGTGATTTCTTGAATAGAGAAAGGAGAGGTTCGGAATTCTTACCATCTCATTGTATATTCGAAGGCGCTCTTTTACCACTTCTTCAGTGTCATCTGCCCTGGAAATGAGCTTTGATACACATCTTTCAGGAGGGAGAAGAGGGGCCATATAAATTGCAGGCATGCCATTCTCACTCCTGACATCAATACAAGCAACGTTAAAGTTTTTTCCACATTGGCTACAAATCCTCCTCCCTAGACACTTCTGAACTAGAACATCTTCTCGGATTTTAAGATTCACCACAAGGTCTATGTCCAGGATTTTATCAAGTATTTCCTGAAGAAAACAATAAATAAGAAAATAGAAAGGGAAGTGAATTTTGAGGCAATATTTTAATTCTAAAGAGAAGGAAAGTCCCAAAAGTCAAATAGTAATATACCTATATATTTAGATATATAATAAAAACTTACAAGAAATCAAAATTATGTCTACATTTCTGTAATGAAGAAAAATATAAATTATTAAACTGGGTCAGGTTAACTTGGGAAACTGCTTTGATTAAGAAAAAACTGAGGATAATGCATATATCTACCCTATTGCTAGGGATAGAGCACCAAGAGCCTAAGTAACTATTCTGATAACAAAGAGCGGCCTTCATAGCTATTCAAATTGATAATCTAACTGTAAAGAATAAGATTAGATTGAATGCAATGAGATGAATACAAGACTGGACGCCCTCTCCTTTATATAGGAGAGGGGAGACGCCCTAAGACTTAGGACGCAAGTAATCTAAACGGGCTGAGATACAAAAGCCCACTAACTAATTAACCTATTAACTAAATAGGCTAATATAGACTCTCTAACACTAACTAATCTCAAGTTTAAAATTCAATAGGAAATATATTATTCTGTTTTCTGAAACATGATATCCATAACATATACAGAATACATATCAACTTTGACCTCATTTGAGATCCATATGCTCAGTTACTGTGAGATTCAAGGCTAATATATGTTCCTTTCTTCTTCACTTGACATGAGTATTTAAGCTAAGCCTGAAGTGGGCTGAACTTGACTTGCCGCATAGAAAAAATTGAAGCCATGGTAAAGAAACAGAATCGGATACAGTCATTATGTGTGTTCTGTGCAGGGCAATGAATTTTATTTACCTAAGAAACAGAAGGAGCATAGTAGAGCTTATGGGAAGTCCAGAAGGTTTGGACCATAATCAGACAAAGGCATAACTCAAGTCTTTGGCATTACAATCATCCCTTCATCAGCTTATACAAGCCTTTCCTTTCTGTGAAAATCACCAACCAATGATTATGTGCAAAGGTTTAAGTGTGGAGGCAGCCAGTTCCAAGCCATGGTAAAGTAAAAGTGTTGGCATCAGGTTGCCATAAAAAACCATAGTTTTACATAACATAAAAGACATAGTGAAAACTGTAAAGCAGACAGAATTTATAAACAAAATCATCATCAATTGCTCAATGACACGTAGGCAACCAACTATTTAGAACTAACTTGTCTTGTCTGTATCTGTATAATAATGTTATACTCCTAAAACTCAACTAGTGATACCAAATGCTCTGTTTATAGCACAACAGCTCGAAATGTGCTCCAAATAGTTTTTAAATTGCCAGCCAAGTGCAGAGAAAGGAAAAATTGTAAGAGTATATATAAGCAACCTTCTAAAGGATGAAATAATCTAATTCCATATAGCTGGGGTGAGCAAGTAAAACAGGATTTAGTTTGGGACATAACTCATTGAACGCAGTATAGAACCAGACAGTTTTACATGTTGTATTCCCAGGTTCACAGAGAATATAAGATGCAGATTTCTGAGAAAGAAAAAAACTAGTAAGAGTATATTTATGAGAAACCTTGTCATGGATGAAATAATCAAACTCCATATGTTTGGAGTGAGCAAGTAAAACAGGATTTACTTTGGGATGTAATGCACTCAAATTACCACAGTATAGAACAAACAGTTTTGGATGTTGTATTCCCAAGTTCTCAGAGAATATAAGATGCCCAGGTGAGACCACTTTATTTGGAAATGAAGGCTCTATAGTCTTGCTTTCATGCTGACCTTGCAATCACAGGTTGCTTCTTAGATGACCAAGAAAAGCAATTTTCTTCTAGAAAAGAGCAAACCCAATAGTAGTGATGGGATCCAGCACATGCTGCATCGCTAAAGCACAAGATGTGAAGTCACTGTCACCAAGAAGTTGAATGCCCATGTGAGGTATAACTGTCACATATCCTAGGATCTTCACAACTAAAGCATATTGATCAAACTTACACATATCCTAGGATCTTAGAAGCATAGTGATCAATTGTTGGAATAGACAAATTGATATCCACATTTAGAACATTGGGAAATTTAACCTAGTGTCTGTCCAATATTGTAAACAACACGAAATTGGCTATATAAGTGGGGATCATAAAAATCTGGGCAGCAATATTCTTGTTAAAAGATGAGAAGATAGTAGAGATGGATTTTTGCAGTGCTTATAACAGCTTTTTAGAAGAATTTCAAAAGTATAATTAGATTGATTTAGAAATAAATCAAAAATGCATACATGACTAATCTGATCAAGAAGTTGTGCGCCAAGCTGAGATCTCTAATAGCATTATGTGTGATTGGGAGCCAACTAACGAAAATGATCCATTCACAAAAAGTATGCCCATACAATCACCCTAGGGTTGGTATTTGTAACTAAATAAAACTAAAATCCTAATGATGTGGCATTTGTGACTAATTGCCTTGCTAATGACCAAAGTATATGTGAATGTATGTTGCTTGCAATGCAACGTGTGTGAGGGTTCAAGACCACTCACCCTTTTATTAATAGAACTGGAGAAATTACATAGAGGTCCAGCAATATATAGAAATTACAAATAATAGAATATAAAGAGATATATTAACACTCCCCCTCAAGCTGGAGCGTACACATCGTGTATGCCCAGCTTGTTGCAAAAGCTCTGAAATGTTGCTGGACTCAATGGCTTTGTGAGGACATCTGCAAGTTGATCTTCAGATTTGACATGCGGAGTCACCACCTTGCCATTCTTGATTTGATCTCTGATGAAGTGGCAGTCAACCACTATATGTTTAGTGCGCTCATGGAAGACTGGATTCTTAGCAATGTAGATAGCAGCCTGATTGTCACATTTGAGCTCTATGGGAGACGAAACAAAAATCTTTAACTCAGAAAGTACATATTGAACCCACTACAACTCGCAACAGGCATGAGTCATTGCTCGATACTCAGCTTCCGTGCTTGATCTAGCCACACATTCTGTTTTTTACTTTTCCAGGTGATAAGGTGATTTCCCAGAAACATGCAATACCCCGAAGTAGACTTCCTGTCATTTAGATTACCAGCCCAGTCTGCATCTGCATAACCAGTAAGAACGAGAGTAGGCACAGGAGTCTTGGGTCTATAGTAGGTGATCCCCTTACCAAGTGCACCCTTCAGATATCTCAGAATACAGCAGATTGCCATCCAATGTGACTGTTGTGGTGAGCTCATATGCTGACTCACCACACCTACAGCAAAAGAAATATTAGGGCGAGTAACTGTCAGGTATATCAGTTTCCCAACAATTTTCCTATAACAACATGAATCAGGATAATCAGTACCATCAGACATCTCCTTCACATGATAGTCCATAGGAGTAGACATAGGCTTGGATTCACTCATGCCAGCTTCCTGCAGTAAATCCAGCACATATTTCCTCTGAGACAAATCAGTACCTTGCATGAGATCTAAGTACTTCAATGCCCAAAAAATATCTCAGTTTGCCCAGATCCTTTGTATGAAAGTGTCCCTACAATCCTTCCTTTGCACGTGATATGCATGTAGAATCACTGTCAGTGATAACTATATCATCAACATATACAGCAATAATGATGGATCTAACAGAAGAGCTAGAATAAAATAAGGAGTGATCAGTCACAAAACGAGAGAAGCCCATCTTTAGTACAACATCACTGAACTTGTCAAACCAAGCTCTAGGAGATTGTTTCAACCCGTAGATGGCTTTCTTCAATCTACACACCTTCTGACACTCCCCCTGAGCAACAAAACCAGGAGTTTGCTCCATGTACACCTCTTCTTGTAGATTACCATGGAGAAAGGCATTCTTGACATCAAGCTGAAATAGAGGCCAGTCAAAGGTAGTAGCCAGAGAGATAAGAATTCGTACTGAATTCAGACGAGCCACTGGTAAAAAGGTCTGAAAGAAATCTACTCCATATGTCTGAGTATAACCTTTTGCCACCAGTCTAGCCTTCAACCTCTCAACTGAACCATCTGGATTATGTTTTACTATGAATACCCATCTTCAGCCCACAACATTTTTCCCTGGAGGTAAGTCAATAAGATCTCATGTGTTGTTTTGTAGAAGAGCAGACATTTCCATATGCATCGCCTGTTTCCAGCTAGGTTCTTTCATAGCATCAAGATGAGTTCATGGAATGACCACAGAATCAATCCCAAGAGAAAATGACCGGGCCTGCTTGGATAATTTCGACAAACAACACACATTTGCAATAGGATGTCGAATAGTACAGGAATGAGTACCTTTGCGAACAGCAATGGGAACATCAAGGTCAGATGGTTCTGCAGAGATCTCTTGAGTAGAGGAAGATGGGGAAGGCTCAGAGACTAGAGTCGCTACCTCCTCTGGATCCTTCCTGCCTCGTCTGCTATAAACATGTTGATATTGTTGAATTAATGGATCACCTGCTGGCTTCTCATCCTGAATGACAGTATAGTCAGGAATGATAGGTGGCACTCTCTCACCAATGTCTGATGGTGGCACTCTCTCACTTTCACACAATTGCTCCCCCCTACTCGGATCACTCGAGAAATATGGTGTGAATTCATGGAAAGTTATATCCCGAGACACAAACATACGGTGGAGTCTGGGACAATAACACTTGTATCCTTTGCTAGTGTTGGAGTACCCAAGAAAGAGAGTCCTAATAGACGTAGGAGATAATTTATCAGCCTTAGGATCAAAATTGTGGACAAAAGAGGTACACCCAAACACTCTGAGAGGAAGAAGGAAAGGTTAACCTTTTGGATGTAAGACAGAAAAGGGGGTATGTCCTTGAAGTACTGAAGAGGGTTGCCTGGTGATCAGGAAACAGGCAGTAAGTAAAGTATCAGACCAGAACCTCTTAGGGACATTGGATTGAAACATAATGGTCCTGGTAATATCAAGAAGATGACGATTTTTACGCTCAACTACTCCATTTTGTTGAGTGTGAGGACAAGACGTACAATGAATCATCCCGACAGAGCTACCGAAATCAGCCGTAGCAGTTTGAACATATTCCAAGGCATTATCAGATTGAAGAATTTTAATATTGCAATCAAATTGAACTTTTATTTATTGATGAAAATGCTTGACAATAGATAACACAGACTCTCTACTCTTTAATAAATAAATCCATGTCATGCGAGAAAAATCATCCACAAAGGAAGTAAAATAGCAAAAACCATTATAACTATTGGTCTTTACAGGACCCCAAACATCACTGTGGACTAACTCAAAGGGATAAGATGCATGTTTATTGACACGATTGTGATAAGACAGTCTATGATGTTTTCCCAATTGACAGGACTGACACTCTAATGAAGACACTTGGGATAACTCAGGTTCTAATTTCTCAAGCTTTCCAACAACGAATGTCCATATCTGTAGTGCCACAGTAAGGGAGAACCGCTCAAAAGGATAGCCGGAGCAGAAGCAGATACTTGGCGAGGCAGACTGTCACCGTGGAAGAGGTAGAGATCACCTTTCCTAGGCCCCCCCCACCAATCGTCCTCATACTCTTGAGATCCTATAATACAAAACAAGAAGGCCCAAACGTCACTGTACAGTTCATAGTATCAACTAATTTTGCAACATAGAGAAGATTAAAAGGAAATGCAGGCACATAGTGAACATATTTAAGATTAATTTTAGGAGTCAGAGAAACAGATCCACTTGCTAACATTCTCCTCACTGAACCATCTGCTATGGTCACAAATTTGCAAGGAATATGTGAGTCAATGGAGTGAAGTAGTCTCCTCATACCGGTCATATGTTGTGATGCTCCAAAATCAACCACCCATGAAGAAGTTGAACCAGAAGCCAGTAGGGAGGTAGCTTGATTACCAGTGGTAGAAGCCAGATTTGCTGCAAAAGAAGAAGATCCCACACTCATATGTTGTGTAGCCAGAATAAATTTATCATATTCTTCCTTTGTGAGTGTGATGCCAGAAGAACCAAAACTTGATGCAGATGGCTCAGACTCAGCAGTACTTGCATAGTTTGTTGCCCCCACAGGTGGTGCAGCAGGTCTTCCATGCTTCTTCCAACATTTCTCAATAGTGTGTCCAGGTTTGTCAGAAGGTGCACTTGGATGTGTTCCACGTCCTCGTCCCATACATGTGTGGCCTCCTCAAACTGCAACGGGCTACAGATGCATGAGAATCTCCAAAAGGCAAGAAGTTTGTAGAATCAACTGGTTCAAAATTTGATTGTAGAATTCTCGAGTAGGCTTCTTCCAGGCTAGGAAGTTTGTCAGAAGTGAGGATGCCACTGTGGGCTGAACTGCAAGACGAATTCAGACCCGATAGAAACTTTGCAGTAATCAAGTCATCTTTGTCTTTGACTTGTTCTTGGACAGTCACTGGATGGTAGAAGCTCAGCTCCTGAGCAATATCTTGGATCACTCTGAAATATTCTTCTAAAGGTTGTCTCCCTGTCGTTCGGCGAATAGGCGATCATATATCATAAACAGACGAAGAGAATTCTTTTCCTGAGAGTAATGCTTCTTCACAGCATCCCATATGTCTTTGGCAGTAGTATAGAACATGAATCTAGTAGCAATAGCAGGTTCCATGCTCCCCCATAGCCATGTCTTCACCAGACTATTATGACGCTTCCATTCAGCATAGCCTTTATCAGTAGAAGCAGGAGGATCCGAGTCAACATGTCTTGCTTTATCTCGGGATTCTAACACTATATGGACAACATTCATCCACAAGAGATAATTTTTTCCAGTAAGCTTGATGGAGGGGATAGGCGACATCTCGTTGTAGATAGTAGATGCCTTGGTATCCTCCATAATTCAACGGAGAGATAGAGTGACAGAGAGATACACGTCACAGAAGATCAGAGAGTAACGGAGAGATATACGTCACGTCAAATGATTAGATATGTTTCTGACGCATCCACAGCCCCCAATCGAAAATTCCCTAATCACACATGGAGGAGATGTGATTAGGAATTTCCTAAGTACGGACAGAGCCTCCGGTATGAAATTTTAATGAGCAGTTTTGCGCAGAGGCTGCCTTCGGAAGCAACTGGAGGAACCGGGGGCTGCTGGCGGCCCGTGCGCCTGCACTGAGCCGGCGGCTGCTGCTGCCGCTCCTAGTAGCCGGCAGCAGTTGGCGGCCACCCTGGGAGGCGGCGATGGGTGCTGCTGGGAGGGGCGACTCTGGCGGCTAGCCTTGGGCGGCAGCGCTGAGTGCTGCCCGAAGGGGCGGCGCCGGCGGCTAGCCTTGTAGCTGGCGGCGGGTGGCAGCGTGGAGTGGATGAGAGGAGAGAGAGATAGGTGGCGACTGTTCGGATGAATCCTAGCAACCTTGCTCTGGTACCATGTGAACGTATGTTGCTTGCAATGCAGTGTGTGTAAGGGTTCAAGACCACTCACCCTTTTATTAATAGAACTGGAGAAAATATATAGAGGTCCAACAATATATAGAAATTACAAATAATAGAATATAAAGAGATATATTAACAGTATACTTACTCAAAAATTCTTAATAAAATATAGAACTTACAATTAAGTCCCTAAAATAAGTAAAAGATCCCTGCTAAAAAAAAATCCCTAAATTCACTAAATGATTACTAATGGGCTGTCTCAAGCTATATTGGGGAATGCCAAGCCTGAGGATGAGCCAAGAATACATATTATCGTACATCATCTCCGCCCCACCTCCCAACTTAGACAAACGAGCATCTGGTAAAATAGGTGGTGACTTATGAATGTCAGTCCATGGTAGCCTCCAGGGGCATGTCTTGTAGGATGCATTACAATGTACTTACCAACTGAGAATGCCAACAGAAAAGACAATTACAAATCTAGAACGAGTAAGTGTTGGTAAAACTGTCATGCTATACTCAGGAGTCATTTCGCAACAATCGAGCCAAGATGATATGTGCTAAGATGTAGGGAAGTACGTTACACAACATCGTATTAACAAAGACACCATGATATGAGAACATAATGTAGCATTTATGTGTGAAACATCGGTTAAACTTTGTGTATCCACCACTAGTGGTATGGAGACTGATGGGGCACAACCCAAAGACTCGGATGGATGTAGCAAAGTTGGCATTAGGCGCAACGCCACTATTGATGTTGACCACGCATGTACATCCTTCACTCCCAACCTTAAAGAAGAAGATGTTGGTACGGCAGGGCTCAGATGTGCCCACTTTTTTAGGCTTGGACACACCATGGCCACAGTTTGGACACATCATGGACACGCACGCCCAACCCAATACCCTATATAAAGATTGTATAAATAGCATGTCTCCTCTCTCCCTCTAAGTTCTAACATGCCACGAGTAGGTCTCCTCCCCCCTCCTACTCCTACTAGCTATAGATAATTATCTATTATACTTCATTTTTCTAAACATAATTCATCATTCTTATAAAGACTTATAGGAATTTGATGTGCAACTTTATTATAATTTAACATTCTCCATTTATACTTATTTCATTTCCTATTGCAAATGAATTCTAGATTAATTATCCTTTACATATAATGGTTGATTCTTAATGTAAACACACTTGTTGTTTCATCATTTTTCTTATTATAAGATTTGCATTCATATCAAAACAGATTGGGTTTGATTTTGACTTTCTTTTGTTTGCTTTTGATATATCTAACATTGTGACTTACTATACAGATTTGGATCGATAGATATTATTTGTACCAATTTAATGTTATATATGTGTATGTATATGCATATATGTGTACATGTATATGTATATGTATATGTATAATCTATATGTATGTGTGCGTGTGTTTCATGTCCAATGTTGTGTCGGTGTCCTACATTTTACAAAAATTGTAGTGTCCCACATCCATGTCCATGTCATGTCATGCGTTCATGTTCGTGGACATGCTTCCTAGGGCACCACCTACGTGGGCTACGCTATGCGCGAGAGATGCCCAAGTCTAGGCGCCTAGACCCTAGTGGACTGGTGGGTGTCTAGGGCCTTTTTAGCCCGATATAGGTTTTTGGCACCAAATAATGTCAAAGACAAATGAAAGTTTGTCAAACTATGTCACGTAAGATCATTTTCGTGCTAAATTGGGTTGGTTTATATTTGATTAAAGTCAATTTAGGCTTGGTTTGCTAATTAGGTCTGATATAGGTCAAATTAGAGTGAGTTATATCTAGCTTCAGTCACATTAAGTTTGACATGTGTAAATTTAGAATCAAATATAATATACTTAGTATAATACATATATAAACATATCTAAGAAAATAAAAAATGATCATAAATTGATAAAATTAACTTAACAGCTAGTTTTCTAGACGGCGGCGCCTGGCTGCTTAGGCGATCACGCTCCCAAGTCCTGGAGGTCACCGCCTAGACACCTAGACAAGTATGTTATGAACATGGTATAATCTTTTATATAAGTATGGGAAGTACAGCCAATAACCCATTTACACAAGGTGAGACTAAACAAATGAGACATGTATACGTACAGTAGTACACTAATATGATACCTATCCTAATAATATCAAAGAATAATAAAATTAGGGATGTCATTTATGTAGAGAAGAAAGAAAAAGAAGGTGCCAGAGTGCCCATGCTTTCAGATAAATAAAAAAGAAGGTGCCAGAGTTCTCATGCTTTCTGATAAATAAAAAGAAGGTGCCAGAACCCAGAGTAGAGAAGAGGTAGGAAGAATCCTGTATCAAGAAGCCCATGTATCCAAATGGTAAAAGAAAAGGAAGACAATAGGGTGATGTGTTTTGAATCTTTTGATTTATATTAGAAACAGAAAGAATAAAAACACAGCTTATTGCACTTCTACTACAAGAGTCTGTCCACAATCGATGATTAGCCCACGGCCTTGGGACATACATTATCGGTAACATCAGCTTTGGCAAGCTTTTCCTTTCTGTTATAGCAGAGAGACTAAAGCAGATAGAATTGACTATCAAATCAATTACAAATCGCCCAGCTAATGACATAGACAACTAGCGTATGTTGGCTGGGTAGTAGTTCTACAAACATAACATTTCAAAAGCAGGAACTTTATAACAAAAAGAAAAGGTGGGTGATATGTGAGGCTTAAACCAATACCTGGTTTTAATGACTTCCGAACCTACCTTTGTAATATGGCAAGCTAAATATGCCATCCAAGTGTATTGGCAAAGCAGGACTCTGGACTTCTACTTCAATTGACTAATATATACCAATCTGAACAGTTAAGAGTTATGGCATACCGGCCCGCCTAGTGAAGGGTACATATGAACAAACTTCAAAGTAGCAACAAGAACCCGAGGGTGGTGAAGGAATTTATATTGGCACGTGGTCAACTGGGGAGGTGATAGAATAGACTGTAGCTAATATTAGGAAAATATCTAGAGACCTAGAACCACTTTGGAGTTTACCCTGGAACGCTAAGAAGTTTCAATGAATACCGCAGCATGAACCATCGTTCGGATGCTAACATCAGCGGCAAACTAATGCCTTACCGCTTGCTTAATTGTCCGTGGAAATCCGTCTAGAATGAATCCAGATTCTCCCTTGGCTTCACCGATCTCAAGCCGTTTGGATAGCAAGCCGAATATGATGTCATCCGAGACCAGCTTTCCTTCGTTAACAATCCCAGTCAGCTGCAGAAAAGCAAACATGGCTGAATGCTTAATCAAGAAGAAAATCTGGACACAAGATGATAGGGCCTCATCTATATCCACCTCCATGAAAAATTGGATATTTCCTCACGATCACAATATTCCCGGGGAGATATAGCGGTAATACTCCGAAAAGGTTTACGATCCTCTTCGAAAGAAGACAAAAGAAACGGTGGCGCAACGACAAATGGCGGACCTTTTCTGCCAGGGGACCAGTCGAGTTCAGCTCCTCTCGGACGAGATCTCCTGTGGCGATATGGGCGACGTCGAGCAGCTGGGAGAGCCGGCTCGCGTATGTTCCCTTCCCCACGCCGGGGCTCCCTAGGAAGATCCACTGCACGTTCCTGTCAATCAATTCTTTCCGCTGGGATCCAGGCGTAGGATCGACCCCTGCCTGAGCAGTTGGAGGAGACCAAGATCCCCTGTCGGCCTCAAACGCCGAAGAAGACGACCACCTGCGGAGTGCAAAGGAGCTAGTGCCCGCCACAGTGGAGCATGAGAAGATGCGTGAACGGATAAGCCGTCCGACGGCCGCCATTGGGTGGATGTACTGGCGGCGGAGCCACACGGGAAGGAAGGTACAGCGGGAGCAGAGTTCGGTTCAAGGTGGGAACACAAGAACTTCCTCCCACTGTTTTCTCAGTAGGAGTGGCATAAAAGTGAGCCAAACAATTAAGCCGAACTAGCCCGAACGGGGGAGTATGATTTGGTTTGGAGGCAACGGTTCAGTTGCACGAATAGATGATATTAGTCTCATTTCAGTCAGACTATGAAGGGTTTGATGCATTGGTGATGAGGTAGAACTTAGCTTATAGATCTAGATAGGGTTATTTTCTTGGACTTACATATTATTTAGACTAGCAAAGGTGTAGAGCAATGACGTGCCAACCCATCTGTAAACTTTTTTTTCTGTGGCACAACCCATCTGTAAACTTGAGGTCTCGCTATTGGCCGCTAGAGAGTTGTATAGAAAATTGAATTTGCACATCAATTTTTCAGTGTTAGGTGTGTCGCGTTTTGGCTGCCCGAAATTTTTTATCCATTGCCCGCCGAACTGGGTCGGCCGCTACCGAACTCATTGTCGAACAAAGCCATATTATAGAGTCCTACAAAATTGCTCCCTCATTTGGACTTCAATTACGCATAGAGATAGGAATGGGCGTATGCAACATCTTTTGATATAGCATAGGCACTAACATGCATATGTAATTATACGTAATGAATATACTAGTAACCATGTAGGTTTTTTTTATAGGAAGCAGACAAGTTTCATTATGGAGGAGTCATATAACATCTACATGAGGAGGAAGATAAACTAAAAGACCACATGAAGACGCAGAGCAGATACAAACTATCACAAAAACTCATATCAAGATATGACAAAAATAATGATGCATAGATCCCTCGTCTCCTTCGCTGGCTAACTCAACTTTCTATGAGGATATGACTTGTAACTAAGATGAAGAAAAATTAGGGACACTTAACTCGAACGGTTAATCACTTAAAAGTCATTCTAAAAAATTCATTACAGGTTATTCATCGTTGAGTTACAATCTCGACCGGTCCTTAATGGATTTTGAGGATGACTTTGATTTGGTCGAGTTGCACATCATATAACTCAACTCATCCATCTGCATGCCAAAACTAATTTAATAGTTTAAATTGGCTTTATCGCATAGTGTGACCGATCGAGTTATCTTTATTTAAACTCGATCAAATGTACTGTATGGAAAATACAGAAAAAGTAAATCTAATCGTTAGAGTGTAGCAAAACTTAAAATTATATTTGTTGCAACCCTCCAAACGGGTAAAAAATGTTCATAAGTGTTCCCACACTCTAGTGGACACCCTCTGTTATAAATAAGACATCTTGGAGTTCATTCTAATGTTTCTCCTTCATGCTATTCAAGCTCTTTGATGTAGTTGAGTACATCCAGTTCACTTGAGCCCCTTTCTCTCTCTTGATTATACTTCAATTTGTCATTATGAGTGAGATAGGATATGTGTGAGAGAGATACTTCATTGTATGCTTGTAAAGCTCTCAAAGCTTCTCCTTTCCCAACCCCTTTTTTCAAGTTCAAGTTGATGAAAACTTCTCAAAGTGAAGGAGAAGGTGTAAACTTCTTCAAGCTATAAAAAAAGGTGCATCAAGCTTCTCCGAGTGGAGGAGGAGGACAAGGCAGAAGATCCAAGGAGTTGTAAATCCTTCAAGGTAAAAGACTCGGTGCAAGAAGGGGATCTCCTTGGTGAAGGCATCCAGCTGCTTTCCAGAGTGGGTAAGACCTTGGTGAGGTAGAAAACTAACTCTCGGATAGGTAAGATCTTAGTTGTAAGGTTTTTGGCTCCCTTGGCCTTAAAGGAAAGCTAAGTATCCTTGTGTTGGAAAAGTAAGGTCATATATTATAACTCTTATAAGTGAATATAAAGAGTAGACATGGTTAAGAAATTCTAGAGTTTGACCTCTCTAGGTAATGGACCGTTTCTCTCCTAGTTAAGAGAGTGGAACCACTCTAAAATAGCTTGTTCACTTAGTTGCTTCAATTTCTCTCATCCTTGTTGTGCATGTTCAGATTGCCATCAAATTCACTATTTGCAAGTATGCCTATTTGAAGTAAATTGAAGGTCTAACTATTTTTTTGCAAGTTTTGAAGCTCTATTCACCCCCCTCTAGAGCCCTCTGATCCAACATTTCCTACTTTTTATCCTAATCAATAAATACATAGAGTCAAAATTAGTGCACCATTTTTTAATCAATGTATCATAGTAGATATTAGCTTATTGGAGTGACTCTTTTCAAAACAATTTAAGTTCCCAGAAAAGCTTGTTGTATACTAAACAAGATAGAAATTGTGACATGAAAAAGAAATGTGTTTCTCTTGGTCTTGTTCAATTTAACTCAATAAGTTTCATCTCAGATCTCAAATACACATGATCTCTTATTTAATCTATATATCACTTCTAGGTTTATATAATGTTTCTATTTTTATTGTAAAATAGAACTATGGCGGAGCCGCAGGCGAACGAGGAGGTGATTCCAGTGGTGAACGATGAGGCGACTCCGGTGATGTCTGAAGTAGAGCTGGGGCCTAGTTCTGCTCAATCTGGTACCTTGCAGGAAGGCTTTGTGGAAGATCTGTCAAATGTGGCGAAGATCAAGGATCCGGGAAAGGGTAATGGCATTAGATCTGGGGCAGTCGGAGTCTCGCCGACGGCCAAATCCTGGGATGATCTGGTGTCATCGAAGAAGACTACATTTGCAGATTCCTTCAAGAAAGTGGAGATCCATATAGAGAATGGTAAATTGATCTACCCGAAGTCCATAGCATACAGGAACATTCAGAAATGGAGCTTGGCGGCAGCGGCATACATAGTGGGGATGAATCCACATTGGCCATCTCTGGTGCAGTTTCTCGCTCAGCTGTGGAAAGTGAAGGGGTCGCTGGAGATCAAATCAAGGGGAAAAGGGTTTTTTCATCCTTCTATTCTCCAATGAAGAAGACCTGGCGACGGCGCTGGATGGGGGACCGTGGTTTATTGCTGGGAAACCATTGATTATCAAAAAATGGGAACGAGGGGAGCCCCTGGAGAAGGTAAGAATGACAGAGATTCCGATATGGCTGAAAATATTTGATCTACCTCTAGAGCTATGGGATGATGAGATGTTCATGAGGATTGGCTCGTTTCTTGGAAAGCCCCTTCGAACAGATTCATTGACTACAGATCTCGCTCGGCTGGAATATGCTAGGCTACAGGTGTTGATAGATGCAGATTTTTCCTTCCCTGAATCGATTGAGCTCCAATGTGAGGATGGGCAGGTTGACAGAGTCAGGTCTGAGTACGAATGGAGACCTGATATCTGCAGTTTGTGTGGTAGCTTTGGCCATGAGTCGGGTCTCTGTGTTGTAAAAGAGAAGACGGCGGTGCCATCTGTGAATCATCCAATAAAAAAGCAAGTGTGGTTGCCAAAGAAGAAGAGTCGTATCACCGCCACTGAAGAAGAACCTAAAATTTTTAGTGATGCAGTGGAGGACATATCTCTTGTGGGCGTTGGTCTGGTCTTGGTGGTGGGAGAGGAAGTGCCATATGTACAAAGGCAAGCTTCGCAGCAGAACATGATTACTCAATCTCCTTCACCAGTCTGGGAAACATAGAGAAGGAGATCCAAATCTCCTCCGAGAGTGGCCTCAAAGCCTTTGTCAGTGGCAAGGAATGTCCAAATATCCCTAAACAAATTTTTGTTGTTGGCAAACTTGGGTGAAGGTGCAGGTGGGAGTGGCAATACGTGTAGTGAATCTTCTTCTCTTCCCAATGGATAGTCCCCTATCTATCATGTCTTGGAATGTCAGGGGCATCCACAACAAGCTCCATGGCGTTCGCAAGGAGGTGAGGAAGCACAAACCGGATATCTTGATTTTGTTGGAATCTAGATTAGATAGCAAGGATGTTAAGGGTGTTGTAGATTTCTTGTGGCCTGATGTTGATTATATTGATAATGCGGCATACTACTCTTATACTAGAATCTTGATTCTTTGGAAGAATCCTATGTTTAATATCATCAAGGAGGCTGAAGGGGATCAATTCATACATACTCGTTTGGCTATTGGGGATATAAGGTTCTGCTTGACGGCTGTGTATGGGGCTAATGGTGATTTGGACAGGGATAATCTGTGGAATTCTCTGAAGATGCTTCATAGAAGTGGAGCTCCTTGGGGCTTGATTGGCGACTTTAATGCAGTTAGGAAGAGTGTTGAAAGAGTAGGGAAGAGACCTCCTTCTAAAAGAAGTATGGATGCTTTCAATGATTTCCTGATTGATACGGGGCTGTTGGAGGTTAATTTCAAAGGCAATTTCTTTACTTGGGATAGTAAAAGCAAAGTGGGGAATAGTACGTTCTCAAAGATTGATAGATGTCTCTGTGATGATGCTTTTTTAGCCCTCTTCCCTTCTCTATGGGGCGAAGTTGTTCCTAATGTAGTCAGTGACCATTGTAGTTTGGTGTGGCAGCTGAACACTAAGAGAAAAAATAAAACTCCCTTCAGATTTATCAATGCGTGGGTTGTTCAGGAGGGTTTCAAAGATGTTGTTCACAATGCTTGGAATATGGATATAGAAAGTGGAGCTCTGATGCTTAAAGTGTACAGGAAGATTAATAGAGTTGTGTCTGATCTGATTAGCTGGAACAAAACGAAGGTGGGCAACTTTATTAATGTAGATAGGGAGCTAGAATATAAGGCTGTTGCTATTCAGAGAATGGTGGATAGTCAACCTATGAATGTGAATCTTCAAAGGGAGTTGATTGAAGCCAGGAAAAATGCCTTGATCGCCATGAATAATGAGGAAAGCCTTGTTAGACAGAAATCTCGGGTTCTATGGTTGAAGGATGGTAACAAGAATACTAGATTCTTTTATGCTTCTTTGAGAGCTAGGAGGGTGCATAACAATATCTATCTGCTTCATGATGGGGACAATGTTCTTAGAACTCCTGAGGAGATCAGCTTGCATGTGGTGGACTACTTTTCTAAAGTTTTTAATTCAGCTGAGCATTCGGAGGTTTTTTGGTCTGATAATTGGATTCTTCCTAGATTGTCGACTAGTCATTTGGAGTCTCTTGTGAAAATGGCGACTAGGGAAGAAATTTATAAGGTTG
The DNA here is from genome assembly GCA_963693085.1 of Alisma plantago-aquatica. Taxonomy (NCBI): domain Eukaryota; kingdom Viridiplantae; phylum Streptophyta; class Magnoliopsida; order Alismatales; family Alismataceae; genus Alisma; species Alisma plantago-aquatica. Next base: position 1,476,091,276 of record OY856410.1, read on the forward strand.
TAAAAAGCTATAATGGGGACAAGGCCCCTGGTCCGGATGGGTTAAATGCCCTTTTCTTTCAAAGCTGCTGGGATGTTGTTGGTGATGAGGTTTCTAAGGCTATTTTGAACTTTTTTGAAACAGGAAAATTATTGAGTGAATGCAACAAATCTCTTATTGTGTTGATTCCTAAAAAACCAGGGGCGAAAAATCTCAAGGATTTCAGGCCGATCTCCCTTTGCAACGTCATCTTTAAGTTCATCACTAAAATCCTTGCTAATAGGTTGCGGGATGTACTACCGGAGGTGATTGACCTTAACCAGGCTGCTTTCATGAAAGGGAGGAGTATTGGGGATTCTATTCTTCTAGCTAATGAATTACTAAGTACCTTTTCTAATCAAGGTGGGGAAAAGATGTGTGTTAAGGTGGACTTATTGAAGGCGTATGATACAGTTAGAAGAGACTATCTGTTGTTCATTATGCAAAAGATGGGTTTCCCTGGCTGTTGGTTGAGATGGATTTCTTCTTGCTTTGAATCTGCCTCTTTTCAGGTGATGGTGAATGGTATCCCTACTGAATCCTTCAAAGCTAGTAACGGGGTTAGGCAAGGGGATCCTCTTGCCATGTATTTGTTTGTGTTGGCGATGCAGGGGTTATCTTCCCTAGTTAAGTGTTTTGTTAAGGATAAAACAATTAATCCTCTGATGGCTTCTACTGATTTTGGTGTTTCCCATATCCTATTTGCTGATGACCTCCTTCTCTTTTCCAAAGCTAACATGGAGAATGTGAAGGGGATTGCTGAGTTGTTTTCTCAATTTGAGCACATCTCTGGTTTGAAGCTTAATAAGTTGAAAAGCCAAGTTTTTTTTAGTAAGGGGGTCCGGGACACTGAAAGGTTGAGTGATGCTCTGAAAATTCCTTGTTGTTCGCTACCTGTTAGGTATTTGGGCTTACCTCTATTCACTGGGAGTCTTACTAAAGCTCTATGCAATCCGATTGTGGATAAGATGAGGAGTAAGCTTGATGCTTGGAAGAGTAAATTGTTGTCGTTCTCAGGGATAGTCGAATTGGTGATCTCCACTTTGTCTTCGTATCATCTTTTTTGGACAGCAGCTTTCCCCTTGCCGAAAGGGGTTGTGTTGGAGTTGGAGAAGATCATGAGGGATTTTCTATGGAATGATAATGAAAACAAAAGGCATCTGCATACTGTATCTTGGGAGGACATTTGTTTACCACGCAATGAAGGTGGTCTTGGTATTAGACGGATTGAAGACTGGTCCAATGCTGCCTTGCTTAAAAATTTGTGGGATGTGGCTAGAAGCAAGGAATCTTTGTGGGTCAAATGGTTGCATGAAAGGTACATTCAAAACAGTTCTATTTGGGCTGTGGAGAGTAGGTCTAATTCTTCATGATTGTGGAGGAGATTGCTGAAGTTTAGAGATATCCTTAAAAATAAAGTTGACTTCTGTGTGGGTGATGGGAATGTCTTTTTGTTGTGGAAGGACCCATGGCTTCCGGGAAAGAAATCCTTGATTGAGTTGTGTGATAAACAGCAGGTGTATAGGTTTGGTAAGGGGGAAAATTGCAAGATTAGCTCTTGTTTAGTGGATGGAAGATGGTGCTACCCGAATGTTAGAGGAGCTGAAAAGGTGATTAGCATCCTCGAGAGTATTCCTGTTGGTGGTCTTGGAAGTTGTGACAAGATTACCTTCAACAAACGAGGCACCTTTAAGACAAGAGATGGTTGGGAAATCTTCAGAAGATCCAAAGAGTGTGTGTTTTGGGTGAAGTGGACTTGGGATTGTAAAATGCCCAGGAATTGGGCGTGCTTTCTTTGGAAGTTCTTCTTGCATCGTCTGCCTTGTACTAACTTTCTGAAGATGGTGGGTTTTCACCTTGCTACTAGATGCCCGTTATGTCAGGAAGATGAAGATACTACTGAACACTTGTTTTTCAACTGTTCGTTCAGCTCTAATTTGTGGGAGTTTTTTAGGATGAAGTTTGGTGAAGCCGGCTGCTGCTGAAGATCTAATTAAGTTTCGTGGAGATAGGAAATTTTTTGGTACTGCTATTCTTTATCATCTGTGGTTGGAAAGAAATAGCAGGATTTTTGTAGGCAGGTGGATTAAGGCTGCCATTTTATGGGAGAGGGTCTGTAGTGATGCTTACAGTCTCTGTTAGGGTGGAGAGGCAACGGTTCAGTTGCACGAATAGATGATATTAGTCTCATTTCAGTCAGACTATGAAGGGTTTGATGCATTGGTGATGAGGTAGAACTTAGCTTATAGATCTAGATAGGGTTATTTTCTTGGACTTACATATTATTTAGACTAGCAAAGGTGTAGAGCAATGACGTGCCAACCCATCTGTAAACTTTTTTTTCTGTGGCACAACCCATCTGTAAACTTGAGGTCTCGCTATTGGCCGCTAGAGAGTTGTATAGAAAATTGAATTTGCACATCAATTTTTCAGTGTTAGGTGTGTCGCGTTTTGGCTGCCCGAAATTTTTTATCCATTGCCCGCCGAACTGGGTCGGCCGCTACCGAACTCATTGTCGAACAAAGCCATATTATAGAGTCCTACAAAATTGCTCCCTCATTTGGACTTCAATTACGCATAGAGATAGGAATGGGCGTATGCAACATCTTTTGATATAGCATAGGCACTAACATGCATATGTAATTATACGTAATGAATATACTAGTAACCATGTAGGTTTTTTTTATAGGAAGCAGACAAGTTTCATTATGGAGGAGTCATATAACATCTACATGAGGAGGAAGATAAACTAAAAGACCACATGAAGACGCAGAGCAGATACAAACTATCACAAAAACTCATATCAAGATATGACAAAAATAATGATGCATAGATCCCTCGTCTCCTTCGCTGGCTAACTCAACTTTCTATGAGGATATGACTTGTAACTAAGATGAAGAAAAATTAGGGACACTTAACTCGAACGGTTAATCACTTAAAAGTCATTCTAAAAAATTCATTACAGGTTATTCATCGTTGAGTTACAATCTCGACCGGTCCTTAATGGATTTTGAGGATGACTTTGATTTGGTCGAGTTGCACATCATATAACTCAACTCATCCATCTGCATGCCAAAACTAATTTAATAGTTTAAATTGGCTTTATCGCATAGTGTGACCGATCGAGTTATCTTTATTTAAACTCGATCAAATGTACTGTATGGAAAATACAGAAAAAGTAAATCTAATCGTTAGAGTGTAGCAAAACTTAAAATTATATTTGTTGCAACCCTCCAAACGGGTAAAAAATGTTCATAAGTGTTCCCACACTCTAGTGGACACCCTCTGTTATAAATAAGACATCTTGGAGTTCATTCTAATGTTTCTCCTTCATGCTATTCAAGCTCTTTGATGTAGTTGAGTACATCCAGTTCACTTGAGCCCCTTTCTCTCTCTTGATTATACTTCAATTTGTCATTATGAGTGAGATAGGATATGTGTGAGAGAGATACTTCATTGTATGCTTGTAAAGCTCTCAAAGCTTCTCCTTTCCCAACCCCTTTTTTCAAGTTCAAGTTGATGAAAACTTCTCAAAGTGAAGGAGAAGGTGTAAACTTCTTCAAGCTATAAAAAAAGGTGCATCAAGCTTCTCCGAGTGGAGGAGGAGGACAAGGCAGAAGATCCAAGGAGTTGTAAATCCTTCAAGGTAAAAGACTCGGTGCAAGAAGGGGATCTCCTTGGTGAAGGCATCCAGCTGCTTTCCAGAGTGGGTAAGACCTTGGTGAGGTAGAAAACTAACTCTCGGATAGGTAAGATCTTAGTTGTAAGGTTTTTGGCTCCCTTGGCCTTAAAGGAAAGCTAAGTATCCTTGTGTTGGAAAAGTAAGGTCATATATTATAACTCTTATAAGTGAATATAAAGAGTAGACATGGTTAAGAAATTCTAGAGTTTGACCTCTCTAGGTAATGGACCGTTTCTCTCCTAGTTAAGAGAGTGGAACCACTCTAAAATAGCTTGTTCACTTAGTTGCTTCAATTTCTCTCATCCTTGTTGTGCATGTTCAGATTGCCATCAAATTCACTATTTGCAAGTATGCCTATTTGAAGTAAATTGAAGGTCTAACTATTTTTTTGCAAGTTTTGAAGCTCTATTCACCCCCCTCTAGAGCCCTCTGATCCAACATTTCCTACTTTTTATCCTAATCAATAAATACATAGAGTCAAAATTAGTGCACCATTTTTTAATCAATGTATCATAGTAGATATTAGCTTATTGGAGTGACTCTTTTCAAAACAATTTAAGTTCCCAGAAAAGCTTGTTGTATACTAAACAAGATAGAAATTGTGACATGAAAAAGAAATGTGTTTCTCTTGGTCTTGTTCAATTTAACTCAATAAGTTTCATCTCAGATCTCAAATACACATGATCTCTTATTTAATCTATATATCACTTCTAGGTTTATATAATGTTTCTATTTTTATTGTAAAATAGAACTATGGCGGAGCCGCAGGCGAACGAGGAGGTGATTCCAGTGGTGAACGATGAGGCGACTCCGGTGATGTCTGAAGTAGAGCTGGGGCCTAGTTCTGCTCAATCTGGTACCTTGCAGGAAGGCTTTGTGGAAGATCTGTCAAATGTGGCGAAGATCAAGGATCCGGGAAAGGGTAATGGCATTAGATCTGGGGCAGTCGGAGTCTCGCCGACGGCCAAATCCTGGGATGATCTGGTGTCATCGAAGAAGACTACATTTGCAGATTCCTTCAAGAAAGTGGAGATCCATATAGAGAATGGTAAATTGATCTACCCGAAGTCCATAGCATACAGGAACATTCAGAAATGGAGCTTGGCGGCAGCGGCATACATAGTGGGGATGAATCCACATTGGCCATCTCTGGTGCAGTTTCTCGCTCAGCTGTGGAAAGTGAAGGGGTCGCTGGAGATCAAATCAAGGGGAAAAGGGTTTTTTCATCCTTCTATTCTCCAATGAAGAAGACCTGGCGACGGCGCTGGATGGGGGACCGTGGTTTATTGCTGGGAAACCATTGATTATCAAAAAATGGGAACGAGGGGAGCCCCTGGAGAAGGTAAGAATGACAGAGATTCCGATATGGCTGAAAATATTTGATCTACCTCTAGAGCTATGGGATGATGAGATGTTCATGAGGATTGGCTCGTTTCTTGGAAAGCCCCTTCGAACAGATTCATTGACTACAGATCTCGCTCGGCTGGAATATGCTAGGCTACAGGTGTTGATAGATGCAGATTTTTCCTTCCCTGAATCGATTGAGCTCCAATGTGAGGATGGGCAGGTTGACAGAGTCAGGTCTGAGTACGAATGGAGACCTGATATCTGCAGTTTGTGTGGTAGCTTTGGCCATGAGTCGGGTCTCTGTGTTGTAAAAGAGAAGACGGCGGTGCCATCTGCGAATCATCCAATAAAAAAGCAAGTGTGGTTGCCAAAGAAGAAGAGTCGTATCACCGCCACTGAAGAAGAACCTAAAATTTTTAGTGATGCAGTGGAGGACATATCTCTTGTGGGCGTTGGTCTGGTCTTGGTGGTGGGAGAGGAAGTGCCATATGTACAAAGGCAAGCTTCGCAGCAGAACATGATTACTCAATCTCCTTCACCAGTCTGGGAAACATAGAGAAGGAGATCCAAATCTCCTCCGAGAGTGGCCTCAAAGCCTTTGTCAGTGGCAAGGAATGTCCAAATATCCCTAAACAAATTTTTGTTGTTGGCAAACTTGGGTGAAGGTGCAGGTGGGAGTGGCAATACGTGTAGTGAATCTTCTTCTCTTCCCAATGGATAGTCCCCTATCTATCATGTCTTGGAATGTCAGGGGCATCCACAACAAGCTCCATGGCGTTCGCAAGGAGGTGAGGAAGCACAAACCGGATATCTTGATTTTGTTGGAATCTAGATTAGATAGCAAGGATGTTAAGGGTGTTGTAGATTTCTTGTGGCCTGATGTTGATTATATTGATAATGCGGCATACTACTCTTATACTAGAATCTTGATTCTTTGGAAGAATCCTATGTTTAATATCATCAAGGAGGCTGAAGGGGATCAATTCATACATACTCGTTTGGCTATTGGGGATATAAGGTTCTGCTTGACGGCTGTGTATGGGGCTAATGGTGATTTGGACAGGGATAATCTGTGGAATTCTCTGAAGATGCTTCATAGAAGTGGAGCTCCTTGGGGCTTGATTGGCGACTTTAATGCAGTTAGGAAGAGTGTTGAAAGAGTAGGGAAGAGACCTCCTTCTAAAAGAAGTATGGATGCTTTCAATGATTTCCTGATTGATACGGGGCTGTTGGAGGTTAATTTCAAAGGCAATTTCTTTACTTGGGATAGTAAAAGCAAAGTGGGGAATAGTACGTTCTCAAAGATTGATAGATGTCTCTGTGATGATGCTTTTTTAGCCCTCTTCCCTTCTCTATGGGGCGAAGTTGTTCCTAATGTAGTCAGTGACCATTGTAGTTTGGTGTGGCAGCTGAACACTAAGAGAAAAAATAAAACTCCCTTCAGATTTATCAATGCGTGGGTTGTTCAGGAGGGTTTCAAAGATGTTGTTCACAATGCTTGGAATATGGATATAGAAAGTGGAGCTCTGATGCTTAAAGTGTACAGGAAGATTAATAGAGTTGTGTCTGATCTGATTAGCTGGAACAAAACGAAGGTGGGCAACTTTATTAATGTAGATAGGGAGCTAGAATATAAGGCTGTTGCTATTCAGAGAATGGTGGATAGTCAACCTATGAATGTGAATCTTCAAAGGGAGTTGATTGAAGCCAGGAAAAATGCCTTGATCGCCATGAATAATGAGGAAAGCCTTGTTAGACAGAAATCTCGGGTTCTATGGTTGAAGGATGGTAACAAGAATACTAGATTCTTTTATGCTTCTTTGAGAGCTAGGAGGGTGCATAACAATATCTATCTGCTTCATGATGGGGACAATGTTCTTAGAACTCCTGAGGAGATCAGCTTGCATGTGGTGGACTACTTTTCTAAAGTTTTTAATTCAGCTGAGCATTCGGAGGTTTTTTGGTCTGATAATTGGATTCTTCCTAGATTGTCGACTAGTCATTTGGAGTCTCTTGTGAAAATGGCGACTAGGGAAGAAATTTATAAGGTTGTAAAAAGCTATAATGGGGACAAGGCCCCTGGTCCGGATGGGTTAAATGCCCTTTTCTTTCAAAGCTGCTGGGATGTTGTTGGTGATGAGGTTTCTAAGGCTATTTTGAACTTTTTTGAAACAGGAAAATTATTGAGTGAATGCAACAAATCTCTTATTGTGTTGATTCCTAAAAAACCAGGGGCGAAAAATCTCAAGGATTTCAGGCCGATCTCCCTTTGCAACGTCATCTTTAAGTTCATCACTAAAATCCTTGCTAATAGGTTGCGGGATGTACTACCGGAGGTGATTGACCTTAACCAGGCTGCTTTCATGAAAGGGAGGAGTATTGGGGATTCTATTCTTCTAGCTAATGAATTACTAAGTACCTTTTCTAATCAAGGTGGGGAAAAGATGTGTGTTAAGGTGGACTTATTGAAGGCGTATGATACAGTTAGAAGAGACTATCTGTTGTTCATTATGCAAAAGATGGGTTTCCCTGGCTGTTGGTTGAGATGGATTTCTTCTTGCTTTGAATCTGCCTCTTTTCAGGTGATGGTGAATGGTATCCCTACTGAATCCTTCAAAGCTAGTAACGGGGTTAGGCAAGGGGATCCTCTTGCCATGTATTTGTTTGTGTTGGCGATGCAGGGGTTATCTTCCCTAGTTAAGTGTTTTGTTAAGGATAAAACAATTAATCCTCTGATGGCTTCTACTGATTTTGGTGTTTCCCATATCCTATTTGCTGATGACCTCCTTCTCTTTTCCAAAGCTAACATGGAGAATGTGAAGGGGATTGCTGAGTTGTTTTCTCAATTTGAGCACATCTCTGGTTTGAAGCTTAATAAGTTGAAAAGCCAAGTTTTTTTTAGTAAGGGGGTCCGGGACACTGAAAGGTTGAGTGATGCTCTGAAAATTCCTTGTTGTTCGCTACCTGTTAGGTATTTGGGCTTACCTCTATTCACTGGGAGTCTTACTAAAGCTCTATGCAATCCGATTGTGGATAAGATGAGGAGTAAGCTTGATGCTTGGAAGAGTAAATTGTTGTCGTTCTCAGGGATAGTCGAATTGGTGATCTCCACTTTGTCTTCGTATCATCTTTTTTGGACAGCAGCTTTCCCCTTGCCGAAAGGGGTTGTGTTGGAGTTGGAGAAGATCATGAGGGATTTTCTATGGAATGATAATGAAAACAAAAGGCATCTGCATACTGTATCTTGGGAGGACATTTGTTTACCACGCAATGAAGGTGGTCTTGGTATTAGACGGATTGAAGACTGGTCCAATGCTGCCTTGCTTAAAAATTTGTGGGATGTGGCTAGAAGCAAGGAATCTTTGTGGGTCAAATGGTTGCATGAAAGGTACATTCAAAACAGTTCTATTTGGGCTGTGGAGAGTAGGTCTAATTCTTCATGATTGTGGAGGAGATTGCTGAAGTTTAGAGATATCCTTAAAAATAAAGTTGACTTCTGTGTGGGTGATGGGAATGTCTTTTTGTTGTGGAAGGACCCATGGCTTCCGGGAAAGAAATCCTTGATTGAGTTGTGTGATAAACAGCAGGTGTATAGGTTTGGTAAGGGGGAAAATTGCAAGATTAGCTCTTGTTTAGTGGATGGAAGATGGTGCTACCCGAATGTTAGAGGAGCTGAAAAGGTGATTAGCATCCTCGAGAGTATTCCTGTTGGTGGTCTTGGAAGTTGTGACAAGATTACCTTCAACAAACGAGGCACCTTTAAGACAAGAGATGGTTGGGAAATCTTCAGAAGATCCAAAGAGTGTGTGTTTTGGGTGAAGTGGACTTGGGATTGTAAAATGCCCAGGAATTGGGCGTGCTTTCTTTGGAAGTTCTTCTTGCATCGTCTGCCTTGTACTAACTTTCTGAAGATGGTGGGTTTTCACCTTGCTACTAGATGCCCGTTATGTCAGGAAGATGAAGATACTACTGAACACTTGTTTTTCAACTGTTCGTTCAGCTCTAATTTGTGGGAGTTTTTTAGGATGAAGTTTGGTGAAGCCGGCTGCTGCTGAAGATCTAATTAAGTTTCGTGGAGATAGGAAATTTTTTGGTACTGCTATTCTTTATCATCTGTGGTTGGAAAGAAATAGCAGGATTTTTGTAGGCAGGTGGATTAAGGCTGCCATTTTATGGGAGAGGGTCTGTAGTGATGCTTACAGTCTCTGTTAGGGTGGAGAGGCAACGGTTCAGTTGCACGAATAGATGATATTAGTCTCATTTCAGTCAGACTATGAAGGGTTTGATGCATTGGTGATGAGGTAGAACTTAGCTTATAGATCTAGATAGGGTTATTTTCTTGGACTTACATATTATTTAGACTAGCAAAGGTGTAGAGCAATGACGTGCCAACCCATCTGTAAACTTTTTTTTCTGTGGCACAACCCATCTGTAAACTTGAGGTCTCGCTATTGGCCGCTAGAGAGTTGTATAGAAAATTGAATTTGCACATCAATTTTTCAGTGTTAGGTGTGTCGCGTTTTGGCTGCCCGAAATTTTTTATCCATTGCCCGCCGAACTGGGTCGGCCGCTACCGAACTCATTGTCGAACAAAGCCATATTATAGAGTCCTACAAAATTGCTCCCTCATTTGGACTTCAATTACGCATAGAGATAGGAATGGGCGTATGCAACATCTTTTGATATAGCATAGGCACTAACATGCATATGTAATTATACGTAATGAATATACTAGTAACCATGTAGGTTTTTTTTATAGGAAGCAGACAAGTTTCATTATGGAGGAGTCATATAACATCTACATGAGGAGGAAGATAAACTAAAAGACCACATGAAGACGCAGAGCAGATACAAACTATCACAAAAACTCATATCAAGATATGACAAAAATAATGATGCATAGATCCCTCGTCTCCTTCGCTGGCTAACTCAACTTTCTATGAGGATATGACTTGTAACTAAGATGAAGAAAAATTAGGGACACTTAACTCGAACGGTTAATCACTTAAAAGTCATTCTAAAAAATTCATTACAGGTTATTCATCGTTGAGTTACAATCTCGACCGGTCCTTAATGGATTTTGAGGATGACTTTGATTTGGTCGAGTTGCACATCATATAACTCAACTCATCCATCTGCATGCCAAAACTAATTTAATAGTTTAAATTGGCTTTATCGCATAGTGTGACCGATCGAGTTATCTTTATTTAAACTCGATCAAATGTACTGTATGGAAAATACAGAAAAAGTAAATCTAATCGTTAGAGTGTAGCAAAACTTAAAATTATATTTGTTGCAACCCTCCAAACGGGTAAAAAATGTTCATAAGTGTTCCCACACTCTAGTGGACACCCTCTGTTATAAATAAGACATCTTGGAGTTCATTCTAATGTTTCTCCTTCATGCTATTCAAGCTCTTTGATGTAGTTGAGTACATCCAGTTCACTTGAGCCCCTTTCTCTCTCTTGATTATACTTCAATTTGTCATTATGAGTGAGATAGGATATGTGTGAGAGAGATACTTCATTGTATGCTTGTAAAGCTCTCAAAGCTTCTCCTTTCCCAACCCCTTTTTTCAAGTTCAAGTTGATGAAAACTTCTCAAAGTGAAGGAGAAGGTGTAAACTTCTTCAAGCTATAAAAAAAGGTGCATCAAGCTTCTCCGAGTGGAGGAGGAGGACAAGGCAGAAGATCCAAGGAGTTGTAAATCCTTCAAGGTAAAAGACTCGGTGCAAGAAGGGGATCTCCTTGGTGAAGGCATCCAGCTGCTTTCCAGAGTGGGTAAGACCTTGGTGAGGTAGAAAACTAACTCTCGGATAGGTAAGATCTTAGTTGTAAGGTTTTTGGCTCCCTTGGCCTTAAAGGAAAGCTAAGTATCCTTGTGTTGGAAAAGTAAGGTCATATATTATAACTCTTATAAGTGAATATAAAGAGTAGACATGGTTAAGAAATTCTAGAGTTTGACCTCTCTAGGTAATGGACCGTTTCTCTCCTAGTTAAGAGAGTGGAACCACTCTAAAATAGCTTGTTCACTTAGTTGCTTCAATTTCTCTCATCCTTGTTGTGCATGTTCAGATTGCCATCAAATTCACTATTTGCAAGTATGCCTATTTGAAGTAAATTGAAGGTCTAACTATTTTTTTGCAAGTTTTGAAGCTCTATTCACCCCCCTCTAGAGCCCTCTGATCCAACATTTCCTACTTTTTATCCTAATCAATAAATACATAGAGTCAAAATTAGTGCACCATTTTTTAATCAATGTATCATAGTAGATATTAGCTTATTGGAGTGACTCTTTTCAAAACAATTTAAGTTCCCAGAAAAGCTTGTTGTATACTAAACAAGATAGAAATTGTGACATGAAAAAGAAATGTGTTTCTCTTGGTCTTGTTCAATTTAACTCAATAAGTTTCATCTCAGATCTCAAATACACATGATCTCTTATTTAATCTATATATCACTTCTAGGTTTATATAATGTTTCTATTTTTATTGTAAAATAGAACTATGGCGGAGCCGCAGGCGAACGAGGAGGTGATTCCAGTGGTGAACGATGAGGCGACTCCGGTGATGTCTGAAGTAGAGCTGGGGCCTAGTTCTGCTCAATCTGGTACCTTGCAGGAAGGCTTTGTGGAAGATCTGTCAAATGTGGCGAAGATCAAGGATCCGGGAAAGGGTAATGGCATTAGATCTGGGGCAGTCGGAGTCTCGCCGACGGCCAAATCCTGGGATGATCTGGTGTCATCGAAGAAGACTACATTTGCAGATTCCTTCAAGAAAGTGGAGATCCATATAGAGAATGGTAAATTGATCTACCCGAAGTCCATAGCATACAGGAACATTCAGAAATGGAGCTTGGCGGCAGCGGCATACATAGTGGGGATGAATCCACATTGGCCATCTCTGGTGCAGTTTCTCGCTCAGCTGTGGAAAGTGAAGGGGTCGCTGGAGATCAAATCAAGGGGAAAAGGGTTTTTTCATCCTTCTATTCTCCAATGAAGAAGACCTGGCGACGGCGCTGGATGGGGGACCGTGGTTTATTGCTGGGAAACCATTGATTATCAAAAAATGGGAACGAGGGGAGCCCCTGGAGAAGGTAAGAATGACAGAGATTCCGATATGGCTGAAAATATTTGATCTACCTCTAGAGCTATGGGATGATGAGATGTTCATGAGGATTGGCTCGTTTCTTGGAAAGCCCCTTCGAACAGATTCATTGACTACAGATCTCGCTCGGCTGGAATATGCTAGGCTACAGGTGTTGATAGATGCAGATTTTTCCTTCCCTGAATCGATTGAGCTCCAATGTGAGGATGGGCAGGTTGACAGAGTCAGGTCTGAGTACGAATGGAGACCTGATATCTGCAGTTTGTGTGGTAGCTTTGGCCATGAGTCGGGTCTCTGTGTTGTAAAAGAGAAGACGGCGGTGCCATCTGCGAATCATCCAATAAAAAAGCAAGTGTGGTTGCCAAAGAAGAAGAGTCGTATCACCGCCACTGAAGAAGAACCTAAAATTTTTAGTGATGCAGTGGAGGACATATCTCTTGTGGGCGTTGGTCTGGTCTTGGTGGTGGGAGAGGAAGTGCCATATGTACAAAGGCAAGCTTCGCAGCAGAACATGATTACTCAATCTCCTTCACCAGTCTGGGAAACATAGAGAAGGAGATCCAAATCTCCTCCGAGAGTGGCCTCAAAGCCTTTGTCAGTGGCAAGGAATGTCCAAATATCCCTAAACAAATTTTTGTTGTTGGCAAACTTGGGTGAAGGTGCAGGTGGGAGTGGCAATACGTGTAGTGAATCTTCTTCTCTTCCCAATGGATAGTCCCCTATCTATCATGTCTTGGAATGTCAGGGGCATCCACAACAAGCTCCATGGCGTTCGCAAGGAGGTGAGGAAGCACAAACCGGATATCTTGATTTTGTTGGAATCTAGATTAGATAGCAAGGATGTTAAGGGTGTTGTAGATTTCTTGTGGCCTGATGTTGATTATATTGATAATGCGGCATACTACTCTTATACTAGAATCTTGATTCTTTGGAAGAATCCTATGTTTAATATCATCAAGGAGGCTGAAGGGGATCAATTCATACATACTCGTTTGGCTATTGGGGATATAAGGTTCTGCTTGACGGCTGTGTATGGGGCTAATGGTGATTTGGACAGGGATAATCTGTGGAATTCTCTGAAGATGCTTCATAGAAGTGGAGCTCCTTGGGGCTTGATTGGCGACTTTAATGCAGTTAGGAAGAGTGTTGAAAGAGTAGGGAAGAGACCTCCTTCTAAAAGAAGTATGGATGCTTTCAATGATTTCCTGATTGATACGGGGCTGTTGGAGGTTAATTTCAAAGGCAATTTCTTTACTTGGGATAGTAAAAGCAAAGTGGGGAATAGTACGTTCTCAAAGATTGATAGATGTCTCTGTGATGATGCTTTTTTAGCCCTCTTCCCTTCTCTATGGGGCGAAGTTGTTCCTAATGTAGTCAGTGACCATTGTAGTTTGGTGTGGCAGCTGAACACTAAGAGAAAAAATAAAACTCCCTTCAGATTTATCAATGCGTGGGTTGTTCAGGAGGGTTTCAAAGATGTTGTTCACAATGCTTGGAATATGGATATAGAAAGTGGAGCTCTGATGCTTAAAGTGTACAGGAAGATTAATAGAGTTGTGTCTGATCTGATTAGCTGGAACAAAACGAAGGTGGGCAACTTTATTAATGTAGATAGGGAGCTAGAATATAAGGCTGTTGCTATTCAGAGAATGGTGGATAGTCAACCTATGAATGTGAATCTTCAAAGGGAGTTGATTGAAGCCAGGAAAAATGCCTTGATCGCCATGAATAATGAGGAAAGCCTTGTTAGACAGAAATCTCGGGTTCTATGGTTGAAGGATGGTAACAAGAATACTAGATTCTTTTATGCTTCTTTGAGAGCTAGGAGGGTGCATAACAATATCTATCTGCTTCATGATGGGGACAATGTTCTTAGAACTCCTGAGGAGATCAGCTTGCATGTGGTGGACTACTTTTCTAAAGTTTTTAATTCAGCTGAGCATTCGGAGGTTTTTTGGTCTGATAATTGGATTCTTCCTAGATTGTCGACTAGTCATTTGGAGTCTCTTGTGAAAATGGCGACTAGGGAAGAAATTTATAAGGTTGTAAAAAGCTATAATGGGGACAAGGCCCCTGGTCCGGATGGGTTAAATGCCCTTTTCTTTCAAAGCTGCTGGGATGTTGTTGGTGATGAGGTTTCTAAGGCTATTTTGAACTTTTTTGAAACAGGAAAATTATTGAGTGAATGCAACAAATCTCTTATTGTGTTGATTCCTAAAAAACCAGGGGCGAAAAATCTCAAGGATTTCAGGCCGATCTCCCTTTGCAACGTCATCTTTAAGTTCATCACTAAAATCCTTGCTAATAGGTTGCGGGATGTACTACCGGAGGTGATTGACCTTAACCAGGCTGCTTTCATGAAAGGGAGGAGTATTGGGGATTCTATTCTTCTAGCTAATGAATTACTAAGTACCTTTTCTAATCAAGGTGGGGAAAAGATGTGTGTTAAGGTGGACTTATTGAAGGCGTATGATACAGTTAGAAGAGACTATCTGTTGTTCATTATGCAAAAGATGGGTTTCCCTGGCTGTTGGTTGAGATGGATTTCTTCTTGCTTTGAATCTGCCTCTTTTCAGGTGATGGTGAATGGTATCCCTACTGAATCCTTCAAAGCTAGTAACGGGGTTAGGCAAGGGGATCCTCTTGCCATGTATTTGTTTGTGTTGGCGATGCAGGGGTTATCTTCCCTAGTTAAGTGTTTTGTTAAGGATAAAACAATTAATCCTCTGATGGCTTCTACTGATTTTGGTGTTTCCCATATCCTATTTGCTGATGACCTCCTTCTCTTTTCCAAAGCTAACATGGAGAATGTGAAGGGGATTGCTGAGTTGTTTTCTCAATTTGAGCACATCTCTGGTTTGAAGCTTAATAAGTTGAAAAGCCAAGTTTTTTTTAGTAAGGGGGTCCGGGACACTGAAAGGTTGAGTGATGCTCTGAAAATTCCTTGTTGTTCGCTACCTGTTAGGTATTTGGGCTTACCTCTATTCACTGGGAGTCTTACTAAAGCTCTATGCAATCCGATTGTGGATAAGATGAGGAGTAAGCTTGATGCTTGGAAGAGTAAATTGTTGTCGTTCTCAGGGATAGTCGAATTGGTGATCTCCACTTTGTCTTCGTATCATCTTTTTTGGACAGCAGCTTTCCCCTTGCCGAAAGGGGTTGTGTTGGAGTTGGAGAAGATCATGAGGGATTTTCTATGGAATGATAATGAAAACAAAAGGCATCTGCATACTGTATCTTGGGAGGACATTTGTTTACCACGCAATGAAGGTGGTCTTGGTATTAGACGGATTGAAGACTGGTCCAATGCTGCCTTGCTTAAAAATTTGTGGGATGTGGCTAGAAGCAAGGAATCTTTGTGGGTCAAATGGTTGCATGAAAGGTACATTCAAAACAGTTCTATTTGGGCTGTGGAGAGTAGGTCTAATTCTTCATGATTGTGGAGGAGATTGCTGAAGTTTAGAGATATCCTTAAAAATAAAGTTGACTTCTGTGTGGGTGATGGGAATGTCTTTTTGTTGTGGAAGGACCCATGGCTTCCGGGAAAGAAATCCTTGATTGAGTTGTGTGATAAACAGCAGGTGTATAGGTTTGGTAAGGGGGAAAATTGCAAGATTAGCTCTTGTTTAGTGGATGGAAGATGGTGCTACCCGAATGTTAGAGGAGCTGAAAAGGTGATTAGCATCCTCGAGAGTATTCCTGTTGGTGGTCTTGGAAGTTGTGACAAGATTACCTTCAACAAACGAGGCACCTTTAAGACAAGAGATGGTTGGGAAATCTTCAGAAGATCCAAAGAGTGTGTGTTTTGGGTGAAGTGGACTTGGGATTGTAAAATGCCCAGGAATTGGGCGTGCTTTCTTTGGAAGTTCTTCTTGCATCGTCTGCCTTGTACTAACTTTCTGAAGATGGTGGGTTTTCACCTTGCTACTAGATGCCCGTTATGTCAGGAAGATGAAGATACTACTGAACACTTGTTTTTCAACTGTTCGTTCAGCTCTAATTTGTGGGAGTTTTTTAGGATGAAGTTTGGTGAAGCCGGCTGCTGCTGAAGATCTAATTAAGTTTCGTGGAGATAGGAAATTTTTTGGTACTGCTATTCTTTATCATCTGTGGTTGGAAAGAAATAGCAGGATTTTTGTAGGCAGGTGGATTAAGGCTGCCATTTTATGGGAGAGGGTCTGTAGTGATGCTTACAGTCTCTGTTAGGGTGGAGAGGCTGGTGTCGTCTCTGTCTTTTGGTGTTGTATAGATAGTTACCTGGTTGTTTGGGGCCTTCCTTGGGCGCCCTCTTTTTTGTGTTTGTTGTCCTTGGATTCTCTGTCCAAGGCCCGTTTTGTAAATGTTTTTTAGTAGCCTAATATAGTGGAGCAACACGCCGTTTACACCAAAAAAATGTTTCTATTTTTTTCATCAAATGCACTAATCAAAATGGATGCATTTATGAAATTTAAGAATATCTCCTCTTATTTTTATTCTTGTTATTTAGGCTTATTATGAACAAACAACCTTTTGGGATTCATCCACAGACTAGAATATTTCATCAAGATTCTTTGTTTAACTTTCTATATTGGGATGGACATGGTGTTATCTAGTCTGGTTTGGGTCGAACACCACAAAAAATAGTCTTAGTAGATTGGAAAATTATTAGTCCAGACCAAACTATAGGGAAGTATGATCGAAGAAACCATACCCTGAGTTTTATAGCATATTTTTTATTGGTTTGTGTTAAGCTAATATTGTCTCATTTTTACTGTTAAAAGACAAAAAAAGCATTTATATAACAATTCTAATGATTACTCATTTTGATTTTCATATAAATGTTATGATAGTATTTTATTCATGGTAAACGACAGATCGATCTGAGGTCATAAAATGTATTATATTGATATATATATATATATGTATGTATATATATATATATATTACAATCATCATGATTCTGATCTATAAAATAACAGAGACACCACAAGCATGATTCTTTGAAGAGTATGAGACAAAAAGAACAGACTAGGTATCATGAGTACCTAATTAGAAGAGACATTGGCCAACAATATTAACGATGGGGGTAGATTCCCCTTATAACATCCCACAACAAGAAAAAAGATTAAAGAATTAAGGAAACAGAAGATACACACCAATAACAACCAAGTCACATCATCAATGTTCAAAAACAATATCCTCAGTGATAATCAGTCATAATATCCTCGTTCGAGTCCTAGGAGAGATTCAAAGGGAATAATTTTGTTAGAGGAGGCATGTCATCCTTAAACATAAAAGTCAAAGGACTTATATCTTTAACTTTGTCCTTCAACATAGAGGCAACATCACCTGTAAGATGAGATTGAAATAGGGCATAGAGAAGAGATGGAATCATAAAAGAGACAAAGTGTTGATCCTCATTTTTATAAAACAAGTTATTTCTTTCACCATAAAGTCCAAAAAATAGAAACACTCAGTGAAGATTAAAAAGCCATGATTAGGACACTGAGGACAAGAATAAAATATATTGTTTTGAATAAAAATTTAATGTTGTGGCTAACAAACTCGTGGGAATGAATTAAGTGATGACATAGTCTATTAGGAAGGGAACACTAAAGAAGACATGTAGGATGCCATATTGATTATTTGAGGAAAAATACCAAATAGAGGGTTTGTGGAAGCCCCTTAGTGCCAATCAGAGAAAAAAAATTAAATTTGTCATGAGTTGTAATAAATTGTTGACTTTAGTAGGACATTTAATCTTCCATATATTAGTGCCAAAATGTCATGAATACCAAGATCAATAGCGTATGTGTAGTCGTTGAGACTTTGAAAATATGACCCCATTTTCAGAAAGAGCTTTAAGAGGTATAGGAGAAAATATAGTGTAAGAGAAAATATTAATCCCGAGGAATGAGACCATGATAAGAGAAGCTAGTGGTTCAATCTTTTTTGATATAGAAGATGTAATCAATTTCTGACCAGCAAAACCTCCAATGAGAGATAAGACAAGGGGGATTGAAATTTGGGGGAGAGGTCCTTGATCAGACCTTTGGTGAGCTAAGGGTTTGATCCAGAAGTTATTCTTGGGAAGGAACCTAAAGGTGTGATGATGAAATTTGGAGTCATGAAAGTATCCTTCTAAAGGTACTTCTAGAAGGGAGAAGGAGCCTTGGGAATCTAGTTATGCCATGTTTTTTTCTCTAGACTAATACTTGTTAATTTTTAACTCTTACCAAATGATAGGTTGTTTATCACAATGCATTGTAAGTAATGTATAGAAGAGGCCTAGGGAATGAGTTTGAATTATTAATGATTCCTCAACCGCCACAATAATGAACAATACAGAGAGAATATTAGTTCACAAGGTTAATGTGTTTTTTGTCCATAGTGTTACCCCAAAGGAAGCTCCTTTATAAGGTGTCAATTTTTGCAAGGAAAATGTAAAGAATGTGAATGCAAATCATGAAGTAGGAGGAGATGGGTGTTAAATAATCATTCAAATAGGTAAGCCTACCAACTCAAGTGAGAAACTTGGTGTTCTGTTGGGTAATAGTTTTGATAGTTTTACCTAGGATTGCACCCCAAGTCTTTGGTTGAAGTTTAAAGAGTGAGAGAGGGAACCCAAGATACATAACATGGAAGTCATCAACCTGACATCCCAAAAGTATTTGCATCTCTAGACATACAATACTCATTTGAGGATAAAAAGGACCAAACCATCATGTATTTTTGTCTACTTTTGATAAAACAACATTGTTCTAGGATAATCAGAGACTCCATGTGTCGCTTGAGTTTATGGTTTAGTGTTTTGAAAATGATTTTATAAGATGAGTTGATCATATTAATGGATCGAAACTATTTGATTAGAAGGGAAGTCTTGATTTTAGATGAGCACATGTATAAGTTATTAATAACCCCATATGAGGAGTGATATCATGGTGGTGTTGAATATATTAAAATAGATTAAAAAAGAAGGTCTTGACCTTATCCCTTGATGCCTTATCCAAGAAAATACAGTCTAGGATAGATGATTTGTCTAAATTCATTTGTGAAAGGAATGTGAAGATCACATCTTTAGAAAAAGTAGAAACTAAATTGAGGGGGTTAACCACTTTACTCAGACAAAGAATGTCACAATTGAATTAGAAAAGATGAGAGAAGTCACTTTTATGGTAGAAGAGGTCCTTGAAGTAATTGATGATGTGATTGGTAATAAAAGATGATAATTCATGGTGATCACATTGTCAATCAAGAGACTAAGAATAAGGGTACTCATTTTGTTATTGTTGTGAGTTTGATGAAAGAATTTTGAGTTTATGTCTCCTTCTTTAATATAATGAGCTTTGAATCTCTATTTCCACATAATTTCTTGGGAAGTAATCAATTCACATAAGTCATATTTCTTTGAGGCCACCTCAACAAGGTTAGAATTGGAATCAGAGTCTAAAGAGAGGAATTCCAATAATACAAAATCCATTGTTATATATATCAACTAGGAACTATAAGTCTTTCATAAGGGCAAGTTTACAACTACCAGATTCTTCATATACAACCATATAGTGAAAGTCAAAATAGTGATGTGCAAGTGGATTTTTGTAGAGTAATTAATAGAATGAGTAGCAATATGAGACACTACAACACATTTCCAATCTATAAGCAACCTCCACGAAGTCCTAAGGTTGAGCTCTTTAATCCAATTGCAGTCTGTAGAGGGAAGGTAAAAGTCAGAGAAGAACCTTTGTTTCTCCAATGGTAATGACATTGATTTTGTTATTATGAATAAACGGATGAAGAATCTACTTGTGTTTATTGTAGACAACATCATAAGCATACTAAATTCCAAATATCATTTAAAACTATACTCAAGACAAAAAAAATGTTAAGGGAAGGGTAAAAAAGAATCGCTTGCTTCGACGGTCATGTTTTTTTATTTCATTATTGTGAGATTTTGATATGGCATCTACTATAACTTTGTAAGCACTTGCAAATATTCTTATAAGCTTTAATGTTCCTCATGTATATGTATTGATGAAAAGAATGCTTGATGTATCACTATAGAGAGATAATTACATATCACTATATTGATAAATATAATCAAATATTATAATACCAGTTTGGTTTGCCTTACTTTGAATGGTGAAATGATCCCTTCAACCAAAGCCAAGCTACTAAGCATCCTCACATTTAAACCATCAAACTGCATACCTCCTTGGTGTCAACCTCTTTTGATTAGACTAACCTGGTCAGCTGGGTTCGGTTTGACTTAATGTCACGGAACTGAAATCCCAGTCCCATGAACCAAACATATATCAAAGGCAACATGCAGAAGCGTAAAGCTTAGCACACATGAACAAATAACAAGATAAAGGCACCAACAAAGTCTCAACATTCAACAAGTATAAATTATATAAGGTACATCCTATTCATGAGTTCAATTACACATTTCCAAAATCGAGGTACAAGTCATTCATGTGCACTAAATCTGGATCTTACAACAAGTATACCTAGCATAGCTCACCAAACCCATCAACCTTCTAGCCATCTCTGAACCTAAAAACAAAATACGAGAAACGGGTCAACACACGAGGTGTTGAGTATGGGGCAAAAAGATACATATATGTATAATCTTTGCATAATTTGAAAAGATTTCAAGACTAAACGAACAAGAATAAACATGTTAACTGTTTTTTTTTTATTAGTAAGCGTACTTCCTTTCTATATTAAATCCAAATTCAGTTGTACAAGTGGTTTTCAAATAAAGAGCTATGACAGAAAGAAACATATATATACAAGTAGGTTATAATCTGTTATTATGTTTTTTTGAAGTCTCCCCAAATCTTGTCGAGCTTCCTCAAATACGCATTGGTTTCTATGCACCCAAATGTGATAGCAAGCAATGAGACATTTGAGACGCCTTTTCTTATTAACTGTTTAACAAATGTGAAACCATATTTTACGTCATTTCACTCCATTATACCAACAATATCAAGCATGTTTAAGGCCTTTGACCATCTTCCCATCGGAAGGGTCCATAAGGGTTACAAAATTAGCTAACCCTTTTATACAGAGGGACCTCAAGGCCATAGCCAAGAGCTAACCCTTCATCAACAATATTATAATGGAGTTATATATATATATAAATGTTCAAGTTATAAAACTGACGAGGCAAACATCGAGTAAGACATAGCAATAGTACATGGCAATATTTGAGCAAGTAAACAAACAAGCATACAATACATGTCTTTTCAAGTAAGAAAGTGATATTCATATAACTAGATAAGGCCCATACATGATTCAGAGATTTCATAACCTAACATATCCTTCATCATCTAGCTACATGCCAAACCTGATTAAGAACAAGATTGCATATATACATTAGATTCTCATCATTAACCCTGATTATCTTCATTTTAGGGTTTTGGACAAGTTGGGTTCAAGGTTGGTTATTAGTACATTAGATGATCTCATATTGATTTACGGTCCATCATAAGAGTGTGGTTCAAGTTTCATATGCTTTCGAGGTTTCATGTGGACATGACAAGATTAAGGACACTTATGCTCAAAGTAGGTCACGAGACTCATAATAGAGTAATCAAGGTCAAAGATCATCAATGAATAAGAGTCAAGCATAAGGGATGGTTTAGATCAGCAACATAAGGTCATAAGAAACATATAACAAGATTAGGTGGGTGTCCATTAGAAGCAATATTAGAAATCTAGGACAAGGTTCATCATTAAGGTCCAAATGAGTCACATGATGACATTTGAATTAACCATAGATCAAAGATAATTATTAGGATGTTCATCATGCTCAAAAGTAACCCTAAGTTACTGCTATGATGATTAGTGGGTAAGACAAGCATCAAGGTATATTGGACATACTTCTATACTACATGTGATTAATCATGATCAAGTTGATTGTTTTATCAAACTAGAAGAGCTACACTAGGATTTAAGGTTTGAAACCAAACACACAGTATAGGTCTTATCTTGGTGATCATTTTGATATATAATTTTGTATATTTTTAACCATCATAGCATTGTTAAGGAGGTCTTAGAAAAAGTCATGACACTAACATCATATTAGAGCAAAATATCACCTTGGTAGGCTTGGGGCAGGCCACAAGGCTCTCTCGCACGGCCCAAAGGTATTGTCTGGGGTCGGCCCGCATGGGTGGGATCTCCGTCACCCTGACCCACTCGAACGCACCCCTATTTCTGTGGAAAAATAGATCCAAAATAGGGGTTTTTGTCTGGCCTCCCAACCACCGCCAGTCAGCAGTTGAAGGGGGGGAGCGTGAACGGAGATGGATTGGGGCATCTCATATTCTAGCTTGGGCATCCATCCCTCTCATCTTCATTACAGGGACATGTGAAGGAGATCAGACAGGTCTGATCCAGCACTGCCAGCCCTTGCTTCTTCAGCATCTACTATGCTACCAAGGGATGTATGGCCGCCCAACTCGGCTTTGAAAACTCGACAGTCTTCGCAGGAGTCCTATGGAGGCAATGTAAGGAGGGCAAGTCGGAGGAGAGCAAGGCTCAATGCCCCAAGATGCTGGCGGTAGCCAGTAAAAGAAAAAGGCAAACATCATCCATACCTAGCTGACAGGAGAAAAGAAGGGGAAAGGAAGTACGAATGAGAAAGGGCTGGATGAAGGGGGTTTATAAATAAAGCAAGAAATCTAGGGTTTGAATCCCAAGCCGCTGTGAGCATTACTCCATTGCCCGATTTGGCAAGAAGTAGGAGAAGGATTTTCCAACCTGCGATCTTTCCCAAAATGGAAGAGGGGAGAGGGGCAAGCAATTGGGGTCCGATTGTATATTTGGGGCCCACTAAGGGTCAAATTCAAGCTAAAACAACTAATTCAAGTGAGAAACTAGTCATTTTTAAAAAGGCACAACTTACGCTACAAATGTCTGAATAGGGTGAATTTTGCGCTATTGGACTTGCTATTGAAAACTCTACATCATGATTTATATTGGAAAGAATAAAGATTATTGAAATGAGGTTCAACATATAAATTAAGATGGTGACATATTGAAGTGTGGAACTTAGCTCAAAAAGGCAAAATAATGTCAAACATCTCAACTGATCATTGGTGTGACTAAACGGAAGTATAACCACACTCACACTATGCAATTGATATTCAATTGAGTATAAGTCACTTGATGAGAGAGAAAGAGTACAATAAAGGAGAGAGAAAATCAATGTTGTCACACTTAACCTGGTGGTATAGTTTAGATTCTTTTTTCCCTGAAGCCTAGATTTCCCTCTCCCAAGTAGATTGCAGATAATTTTTGTCACAATTTCTTAGAGTTATGGTTGATTCTAAAGACTCAAAAAACACTACCAAAAAATATGGTATAGGTGACAGTCATGTAAAAGGTTACGCACTTAAGGTGACATGTTTGTACATCCCTCATAATATGTATAGACCTATATAAAATAGATGACATGCATTTTAACATTTTGAAAGGGTCACATACTTTAGGTGACATGAAAGTAAATCATCTATAGTCTGTATAATTCTACATAACATAGATGACATACATTTTATCATGCTTTAAAGGGTTACACTCGATAGGTGACATACATTTGAGTCACCTATGTTCTAATGGGGGTTTACCATATAGGTGACATGTATATGAGTCACATGTGATCTTTAAGGGGGTATATTGTTTAGGTGACATACATGCATGTCACCAAACTTTTAGGTGACATACATACTTGTCACCTAATCTTTAGGTGATAGACATGTCAGTCATCTAACATCCCCAACTAATAATAAGCATCAATAATTTTCTTAATGCAGTTGTATGGGGATATATCAACATATTTATTTGGCAATTCAGAAAGGAGATATGTGAGAGAAATTGTTGTCGAGAGTCATTCTAAGAGTTATTTATAAAATAATATTGGCTTAAAGATATTTCCCAAACTCATACATGTCTCTTTTGTGACCATTCTAAGGCTAATGTGCTTTGTCTTGCAAGGCAAATTTTCATTAACAACGGCTTGCATAAACCAC
Organism: Alisma plantago-aquatica; assembly: GCA_963693085.1. Lineage (NCBI taxonomy): Eukaryota > Viridiplantae > Streptophyta > Magnoliopsida > Alismatales > Alismataceae > Alisma > Alisma plantago-aquatica. The sequence continues at coordinate 1,476,115,442 of OY856410.1, forward strand.
CCACCAACAACAATAATTGATGCAAACAAGTAGTGGTTGTCACAAGCATGTGACCAATAGTGCTCCCATTGTCCCCAAACTCATACACGTCTCTTTTATAAAAAATTAATAAGACAATACATATATACACGTCACCAATCAAAGTATGTCTAGAAACTTGTTGTGTCAGGACACTATCATGATTTTTAGATCTAAGGGCTCTAGAGGGGGGTTGAATAGAGCTACAAAATTTCTCACAAAATAGATTAGACCTTAAAATTATATTAATTAGGAGAAAAATCTTAATGGAAATTTGAAGTCCAATCTAACAAGCATAACAAGGATGAGAGAGATTGATAGAAAGCACTTGAAAAAGGGATGTAGAGTGGTTCCACACTTCAAACTAGAAGTGAGTCAGTCCACTACCTAGAGAGGTCAACCTCTAGGACTTTGCAAGTGTTTTTCTCTATTATATCACCATAGAGATTCACAATAATAGACCACCAAAGGACTTTCCATCCAACCACAAGGAGATCTCCACCTTAACAAGGAACTTACCCACTAAGCTTGAATCTTCAACCTTCACCTAGGTCTTACCCATTCAAGCTCAAGTCTTCCACCTTGAAGGGCTTTGCTTCTCCTCTTAGATCTTTAGACTTTGCCTTCTCCTTCACCTGAAGAAGATTACCACCTCTTCATCAACCTTGAAGAGGACCAACTACATCTCCTTCTTCACTCGATGGAGCTTGCTTCAGCTTTTCTTCATGAGAGAAGGGGATAGGGAAGTAGTGGAAGATTGAGAGTTTTACATGCACAAAGGTGGATCTCTCTTACAATAATCCTAACTCACTCACAAATCATGAAATGATGTGTAAACTAGAGAGAGAAAGGGTCTCAAGGAGTGGTAGCACACTCAACTATAGCAAGGACCTTGTGTGTAGTGAATGAGCAACCTTGGAATGGACTCCAAGTGGTCCTATTTATAGCTGGGGGTGCTCCCTTGAGTTGGGGAACACTTAGGGTCGAAATATAGCCATTTTTTCTCAAGGAAATGAATCTATTTTCGTCCAAACAAGTCACCTACGGTTAGAATCACTTTTTTTGCGTTTTTCACATAGTACATTCAGTCGAGATTCAATAAAGGTAACCCGACCGTTCAACCAAAAGACAAACTCAATTTTCAAAATATCAGTTGAGTTTGTCCTGGGAAACTCGACCGATCAGTTAAAATCACATTTGGTCAGTAAGTTGTTCGGTCGAGTTCTGTGAATGCACAACTCGACCGATGCACATATCAGAAAATTGATCCAAGGGATCGATCGAGATTGTAACTCGACCAATCAGTAGTCTGTGATTAATTTTCTAAAGTGATTAAAAGGTGATTAAAACTTGGTACTAAGTGTCCCACATATTTTTCTCATCTTAGTTACAAGTCATATCATCAATACAAGTGATTACAATATTCTTCTAAGGTCGTTTGAATGGATTTCCATATTAGCACACTTGCATTGCTTTTGACTTGAACTTTGACAAGCTAGGGCTTGTGTAAATTGATTCTTTTCATGTACCTAGAACCTGAAATCAATCTTGAATACACATATTAGATACATATGAATGGAATGGTTGAGTCATTATCAAAATATGGACAATGTATAACATCTAGGTCAACATTCTCCCCCTTTTTGACAATGACAAACCATTCCTCAAACATATTGAAAAGAATATTGAAATTATACCTTTGCCTTGTGAATTAGGGGGATTCAAGATTTGAACAATGTGAATTGCTCCCCGTCAATCTATGCTTACATTAACCTGCATAGTTAGTCTTTCTACACAAAGCAATATAACATGCATGTACTATATGGTCCTTTAGCAAGTCACATGATAAAACATGTAATGAACACAAAAAGGATCACATAAGCAATAAATGGCAATATGATTGAGTTTCAAGACATTCAATTTCTCTCCCCCTTTTGACATTATAAAAAAGGATGGGGGTAGAAGAGAATACAAATAGTCTTCTCCAAGCACAACTAAGCATATATTCAAACATGCAATCTCATAACATATATCAAATAGAGATGAGAGAAACAAACAAGCTAGGTCATAATCAAAATATTGTGAAATAGGGCACCAACTCATAAGATATAACTGATCAAAGAGTAAGAGTGCACAGAAGATAGATTACAACTCATGAAGCATGTTCTCATAAAAACAACTACAAGTGATAATCGATGAAAGTAAAAGATAAAATAGTACATCTCAGATCATGTTCCTAGATGTTTTTAATACAAAATAGCCTAGAAAGATATATATGATCAAAAAACTAGACTAAAAACTAAGAAACATCTAGACATCTAAGCTATCTATGTCCACAACATCATCACCATCCTTGACATCAGGTTCGTAGTCATTGTCTCCATCTCAAGGTGCAACAACAATGCCTTCATCACCGGAGTCACTACCAGAGCCATCACCATCATCATCAACATCCTCACAATCACCATCATCCTCATCAACATCAGCAATCTCGGCATCATCCTGATCAGGCATCTCCTCATCCACAGAAGGATCGAAGCCACGACCGGGCCAATGAGCATTCTGCTCATCCTAAGTCATACCAAGAGCATAAAACTCATTGGCCTGAGGAAAGGAGGGAGCAGAATCACCCAGACTGGCAAGCAGAGTGGCCAAGGGGTCAGTAGGTAACGACAGGAAGACAGGAGTAGGACCACCAGCAGCAGAGGGTGTGGGAGAAACAACGGAAGGCTCAGGTGCAGGGTAGAAGTAATTGTATGCATAGGATGCATACTCACTACCGGGGTATGGCTGGTAGGTGGGGTATGGGTGTGCACAAGATAAGTTCATGTTAGACATGATTGAACATAAATCCTGGTGTAGATGCTCTAAGTTTTGGAGGTTGTATCATATAACCCATGAGGGCTTCATTGGATACATAGAACGAGGCATGGCTAAGTCTGGTAGGCTGAGGAGGTGGAGGAGCCCGGGTTGAGGTAGAGGTAGGTGCAGATGAGGCAGAGGCAGAGGGTGAGGCATTGGGTGTGGTAGAGGAAAGGATAGGCACATATTTCTGAATGGTGGTCTCACTGATACACACTCCATTCCTAGTAGGTCTGTAGTGGAAGTCAGAGAAGAGTGATTTATCAGTGGCGAACTGGAAAAGACCACAAATCAGGGTAGAATATGGAGGATGGGTGCCACAGGTGTTCTTTTCAGAGTCAAAGCAAGTCATGTGATTGAGAATATATTTAGACCACTTGACTCCGGCATTCTCTAAGATGCAGTACATGATCACCACAATGTTCTCTGCAATATCCGTTTGGTTTTTATTTGGATGGATGTTGCAGTTGACTACTAAGGCTAATATACACTTCTCGAGATCTAAGGTGGAGGAGGGTAGGGTGATCTTCTTCTTATAGGGAACGTCAAGTTTCTTAAGATAGGGATGGATATCAGGAAGAGTGACCTCATTCTGCTTGTAGAAACCTTCCGGGTCCAACATGTCAAAATACTCACCATAATCATTACGCTAGGTATTATTCTCATCAGCTCCTAAAAAGAAAACATTCAGGATATCCTCCGAGATTTGGAATTTCTTCCTAATGATCATAGAGGTAAGGATCACTTGAGTATTCGGAGGGGGTATAAGGGAGACATAATTCCAATGCAAATTTGAGTAGAATTCGTGAACTGCTTTTGTACTTATAAGGGAATTGAAAAAGTAGTCACTCTCGACAGCCAGGGCAGATAGGTGATGAACAGAAAGCAATCTTGCCACTTTATTGATGATAGCTTGATGCCTAGGGCTAGGCTCAAAAGGGCTCTAAAAGGAAAAGGACTCCTAGGAAGAAGGTCCTTATACCAATTTACAGCCTCTATTGAGACAGAGAGGGTCTCATCGAAAGGAATCAAGCGATAAGACGAGGAAGAGGATGATGCATTGCTAGGGGCATGTAACATCCCAGGATTTGAGGCCTCAGATAACATGATCTTAAAAGGAATGATTGGACTACCCATATCACCAAGGTGCACCTCCTTTTTTGGGAGCCCATCACTAAGAACTCCATAGTTAAGCGTGCTCAGCTTGGAGTAGTACTGGGATGGGTGACATGTCGGGAAGTTGATCCTGGCATGCACGTGAGTGAGAACAAAGCGTGCATTTAAGGCTAGTGGTAGTCTATGGGGACAGTCGTCATTCCTGAAACTCTACTAGAGCCTAGGGCAGTGGGCCCGAGCATTACAAATGGTATCAGAGCCAATTCCCCTCCAGTAGGTGGGGCTCACATGGGCATGGCATGCCAGTCTTGAGCCGTGCGGTCTAGGCATGTAGGAAAGGGTTATCCATGTTTGACGTAGCCACCCTTGCACTGGTATTCCATGGTCGGGAGCTGGGTGTCCATGGGTCATTGTGGGTCTGCACTGAAATGGGGAAGAGGTTATGAGGCCTTATAGTTGAGCCTTGACGAGGACGTCAAGAGTATAAGTGGGGGAGATTGTAACATCCCAGGATTTGAGGCCTCGGATAACATGATCTTAAAAGGAATGATTTGACTACCCATATCACCAAGGTGCACCTCCTTTTCCGGGAGCCCATCACTAAGAACTCCATAGTTAAGTGTGCTCAGCTTGGAGTAGTATTGGGATGGGTGACCTGTCGGGAAGTTGATCCTGGCATGTGCGTGAGTGAGGACAAAGCGCGCAGTTAAGGCTAGTGGTGGTATGTGGGGACAGTCGCCATTCCTGAAACTCTACTAGAGCCTAGGGAAGTGGGCCCGAGCATTACAGGGCGGGTCTCTTTCTTCTATGTGAAGCCATGGAGGTGAAAAGAAGGAGAAGAAGATAGCAACCACACAAACTAATCCACCAAAAACGTTCACACGCCTAGGTTGAGCAATGGGGAAGGTCTAAGAAGGTCTGTCTAGGTCAGATTAGGGCTAGCTTAGGGAAGGGAAGGTCTGGGGTTGAGAGCTTAGGGCTAGAAGGAGAGGAATCGGTCGACTATTCTCTACTTGAGAGGGAGAATAGTCAGCCGAATCCAACATAAGTTGGCTTCAACCCGCCGATCGGTTGAGTTTTGTGAGTCAGAAACTCGACCAATTGGTCCCTTTTTAAAAAAACTCTCGACCATGGATCGATCGAGTTTGTCCAGGGGAAACTCAACCGATGGTCAACCTGACCTAAAACCATCAAACTTAATTTCTAGCCATTTGAATGCTAATTAAATTTATTTTTCAAGTCCATCATGTATATTCAACATACTTAGGCACATATCACTCATCATTGGGTACTATTTTGCGATAAACAAGCATTTACAAAAAATACCCAAAAACAAGAGAAAAATAAGGCAATATGAACATGAAAAACCAATTTTAAGCATATTAGCACTCAAAGATGATCAAGATAGATGCAAAATGTTGGGTTTTAGGTGAGGGAGAAGGCAACGGAAATAAAAAAATTCTCTCACCACAAAACCATAACCACAGCTCGCATCAACGACTATGAAATAGGAAGGATGGTTTTGGCGAGTCATACCTGGTCCTGAGACTTGCTCAGCGACAATGCCTCACAACAAGTACAGTCTTCAACCACCTAGTCTTTGACGGTGTCTATGCAGCTCCTGGTCTTGACCCAAACTATGGTTGACCATCGTCCTCCTGAGCGGAAGAAACCTCCCGCCTCTATAGATAGTCCACACAGACCACTGGGAAATCTAGTCGTCCTGTCCCACAGGACACTAGAAGGAGTTGTCCCCTTCTGTCGGCGTACTAGTCACCAACACACTCTCCCACAACCAGTTATTGTCCTGCAGTTGTCTTTCCCTCGCTCTGCCTCCCTAGTCGGGTAGCACTTGCTTGGGCTCTCTCGATTACCACAACCAGAGAGGACAACAACTTTGCAGAGCAACTGATGTTCGGAGTTGTGCTATCTGAAAAGCCCCCAGTACCCCTCTATATATAGGAGGGGTCAGGGTCAGGGTTCTCAGCCCCGGGCAATGCGGGACTAAAGTGGGAGTAGAAGGGTCTAAAATTTCCATGAACTGATTACAATGTGGCAGCCGAACCGATCGTTTCACAAATGAACTGGTCAGTTGGGAGTGTGAGCCGGTCAGTTCACTTAGTAAACCAGTCAGTTTGCTTCCCAGACTTGCCTCCAATTGGCTTTCCTTGTTCATTTCTTATTGATACTAAGATCAATTCTTATCCCAATCGAATTGTACAAGTGAAACTGAAAACTTTTTCTCACAAATCGGGACAACCCAACACTGCTCGTTTGGATACATGGACCAATCCGTTCACCAGAGTGAACCGGTCGTCTCATTGTCCATGAGCTGATCGGTTCACCCAGTGAACAGGTCAGTTGGTGTTCCAGATTGTGCAGAACACAGTCAATGCATTTCTCAATCAACCCGACACTCAAATCAATTGGTTCAACACTTGAACTTGATGATTCTGGGTCAAGTCAATTGATTAAATGTTTGATTGAGTACCTAAACAACTTTAGTAATCAACCCAAACATCTTCATGGATAAACTCCTCTTCTAGGTTAATCCTTTGTGTGTGACCATATAGGTCCCATTTCACATTGACAGTGAATGTCCATAACTAGCTTATGACATTAGAAGCAAAGAGTGGTGCCTAGTTGCACATCAATGCTACCCAAGTGAAAAGGAAAGTTAGAGAACAACTTTAAATCCTACAGCCTGTGATTGGTGTTCCAGTGAATGTATAATTCCTTTGTCTATGATATCCTGAATGAACTCAAGGCATGGAAATGTCATCCTTTTCAACATTTATTCATGTTCCTTGATCCAAAGCAGACTGTCTGATATATGTGTACCATCACATATTGACTCACACGTGCATGCACATGCCTTTCTCAATCTCGCTTATCAAGTGTCCATGGACATCGTACTCCCTCAGGAGGGACACATCCCATATCTATCACTCACAGTCAAAACCCCATGTGTCAAAATCACCCAACCATCACCTTTATAACAATCTATATTTCAGAACTGCGTTTGATGATGTCAAAGTGTACCCAATGACTTGTGATGAGTGTAGTGATTTTAGGTCTAAGAATCACAATCACCACCATCACTGTGAGAGTTGATTGTGACTACCATGTCATGGTTCCATGTGTCACTCTCACAGTGGGTCTGTCCGATACACTGTTCTCTAACATGTATCTATGTGCTTGGTTTGATATCACATATCATGACTAATGAGACTCTGTCATCAGCCAACACACACTCTAGTCTTGATCTATCATTGTTTTCTATCAACCTTCCACAATGGCATCTGACTAGGGACAAAACAAGAATGTACAAGCTCTTAGCATCTGTATGATCTCATTCTTTAGGTCCTCAACCTGAAGACACACGTTATTGAGTACTAACATTCTCTAGACATTCATTCTGTTCTATCATTATCTCATAACTGATTGAACCAAAATAAATTGGAAGCTTGCCTTTGATATTTATCAAATCAATCATAATGTATCCCAATCCAATCATCATATGATTGGCTCTCAGGGCATACATGCCAACAGACTCCCACTTGCACTACGAGCCAATCACCTTTGAATCATATTCTTAGTGACCTCCAAACATGTCCCACATGTTTCTGCTGCTCCAGTGCTAACACAGTGAGCTAGCAACACTTTGTTTTAGTCGCTATATTGCATGTTTCACATCTCTTCACTGTACGACATATCGTATGAGATGGAGTTGTTTTAATATGCGATCTGATATTCCTGGCCTAACACTTAGCTCCATTGTTTGACTTAGTATTACTACTTGTCATTAATGGTTGGAATATCTGTAAGTTCATATCTATGAACTTCTAGATCCATATAGTATCTTCTAATGTTCAAAAGGATACTCGACATTCCATTTTAGAATTAAATGGATTTTAAATCAGAACGTTTCCATTTATCAACTCATATTCACTTTTATATTTTATATTTTGGGATCATTTTCTGTCATTTTAGAAGCTTACATCTATGTAACTCATTACACTCAACTCTTCCCATTATTACCATAGAACTAGTACTTCACAAGTACCAAACAAGTTCTTCATGGTATTCTAGTGACCCTCATTGAACGTAGACAGACATCCACTCGTCACATGAGTTAACAGGATGAGCGTATCATATTGTCATGTCCAATACATACAAGATGATGAATGCATATTTTCTTGTCATGTATAATACATACAAGATAATGGGATGATTACATACATGATAGATCCATATCTATCTATGAGTTCCTATTCTTCGTAAGAATTTGGGACACTTGGCATCTGAGATACTAACTCCATGTAACATGGACAAGTTTTCTCCCACTAAATCTGTGCATATTGAACCCTTCAGTATAGATTGCCAATGTATGCTCCCTCTTTACTAGGTCAAGAGGTTTTTGAAAACTATCTCGATAGATCTCTATTCCTATCACATAGGACATTTTTCTGTCTTCCCTTAAAGAAGGTATTTCCACACCAGTTTCCATTTTAGAACATTTCATTCCTCATCATCATGTGAAATGTGAATACACTCCCATTAAATCTTTGTAATCACAAATCCCTTCTTTATTTTGATATATGAGTCAAACCTTTTGACTATATTATCAAAGTAAAGACTTTAACTTTGAGTTTCTTACACTTAATCAATCACATTGATTGATATCTTATAACTTATAGACTGCATTTGCATGATTGAATTCATAAAACACTTCAGGTTGTGTCACGTACACAACCTTATTTTATTCCTTCCAGGAATGTGGTTTTAATATCCATATGCCAAATTTCATAATCTTTCAAGCTCCAACATCAAGCATGATCCTTTCTCTAAATGTCACCCATGTCAATTTTAATTCTTTAAACCCAATTACACTTATGGGTTTTATCCCAATCAAGTGCTACCATAAGGTCATACCTAAATTGGTTCACATGGAAGTCATTTTGGATCTTATGGCCTCAAGCCATGACTCAAAACTTGGTCCCTCAACATCATCTAGATTATTGGCTCATCACATGACCAATTCATCACCTAGATATAAAAGTGTATCTATTACATAAGGAATTTGAGAATCCACAACACTTGTGATTCTTCATCTCCTTTATTTAGTGTAAAGCATGTTCTTTAGAAGAATTCTAGAAGGTTAGTTATTTAATGATCATGCTCTAACTATTTAGAGTATGATTCCTTCTTTGATTTAGACATCACTATGTCTTAATCATGAGTTCTCTATGATACATTATCATAACTAATCACAAGGTCCTCAAACATTTGGTTTAAGCATCCCATTCATTGATCACATCAAAGAGTTAATACTTTTACCAAGTTTGTACTTCATTTATGATATTCTTGAACACTTCAAGATATTCATGTTGGTATTTCACTAAACACCATCTGAAGCATTAGCATTTATTCCAATAGGCATGTATATACATCAATATGTATTATACCTAATAGAATAGTCATTCTCCCACTACATCTAGTGAAGATTGACTTTTCATCATGCCCAAGACATTCATATCTCTTAATGGTTCATAACCAAAAGAGTCTGGCCTATCCATCAACATGGAAGCTAGAAATGAATTTCTCATGATAATGCTAATTAATTGTTTGAGTCATCAATAACTTTTAGGTATCATTTTATATTATGCATACCAAGTACCACAAGATAAATAGGGCATTGACACAAAAGATCATATCTTTAAATTGAAACATCAACTTTATTGATAGACATCCTTGTCATTACAAGATGCATAAATAAAGTATTTCTATTTATTGGCAAAATGAAATAACAGTTCATAACTCTATTACATGCCCTTTGGGCTGAAATAAATTGGAAAGTACTCCTATCTATGGCAGCAACACTTGCTCCAATGATGAGTGCTCGTTCTTGGTCCTTCCATAAAGGCCATCATTTTTTTTCAGATCCTGCATATCATATATGTCAGATCCATATCTTGGTATCATATACCTCAAATTAAAGAAGTGTTTCAAGTTTATTTCATGATACCTGAGGTGGAGATTTACATCCCCTCCTTCTTCTTCTTTTGTTCATCCAGATAGAGAGGGAAATTTCTCCTCTAATGTCTTGGCTCTTGACAATGGTGACATTTGCCTCCCTTGTTCACCACTCCTTTGGCCTTGAGAGCTGAAGATGACTTGGGTTGCAGGCTAGCATCAGAACCCTTCTTTGCTTTTCCCTTGCCCTTACCTTTAGACTTACCCTTCTTTCTACTGATCAACATCACAAATTTGGGTTTGTCTTTCTTCATCTGTGCCTCGACTGTCCTCAACATGCCCAACAACTCTGTCAACGACTTGCCAAAGTTGTTCATGTTGTAGTTCATCACAAATTGACTGTAAGATTCTGGTAATGATTGCAGTATCACATCAGTAGCCAACTCTTGGCTCAGAGGGAATCACAGTCTTGTCAGGTTCTCCAAATACCCAATCATCTTGAGTGTGTGAGGACCAACTGGGTCTCCTTCTGTCATGACACACTTGAACAGTGCCCTGGAGACATCATATCTCTCTTGCCATGCTTGGTCTTGATACATGTTCTTGAGATGCTGGACCATCTCAATGACGTCCATGTTCTCATGTTATCTCTACAACTCATAGTTCATTAAGCACAACATCAAGCACTTCACATCAATGGCATCTTCTGCATGCTTCTTGTAAGCATCCCTTTCTACCTTTGGTGCGGTGGGAGTGGGTTCCTCTGGCACTGGTGTATCTAGGACATAGAGCTTTCACTCTTGAGTGAGAACAATTCTCAATGTCCTAAACCAGTCGTGTAAATTATTCCCATTCAGCTTGTCCTTCTCAAGGACCGATCGCAACAAAAAGTGATTATTGTTGACAACCATTTGTTCTACAAAAAGGAAATATGCAATTTTAGTCCAAAACTCTTTTTGACTTAATTGATTTGATTTGAAAATTTTGACGATATAATTAGGCCTTTAATTAATTATCGCTCCACTATTTTGTTCAAATTGATAGCCCTCACTATCAATTTGGAAGATTGCAGTGTACAACCTTCTAGTGAGCAAGATCCTAATTTCCTCTCAGCCATGGACCAGCTAGGGATGTCACCCACAACTAGAATCTTTTAGGTGGGCAACCTTTACCAATTGCATCATATGCAACTCTTGATAGATGGCATGCACAACTCCTTGCCATGTTCATCTCTATGCCTCAAGGTGCTTGATCCGATCAAGGTCACCTTGTTAAGTCTGACCCAAATGCCAACACGATGAATATGCAACCCCCTAGGGTAGACCCACATATTCACCATCACACTTCCAAAAGATAGACGATGCACCACGCAAGGGTGTGCCCACATGTGGTTGATCAAGCTTTTCATGTGTGCTACTTTTGGAAGGCATCTTAAACTTAATATTTAGTTGAGGGGTTTTAATATGCTCATATATGCATATAAGTTATCCAATCACCACATATATAGTACGTAACATATACATGTTATATCCCACAACAAAAATATGCAATAACGATAAAGTGATGATTATGGCCATCCTATTGTAATTACTTGAGCCACAAGGAATTACGGTCATCTAGGTCTACATCACATGCAACCTGTTGTTGATGATGATCTTGTACTTAGTTCGTTCTGGGTTTGATCATCTTGTCACATGCCCGACCGGCTCGCCTCCTAGACAGTCGGTTAAATGTATCCAACTGATCGTCAGGCTCCTCCATACAGTCAATTCGTCATGTCGTCTCGCTCCTCGTCAGGCCACAAGTTGTACCATCAGTCGCTCATCTCAGTCTACCAACCGATTAGTTGGAACCTCCATACGATCGTCTCGTACCTCCAGTCGCTCATTTGGGCATCCTTCAGTCTTCAACATAACATGAAATAAACTATCCTACTTTTACATATCTCATAGGGAAACCCTGAGTTACATTCGGGGGAGCAAAGTTAGAAGAGAATCTCGAGTTACATCGGAAAAAGAAGAAGAGGGCTTGATACGAAGACTGAGAGAAAACAACCACAACCAACCAAGCACCCACATAGGGGTTTATAGGCCATAACCATGCTACACATCATGTAACGAACTCAAATCTAGGTATCACATCTATTTTCCTTTTTCCTAAAGAGCTTAAATTTTATTTCTCTTAAACTTTGTTGAGTAGTAATTTTCGACCCTGATAATAATCTTGGGGTAGTTTTGAATTTGTATCACCACCCATTCACATAATCATTCTTGAGGGTGACATTGAGAAGTTTTGGAAATTTAATTCACATATTGTGGAATATCGTACATAATGTTAAGTTTGAAACTAGATTTGATGAAATATCTCTTTTTTCACCATAGAGAGAGTTTTAGTGAGGATAACTATACAAAAACCATCCTTTTATAATAGAAAATGAATTATTCTTTTAATAGATGATTTAACATTCATTTGTTAGCAATAGTGCCTAGCCTGTTAATAATGGGCTTTTGAGGTCAGAATCATACTCTTTGATTGGTTTAATAGCCAGTCTAAAAAACTTGAGAGTTCAAAGGAGGTTGAATGCACACTGGTTTATTTTGGAGAGACAATATAATTAGTTGGCTTTTATCATTGTAAATTAAGTTATGTCACACTGCTCTTACAGTGGATGTCGCATATTGGTCATTTTAAGTAACGCTAGCGCTGAGGGGCGGCTGGGATATTCTGTCCGACGATCCAAAATGCCGGAGACACTAAGCGTTGTCGTCAACAGTCTGAACGCGGGCGTTACCCAGTGTTACAGTTCCTTCGCCAATTACTCTCACACCGAGCCATAATTGCTCGTAGTCTTGCCAAGGAGGATCAAGGAATAATTAAATTGCATTAAAAAGAGATATTTAAACTTGATATTTTGCTCTTGAGTGTCACACAGACTGGACTTTGCTGCTAGCCAGTTATTAGCCTTTGATAATGCAACTTTAATGGGACCGGACCTTCATCTTCGTCCCGATAAGCAGAGAACGCGCTGCCGTTTTGAACCAGGAGGACCCTTCTCCGATTGAGCTAACGTCGAGCCTTAATTGCTCGCGTATTCACCATCATCCGTTTCGAGAGAGCGAGCTGACCCTTTAGAACCCAAGCATGACCTATGTTATGCCTTGAACGCCAAACGCCCTATTATAAATGAGTTGGGTTCCGACTTCTGCCGTCACCATCGTTGTCTGGCCGCCTGACTTGCTGCAACACTGATCTACCATGAGATCATCCATAACCGAGTATCGGTCCCTCATCTGGTGTTTTCTCTACCCGATTTCTTCTGTGTGCGACAGGATGTCCTCCTTGACGTGTGGCCGCCTCCAGCGAGTAGTAGGTTGTAGTGCCACCGTGGTCCTTCTTGGGTCAATTCAAGGTAACTACACCATCTCCGGCTGCTGACCTTTTGTTTTCCGTCTTTTGTTCACTCTAGCTTTACCCCAATCGATGGGTCGATGAGTTCCCCTGTTTTCCTTCATGACGGCACCTCTTCCTGTCTTCAGACCTCGTCGGTAGGTTGTTTTGAAGGGGACCTGGATCCTCGATTACCAGCTTCTAGCTCGACGCAAGGTCAGTGACAATCATTGCATGCAGTATGCGTCTTTCCGCCCACAATTTTAATCACGGTGATTCCGGTAGGCCCTTGCTCAACCTGTGCAAGTTCATGACCAATCACCGTTAGGATAGATACTGTTTTGAGGCCTGGCGATGATGCCCAATCGCTCACAGATTCGTACGAATGGATTAGACTGCCTGGATGATTCATTCATTTTGGCACTTGCACAACTACCTTTTAACCAATTTCTGACGTGCTCTCATAGTCTCGTGTGTATCGTCGTCAGAAATACTTAAGCCTGTTTCGGTTCTGCTTCGTATACTGATGACCGAACCGAACTGGGATGACATCGGCATATGCTTTTGAGGTTATCTATCTGCTTTTGTTAGACAGCTGTGAAGTCCGAGTTTGTCCCAGTTCTTCTGGAGGTCTTCTTCGCCTTCTGATCGGTACAGACTACATAGGTCACGCCATTGATCAAAATACCTTGAGTTTTGAATTGCCGGCATCTTCTGATCGTGCTGACGCTTGGGGACCATGATCCACTTCTGGGCATAGCTCAACTCCTCCAGAATTTGCTCCTGCAGGGAACGCGAGGATCAGGCTACCTTTTGCTTTCATTTTGAATCGTTTTGAATAAGCACGTCGATAATTGGGAAATGTGAGGGAAGTAGACACTGTTTTCCGGTTGCTTCATTGTGCATAGCGTCTAGTACTTAGTTTGACCGGGTCAATTTATATTGCGTCAGTACATATATATAGATGAGTGGTGTGGGTGTTGAGAAATTGGAGGATTTTCTGAATATTAGACTGCTAGACCAAACCCGAGATTTGGAGGGAGTGTTTTATGGGCTGTAATGGTGTATGAGAAACAATATTAACATAAATTATAATCTACGTGTAGGTGATGTTAATCCTGGTTCTGATTTAGGGGATATTTTGTTTGACTTAAACAATACCAAAGGTATGTACTCCTCCCTATTTATAACTGGGCAATTATATGACTAAATTTTCCCATAATGAGGCATCGTTTGAAATACTTGTTCTTATTCCATTTGTTGGACATTTCATATACTTTCAGTTGGATTTATTATTATTTTGAAATTATTATCATATTGAATTGGGTTAATGACCCCATCTGCTATAATGCTTAAATCATGCCACATGTTTGTGAAAGATATATCTTGCCACTCTATTTATGCATGTTAGATAATTCGACTAGTTTAACTATCGTAGACACTTATGCGTAACCATTAGGGCGCGCTACTTCCGCCCGGGGTGTGCTACTTCCACCTTTTTGTATACACAGGCGTGCTACTTCCGCCTGGGGTGCGCTACTTCCACCCATTTTTACTTAGGTCAACGACTCAGTGGTGTCTTGTCCCTATTATAGTTACTTTAGTCAAATATATCTGCATGCAAATAATTGTTGTGATATTGATGATTTATAATGGCAAGATCTGTTATTTCACTTGTTTATTTATATGCCTCATTCTTTTGGAAATTCTTTCTCTTGTTATTTCTCATTGAAACTTACCTAGATTTCATGGCCCCCCTTTTGATGGGAACATCTTACTTTACTTGTTAATGCCCTAGTTAATTCTCTAATGTACATACTCAGCTTTTGCTGATTTATACTTTGTTTTCCTATTTCTGGGTGTTCCCTCCACCCAGGTGTAGGCGCTTTACAGGACAGAGACTCGGGATGATTATGAGCTTATTGGTGGACATAAGGACAACTTGGGATAGCCTTGTTACCCTCTGCATATGGGATTTTATGTACATAGATGCAACCTTTTCATTTACTGTACCACCCTTAGGGCGTGAAGATTATGTACATGAGAACATTTTGTAACCTTGTAAATAGTAATGTTTTCCGCTGCTTAATTATTTCACGGCTCATGTTTTTACCATTGAATGGGCCCTCTATCGGGTCTCACTCTTTACAGAATGGTATCAGAGCCTAAGCAGTCGGTAACTAGACTATTTCAAGTTATCCTAGATTGTTCCATAGTAGGTAGATGACCCTTTAGGGGTTGTTGTCAAACCTAATTCTAAATCGTGATTACCAATTAGGGTTTTACCCTCAATCCAAATTGGTGTTATATATGTATACCAAATAGAGTATGTGGGTGTCCTAGTTTTGGGTAAACTCTTATCAATCCTACCCTCCAATTATAGGTATTACTTTCTATATGTAAAGGTTGACTCCCCAAGGAAGTAGCCTCTACCTCCCGCCTTTGGGAGCACAATTCATCTACTATAGGGAGTAGGTTGACTTGAACTCACATAACTATAGGTCACCCTAGTACAAGTCATTAAACCTTTTTCTTTTGTTGATTTCTAGCATTGCCTATGATACACGTGTTATGTGGACTGAGCATGGATGGATACAAACTTAGGATATTGATATGAGCTTTATATTTTGAGATGTTTTATGATAGTATGTGATGATATGAACTAGTTCTTTTAATTAATAGGCTTGCCTTGTCAGTAAATGGAATCATCCCAACATAGTTTTGCTTGAGACTCGCCATCCAAGAGTTGGTTACTATGGCGATATTTCATAATGAAGATTTGCTAATGTAAGATAAGGTTTCATGTAGCTATCCTTGGGATTTCATCCCTTACACGCCCATAAGGTAGGAATAATTCCTATCCCCCTATTTCATAGAAATGAATGATCGCTTAGTTGGAATAGAATTAAAAAAATAAATAAATCTGCCATGTTATTTTTTTCCCCGAGGACATATCGAGGCATACTAATGTTTGGAAGATATAGTGAATACTCTTTTCCATGACACTTTAGATGTACACTGACACCGAGGTTATGTGAGGTAGGTACATCTAAGTTTGCTCCTTAAAGAGTTTACCACTCTCTCATTGCCACTGTGTAATCAGCTTACCTGACGTGTGAGATGAGGAGTAGTTGGACTATCTAGTTCATCTGGGCTTGTACTGACGTCATGGATGTAAAAGGACTAGGGAAGTAGAGACCCTAATCTCTTCTTATTATGGTTATGCAACCTTACAAATATCTGATGTTTTGAGATGTAATGGCCTAAGTCACGATTATGGGAATGGTGGAATGATGGTGGTCATGTGTAGTTGGACCTACTAGAAGTTAACGGTGTGCTAGAAGAAACATGTATCCCCTATTCATCTAGAATTGAGATATTCTGGTTCTATGCCTCGATGATGTGTGTAGAGAAGCTTCTTGTGAAAATGAAGTGATGTTAGAGTGATAGTATTTGTGGTACATGGTAGAAAGTGGTCGACTTGGTTCTCGTATTGATTTTGGCGCCATTTTCGATTTCAATCGCAAGGTTTTAATCGTTCAACTTAATTTTTAGTATTAAATTATATTTTCAAAAAAAAAATTCAGATTTCATCGATGGCTTTGGAACCAAGTCACCATGTCAAGGAAGTTGTAGGATTAGACATGCCTTCATGTAGAAATCTTGGAATTGCATGTTCAATCCCCCGACCCTAGGAATAAAGAGAAAAATATACTACCTATAATCTAGTCGGCTACCTCTCTTGATTCTTTGTATGCTTAGATAGGTCCTTTCTAGGGGTAGGGCCTTTCGCACTTGGGTTTTAACTTAATTTGATGAATAGTTGAAACCGATGGTTACTAATATACAGAACTGATTATGGAAGGGATACCACATATTATAATAGTAGGATGGAAAAATCTCCTAATTCATGTAGATAGCCATAGCAAAATTGTTTCCCCCTTAATCTCAGTGTAAACTTCCTAGAGCAGTACATGATATGAGAAGATAATAAGACGTGATGGATAAAGTAATGTAAATTCACGTCAAGTTCCGCATACAATTGTTATGTGACTATGTTATGCTAGGACCCCTATATTAGCTTTGTCTAGTGAATTAGAAATTTATAATTGGTTAGAAAATTACATCATAGTGTTTTGAGTTGTAGCTTGGTGGATTTCGGGGACGAAATCCTCTTTAAGGGGTGGTGTTCAGTAACGAACTCAAATCTAGGTATCACATCTATTTTCCTTTTTCCTAAAGAGCTTAAATTTTATTTCTCTTAAACTTTGTTGAGTAGTAATTTTCGACCCTGATAATAATCTTGGGGTAGTTTTGAATTTGTATCACCACCCATTCACATAATCATTCGTGAGGGTGACATTGAGAAGTTTTGGAAATTTAATTCACATATTGTGGAAAATCGTACATAATGTTAAGTTTGAAACTAGATTTGATGAAATATCTCTTTTTTCACCCTAGAGAGAGTTTTAGTGAGGAGAACTATACAAAAACCATCCTTTTATAATAGAAAATGAATTATTCTTTTAATAGATGATTTAACATTCATTTGTTAGCAATAGTGCCTAGCCTGTTAATAATGGGCTTTTGAGGTCAGGATCATACTCTTTGATTGGTTTAATAGCCAGTCTAAAAAACTTGAGAGTTCAAAGGAGGTTGAATGCACACTGGTTTATTTTGGAGAGACAATATAATTAGTTGGCTTTTATCATTGTAAATTAAGTTATGTCACACTGCTCTTACAGTGGATGTCGCATATTGGTCATTTTAAGTAACACTAGCACTCAGGGGCGACTGGGATATTCTGTCCGACGGTCCAAAATGCCGGAGACACTAAGCGTTGTCGTCAACAGTCTGAACGCGGACGTTACCCAGTGTTACGGTTCCTTCGCCAATTACTCTCACACCGAGCCATAATTGCTCGTGGTCTTGCCAAGGAGGATCAAGGAATAATTAAATTGCATTAAAAAGAGATATTTAAACTTGATATTTTGCTCTTGAGTGTCACACTGACTGGACTTTGCTGCTAGCCAGTTATTAGCCTTTGATAATGCAACTTTAATGGGACCGGACCTTCATCTTCGTCCCGATAAGCAGAGAACGCGCTGCCGTTTTGAACCAAGAGGACCCTTCTCCGATTGAGCTAACGTCGAGCCTTAATTGCTCGCGTATTCACCATCATCCGTTTCGAGAGAGCGAGCAGACCCTTTAGAACCCGAGCGTGACCTATGTGGTGCCTTGAACGCCAAACGCCCTATTATAAATGAGTTGGGTTCCGACTTCCTCCGTCACCATCGTTGTCTGGCCGCCTGACTTGCTGCAACGCTGATCTACCACGAGATCATCCATAACCGAGTATCGGTCCCTCATCTGGTGTTTTCTCTACCCGATTTCTTCTGTGTGTGACAGGATGTCCTCCTTGACTTGTGGCCGCCTCCAGCGAGTAGTAGGTTGTAGCGCCACCGTGGTCCTTCTTGGGTCAATTCAAGGTAACTACACCATCTCCGGCTGCTGACCTCTTGTTTTCCGTCTTTTGTTCAATCTAGCTTTACCCAAATCGATGGGTCGATGAGTTCCCCTATTTTCCTTCATGATGGCACCTCTTCCTGTCTTCAGACCTCGTCAACATGTTGTTTTGAAGGGGACCTGGATCCTCGATTACCAGCTTCTAGCTCGACGCAAGGTCAGTGACAATCATTGCATGCAGTATGCGTCTTTCCGCCCACAATTTTAATCACGCTGATTCCGGTAGGCCCTTGCTCAACCTGTGCAAGTTCATGACCAGTCACCGTTAGGATAGATACTGTTTTGAGGCCTGGCGATGATGCCCAATCGCTCACAGATTCATACGAATGGATTAGACTACCTGGACGATTCATTCAGTTTGGCACTTGCACAACTGCCTTTTAACCAATTTCTGACGTGCTCTCATAGTCTCGTGTGTATCGTCGTCGGAAATACTTAAGCCTGTTTCGGTTCTGCTTCGTATACTTATGACCGAACCGAACTGGGATGACGTCGGCATATGCTTTTGAGGTTATCTATCCGCATTTGTTAGACAGCCGTGAAGTCCGAGTTTGTCCCAGTTCTTCTGGAGGTCTTCTTCACCTTCTGATCGGTACAGACTACAGAGGTCACGACATTGATCAAAATACCTTGAGTTTTGAATTGCCGGGATCGTCTGATCGTGCTGACGCTTGGGGACCATGATCCACTTCTGGGCATAGCTCAACTCCTCCAGAATTTGCTCCTGTAGGGAACGCGAGGATCAGGCTACCTTTTGCTTTCATTTTGAATCGTTTTAAATAAGCACGTCGATAATTGGGAAACGTGAGGGCAGTAGACACTGTTTTCCGGTTGCTTCATTGTGCATAGCTTCTAGTACTTGGTTTGACCGGGTCAATTTATATTGCGTCAGTACATATATATAGATGAGTGGTGTGGGTGTTGAGAAATTGGAGGATTTTCCGAATATTAGACTGCTAGACCAAACCCGAGATTTGGAGGGAGTGTTTTATGGGCTTTAATGGTGTATGAGAAACAATATTAACATAAATTATAATCTACGTGTAGGTGATGTTAATCCTGGTTCTGATTTAGGGGATATTTTGTTTGACTTAAACAAGACCAAAGGTATGTACTCCTCCCTATTTATAACTGGGCAATTATATGACTAAAATTTCCCATAATGAGGCATCTTTTAAAATACTTGTTCTTATTCCATTTGTTGGACATTTCATATACTTTCAGTTGGATTTATTATTATTTTGAAATTATTATCATATTGAATTGGGTTAATGACCCCATCTGCTATAATGCTTAAATCATGCCACATGTTTGTGAAAGATATATCTTGCCACTCTATTTATGCATGTTAGATAATTCGACTAGTTTAACTATCGTAGACGCTTATGCGTAACCATTAGGGCGTGCTACTTCCGCCCGGGGTGTGCTACTTCCACCTTTTTATATACAGAGGCGTGCTACTTCCGCCTGGGGTGCGCTACTTCCACCCATTTTTACTTAGGTCAACGAATCAGTGGTGTCTTGGCCCTATTATAGTTACTTTCGTCAAATATATCTGCATGCAAATAATTGTTGTGATATTGATGATTTATAATGGCAAGATCTGTTATTTCACTTGTTTATTTATATGCCTCATTCTTTTGGAAATTATTTCTCTTGTTATTTCTCATTGAAACTTACCTAGATTGCATGCCCCCCTTTTGATGGGAACATATTACTTTACTTGTTAATGCCCTAGTTAATTCTCTAATGTACATACTCAACTTTTGCTGATTTATACTTTGTTTTCCTATTTCTGGGTGTTCCCTCCACCCAGGTGTAGGCGCTTTACATGACAGAGACTCAGGATGATTATGAGCTTATTGGTGGACATAAGGACAACTTGGGATAGCCTTGTTACCCTCTTCATATGGGATTTTATGTACATAGATGCAACCTTTTCATTTACTGTACCACCCTTAGGGCGTGAAGATTATGTACATGAGAACATTTTGTAACCTTGTAAATAGTAATGTTTTCCGCTGCTTAATTATTTCACGGATCATGTTTTTACCATTGAGTGGGCCCTCTATCGGGTCTCACTCTTTACACATCCACCATCAAAACCATTTTGAGCGACACGTATCATTTTCATATATATACCATATATATATATATATATATATATATATATATATATATATATATATTAGTTTGGGATCATGTGGCATTAATCGGATATTCAAATCAGTCCTTTAAATATTCGCATCGTATGCAATAAATAAAAGATGGTAAAACCAAAAAAACCGATCATATCGATTGATCCTAAAACATAGTATGTTGATGTGACTCTGATACCACTGTTGGGTTTTAGGTGAGGGAGAAGGCAGTGGAAATAAAAAAAAATTCTCTCACCACAAAACCATAACCACAGATTGCATCAACGACTATGAAATAGGAAGGATGGTTTTGGTGAGTCATACCTGGTCCTGAGGCTTGCTCAGCAACAATGTCTCGCAACAAGTGCGGTCTTCAACCACCTAGTCTTTAACGGTGTATGTGCAGCTCCTGGTCCTGACCTGGATTGTGGATGACCGTCATCCTCCTGAGCGATAGAAACCTCCCGCCTCTATTGATAGTCCACATGGACCACCAGGGACTCTAGTCGTCCTGTCCCACAGAACACTAGAAGGATGCGTCCCCTTCTATCGGTGTACTAGTGACCGACACACTCTCCCACAACCCATTGTTGTCCTTCAATTGTCTTTCCCTCGTTGTGTCTCCCTAGTTGGGTAGAACTTGCTTGGTTCTCTCGGTTACCACAACCAGAGAGGACAACAACTTTACAGAGCAACTGATGTTCTGAGTTGTGCTATCTGAGAAGCCCCTAGTACCCTTCTATATATAGGAGGGGTTAGGGTCAGGGTTCTCAGCCTCGGGCAATGCGTGACTAAAGTGGGAGCAGAAGGGTCCAAAATTTCCATGAACTGATTGTACTGCGCCATTTGAACCGGTCATTTCACAAACGAACCGATCGGTTGGGAGTGTGAGCCAGTCGGTTCACTTAGTGAACCAGTTGGTTCACTTCCCAGACTTGCCTCCAATTGACTTTTCTTGTTTGTTTCTTATTGATACTAAGATCAATTCTTGTCCCAATTGAATTGTATAAGTGAAATAGAAAACGTTTTCTCACAAATCGGGACAACCCAACACTGCTCGTTTGGACACTTGAACCGATCAGTTCACCAGAGTGGACTGGTCGTCTCACTGGCCATGAGCCGATCGGTTCACCCAGTGAACTGGTCCGTTGGTGGTCCAGATTGTGTAGAACACAGTCAATGCAGTTCTCAATCAATCCGACACTCAAATCAGTTGGTTCAACACTTGAACTTGATGATTCTGAATCAAGTCAATTTATTGAATGTTTGATTGAGTACCTAAACACCTTTAGTAATCAACCCAAACATCATTCACGGATAAACTCCTCTTCCAGGTTAATCCTTTGTGTGTGACCCTATAGGTCCCATTTCAGGTTGGCAATGAATGTCCATAACTAGCTTATGACATCACAAGCAAAGAGCGGTGCCTAGTCGCACATCAGTGTTACCCAAGTGAAAAGGAAAGTTGGAGAACAACTTTCAATCCTACAGTCTATGATTAGTGTTCCAGTGAATGTATAATTCCTTTGTCTCTGATATCCTGAATGAACTCAAGGCATGGAATTGTCATTCTTTTCAACGTTCATTCATGTTCCTTGATCCAAAGAATACTATCTGAGATATGTGTGCCATCACATATTGACTCGCACGTGCATGCACATGCCTTTCTAAATCTCACTTCTCAAGTGGCCATGGGCATCATACTCCCTCAGGAGGGACAAATCCCATATCTATCACTCACAGTCAAAACCCCATGTGTCAAAGTCACCCAACCATCACCTTTATAACAACCCATATTTCAGGACTGTGTTTGATGATGTCAAAGTGTACCCAATGACATGTGATGAGTGTAGTGATTTCAGGTCTAAGAATCACAATCACCATCATCACTATGAGAGATGACTGTGACTACCATGTCATGGTTCCATGTGTCACTCTCACGGTGGGTCTGTCTGATATACTGTTCTGTAACATGTATCTATGTTCTTGGTTTGATATCACATATCATGACTAATGAGACTCTATCATCAGCCAACACACACTCTAGTCTTGCTCTGTCATTATTGTCTATCAACCTTCCACAATGACATCCGACTAGGGACAAAACAAGAATTTACAAACTCTTAGCATCCATATGATCTCATTCTTTAGGTCCTCAACCTGAAGACATATGTTATTGAGTACTGTCATTCTCTAGACATTCATTCTATTATATCATTATCTCATAACTGATTGAACCAGAATAAATTTGAAGCTTGCCTTTGATATTTATCAAATCAATCATAATGTATCCCAATCCAATCATCATATGATTGGCTCTCAGGGCATACATACCAACAAAAAACATATAGGATAGATGACTACTATCTAGAAGGCATATCAGATTCATTCAAAGAAGTTATAAACAATTTTGATCTAATAAAATTAAATTGCTCTCTAGCTAGAGGTTTAGTAAAAATGTCCGCCAACTGATTTTTTGTGTCCACATGCATGATATAAATATCCTTCTTGGCAATGTGATCACGAAGAAAGTGATGGCGAACCTCTATATTTTTAGCTCTACTATGCAATATAGGATTGTAAGACAAGTTAATTGCACTAGTATTATCATAATAGATAGGAGAAGCATCAAAATGAATGTTAAAGTCTTGGGGAATTTGCTTCATCCATAGGACCTGGGCACAACAACTCCTGGCTGCAATGTACTCAGCCTCGGTGTTTGATAATGCCACGATGCTTTGTTTCTTGGAGAACTAAGACAACAAACATGTTCCTAGGAGGAAATAAGTGCCACTTGTGCACTTTCTATCAATCAAGTAGCCTACATAATCGTCATCACTATAGGCATTAAGAGTAAAGTCCCTTGACTTGGGATTCCATAGTCCAAAGTTTTGAGCTTTGGCTAAGTACCTTAGAATCCTCTTAACAACTATTAGATGGGATTTTTTAGGATTTGATTGAAATCTAGCACACAAGCCAACATAAACATTATGTCAGGTCTAGAGGCAGTTAAGTAAAGTAAACTTCTAATCATACATCTATAGAGATTCTCATCTACCTTTTCACCTTCTTCATCTTTATCAAGTATGATGGTGTTTGACATGGGTGTGTTCATCAGCTTGGTATTCTCCATCCCAAAGCACTTAAGCAGTTCATTGGTGTACTTGCCTTGGTTGATGAAGTTCCCATCTTTTGTTTGCTTGATTTGAAAGCCAAGGAAGAATGTGATCTCACCCATCATACTCATCTCGAATTCACTCTGCATAAGATCACTAAATTATTTGCAAAGATCAAGGTTAGTTCTGCCAAAAATGATATCATCAACATATATTTGTATAACAAGAAAATTGTTAGAAGTGTGCTTTAGAAACAAGATAGAATCCACTTTGCCCATGATATAGCCATGATCTAACAAAAAGTCTTTTAATTTCTCATACCAAGCCCTTAGTTCTTGTTTGAGTCCATAGAGAGCTTTTTGCAACAAATAAACATGGTTAGGTAGACTATCATGTTCAAAGCCCAGAGGTTGTGCAACATACACTTCCTTCTCAACTGTACCATTCAAAAACAAACTTTTAACATCCATTTGATACAAAAGAAAGTTTTTATGACTAGCAAAAGCAAGAAACATACGAATGGACTCAAGTCTAGCTACAGGTGCATATGTTTCATCAAAGTCACTACCTTCATGTTGATTGTACCCTTGAGACACTAACCTTGCTTTGTTTCTTACCACTTTTCCGATTTCATCTAGCTTGTTGCGGTAGACCCATTTGGTGCCAATGATCTTTCTATCACTTGGTCTTGGCACAAGGGTCCAAACTGTATTCTTCTCAAATTGTTCTATCACCTCTTGCATAGCTAGGATCCATTCTTCATCCCCAAGAACTTCCTTGACATCTTTAGGCTCTAGTTGTGAGATGAAGGCGATGTTAGCTTGTTCTTTGGTGAATGCAGCCTGCGTCTTCACTCTCTCAAATGGATCACCTAAGATCAGATCCTTAGGACGATTATTTGCAAATTGGGGAGTTGGATCCTTCTTTTCATCATCTTTTTCTTCTTCTTGAGCAGCCACCTCTTTTCCCTTTTGGGTGATGTTGAGTTCTTTAAAAATAGGAATTACTTCATCTGTAACATCATTATTTGAAACAATATCTTTGGGAATAGATGGGTTAGTCTGAATAAACTTTACATTAATAGATTCTTCTACCTTAGCAAGATCAACATTATAAACTCTATATGCCTTGCTAGTAGTGCTATAGCCAAGAAAGAAAGCCTTATACAATTTCAGATCAAACTTGGTGATGAATCCTCCAGATTCGTCATTACAGTCACCAATTCTAAGGATTTTGTGGCGCATATCGACTGATCTACCCTCGCTTTGGTTTACCTTGAGTATTTCCCTAGTTCCATGCTAATATTGCTTTAATAGTTCTATTTACAAGATTATTTGATCTTTCTATCTCTCATTCACTTCCCTTCTTCCCTACAGATCAATCTCAACCATCCAATCGAGATCCAACGGTCCCTTTTCATCCAACCACTCGGTCTTGACCAACATTCGGTCTTGATCCATTAGGTTTCACCCATGCGGTCTCAAGACCGTATGAGCCCATGCGGTCTCAAGACCGTTTGAGCCCACGCGGTCTCGAGACCGTTTGAGCCCATGCGGTCTCGAGACCGTATGAGCCCATGCGGTCTCAAGACCGTTTGAGCCCATGCGGTCTCAAGACCGTATGAGCCCATGCGGTCTCAAGACCGTATGAGCCCATGCGGTCTCAAGACCGTTTGAGGTTGATGGCACCAAACCGTATGAGCAGCAATGTCAAGACCGTTCGAAGGTCACATGGACCGTTTGCTCGTTCGCATGTAAACCGAATGAACATATGAAATCGTTTGGACATGCAGACACGCAAGAACCGTTCGGATTAGAGTGCATGCAAACCGCATGGAGTTCCCAGACCGTATGATCACATGCATTCCGAACCGTTTGGATTAGCACATGCATGAAGACCATTTTGCTGTTGTGAAGACCGTTTGGCTAAGTGGAGAATCAAGATCGGAACAACAACGTGCACATGAGCTGCATGCATACCATTCACACGAACAAACAGTGCAAGCAAAACTGCATAGCCAGTTGTTTGTATGAAGACCATTTGGATCAGCTTTTATCAAGACCGTTTGAGTGATTAAAAGTGCAAAACCATTTGGTCGCAGCATGAAAACCGAATGATTAGTGCATGCATACAAATCGGATGATAAGGGCTGGCCACGTAAACACCATTTGGCCACATAGTGGAGATCAGTTGCGCATGCAATTGAATATTGAGAGCGTGAAACAATGAAACCGAATGACTAATTAAAGAATGAAACCACAGGCTTGCGATGCATGGAGAACGCAAGGCACCTTTTGCTTTACAAAGACTAGTAGTGTTCACGTGAGTTAACAAGTGGAATGGAGTGTTGCAGCAGCTTGTACGCCCACGTGATGGCAGCTGCTATGATTGAATGAATAGAGCAAACCGCATGGGCTACTAGAAGCGAAGACCGCATAAGCTACTAATCCAAAACCGCATGAGCTGCTAGAAGTGAAGACCGCATGAGCTACTAATCCAAGACCGCGTGAGCAAAGGCACTAAGACCGCATGCACATTGCTTTCCAAGACTGCATGGCCTATTGCCATGTGAAGACCGTTTGCTCGTGAGTAGCCTGAAGACCGTTTTCTAAAAGCAGCAAACACAAACCGTATGAGCGGCAGCAGTAAGAAACCGTATAAAAAGATATTTTACCAAACTGATCCAAGACCGTTTAAAGGTCTGCCTTGTTCCTATAAATAGGACCCCAAGGTTCCTCACTGGGGATATCCCATCTCACTACAGCCCAAGGCTGCCTGACTGGGACCAGTGCCGGAACGCCGCCAGACTGCCCGAGCACAGTTTCTGACCAAACTTCACCCACAGCCTCAGAATCCCATCCTGAGTCCAGATCCGGTGTGCTGCCAGACTAGAGACAGATCTAGAAGGATGTTCCATCACCATCTCACCTCTATCATCTCACTTCTACCATTGTTCTACCTCATTCTACCCGTGCAATCCCGAAGGTAGACACGACGATCGAGGTGGAGAGACGGACGACATCGACCACGACGGATCAGTCCCGGAGACTGCGACGATCTGCACCAAGCTGTCACAGATCTACTCTTCTGCTCCGACGATGCTTTCTTTCTCTCTCTTCTCTTTCTTTGTTGCTCCCTCTATGAGGAGCAAGTAGTTCCATTCACTGGGGTGCGGGGACTAGCCCCGCTGCCCGTGTTTTGTAACTTGTATCAAAAAGATATTATCTTTCCGATTCAATACTAAATCGTTTCATACATGCTTGGATGTTGGCCGCATTCTTGTGTGCATCTATTGTCTTTCATTGTGGTTTGTCTACGACCGCTCTTGAGACTCGAATACTGATTTAGTGTTGGTTTCTGGTGTGTGTATCCACCACGCATCCGTTTCGGTATCTAGGAACACTTTCTAAGGAGTGGAGTAAACTCACCTCCATCGTTGTACTTTTGTACTATGAAATGGAATCAGTTGACGTACAAAAGTGCAACCTTGACAGGTCGAGGAACACACTCTGAGGAGAGAGTGGTGCAAAGTACTTGACCATTCGTTCGGGAATGGCTGACGTTGCAACACTCTCACGTTTCTCGTAGCTATATCCTCGAAAGAGGGATGGTCTATAAGGATACTAATCGATTTGGTAATTATCGCTCGCTTGTTAGTTTTCCGATGCACGTTTCACGAGGTTGAGTAAGATTTTCTCTTCGGAGACTACATATCTTCATTGACACGTAGATACGTACCGAATGAGAGTTACTCAACCCGTGAAGGATGTGTGCATTACTCTTGTCCTATAAGACATCGGTATTGTACAACATCCATGTATCTTGCTTACAAGTCTTGCTATGTTTGGTACAAGTACAATTCATGTGTAGTGGTGGTGAATACCCGCATCACCCCAGTGATCCATCATCATCTGCTAATCTTAGTTTTTAATCCTTAAACTAGTTTTTATTCTTGCCTTTACTTTTCCATGCTTTAGGTTAAATAACTCAAATCAAACTTCTGGTCTTAGATGATTAACTTAGATTGATACAAAACAAGAAAAAGACACTCAGATTCTTAACGTTGTCCTTTGGGTTCGATCCTAAATCTGTACTATGATAAGGCTTCCACACTCTTGTGGGGTTGGAGCATTTATCTAGCACCAGTTGTAGGTAAACCTAGAGAGAACATCAACTCTCTAGGGTTTTTGGTGCATATTAGGACTTCCATTGGAAGAGTAATCTTTTGGTGTAAGTTCTAGCTCCATCAAAAAATGGCGCCGTTGCCGGGGACAACAGTATAAGAATCATCTTTTTCGAATTTCGTGTCGATTTAGGTTTCTCTAGGGTTTTACTTTTTCTTTTCAAAAACCTAAAAAGTGAAGGGCTTAATCTCACATATCTTCTTGGATTTGAAGTGGTTGGTCAAGCCTGATACACTCTTTCCTTGATTTCAGGTACCAACTCCCTTCAAAATGAAGCAATCGACATCACCAACCGTTAGATGTCAACTATGTGGTGACTATTCTCATGCATCGATCAACTACTTCAATGCCCCTCCTATCTACGTGATGGCCTTGCGTCAAGTAATCATGAATCGGATAGCTGGGAAACTCAGAGCAGCTTCATCATACAACTATGGATATAACGCAAGTTATATTCCATATCAACTGGAGGCTACTACGAGAAACCTAACTATGGCAGATTTCAAGGCGTAGACTGCAATATAGGAGGGAAATTGGAAAGCAACTCAAATCAATACTATGATGAGGGAAGCTATTATCAACATCAATCAAACGGGTGCCATGAAGAGCCTTTTCATGAAAATCAACACACATTGATGGAAGAACTACGTGCCTTACAAACATCGGTGGCTCAACAACTAGCTGATCTGACAGCCGCGACCAAGAAGTTGATAGCTGACCTTAATCAACTTACGCAACTTGTCAACGCTCCTGAGCAACATGTAGAAGAGCCACAAAATTCAACTAAGCACATCTCTAGTCCACATGTTGCAATAAATTATGATGATGATTACGAAATCATGTGGAATGTGCCTCCCAATGATTTTCAAGTGCCAGTACAGGGTGGGGAATCATCCTCAGAACCAATGACTGAACTCAAGGATGATACCTTCACCACACCACAAGAAAAAGAATCATTCTTCGAGCCGAAGTCTGACCCGAATAATGACTCTTGCACTATGCTCTTAGATGAAAGAATGAGTAACCAATATGAAGATTTTCTTCAATTGGGAGATAAATTGGGAACAAACTTTAATGTTTATCCATCTTCTCCCCCCATAGACTCAGATCCGACCATACAGATTGAGGGGAAATCATCAATGATTGACTCCTTATATGACAAATATTCTTCAACCTCAACTGTCTTGTCGTAGAATTCCAATGAAGAAGGGTCTACGTTACACGAACTCTACACTCCTTCTCAGTCAGACATAGATGAATATGAGACTGATTCAGATGAGGAGACATCTTTTATGCAAGAGACTCAAATGATTCCATTACTGGAAAAGGATCTGATTTGTCCTTATGAAGACATTTCTGATCATTCGGCTGATCTAGAAACAAACTTCGAGGATGGGACTGACCAAGATCCTGATCCAGAGATGGACCATACCACTCTCACTGATGATGAAACAGAATCAAGGGAGGATGAGGGGTCTCAAGATGACAATCCTATGACCAGTCCTTTCCATGAGATGACACCACCACAAGGAGTTCTGACGGAGCCAGTCCTCGAACGGGAACATGATTTTTCTATTAAATCTCCTTCTAGTCACTTGAGTGAGTTGAAAGTGCACCATGAAGAGAAACATGAACCATCTCTTAACTTTGGGACGGATTATGATATTATCATAAACTCTTGTAATGAAAAAAAGGACCCCTGGGATGACATCAAGCCACAAATCTATCCCTTTATAGCCACTCATCCCTATGAAGAAGCCCCCCCTAACATTCATGAAACTGAGATTTATCCATTACCTGAGCTAGTTTCCATTCCTCTCATAGAAACTCTTCCCAAGCACTCAATTGAACTGGAGGAGTGCTATGAAGAAGAATTGGAACAACAATATATCAGTCCCAATATTGAAGAAATGGGTTCATTAAGGGATTTTAGCCCTCAAAATGATATGTCAGGGACTAATCCCTCTCATGAAGAGACATCACTGGAACTCCTATCTCAGGATCCCATGACTTCCTTACCCGAGCAAGAGTTCGTTTTACCAGTCAAATCCTCTTCTAGTTACTTGGATGAACTAAGGATATTCTATGAGGAAAATCCTGAATAAAACTTTGAAAAGAAGAACGACGCTCTTACCAATTTCAACATTGATAAAGATGATGATACTTCTCAAAATAACTCCTCTGATGAAGAAAAGTCATCCTGGCTACCATATCCCACACAAGAAAAGCCAGGTGACGAAATGAAGCTGGAACCGGATCCACTACCTGATCCTAGACAGGAGGAAGTTCAAGTGGCCGACCCTCAATCAACTGCCCTAGATTTTGAAGAAAGTAGTTTTACTTTGAACTTCGAGGGTGAGCCACAACTGGAGGGTACAAGTGGGCATAACCTTGATTTCTCGCACAGTCCTCCAGTTTCGACTGCTTATGTTCCACCTCCCTCGCTGATGGGGGAAGGTCTCTAGATTCTTCTGGACAGACAACGAGGCGAAAGTGATGTGCATCCAAGTCATCCAGAAGACTCATTCAAGTTGCCACAACTTCCCAGCCAACAAGTTGTTCAGACCACTTCCTCGTTCTCAGCACCAGCCATCACGAGATATCTTTGTCGGACCTTCTTCCAACTACGAGGACCACCTGGTTAACACTGCGCAACCCTTCCCCTCCATATTGAACCTAGTATTTGCTCAGAAATGGGCAAATTCATAAGTTCAAGGTGGAGGGCGGGTGGTATGACTCTCACTCCACCCTTTATCTTTACAGCTTCATGTTTTTCCATTCTTAGTTTCTTTTTCATAATTTTCCACCTTTTTGTTAGTTTTCTAAAAATAAAGCCTTTATCTAGTCGGCTATTGTTTTTCGAATCTGAGATCATCACCTCTTTTCGTTACAAATTCCCAAGAAAAGAATGCTTAAAACTAGCCAATGCGTGTTTTTCATCTTGAATAACCTATGAATCCTAATGTCAAACCCTAAAATAGGAAATGATGATACAGTTCAATAAAGTTGAGATAGATCAAATACATCACGCCTTTATCTGATTAATGGATCTGTTGTATGGATTTCTCATTTGATGTTTCATCATGTCTCTTTTTGAGCAGAGTGTGATGGAGAATAGAGACCCGTCACATGGAATCGCTAAGCAAACTGCATCATGATCCAAACTCTCTTCTACACTTCTTCTTTCATTTTCATACCCCTCTGTTCACTAACCATGCCAAAGTCTTAAGTTCGGTGTGGCACGCCACACTCCTTTCTAGTGAAAACTAGAACATTGCCGAACTTTAAGTTCGGTGTGGTAAACCACACCTCTGCAAAACTCTAAGTTCGGTGTGGTACACCACACCCCTCTTTCCACTACCGCTTATTCCATACCCCTCAATACATAATGGGGGCGTACCACCTTCTCAAAGAGTATACAATGATGTTTGTGCACATACCGAGGTTGGTGAAAAATCTACCCCGATTCCAAAAAGAGGCCTGGCAGCCCAAATATGAAAAAAATCCAAAAATACCCTTTGTCCTAAGCCAGGTGAGAATGAATAAAAGCCAGAGTGTGAATAAAAACATGAGAGTTGTGCCCTGAATAAGGATAACCGATAAAGGTCTTGCCCGGCCGATACATTAGCTGCCCTCATGAAGGCAGATGTGTCGTGACCGGTAGTGAGATCCTAAGGATCCAAAAATAACCCCTTACCTCCCCTCAAAGAGGTAAAATAGCCAAAAGCCTTAAGCCAACCTATACACACTTCTGAGTTACCTTTAGAAAAAGAAAAAAATCGGGTGTAAGGCTAAGCCAACCAGAGTTGTGCATAAATCATTCAAAGTATCTCGATGAGTCAATTAATTTTAAGAGTCTTGATTCAATCAGAGGAGAGACTCTTATCTTTTGATCACACCCCCATTCTCTCCTCTTTCAACACCAGTGACAGATCATATGCATTTTGTTGATTCTGTGGGTCTGTTCAAAATCTCATAAAACTCTTTAACATGACCGATACAACAGAGAGTGAGAAGGAAGTACTTTAGTAAAGTAAACTCAGAAATGAGGATATCATAAGATGTATTCCGTGATCTAAGGAAGCTTTGATGCTGTATCCATCTGAGCCATGAACAAAATTACGATTTGACAATAGGATGAGGCAATCACAAGATGAACGATTTCATTGGCGACTGTTTTAAGTCTTTCGTTCCTCGGGACGAGTAACGCTTAAGTTCGGTGTGGCGATGAATCCTCCAGATTCACCTTCAGTCACCAATTCTAAGGATTTTCGACATTTTTTTGCCCTAATTTTGTTTTGGTTTTCTCGTGAAAATTCTGACATTTACATGCAGATGAGGTAATTACGAGATGAACGAGCTTTTTGTCGACTGTCTTAAGCTTTTTCTGTTCCTCGGGACGAGTAACGCTTAAGTTCGGTGTGGTGATGAATCCTCCAGATTCATCATTACAGTCGCCAATTCTAAGGATTTTGTGGTGCATATCGACTGATCTACCCTCGCTTTGGTTTACCTTGAGTATTTCCCTAGTTCCATGCTAATATTGCTTTAATAGTTCTATTTACAAGATTATTTGATCTTTCTATCTCTCATTCACTTCCCTTCTTCCCTACAGATCAATCTCAACCATCCAATCGAGATCCAACGGTCCCTTTTCATCCAACCACTCGGTCTTGACCAACATTCGGTCTTGATCCATTAGGTTTCACCCATGCGGTCTCAAGACCGTTTGAGCCCACGCGATCTCGAGACCGTATGAGCCCATGCGGTCTCGAGACCGTATGAGCCCATGCGGTCTCAAGACCGTTTGAGCCCATGCGGTCTCAAGACCATTTGAGGTTGATGGCACCAAACCGTATGAGCAGCAATGTCAAGACCGTTCGAAGGTCGCGTGGACCGTTTGCTCGTTCGCATGTAAACCGAATGAACGTATGAAATCATTTGGACATGCAGACATGCAAGAACCGTTCGGATTAGAGTGCATGCAAAACGCATGGAGTTCCCAGACCGTACGATCACATGCATTCCGAACCGTTTGGATGAGCACATGCATGAAGACCGTTTTGCTATTGTGAAGACCGTTTGGCTAAGTGGAGAATCAAGATCGGAACAACAACGTGCACAGGAGCTGCATGCATACCATTCATGCGAACAAACAGTGCAAGCAAAAATGCATAGCCAGTTGTTTGTATGAAGACCATTTGGATCAGCTTTTATCAAGACCGTTTGAGTGATTAAAAGTGCAAAACCATTTGGTCACAGCATGAAAACCGAATGATTAGTGCATGCATACAAATCAGATGATAAGGGCTGGCCACGTAAAGACCATTTGGCCACATAGTGGAGATCAGTTGCGCATGCAATTGAATATTGAGAGCGTGAAACAATGAAACCGAATGACTAATTAAAGAATGAAACCGCAGGCTTGCGATGCATGGAGAACACAAGGCACCTTTTGCTTTACAAAGGCTAGTAGTGTTCATGTGAGTTAACAAGTGGAATGGAGTGTTGCAGCAGCTTGTACGCCCACGTGATGGCAGCTGCTATGATTGAATGAATAGAGCAAACCGCATGGGCTACTAGAAGCGAAGAACGCATAAGCTACTAATCCAAAACCGCATGAGCTGCTAGAAGTGAAGACCGCATGAGCTACTGATCCAAGACCGCATGAGCAAAGGCACTAAGACCGCATGATTGAATGAATAGAGCAAACCGCATGAGCTGCTAGAAGCGAAGAACGCATGAGCTACTAATCCAAGACCGCATGAGCAAAGGCACTAAGACCGCATGCACATTGCTTTCCAAGACCGCATGGCCTATTGCCATGTGAAGACCGTTTGCTCGTGAGTAGCCTGAAGACCGTTTGCTAAAAGCAGCAAACACAAACCGTATGAGCGGCAGCAGTAGGAAACCGTATAAAAAGATATTTTACCAAACTGATCCAAGACCGTTTAAAGGTCTGCCTTGTTCCTATAAATAGGACCCCAAGGTTCCTCACTGGGGATATCCCATCTCACTACAGCCCAAGGCTGCCGGACTGGGACCAGTGCCGGAACGCCGCCAGACTGCCCGAGCACAGTTTCTGACCAAACTTCACCCACAGCCTCAGAATCTCATCCCGAGTCCAGATCCGGTGTGCTGCCAGACTGGAGACAGATCTAGAAGGCTGTTCCATCACCATCTCACCTCTATCATCTCACTTCTACCATTGTTCTACCTCATTCTACCCGTGCAATCCCGGAGGTAGACACGACGATCGAGGCGGAGAGACGGATGACATCGACCACGACGGAGCAGTCCCGGAGACTGCGACGATCTGCACCGGGCTGTCACAGATCTACTCTTCTGCTCTGACGATGCTTTCTTTCTCTCTCTTCTCTTTCTTTGTTGCTCCCTCTATGAGGAGCGAGTAGTTCCATTCACTGGGGTGCAGGGACTAGCCCCGCTGCCCGTGTTTTGTAACTTGTATCAAAAAGATATTATCTTTCCGATTCAATACTAAATCGTTTCATACATGCTTGGATGTTGGATGCATTCTTGTGTGCATCTATTGTCTTTCGTTGTGGTTTGTCTACGACCGCTCTTGAGACTCGAATACCGATTTAGTGTTGGTTTCTGGTGTGTGTATCCACCACGCATCCGTTTCGGTATCTAGGAACGCTTTCTAAGGAGTGGAGTAAACTCACCTCCATCGTTGTACTTTTGTACTATGAAATGGAATCAGTTGACGTACAAAAGTACAACCTTGACAGGTCGAGGAACACACTCTGAGGAGAGAGTGGTGCAAAGTACTTGACCATTCGTTTGGGAATGGCTGACTTGCAACACTCTCACGTTTCTCGTAGCTATATCCTCGAAAGTGGGATGGTCTATAAGGATACTAATCGATTTGGTAATTATTGCTCACTTGTTAGTTTTCTGATGCACGTTTCACGAGGTTGAGTAAGATTTTCTCTTCGGAGACTACATATCTTCATTGACACGTAGATACGTACCGAATGAGAGTTACTCAACCCGTGAAGGATGTGTGCATTACTCTTGTCCTATAAGACATCGGTATTGTACAACATCCATGTATCTTGCTTACAAGTCTTGCTATGTTTGGTACAAGTACAATTCATGTGTAGTGGTGGTGAATACCCGCATCACCCCAGTGATCCATCATCATCTGCTAATCTTAGTTTTTAATCCTTAAACTAGTTTTTATTCTTGCCTTTACTTTTGCATGATTTAGGTTAAATAACTCAAATCAAACTTCTGGTCTTAGATGATTAACTTAGATTGATACAAAACAAGAAAAAGACACTCAGATTCTTAACGTTGTCCTTTGGGTTCGATCCTAAATCTGTACTATGATAAGGCTTCTGACCGGCCTAAATCGCGCGTCCTAAAATTGGAGGCGTATTTGAGGTAGTCGAGCCTTCACATTTATAACCTGAATCCTTCTAGGCCCCCGCAACTTTGTTTACGGGGTCGAAGTAGTCATACAGGGTCGAACACAGGGACAAGGTGGGTTGTGTTGACGACTCTGAATCGACACTCTACACTCCGGTGGATATAAAGAGATAATGAAGTTCCCCGAAGGGAACAACCAGATGTCACGATTAAATCAAGGAAAACTATCTCCAACTGGAGTTACGAGAAAGATTAAGATTTTGTCATTTAGCAATTTTTAGGAATTTTCATGCAACAGAAAATAGAAAGGTAAACTGCAGTTTAAGGCGTAATGCAAGGGATAAGACTTTTTAGAAAGATCAGCGGTAGCAGTAACACCCTGCACCCCTCCTCTCAGAGCGGGTGCCTCTAACCAAGCTTCAACACCCCTCTCGAGGTTGCTGGACCTAAGTTAGAGTGGAATGATACCAAAACAACTCCATTCCGGGCACTCTCGTACTCCAGAATCGGACCGAACACTAGAGCCACAACCCAACTCTCGAAGTAGTTGCGACGGGAAAGACGATTCGGTAGCTAAGCGAAACGCGATCCAAAACATGCAAGCTAGAGTTCAGATATCCAACACAGAAGTTACCCAATCATAAGGCACTAAGCATTAAACAAAGAGCAATTTAGCATTTCTATTTCTATCAGCAATAAGGGTCTAATACAATGCATAAGCTAAGAATTTAGATAACAGAATTAAAGATAGATGTCGCCTTCTTGATGTAGAAGGGCGACAGACTACTACTACTCCCAGCCCGATACCGTCCAGGGACCTATCCCGGTACAGCCGTGTCGGGCGGCACGACCTCTCGGACGGCACACCTGACGGACGACTATATCGTTCGAAGACCCTGGCCGATACGCTCATGTCGGGCGGCACACCCTCTCGAGCGGCACGACTGACAGGGAGAGCGTATCGGTTTCGGTATCGTATCGGCCAAGGATTCACATATACTACTGTCGGGCATTGTTGTCAGGCACTCGTGTCGCGTATCTACGTCGGCCGATATCGGCCCTCAGTGTCGTCCGGTACAGTCCTAGGTGAACCGATCCCCTCCCTCTTGGGATGAGGAAGAGCTCACCTGGTGTCGCCCAGTACGAGCACTGGGGCACGATACGGTTGCTCTCGCACTTCTCTCGCAGATCGCTCAAGTCCCCAACTGTCCGAACGGTGAACTGGCTAGCCGTCCCGACCTATCCAACCTCCGACGTTTCCGACTTGTCTTTTCGGCTTCCTGTAGCTGCTATTTATACCGGCGGTTGAAGGAGTTATGGTGCTGGAAACGCCACGTAGCCCCCTTATACGCCGGTCGATGGATGTGGATGGCCGATACAGGTATGCCTTCGGCGCGAGGCGTTGGCTATCGGTCACGTGGCTGGCGGCACGCCTGCCGGTGGGTGGCTGTGTCGCCCGACGAGCTGGGTCGTCGGGCGGCTTTGGCTCCCTGTCGGGTAGAAGGTGTATCGTCCGGTACGTCCCTTTCGCAAGGCGCCCTTCTCCGCCAATCATTCTTGTGTCACCCAGCCCCTGTCGGGCTGGGTCGTATCGGGCGTCAGGAAGGTCGAGACGGGCTTAGACTTATCGTGGGCCGGAATCGGCCTTATTGCACAAAAACGAGGAAAACCCTGTAAAAGATAGGAAAAACTGGAATAAGAGCGTTGTTTGGCCAATTATTGCGAAAATGCTAATAAAATAGAGGAAAATAGCAGAAAAGGGTAGTTTTGATAACAGAATAAAGGGCAAAAACATCACCAAATTTGGTGTTATCAGCTTCCACACTCTTGTGGGGTTGGAGCATTTATCTAGCACCAGTTGTAGGTAAACCTAGAGAGAACATCAACTCTCTAGGGTTTTTGGTGCATATTAGGACTTCCATTGGAAGAGTAATCTTTTGGTGTAAGTTCTAGCTCCATCACTTGTCGAGAGAATCTTTCATATTCAAAACAAAACAAGGACATACGAAAACATGGAAATACTCGATAGAAGGCTTACTACCACGCCATAGTTCATAGGGGGTTTTCTTAAGCGAGGGATGAGTGAAAACCTGATTTTGCACATAACAAGAGGTACTGACAGATTCATCCCAAAACTTCTTAGGAGTATCAAACTCAAGAAGCATGGTCCTAGCCATCTCCTGTAGAGACCTATTCTTCCTCTCTACAACCCCATTTTGTTGAGGTGTTCGAGATGAAGAAAAGTTGTGTGCATAACCCGATTCTTGACAAAAATGCTCATTTTTAAATTCTCCCCCATGGTCACTACAGATGGAAACAATTCGGCAAGAAGCTTCATTCTCAACTCGTTTGCAAAAACTAGAGAAAACATCAAGTGTATCACTCTTTGAAATGAGAAAGAAGGTCCAATTATATCTAGAGAAATCATCGACAATAACAAGGCAATACTTGGAACCATGAAGCGATTGCATTCTCATTGGTCCAAATAGATCAATATGAATAAGCTCAAGAGCTCTCTTAGTGCTAAGGACTCCTTTGGATTTGAAGTAGGACTTGGTTTGCTTTCCTTGTGTACAAGGTTGGCATTCCTCATCCTTTCAAAATCCAATTTAGGAAGTCCCTTGACTAAGTCCTTTTTGCTCAACTTATTTAATTGATGCATATTTACATGACCAAGCCGGAGGTGCCAAAGAGAAATATCATTCAAGTTGGCTACAAGGCATCTACCAACCACATTCTTAATAGAGTTAAGAACAATAACATAAATATTACCACTTCTAGTTCCCTTATATATAACTTGGTAGGTGAGGGAATCTAGAATCAAACATTCAAAAGTAGTGAATAGAATAAGGTAACCATTATCACAAAGTTGACTAACACTTATTAAATTGTGATGTAGGCCATCCACAAAAAGAACATTCTTGATGCATAAGGATTTACCGACATCACCCTCACCTTTGACTTTACCTTTCTTGTTGTCTGCAAAGGTGACAGATTCTCCTTTCTTCATTGTGAAATTGTTGAAATGGCTTACGCCACCGGTCATGTGCTTTGTGCAGCCACTATCAACAATCCATCTATCTTTTCCCTGTAAGAAAAGAGAATGTTGGTTCCCAACTCAAACTTTGGGATATGGAGTTAGCTTGGGGACCCATTTCATCTTTGGGTTGGTCCCTGTAGGCTTGTAAGGATAATAAGTGGAATAATGATCATCACATTTGCAATAAGAACAAACCATAGGATTCTTAGTGCCTGGAGATTCTCCTATAAAGAAAGAGATCTCCTTTCTCTTTTTCTTACCTTTGTCCTTACTCTTTCCCTTTGAGCCCCCCCCACAAATCCCAAACCACTACTACCACTTTGTTGGGTAGAATGATCAAGGATTTCATTTAGGG
The DNA here is from genome assembly GCA_963693085.1 of Alisma plantago-aquatica. Classification (NCBI taxonomy): domain Eukaryota; kingdom Viridiplantae; phylum Streptophyta; class Magnoliopsida; order Alismatales; family Alismataceae; genus Alisma; species Alisma plantago-aquatica. Next base: position 1,476,154,555 of record OY856410.1, read on the forward strand.
AGTTTTTCCCTTTGAGGAATTTCTACAGGGATGCTTTCAATCTATGGTTATCATCATTCAAAGAAACAATAGTAGAAGACAAACTAGATTTGTCATCCCTAGCATGCATAAGATCAGCCTCAAGACATAAAGCTTTAGTAAGATATGAATCCTTTTCAAGAGAGATAGCAGCAACATTAACACTAGGCAACAAAGGTCTAGAAGATAGATCATTTACTTGACTAAGAAACCTAGCATTTTTAGATTTTAACATTTGAATCTCTTTGAGATAAACATCTGTCTCTTCTCTATGAGCATCAATAAGAAATTTAAATTCAGCATTTTCATTTTTAAGCAATTCAAGTTCTTTTAGGCAATTTTGGTTATCTTCCTTAAGATTTTTAATGTTCTTAAGTAGATACCATTCTCAACTTCAACCCCATTGTAGTGGAGCTCAAGATCAAGGTATTTCCCTTGCAAATTATCAATACTCTCAAGGTTGGTTTTCTCATTCAATTCCAAAATTTCAAGCTTAGCATAAAGATCATCAATGATTTTTCCTAACCATTTTCTTTTAGATTTACATTTAGCAAAAGAAGAATGGGTAGTAAAAATCATGTCAATAATATATTCTTTAGCCAATTATGCAAACTTACCTCACTTACTTGTAGAGGCCATGAGAGCAAGGTGGCACTCTCCATCTTCTTCGGAGCTAGAGCTGCTTGAAGATGAAGCTTCCCAAGCCGCATTAGCTACATTCTTGTGTCTCTTTTCCTTCTTGTCCTTCCTATTGTGCTTGCTCTCCTTATTGTAATCCTCTTCTTTCCTTGAGCTTCTCTTGTGGTGAGAATTTCTTGACTTTAGGCATTCACTCTTGTAGTGCCCCTTTTGACCACACTTGTAGCATCTCAGAGTAGAGGATGAGGAGGCTTACTTTCCCTTAAAGTGTTTGCCCTTGGTGTAGTTGGCTTCATGCTCACTAGGGCCTTCATCTTCACTAGAGGAGGGAGAATAAGTTTGTCAAGCAAGTTGTTATTGAAGGATAACAACATCCACTTGTGCTTTGAAAGTACTATCTTTGATCTTCTTGGCTTCCTTTTCTTCTTGCTTAGCTTCTTCTTCTTGCTTGTCAAGTCTAGGCTCATGGGATTGAAGATTGCCAATGAGTTCTTCAGTTGGGATGTCACCAAGGCTCCTCACTTCTTCAATGGAGGTGACCTTTGATTCCCATCTCTTTAGAAGAGTTCTCAATATCTTTGAGTTGATGATGCCTCTATCCAAAGTAGTATCAAAAGTAGCCAGACCATTGATGATGACATTCAACCTTAAATACATCTCTGCAATGTCTTCTTTCTTTCTTTCCCATCTTGAAGTTTTCTAGGAGGCTGCTCAACACATAGATCTTTGCCTCCTTGACTTGCTTTGTGCCTTCATATGTGATGCACAGCTTGTCCCAAATCTCATAGGCGGTGTCCCATGATGAGATCCGGTTGAACTCTGTGGGACTGAGGGTTGCGTAGAGGATTCTAATGGCCTTTGCATTGAGTTGAGCCTCCTTGAGAGCAACTTCACTCCATGTTGCAACAACTCCGGTTGGCTCTTTGTAAGGTGTAACCATCACCTTCCACATATCAAAGTTCATCCCTTGAATGTAGAACTGCATCCTTCTCTTCCAACAGAGGAAGTTGGTTCCATCAAAGACCGGAGGGTGCATGGAGAAGCCTCCCTCTAGGTTGAGTGAACCAAGTAGGTTGTCACCCATCTTCTCGTCTCATGGGAGATTGTTGGAGAAGATCCATAGATCTGATACCACTTGTTGGATCTAAGGGCTCTAGAGGGGGATGAATAGAGCTACAAAATTTCTCATAAAATAGATTAGACATTCAAATTATATTAATTAGGAGCAAAATCTTAATGACAATTTGAAGTCCTATCTAACAAGCATAGCAAGGATGAGAGAGATTGATAGCAAGCACTTGACAATGGGATGTAGAGTGGTTCCATACTTCAAACTAGAAGTGAGTCAGTCCACTACCTAGAAAGGTCAACCTCTAGGACTTTGCAAGTGCTTTTCTCTATTATATCACCACACAGATTTACAACAATAGACCACCAAATGACTTACCCATCCAACCACAAGGATATCTCCACCTTAACAAGGAACTTACCCACTTAGTTTGAATCTTCAGGCATCACCTAGGTCTTACCCATTCAAGATCAAGTCTTCCAGCTTGAAGGACTTTGCTTCTCCTCTTGGATCTTCAGCCTTTGCCTTCTCCTTCACCTGGAGAAGATCAACACCTCTTCATAAACCTTGAAGAGGAACAACTACAACTCCTTCACTTGATGGAGCTTGCTTCGGTTTTTCTTCATGAGAGAAGGGGATAGGGAAGTAGTGGAAGATTCAGAGCTTTACATGCACAAAGGTGGAACTCTATTACAATAATTCTAACTCACTCACAAATCACAAAATGATGTGTAAACTCAAGAGAGAAAGGGGCTCAAGGGGTGGTAGCACACTCAACTATAGCAAGGACCTTGTGTGTAGTGAATGAGCAACCTTGGAATGAACTCCAAGTGGTCCTATTTATAGCTGAGGGTGTTCCCTTGAGTTGGGGAATACTTAGGGTTTAAATATAGCCTTTTTTCTCAAGACAACAGATCTATTTTTGTCCAAACAAGTCACCAACAGTTAGAATCACTTTTTCTACATTTTCCGTACAGTACATTCGGTCGAGATTCGATAAAGGTAACTCGAGCGATCGGCTAAAAGACAAACCCAATTTTCAAACTATCAGTCGAGTTTGTCCTGGGAAACTCGACCGATCAGTTAAAATCACATTTGGTCAGTAAGCCATTCGGTCGAGTTCTGTGAATGCACAACTCGACCAATGCACATATTAGAAAATTGATCCAAGGGATCAGTCGAGATTGTAACTCGACCGATCAACAGTCTGTGATCAATTTTTTAAAGTGATTAAAACTTTGTACTAAGTGTCCCACATATTTTTCTCATCTTACTTACAAGTCATATCATAAATACAAGTGATTACAATATTCTTCTAAGATCGTTTGAATGGATTTCCTTATTAGCACACTTGCATTGCTTTTGACTTGAACTTTGACAAGCTAGGGATTGTGTAAATTGGTTCTTTTCATGTACCTAGAACCTGAGATCAATCTTGAATACACATATTAGATACATATGAATGGAATGGTTGAGTCATTATCAAAATATGTACATTGTATAACCTCTAGATCAACAATGATATGGGTCCTAACTCCTTTTAAAAGCATTTTCATATACTTGTTGTTAGAGGACACTATCATGATATGGGCCATGGCTCCTCACCAATACATTTTGGGGGAGTTTTTGTGAGAGGACATTCTCATGACATGAACCCTGACTCCTCATAAATGCATTTTTATGAACTTGTTGTGAGAGAACACCTTCAAGATATGAGCTCCAACTCCTCACAAATGCATTATAAAGGAATTGCTATGAGTGGATAAGAGACTTGCTGTGAGAGGACACTATCATGATATGGGTCATGACTTCTCCCAATATGGATTTTTAGGGACATCTGTGAGAGGAAACTCTCATGATATGTGCCCTGGATCCTCCCATATGCATTTCTAGTGACTTCTTATGGATCACATTGTCACGATATTCCTCCCAAATGCATTTTCATGGACTTATTGTGAGAGATATCATCACGATATGGACCATGAAAGATGACAAATGTATTTCTAAAGACTTGTAGTGATATGACAACGTCACGATATAGATATGGTTCCTTAAAAATGCATTTCCAAGGAGTTGTTGTATGAAATACTCTCAGGATGTGGGCCCAACATTCTAGAGATGCATTTTTAGCGAGTATTTGTGAGAGGACACTGTCATGATATGGGCCATAGCGAGTATTGCAGGCCAAGCAAGCAAGACCTTTAAGCCCCACAAGCGAGACCTGCAAATGCCACAAGTGTGACCTGGACTCCCCTCAAGAAAGACTTGCATGCCCTGTAAGAAAGTGTTGCAATCCCAGCTAGTGAAAGTCGCATGCCCCACAAGTGAGTACTGCAAGACCCACAAGTGAATGTTACAAACCCCTTAAGTAAGTGTTGCATTCATTACATGCGAGAGCTATCATACCAACAATCAAGATCTACAAGCCCAACTAGAGAGTGTTGCAAGCCCCAAAAGCGAGTACCGCAACTTACATGTTGGTTTCTTTGTCTTGCCAAGACATTGTCAAAGCATTTTTAGGAACTTATCACTGTCGTAATATGGGTCCAAGCTCCTCCCAGAAGCATTTTTACAGACTTTTTGTGAGAGGACACTTCTACCATATGGGCCCTAGCTCCCCAAAAATGTATTTTGTGGGACTTTATGTGAGAGGACATTCTAATGAAATGGGCTCTGACTCCTCACAAATAAATTTTTAGGGACTCGGTGAAAAAGGGCATTGTTTGATATGGACCAAAACTCCTCATAAATGTATTTTAATGGACTTTCTATGAGAGGAAAATGTCATGATATGGGCCATGACTCCTCCCAAATACAATTTTATGGGGATGTATCAATATAATTATTTGACAATTCATAAAGGTGGTGTGTGAGAGAAATTACTATTATGAGTCAGTCTAAGTCTTTCTAAGAGTAATTCAGAAAGGGATATTAGAAAATTTACTCCTTGATAGAGACTTGCATCTACCACCCACGTCATAAACAATTGTTGTGAATAGGCGACGACTACTACAAACACTCAACCGACCATGCTCCAATATCCCCAAACTCATAACGTAGCATAAAAGCATTCTTAGGTATTTTCTATGAGAGAACATTGTTATTATATGGGATCCAACTCCTCCAAGAAGTATTTTTACAGACTTGGTGGGAGAGGAAATTATCATGATATGGTCCCCAAGTCCACTGAAATTCAATTTTAAGGACTTTTGGTGAGAGGACATTGTCAAGATATGGGCCCTGGCTACTCCGTAATGCATTTTTGAGGAATTGTTTTGAGAGTACACTGTCATCATATAAGTTGGTGTTCCTCCCAAAATGCATTTTTAGGGACTTAGTGTGAGAGGACACTGGAATGATATGGGCCATGGATCCTCCCAAATGCATTTCTAGGGACTTCCTGTGAGAGGATAGTGGATTGGTTGTCGTTGTATGCAAATTTGACTAGAGGAAAATAGTGGTACCACAAACTACCCCAACCAAGAACACAAGACTGCATAGAGATTTTCTAAATTATGGATCATACCTTTAGACTTCCCGTCAATTTGAGGATGATATGCAATACAGAATGTGCTTAAACTCAAACTATTGTCACAATTGTTGCAAGCAACTTCCACATTGTCATTATATGGGTCCTAGCACCTTTAAAATACATCTTCATGGACTTTCTCTGAGAGAGCACTATCATGATATGGCCCCCAAGTCCACCAAAATTCAATTTTAAGGACTTGTTGTGAGAGGATGATGTCAAGATATGGGTCCTGGATACTCTGTAATGCATTTTTGAGGACTTGTTGTGAGAGCAAACTGTCATCATATAAGTCAATGTTCCTCTCAAATGCATTTTCAGAGACTTGTTGTAAGAGGACACTACCATGATATGGGTCATGGATCCTCCCCTAATATATTTCTAGGGACTTTGTGTGAGAGGGCATTGGATTGGTTGTTATTGTTGTATGTGAATTTGACTAGAGGAAAGTAGTGGTACCACGAACCACCCCAACCAAGAACACAAGACTGCTATAGGTTTTCTAAAATCTAGATCATTCCTTTAGACTTGATAATTTATTTTGAGGTCAAATTAGGTGGAATTCACTAGTTGGACTTCGATAATCCTCATTTTAGAAATTATTTAGCTAATCAGGGACCCAAGTGTGAAACTTGAAATGGTAGACATAATGGATCTCCCCTCAAAGTCCTAGATCACATCACCCCTAGAAGCAACTATTGCAAACGGGAAGTGACTGCTACAAGTTCCCAACTGACCATGATACGATCATACTAAAATTCATACACATGTACCTTATGAACATTATAAGAGTAAAATACATTATAAACATCTTCTATCAAAGCATTAATGGGGACTTAATATGAGATGACACTGTCATGATATGGGCCCTAGATCCTCATAAAAGCATTTCTGCGGACTTGTTGTGAGAGGACATTATCACGATATCAGTCCACGCTCCTCGCAAATGCATTTTGGGGCATTTTATTTGAGATAACATTCTCATGATATGGGCCAAGTTCTTCACAAATGCATTCCAAGGACTTGTTGTGAGAGGACACTTCATGGAATGGGCCCCGACTACTCACAAAATGCATTTCAATGACTTGTTTTGATAGAACATTGTCATGATATGGGCCATGGCTCCTCCCAAATGCATTCTTTGGGACATGGAATTTTTTTTCTATGCGGTCATGATATGGTCCCCAGCTCCTCCCAAATGCATTTTCAGGTGCTACTTGTAGAGACAATGTCAAGAGAAGGGCCCTAGATCATCCCTAATACATTTCCAAGGACTTGTGGTGATACGAAACAATCATGATATGGGCCCTCACTGCTCCCAAATGCATTTTTAAGGACTTACTATGAGATGAAATTGTCATAATATATACCCTAGCACCTCTCAAATGTATTTTCAAGGACTTTATACGAGAAGACAATGTCTTGATATGGGCCCGAACTCCACTCAAATGCATTTTCAAGGACTTGGCGTGAGAGGATATTGTCAATATATGGACCATCACTCCTCCCTAATGCATTTTAGGGACTTCTCATGAGAGGAAACTATAACGATATGGGTCATGTCTCCTTCCAAATACATTTTTATGGACTTGATGTGAGATGCAATTTGTGTGAGACCTGTAACCTTGCTTATTTAATTCTTATAACCCTAATATAACCTTGTGATATGATTTTAAATCATAAGACAAGCTTAAGTTTCAAATTTGGTCCAATTTGGACATTGTTTGAGCAAGTTATGCAATTTTATGCATATTTTGGACTTTTCTGCAATTTACTTAATTGAGAGGTTTTATTTGTAATTTATCACTTGCATTATATTCCTTGTATATTATCTCATCATTATTGAGCTTTTTAATCCATGGGGATCCTATTTAAACCTTTCTTTGAAGGTGTTTTCCTCAAGGGTATTTTAGGGTTTACCCAATTGAGAGGTTTTCTTTGCAATTTATCACTTGCATTATGGATGGTGGGGGATCAACTAATGAATTATTTGTTTTGCTTATAAATTCAAGAAACAAGGGATAAGAATGTCTCTATGGATGGTGGGGGATCTGATTGTGTGTGTGCTTGTATATTCTTAATAGTTTAAGGCCATGGACACTTGGAAAGATACTAGAACTTCAACTTTTTCTTTTTCTTTATCTTAAAGTTTCATACACTTATCCCTAAGAACCCAAACGAGCCATTTTCTCTCCAAAATTTCCCTCCTTATAAAAAACTCGTTCTCCCTCTATTATTCTGTGAATTTCCTATCCAAGGAAGGAGAAAGAGGGGATCTTCTTGGAAAAAGAATCTAGGGTTCCCTTTTAGGGTTTGAAAAGCTTCCTTCTAGTGATCTTGACCTAAAAGAGTAAGAATCCCCTTATTTCCTATGTTTATTTATTTTTTATCCTTCCTCCTACCTTTCTTCAGGTTGGAACCTTGCTGTTTCATGGTATAAATTGCTCGAAAGCTCTAAAACCCTACCTTTCTTGCTCCTTATGCTTAGGGTTTTCTCATTTGATGAAGAAAGGTGCAAGATGGACGAGTTCACAGCTTATGATTGGATTTCATACCCTACCTGCTCGTGCTTTCTTATGTTTGGGAGTTTATATTCTAATTAGAGGCAAGTTTATAACTTGCTCCACATTTATTGCTTACCATAAGCTTTCTAGCTTATGTTCTAGCTTGAAAATGATGATCTATGCACTAAAAAGCTATGCTTGACTTGGATTTCGATTTTTATAATGTTCCCTATTCTGATTTCAGTTCTAGATGAACCTTTGATCATGTGTTGTTTATTACTAATGTATAATATGACTTGTATCAGGTTGGTTTGACAACCTATGGTGCTAAGCACCTATCAACCAATGGTCAATTTTAGGGTTTTAAGCTGATTTCTTCTATAAACACATGACCCATTGGTGGAACCATTGCAACAAATGATGGTGTTGTCTTCATGACAACTGATTATGGTGACCAAGGGTTTCAATTGATGTTCACCCCTTAGGTCAGGTTTTGGCCTAATTAGAATCTTAATAATCAACAACTAAGTACCCTAATGATGCTATCAATCAATGGTGACATTAACTTGATATTCGATGGTGATTAATGAATATAGTGCTGATCTAACAACCTATGGTGACTTAATAGTCACTACTGATGTTGGATCAGGTCTCCACAACCTATGATGAGTTAAGAATGTAGTTTTAGCATCAATTAATCCTTAAACCAAGGGTTTGTTGGGTCATTTGATGAAATGGTCCGACCTATACTGTAATTGATGGTTTTAACATATGAACTTGACCCAATGGTCAAGATTTAATGTTTATTCCTCCAATAAAGTGAAATGATGTCTAATGTATTATTTTGTTCTGAATAATGTGATTTAGATGGTTTCCTTTATATGATCAACTTTAGGAGCTTACTTGTTGACAATGGATGGTTTGTTTTAAATGAATAGTTGATTGTGGGTTTTACCCTACTCTTAATGGAACTTTTTGTATTGTTAATAAAGGGATGTCTAGGGTTAGATGTGACTATTTATAGAGCACAAATCAAGGACTTCGTAGGTGGTTTATCCAAGGTGTTTACTTATGTAAACATCCAATGGTCTTACCTTTTAAACATCCAATGGTTCTGGGTGACATTATGGTATAGTGATATTGGTTGAATGATGATGGAACGAATGGAGTGTTACCCTTAATAAGGTAGTCTTACCTATTCACTCATATGAATAGAAGGGATGATAACCATATTGTGTTGATATGTAACCCTAATGAGGTATAGCTTGTTATACCTAGCTTTATGATGGAGTTTTGCAACACCACTAAAAATCCTAAGGTGATGAATCCTTAGGTTTAGCCTTGCTAGTACTATGGTAAGAACTCCACCCACGTGTGTTAAGACACGCGGAAGTCTTATCGTAGTATAGTTAAGGGTCGAATCCTCGGGACAACGGTCTTGACGAAGTCAAGATGGAAAACGTTTTAGTTCTACTTAACTACTTAACAGTTGATATTTAGATCGAAAGTTTGATGTTGGTTCTAAAGCTAGATGCGAGGAAAGCAAAGCAAGAAGGTAAAGATTAAAGTTGTAAACAAATGATAAAAACCACTAGGATGTTATCGGGTTTCACACCACTACACATGGATCAAGTCATGCAACATAATAAAACAACCTGCAAAAAGGGTCAAATCAGTTAGTATCTTGTAGTCCTAGCTTCCTTTCGGATAACTAACCACGAGAAGTGTGGAGTATTGCAATGCCGGCCATCCCATAACGAATGGTCACATGCCTTGCATTACTCCTTCATGAAATGTGTTCCTCGACCTTACCAAGGTTGCACTTCCATACGTCAACTGATTCCATTTCATAGTATGAAAGTGCAACGATGGGGGTGAGTTTACTCCACTCCTGAAAACACTTCTAGACACCGAAACAGACGTATGGTGACTACATACATCCATAACCAACATTCAATCGACATTTAGATCTAAGGGTATAAACGTAGACAATTCATACCAAAAGACAATATGTAACACAAGTTGATGATCAAGCAACTAGTATTCATTAAGCGATTGAAGTCAAACTGAAAGGAAGAGTATCTTTATTACAAGTTGTTGAATTACATCGCATGAAATGAAAACATGGGTAGCGGGGCTACTCCCCGCACCCTAGTGAAAGAAACTACTCGCTCATGGCAAAGGAGGTGAGAAGAGAGAGAAAGAACGTCATCTCCACGGAGGAGGGAAGGTTGAACCCTTGGTGAAGAGAGCAACGATCTTCGCACTTTGTGGTTGCTTTGATGAAGGATTTTCTCTTCCCGCCTTCTTTGTTGAAGAGATGGAAAAAAGAGAGAGAAGGAAGCTTGATGATGAGCACGGATCCCAAAACTAGCAGCCTTGGGGCAGTGGACAGAAGATCAGAATGCTCTGGGTCTGGAGAGGCAGCCTTTGGGCGTCTTGGAATTCGATCCCCCTTTGAAGTGACCTTTGAGGTCCTATTTATAGGCTTCAAGTGGCTTCTCGCGGTCTTGGGATCGTGAGGCTTCTCGCGGTCTTGGGATCGTGAGGCTTGTCGCGGTCTTGGGACCGTGAGGCTTGTCGCGGTCTTGGGACCGTGAGGCTTGTCGCGGTCTTGGGACCGTGAGGCTTGTCGCGGTCTTGGGACCGTGAGGCTTGTCGCGGTCTTGGGACCGTGAGGCTTCTCGCGGTCTTGGGACCGTGAGGCTTCTCGCGGTCTTGGGACCGTGAGGCTTCTCGCGGTCTTGGGACCGTGAGGCTTCTCGCGGTCTTGGGACCGTGAGGCTTCTCGCGGTCTTGGGACCGTGAGGCTTCTCGCGGTCTTGGGACCGTGAGGAGTCTTTGTGAATTTTTTTGTGTTTTCTGTAATGAAAAAGAGGAAAAGTTATTTACTGCAATAAAGTAAGGAGGTTTAATGATTCTATTTAGTTTATCTAAGAGAAAGTATGGAAAACTAAAGAAAAAGGCTAAAATAAACTACTAAAATAGGAGGTTATCACCCCCCCTAACTTAGAGTCTAGCTTGTCCTCAAGTTAGATAGAGCTGAGACATGAAATGGCGAGGCGATCTTAATTAAGATTTCCATACTCTTGCTTCAATTCTTGACCTGAGTTCCCCAGGGGTCGTATCGAGGCTTATTGCATGCCTTGATCCTTTTGGATTTCGAGAGTTGCTTGGATTTCAGATTTTTCCGTATCTCAAAGTTCGCCTTGGGACCACATTTATTTTGTGCATGCTGTTGACTCTAATCAACTTTATACCTCTCTGAAGACCTATTGGAAGCTAGAGAGGGTATGAGGGTTGGCTAAAGGCTTTGAAGTGTAACTCCCCTTCGAGTGGGGGAGGGGCTGTCTATGCTTTTTAGGATCTCACTACCGGACACGACACATCTGCCTTTATGAGGGCAGCTGGATGTACCGGCCGGGCAAGTCCTTTATTAGCCTTTTCATATACTTGGAACTTTTAGGGTTTCACTACCGGACGCGACACATCTGCCTTTGTGAGGGCATCGGAATGTGCCGGCCGGGTGAGCCCTTTATCAGTTCTTAATATAGGTCCTTATTCGTGGCACAATTCTCATGATTTTATTCGTCTCTCTGGCTTTTATTCAAAAACTCACAGGCTTGGGTTTTGGGATGAGGATTTATTTTGGGCGGCCAAGCCTTTTTTTTATTTTAAAGAGAGGAAAGTTGTTCTTAAAGTTTTTCAGAATGCACTTATTTGGTTTGTGGTCCACTTGCAGAGCTTTTTGACTTGGAAATTGCCTGATTTCCCTCTCATCCTTGAGATCTCGGCTTATTTCTGCCCTGATTTTGACCTGTGGAGAGTCGGATAAAGAATTGGAGCAAAAATATAGAAACCACTAGTGAATGAATTTTGTGGATTCGCCATTTCAAGCCTGTAAGCTAATCTTATTATTTATATGAGGACTGCTTTATCTCTAACTTCGGTAAGGGTGATACTTTTCATTATGAAAGTTATATTTAGAAGTTGTTTTATTGAAAAAGAATACTTGAAAAAAGTCTAAGTACGAAAAGAAAATTTGAAAACGATGTGCGAAAAAGAAAAATGAGTTAGAAGAGTTGGAGAAGAATGGTACCTCGCCCTTGTCCAGTGCACTCCCCCCTAACTTATCATGCACTCTGTCCACAGAGTGTCAAAGGGATAGGATGAGAGGTGCATGGACAAGGACATTTAGGCGTCAGTTAATCCTGAGCTTGCCCCTGGTGCTTGGAGGAGCTTAGCTGCGAACTGTCCACGCAGGGCATGATAGTCTACGTCAGTCATATCCTCTACTGGTTTCTGAAGAACTAGGATGGTGTACATCCAGTAGAGGACATGGAAGCCGCAGTCGTTGGATTGGCGGATTTGCTGGGGACACTTGTGGCAGAAGGAAGGGCGGTGAAAGTGTTCTTTGGCGTAAGCTTTTGTGTGCTGACTAAGGAGATCAATTAATCTTTCAGCACATTCTTTTGCCACTACCTCTGTGGGTGTTTTTGGCGTTACGACGTAAACTTTCTGTCGTGGGTTGTACTGGCTATCGGAACTGTTATAAATTGTAATTGTTCCGTCCGGTAGGTTTGCTGCCAGAAGTAGCCAGTGTTCATGATAGAGGAAGGGTAGCATGATGAATTTCGGCGTTGTGTGTTGTAGATATGAGATTAGCGTTTCAGCCGCGCCGAAGTTCTTTAGCTTTAAAAGATCATCCTTCAGATATGGAGACGCCATGTATGCTGTGGGGTGATCTTGTCTGATAAGAAGCTGATAGGCGGACATAAGGCCAACAGAGAGGGATCCTTTAATTTGTAAAGATTCTCGCAGAGTGTCTGCCATTATAAGAATGTCACCAGACATGAAAACGAGCTCATCATTCGTGGCGGAAAGCTTTGACATAATGAGCCGTAGTTCGTAGCTGGATAGGCCGTTGCAAGCACTGAGATCAAAGTCTGGAAAAGATGGTGTGATGGCAGACAATGGGTTGTTGGCATCCTGGCTTTGCTCGGTAGCGGGAGTCGGTTCTTTTGATTGCGATAACTCTTTTAGAGCTTGGCGGAAGGGTCGCCGCTGTGGTCGCTGGATAGCAGAGAAGAGGTAGCGAGGGACATCATCTGGTGCCATCGTTTGGTCTTTGAAGAACCGTCTGTCGCAGATGAGTTCCATCGCATAACGTCCTCTCAAAGAATGAAAATATTCGGTGACCAGGGCAGAGAAAGGGATTTCTTGGTTTAGCGCTTGGATGTGGCGAATGGTGCAGAAAGCGCAATCCCCGGATCCATCTGCGGCTTGAACTGGAGGGTTTATAATTTTGAACCAGGGCTGGCGCCAGTCTTGGCGGAGAGATGGGCGTGCAGCCCAAATTAGCTTAAGCAGCCGAAAGGGTATGCATCTTGCTTCGCCGGCTGCTTCACCCACAAAGTTTATCGTGCCGGCGGGTAGCTCGGTGCTGCAGAAGTTATAAACTGTGGCGTCCCGAGCCTCTGTATCGACAATCATGGCTAGCCAATGGTTTAAGATTTGGAATGGCACAGTAAGATAACGTGCTCGCCGTGCTAGCCCGATGCGCAGACGTTCGATGGATTTTTCTTGGATGTCCTTGTATAGGAGGCCCAAGGATAGGGCTGGTGAGGCATTGAAGACAGGCTGCTTCCTTTTGTGACTTCTGTAAATTTCGATACAGTTGGCGAGGAGGACACGGAAGATAGACATTGGCATCGGCGACCCAGGTCGCAGGATTTTGCGAAAATCTTCACGTGTCAGCTTGCGCTTCGTTTTAGTGTTGTGGTAGATAATATCGTCTCCTGCCTTTGTATCGTCCACGATAGTGTTCAGTATAAAGATGTCCTGGGCATCTAAAGTGGAAATGGCCGCCATATCAAGGTCATGCATTTTGTGCGGCAAGGGTGGTGGTGGGGGAAGCTCCTGTGGAGGGGGGGAAGGGTGTACTTCAGGAGCTTCCTCAGAGCCAAAAGTATCATTGTCCGAGTCTGAGGCAGAATCGAGCTCTTCATCAGTATCCAACTGCACTCGTTCTGACTCGTACTCGTCTAGGGGTGAGCTTGCCTTCGTGGTGGGCTCTGAGAGGGTAAGACAGCTGTTGTAGGAGGGGTGGCGCCAGTTCCGATTATGCATTGGTGGAACTCGGCGAAGGCTGCTTCTTTAGCAGCTTCCCCGATGGATCCCATAGCAGAGTAGTCAAGAAATTGATCCCCATATGATATATGAACATTATCATGGTGTGGGGAGTTGGGATCCTTATTACCGTCATGGTGATCTGTTTGTTGGCTGGGTTCTGCTCTTTGGCTTGGACCCTCCCCAGCATTATCTGGTTTGTCAGCGTCTTCATCTGAGGAGGTACTGTTGGTGGAGTCTGCTGAAGAATCAGAATCGTCATCGTTATCAGCAGCATCGTCATCGTCATTAGTTGTCTTCTTTTGTGCTTTCTTTTTGCACAGACGATGGATGGATTGGAGTTCATCATAAGCCACTTGCACGTGCTCGTGTGTTTCGAGCAGTGCTTCATGGTTTTCTTTAAGATCTAGAAAACGTTGTTCAGCCGAGAGGAGTCTTGCTGTGAGATCTGTTGCTTGAGCTCTTAGCTGAATGAGCTCATTATTTGATGACTCCTCCTGGCGGTTATGCAGCTGTGTGAGGGTGGTGGTGATGTCGTCCAGGCGCGTGCTGAAAGCTTGTTGTTGTTGCTGCAGCTCGCGTAGGGTCTCTGGCAGAGGTAAAGTCTGCGCGGAAATCCTATCGACTTGTGTTGCCAACACATGCTGGCGTTGTACTCCCTGGATCAACTTGGGCAAGTTGTTGCAGTAGCCGTCGATGTGGTCGACTTGCTTGGCCACTGAAGCTTGACGTTGTTGGATTCCTTGGAGGATGCCTGGCATTGAGCGGTTCTGCTCGCCGATCTGGGCAATTTGCTTAGTTAGACCCTGCACACATGAAAAAATAGAATTTAAAATGTTCGTTGGGTCGGTGAGGAGGTTTCGGATGGTGTCAAATTGACGTCCGAATTCCTCACCGACGTTAGTAAAAGGGACCCCAGTGATTGAAGGGTGAGGTGGCTGGGGTTGGGGTGGAATGATAGTGTCATGCGGAAAAGACACAGTTGATGGACCCGCGAATTGCGAGGTGACTGTAGATGGAGTCACTAGTGATGTCGGGGTGGTGGAGAATGGAAAAAATGGTGGCATTCCCGAAGATGGAAGTGGATTCGGAAATGTTGATGGAAAGGCGGTGGATGTGAAGGAGGAGAATTCAGGCTTTGTGGTGGAGAATGGGGTGCCCGAAGTAAAGAAGGGTGGAGGTGGTGGAGGGGTGGTGAAGGAAGGTGGAGCGGAGGAAGATTGAAGGGTGGTTGATGGTGGTGGGGTGGTGGATATTGGGGTGGTGGAGGGTGGAGAGGTGGTATTGAGCTCGTCATTTAGACTCATTATAAAAGAGTCTAGTGATGAGGATGTAATATGTTCGTCGGGGAGGGGGGGTTCAGATTCAGGATTAGGTTTCGATGTGGGTGTCCCGGATAGCTCATGAGTTTTGACGAGCCTTCTGGAAGGTCGTTTGACTAGGAGCTTTGCTGTTTTAGTTGCCGGGGCAGTTATACTAAGCTCTGCCTGCCCTGCCTTTGTTTTCTTTTCTCTGGCTTTGAGTGAAGCGATGATTTTGGCGATCTCATCATCTGTGAACAGGAGCTTGTCTTTATCATAGTCCGCAAGCTCAGGAAGTGGCAGCAGGGTTCGTGAAGATTTTGTGGGGCAGAAAGCGTAGTGCAGCCTCCCATCCTTAATTTTTAAGATGTGAGAGTTCTTTAGTGTCTGTTCATTGGTAAGAATGTCGCCTTTTATTGGGCTGCATTTGGGTAGAAGTCTATCCATCTTGAGATATTTGATGATAGATGTGATATGACCACCCGTGCAGATTTCTTTCCCGAGGGCGAAGGCGGAGAGCTTGATCAGCATGTGCCGTCCGATGTTGACAGGCAATCCGTTGAGGACTGACCAGAGGACAAAAAGGTCGGATATGGAGATATTGCCCCCTTCGGATCTAGGAAAAAATGCGCCGACTATAATTTTGTGTAGCGTGCGCACTAGGCCAGAGTGAACGTTGGAGGCCTTGCTTGTCCTTGGATCGAAGGTTGGTAACCCCGTTAAAGACTTCTAGAATTTATGCTTGTTGAAACTGGGGTGGTCTGTGCCAGCAGCTTTGGCTTTCTGCAGCTGGTCTTTATTGTCAATGAAAATTTCGTTCAGGAGATTTTCGGTGATGACTACCTCATTGTTGAAGATTCTGGAGGTTATTCTACGGTCACCACCGTCCCTTTCTTTATGCGAGATGTCCACCACTTCTTTGTTGAAGTAAGTGAAGAATTTAGTAGTTGGCTCAGAGTAGGAAATTTCCGATACAAAGCAGAGCCGGGAGAGGTTAGAATTGTCAAGAAGGGCGAGGATTCTGTGGTAGATCCCCATCTTCATCAGTATGCTGGGGCAGGCATATTTGGTTGGTTTAAGGAGTTGGCTGATGGGGGGAATGGTTTGGAGGTGAAGGTTCTCGGGTGGTGGTGCTGTGGTGGTGATGGGAGGAAAGATAGGAACAGTTATTGTGGCAGGGTTGGTGACGGTGGTGGAGGGTGGTGGGATGTACTCTGCTAAGAGTTGTTCTCTTGCACAGGCAGGGTTGACCTGCTTCCTGGCTCTCTTCTTAGATGTGGGGTCAGTTGTTGGTTCTTGAGCCAATCTCTTCCCCTTAGATTTTGTAGTGGGGGATTCTTGCTCAGGGGAAGGCTGGTATTCGGAGGCCTCGTCGGATGAGGTCTCGTTGACCGCCTCGTCAGAAGGTTCTTCGTCTAAGCAGCGGTTGATTCTCTTGATGTCCTTCAAAACAGCAGTCAGGTTTACTTCTGCTGGGACTTTTCCAGTCCTTTTGAAGTCGTCAACTAGGCTTTGCAGATTTGCTCGTTCAGTAATGAGCTGCTCTTTTGTCCAGAAAGGAGTGTCTGTTGGTCCTTGCTTAGCAGGTGAAGTCATTCTGAAATAATTGATAAGAAACAAAAGTTAGAAATCTTAAAGTTTGAAATTATAACAAAGTAAAAATTTTGAATTTGAGTTTTATTAGTTTGATTTAGTGCAAACGGTCCAGAGACCATTTGGTCTCAAACGGTCTGGAGACCGTGAGGGGCCTCACGGTCGTGAGACCGCGAGGGGCCTCTCGGTCGTGAGACCGCGAGAGGCCTCACGGTCGTGAGACCGCGAGGAGCCTCACGGTCTGGGGACCGCGAGGGGCCTCACGGTCGTGAGACCGCGAGGAGCCTCACGGTCTGGAGACCGCGAGGAAGACGGACCGCGCGGGAGACGAACCGCGCGGCCGTTCGTTGGCTAAGAGCTGCGGAGACGATGATGGCGACAACGGCGGGGGGGGGGGGGTTCGAACGCGAGTTAGAAAAAGTGATGCGTCACCTGTCGCTGTGGTCGGTGGGTCGGCGAAGGGGTAGCGGCAGCAGAGCTGTCGATGAGCCGGGAGCAACGACGAGCTAGGAACGACGACGACAAAGTCGAGAACGACGGCGACGAAGCCGAGTCGTCGGCGAAGCACTTGAAACAGCGACGCGCGGGAGTGGAGAGACGAAGGTCAGAGCGGAATGAAACAGGAGAGTTCGAGAATTCGAGAATCAAGAAGAGGGGTGTGTAAGCGGGGGGGTATATTTATAAGTTTCGAGGAGCCTCACGGTCGTGAGACCGCGAGGGGCCTCCCGGTCGTGAGACCGCGAAGGGCCTCACGGTCGTGAGACCGCGAGGGGCCTCACGGTCGTGAGACCGCGAGGGGCCTCACGGTCTCTCAGACCGTTTGACCGCAAGATCAAGAGGATTTTTATGTATTTTTGGATTTTAAAGAAATCAAAAGAAAAGGGAAAAACAAAGATAGATAAAAGGGTGTTTAAAAACAAAAGAAAAGGCTAGGGAAGGTGATAATCAGGCCTTGGGTTGCCTCCCAAGAAGCGCCTTGGTTTAACGTCGCTGGCTCGACAAGATTATTGCTCCGGCTATGCTGACTTTATAGGGTCATGAATCTCGGTGGTTTGTCTTGGTAACTTGTCTGCTGGAGTGTGGTACTTTTTTAATCTGTGGCCATTGACGGTCCTCTCTCCTCCATTATCGTCAATAATAATGACAGCTCCTGTCGGGTAAATATGTTTGATTGTAAAGGGACCCGACCATTTGGTACGCAGTTTTCCAGGAAACATTTTTAATCTGGAGTTGAATAGGAGGACTTTGTTTCCGACGATTATATCTTTCCTTTTGATGTGGCCATCGTGCCACATCTTAGTTTGTTCTTTATAGATTCTTGCGTTGTGGTAGGCTGTCATTCGTAGTTCTTCTAACTCTTGGAGTTGAAGTTGTCGGAATTCACCAGCACCTTTGAGATCGAAATTTAGTTGCTTAATGGCCCACCAAGCCTTATGCTCTAATTCAACTGGCAAATGGCAAGACTTCCCATACACTAATCGAAACGGTGTTGTTCCGATGGGTGTTTTGAAAGCTGTACGGTAAGCCCATAGAGCGTCGGATAATTTGGTTGACCAATCGGTGCGGTGTCGATTGACGGTTTTTTCCAGAATAACTTTAATTTGCCTATTGGAGACTTCAACCTGTCCACATGTCTGTGGGTGGTATGGTGTAGAAACTTTGTGGTTGACTCCATATTTTCTTAATAAGGCTTCAAAGCTCCGTTCCAAAAAATGTGATCCGCCGTCAGATATAATCGTTCTTGGGACGCCGAATCTGGGAAAAATTATCTCTTTAAACATCTTGATGACTGGTTTTGAATCGCAAGAGGTGGTTGGTAGAGCTTCTACCCATTTTGAAACGTAATCCACAGCAACCAAGATATACTTGAATCCATAAGACGAGGGGAAAGGGCCCATATAATCTATTCCCCATACGTCAAAAAGTTCGATTTCTTGCCATATGTTCAATGGCATTTCATTTCTTCTTGTTATTCCTCCGGAAAGTTGGCACTTGTCGCATGATCGCACATATTCATGTGCGTCTTTAGCGATGGCGGGCCAATAAAAGCCAGATTGCAAGACCTTGAGGGCCGTCTTCTTAGAACTCATGTGCCCCCCAGTAGGGCCTGAGTGACAGTGCTCAAGGACCGGAGTGATTTCTGTCTCTGGGATGCATCTACGAAAGAGTCCATCTGCGCATAAGCGAAAAAGATAGGGTTCGTCCCAGAAATATTGCTTAGCGTCGTAAATGAACTTCTTTTTATCGTGATAGGATGCGGATGGGTGAATGATTCCTGTTGCCAAATAGTTGACAATGTCGGCATACCAGGGAAATCCATTAGAAACTTTCATTAAGTGGTCGTCTGGGAGGGAATCTTGGATAGGAACCTTGTCGTCATCCTCAACTCTAATACGGCTAAGATGATCGGCGACGACGTTTTCCAGTCCGCTTTTGTCTTTAATTTCCAAATCAAATTCTTGGAGCATTAGCACCCAGCGGATAAGTCTAGGTTTTGCGTCTTGCTTCTGAATCAGATATCGTATAGCGGAATGGTCAGTGTAGACAATAACTTTAGCTCCTATCAGATATGAGCGGAATTTTTCGAATGCGTAGATGACAGCTAAAAATTCTTTTTCTGTAGTGGTGTAATTTTTTTGTGCTTCATCCAACGTTTTAGATGCGTAGTATATGACATGGGGTTTCTTGTCGATTCTTTGCCCTAAAACGGCCCCTATGGCAAAATCACTTGCATCACACATGATTTCGAAAGGTAATGACCAATCTGGAGCTCGTAATATTGGTGCAGAGATCAGGGCATCTTTCAGAGTTGTGAAGCTTTGCAAGCATTCTTGGTTAAAGTTGAACTCTGTGTCCTTGGTCAGCAGTTGTGTCATTGGTTTTGCTATTTTGGAGAAATCTTTAATAAATCTTCTGTAAAATCCAGCATGTCCTAAGAAGGCACGGACTCCTTTTACGTCTTTTGGTGGCATCAATTTTGAGATAACGTCAATTTTTGCTTGATCCACCTCGATCCCTCTGTCGCTCACTCTGTGTCCTAAAACAACACCTTCTGTTACCATAAAATGGCATTTTTCCCAATTTAAAATGAGGTTTGTTTCCTCACATCTTTGTAGGACTTGAACCAGGTTGAGCAGACAGTTGTCGAAGGAGTTTCCGTAAACTGAAAAATCATCCATGAATACCTCCATTATAGACTCTGTCAATCCCGCAAAGATAGCGGACATGCATCTTTGGAAAGTAGCTGGTGCATTACAGAGCCCGAATGGCATTCTTCTGAAAGCGTACGTCCCAAAGGGACAGGTAAAAGTAGTTTTTTCTTGATCGTCCGGATGTATCGGGATTTGGTAAAAGCCGGAATATCCATCGAGGTAACAAAAGAACTTCTGATGAGCTAGGCGCTCGAGGACCTCATCTAGGAAAGGCAGGGGGTAGTGATCTTTTCGTGTTGATTTATTAAGTTTCCTATAATCAATGCACATACGCCACCCTGTAATGGTTCTAGTGGGTACCAGTTCGTTTTTGTCATTAAGAACAACGGTGGTTCCCCCCTTTTTAGGGACCACCTGCACTGGGCTTACCCACTGAGAATCAGAAATTGGGTAGATAATGCCTGCCTTTAGAAGTTTGAGGACCTCGAGGCGAACCACCTCTTTGAGGTTGGGGTTTAACTTTCTCTGGTGTTCTCACGATGGTTTAAACTCTTCAACCATGGGCAGTTTGTGCATACATAGAGCAGGGTTTATGCCCGTCAGATCAGTCATTTTATAGCCAATTGCTTTCTTATGCTTCTTCAGTTCATCGAGGAGTCTGTTTTCTTGATCCTCCTCCAGAGTGGAGCTGATGATAACCGGACAGAGCTTCTCATCATCAAGAAAAACATGTTTAAGTCCCTCGGGTAAGGCTTTCATTTCTGGAGCCTTAGGTGGCTCAGTGGCTTCTATAATTGTGATGGCTTTAAGTTCTTCAAACGTGGCTGTCGGAGCTTCTTCAGCTTTTTCTAAGTATTGCAGGCACTGTTGTACTAGTTCACTGGCCGAGAATTCGACATCCGGGTTTGTAAGAATATTTTCCAATTCGTCGGATGGTTCAGACATTTCTAACTGGGACATTTGATAAATAGCATCCAGGAGAAAGACTTCCTCTTGAATGCTTGGACCTTTCATGCTGTTTAGAACTCTGAACTGGAAAGCCTCCCTCCCAAGTCTCAGAATAATAGTTCCTGCTTCGTCATCAATGAGAGCTCGGGCAGTAGCTAGGAAAGGTCTTCCAAAGATTATCGGATATCTCAGGTCTTCTTGTATGTCCATAATAACAAAATCACACGGGACATAAGAATTTGTTCCTATTCTGACAGGGATGTCTTCGATAATGCCAAGGGGGGCAGTTATGGTAGAATCGGCTAACTGGATTGTCATAGTCGTAGGTAACAAATCAGTAAAGCCTAATCTTTTACACATTGAATAAGGCATAATAGATATGCTTGCTCCTAGGTCTGCCAATCCTTTCTTGCTGGAGCCATTTCCGATGGAACACTGAATGCCGAAGGAACCTGGGTCCTTCTTTTTCTTTGGCATTTTATTAAGCAGAATATCTGAAGTGGTCTGAGCAAGTTTCACTGTTTCATGCTCCTCTGTCATATACTTTCTCGACAAGAGGGTTTTCAGGTATTTTGCCCAAGCTGGCACTTCGGAAAGGGCATCAAGAAAAGGAATATCGATGTATAACTTTTTCATAGCTTCTTTAAATTTTTGGAACCTAGTGTCCATTTTGGTCCCTTTTAGTCTGTCTGGGTAAGGAATTCGTGGCGGGACTTCTGAGATTGGTTCCTTTTCTTTTTCGTTCTCTGTAAAAGTTTCTGTTTCTCTGCTTGAATTCCCTGTTGGGGAAGGGATGGCTACGTTATCATCATCATGGTCGATTCTTGTGACATCAGGCAGGACACGACCAGACCGCGTGGTGACGGCATTAAGTTGTTCTGGTCTGTTTGGGTTATGACGGGGGTTTGCCTCTGGTTGCCCAGCAAAAGTGCCGGCTTGAGGTTTCAATTGAGCGGCAATCTGCGCCAATTGGGCTTCTACGGCTTTTTGTTGAGCTTGTTGGTTTGCAAGCATGGTTTGTTGCGATTGAAGCATTTGTCTAATCAAGGATATCTCATCAGATGATTGGGGAAGATTACCCCTTTGTTGATACTGAGTGACTTGCTGTCCTGGTTGTTGTAGAGGTGCAGTTAACTGTGGCTGCGGGGGCTGATGCAACTGGGGTTGCTGCGGCTGCTGCAACTGGGGTTGTTGCAACTGAGGGTGTAGTCCTGAATGGGCATATTGGTAAGAAGGATTCCTGGGATAGTTAGATCTTTGAAAACCTTGTCTGTAATTCCCTTGATTGAAGTTATTTTGAAATCCTGGTGGTTGTCTATTGAAAGATCCACCTTGTGCCTGCTGCTGTGGGTTGGCAGTCCCTGCAGGATTCCCGTATTGGAAACCAGGATGGTTCCTTGGTTTGTCTGGGTTGTAATACACTTGGCCAGGTATTGAATGTATGGAGTTAACTTGCTCTGGCATTTGATCTTCGGGATGCTCGATGATGGGTTCATATTGCGGCATAGGTGGTTGTAAATCCATCATGACATTGTACAACAATCCACATGATAATGTGGGATGATCGGATGCATGACAGGCTTCACAAGTTCCAGTAGCTGACTTAACTTGTTGAACCTGAGAGCTTTTCTTCTTATCATATTCCCCGAAAGAAGTTTCGAGGGCTTGTTGCTTGCTAGCGATAGTCTTCAAAGCCTCAGCAATGGCCTTGAGTTCCATGGATTCTTCCGCTTTGTAAACCTTGAGAACGCCTTTGGGTTGGTTAGATGACCTTCCCCAATTGGATTGGTTCTCGGCTCCCAGCGTAACTATATTCCAGGCATCTTCATAATTCTTTCTCATAAAGTTTCCTCCAGATGAGGAATCTAGGAATTGCTTAATATCATCACTTACTCCTCTGTAAAATGTTTCTATAAGTTGATTTTGAGAAATGCCATGGTGAGGACATTTTCTCAGGAGTTCTTTGAATCTTTCCCAAGCTTCAGCAAGTGTTTCTCCAGGTAGTTGGGAAAAGTGATTAATTTGTCCCCTTATCTCATAGGTTAGCGAAGGTGGGAAGAATTTCTCAAGAAACTTCTCTTCTAAGGGAGTCCAGGTAGTGATGATGGGGTGTCTATCCAAAGCGTTGTACCAACTTAGTGCTCTTCCAGATAAGGTGAAGTGAAAAAGGTGTAACATGATCGCTTCCATTGCAATTCCTGCTTGGGGTACAAGTCGGCAGAGTGACTTGAACCTCTTAAGGTGATCCATGCAATCATCTCCGGGTGCTCCGGAGAAAGAGATGCCTTGCATGATCTGGATCCACTGCGTCCGAATTTCAAAGTGTGGTATGTTAATAATCGGTGGTCGGACAGGATGATCGTCTTCATAATTCTTTGGGACTGCGTAGTCCCGAAGTTGCTTGTTTCTTAATGCAAGTTGAGCAGCAGCATGCTCTGCTTGGATGCGGGCTTGTTCCTCAGCTCGGATCTCAGCTTGCACCTGAGCACGAGTGTCGGCAATAAGTTGTGCTCGTTGTGCTGCTATGGCGGCGTTGACTCGTTCTGCAACAAGGCGTTGCTCTTCGGCCATCTGTCTGGCTCTTTGGCGATTAAGTCTGTTCCTTCGGTGAAAACTTCTTTCTACCTCAGAATCGTATTCTGGTTCAGGGGAGAATCCGATGCTATGCGGGGGTTGCATACACGTTTTCTACCTGAGTAGAAGGAAAATCACACGTTAGGATAATGGAAGGAAATGAAAAAGATCAAGAAGAATTGGAGTTGTTATTAAGAAAAAGTGTAAAATCCTAATCAACCAGGAAGTTGGTAAGTAAAAAACTAAAAAGTTCCGTTGTCCCCGGCAACGGCGCCAATTTTTGATGGAGTTTTGCAACACCACTAAAAATCCTAAGGTGATGAATCCTTAGGTTTAGCCTTGCTAGTACTATGGTAAGAACTCCACCCACGTGTGTTAAGACACGCGGAAGTCTTATCGTAGTATAGTTAAGGGTCGAATCCTCGGGACAACGGTCTTGACGAAGTCAAGATGGAAAACGTTTTAGTTCTACTTAACTACTTAACAGTTGATATTTAGATCGAAAGTTTGATGTTGGTTCTAAAGCTAGATGCGAGGAAAGCAAAGCAAGAAGGTAAAGATTAAAGTTGTAAACAAATGATAAAAACCACTAGGATGTTATCGGGTTTCACACCACTACACATGGATCAAGTCATGCAACATAATAAAACAACCTGCAAAAAGGGTCAAATCAGTTAGTATCTTGTAGTCCTAGCTTCCTTTCGGATAACTAACCACGAGAAGTGTGGAGTATTGCAATGCCGGCCATCCCATAACGAATGGTCACATGCCTTGCATTACTCCTTCATGAAATGTGTTCCTCGACCTTACCAAGGTTGCACTTCCATACGTCAACTGATTCCATTTCATAGTATGAAAGTGCAACGATGGGGGTGAGTTTACTCCACTCCTGAAAACACTTCTAGACACCGAAACAGACGTATGGTGACTACATACATCCATAACCAACATTCAATCGACATTTAGATCTAAGGGTATAAACGTAGACAATTCATACCAAAAGACAATATGTAACACAAGTTGATGATCAAGCAACTAGTATTCATTAAGCGATTGAAGTCAAACTGAAAGGAAGAGTATCTTTATTACAAGTTGTTGAATTACATCGCATGAAATGAAAACATGGGTAGCGGGGCTACTCCCCGCACCCTAGTGAAAGAAATTACTCGCTCATGGCAAAGGAGGTGAGAAGAGAGAGAAAGAACGTCATCTCCACGGAGGAGGGAAGGTTGAACCCTTGGTGAAGAGAGCAACGATCTTCGCACTTCGTGGTTGCTTTGATGAAGGATTTTCTCTTCCCGCCTTCTTTGTTGAAGAGATGGAAAAAAGAGAGAGAAGGAAGCTTGATGATGAGCACGGATCCCAAAACTAGCAGCCTTGGGGCAGTGGACAGAAGATCAGAATGCTCTGGGTCTGGAGAGGCAGCCTTTGGGCGTCTTGGAATTCGATCCCCCTTTGAAGTGACCTTTGAGGTCCTATTTATAGGCTTCAAGTGGCTTCTCGCGGTCTTGGGATCGTGAGGCTTCTCGCGGTCTTGGGATCGTGAGGCTTGTCGCGGTCTTGGGACCGTGAGGCTTGTCGCGGTCTTGGGACCGTGAGGCTTGTCGCGGTCTTGGGACCGTGAGGCTTGTCGCGGTCTTGGGACCGTGAGGCTTGTCGCGGTCTTGGGACCGTGAGGCTTCTCGCGGTCTTGGGACCGTGAGGCTTCTCGCGGTCTTGGGACCGTGAGGCTTCTCGCGGTCTTGGGACCGTGAGGCTTCTCGCGGTCTTGGGACCGTGAGGCTTGTCGCGGTCTTGGGACCGTGAGGCTTCTCGCAGTCTTGGGACCGTGAGGCTTCTCGCGGTCTTGGGACCGTGAGGCTTCTCGCGGTCTTGGGACCGTGAGGCTTCTCGCGGTCTTGGGACCGTGAGGCTTCTCGCGGTCTTGGGACCGTGAGGAGTCTTTGTGAATTTTTTTGTGTTTTCTGTAATGAAAAAGAGGAAAAGTTATTTACTGCAATAAAGTAAGGAGGTTTAATGATTCTATTTAGTTTATCTAAGAGAAAGTATGGAAAACTAAAGAAAAAGGCTAAAATAAACTACTAAAATAGGAGGTTATCACTTTAATATAACTAAATGATGGTTATTGGGTATGAACAATCCTTGAATGATTAATACAATTATGGAGTACTTTCTTATAGTTGTTGAAACCCTAGTATGCTATAACCCGATGGTTACACCTTGATTTATGTGTGGGTTCATACTTGAGAATAGTATGGAATGTGATGGTGATGCTTCACCTTATGCATCCATGATCCAATGGGGGTGTCGTGAGTTAGGGTTTGGGTATAAGTGTTGATTAGTAATATTGATATAATTTATCATGTTGAACCTAACTCTAATGCAAATAGATAAAGATGAGTATTCATGTTTAACATTCATATATGATGGCATGATGGCGAAATAACCTCCTTAATATGATCATAACCTTAATATGTTAATTGGTGGTTAACAAAGCCACATGGTTGATACTTTCTTATACTAAACATGTGCATTATGAATATGATGAGGGTTAATCATATCTAGATTACTTACATGTTGATGTAATAAAGGAATGTTCTTAATTTTATTATAACCCTGCTATGATTGTTTATGAATATCTCCTAGCTCATTAATGCAATATTGTGCTGATTTGGTGTATTATATGTAAGTGATGTTGTTGAGCCTTGTTATAAGGCATGGAAAGATAATGATGATCTTGTAGGGAATAGTATGATGGTCTTAATGAACTTTGGGCATGGTTGCGCCCTGAATGAGGTGTAATCCTCTTATGTTGATAAGGGTTGATACCTTGTGATATTGTGAAAAGGATTTATATCTTGTGATAGTATGATGGTCTTAATAACCTTTGGGAATGGTTGAGCCCTTAATGAGGTGTAATCCTCTTGTGTTGATAAGGGTTGATATCCTGTGATATTGTGAAAAGGATTTATATCTTATGATAATATGATGACTAGTGTGGTCTCATGAATGGCAAGTAAATAGTACCATGTGATGATGAGATGAGAAATTATGTTTCACACATTTTATATCTTTTGAAGTTATGATATGTATATGCTTGTTAGAAGTGAATTAGGGTTTGTATGTCCACTTGTTTGATGCAGCCTTAATTCACTCAATTGGCATAACTAATCAAGTGAAACTCTAATCATGTAGTGCCCTGTGCCATAGATCCATCTCAGTGTCAAAACTTGCCAGATGGTGAAATGAGTATTCCTAAGCTAAACTTGGAGTGCATACTGTTGAGTATGTGGGGGTGGCAAGTTGAGGATATATCCTTGTCATCCACAATGCAGGTTGTAGAGGATGTCTATGGTCATGCCTCATATATCTGATGTGATTATATATGTGACGAGATTGGAGGACAACTGCGGTTGTACCTCAGATGTAGGGTATGCGTACCCACCTCCTTTCACTAGTCCCGTGACCTGTACCAAGGACAGACTAGGCTGTTAGTAGCTTGACCTTATGTGTCGTTGTGGCGGACCCGTATTGATTTGGGCAGAGAAGGTCTTAGGAATCTGGCTCTTCCTATATCTTGTATGGCACTAATTTTGACTTAGCAATGGTCAGTTGGATTTTGAGTGGTATCCTCAAATTCCTCAGGGCATAACAAAAGATGTAAGACAACTGTGTAGCATATTTGTTTAGGGTTATACACAATGCTTCATATTGGATGATAACCCTTGTTTGCTTTATTTTCACTGAGATCATGTATAGTATAATAAGAGATAATAGATATGCTTATGTTGTATTTATGCTCATGTTGTAAATATGCTTATGTTGTCAAATTTACTGACACTGATGGTTAAGATGCCGCTGCGAGCTATGTTTAATATTGTTAGCCATGCTTATGTAATTAGAAATTCTTAAACTGCTAATCATGCTTATACAGTTAATTGTGCTATAATGTTAGTTCTACGTATGATATATATCTGTTCCCTTTATTTGAGATGCCAATATTAATATCCATGTTATGTTACTAGACATATTTATGATGCCAGGGTTTCTTATGTTACTAGATTGCTTGTGCTATTAGCAAGGAATATGATGATAGTCAAATTAATGTTAAGTAGCAAGGTGTTTACTTATGTAACAATACAAGCAATCTAGTAGCATAAGCATCCCTGACATCATGAGTATGTATGGTAACATAACATGGCTATCAATATTGGCATCTCAAATAAAGTGAACAGATCTATATCATAACTAGAACTAACATCGTAGCACAATTAACTACATAGGCATGATTAGCGGTTTAACTGTTTATAATTACATAGGCATGGCTAGCAATATTAAACATAGCTAGTAGCAGCATCTTAACCATTAGTGTCAGTAAATTTGACAACATAAGCATGTTTATAACATGAGCATAACTACAACATAAGCATATCTATTATCTCTTATTGTACTATACATGATCTCAATGAAAAGAAAGGAAACAAGGGTTATCATCCAATATGAAGCATTGTGTATAACCCTAAACAGATATGATACACGACTATCTTACATCTTTTATTACGTCCTGAGGAATTTTAGGATACCACTCAAAATCCAACTGACCACTGCTAAGTCGAAATCAATGCCATACAAGATCTAGGAAGATCCAGACTCCTAAGATCTTCTCCGCCCCCGGTCAGTACGGGTCCGCCACAATGACACATAAGTCCAAGCTACTAACAACCTAGTCCATCATTGGTACAGGTCACAACACTAGTGAAAGGAGGTGGGTACACATACCCTACCATCCGAGGTACAACCGTAGTTGTCCTCCAATCTCGTCACATATATAATCAATGAGACACAACCACAACCATTCTCAAACTAAGGACTAGGTATGACCTCAATCATCCTCCCTAAACACTTGAATTCAGGATCACAAGCACCTTGCATACTCATCAGTATGTGCTTTGAGTTTCCCTTAGGAATACTCCTTTCACCATCTGGCAAGTTCTGACACTCAGATGGATCTATGGAATAGGGAACTACATGATTAGAGTTTTACTTGATTAGTTATGCCAATTGGGTGAATTAAGGCTGCATCAAACAAGTGGACATACAAACCCTAATTCACTTCTAGCAAGCATATAAATATCACAACTTCAACATATATAAAATGTGTGAAACATAATTTCTCATATCATCATAACATGGTACTATTCACTTACCATTCATGAGGCTACACTAGTCATCATACTATCACAAGATATAAATCCTTTTCACAATATCACAGGGTATCAACCCTTATCAACACAAGAGGATTACACCTCATTCAGGGCTCAACCATGCCCAAAGGTCATTAAGACCATCATACTATCACAAGATATAAAATCCTTTTCAAAATATCATAGGGTATCAACCCTTATCAACACAAGAGGATTACACCTCATTTAGGGCTCAACCATGCCCAAAGGTCATTAAGACCATCATACTATTCCCTGCAAGATCATCATTATCTTTGCATGCCTTATAACAAGGCTCAACTACATCACTTACATATAATACACCAGATCAACACAATATTGCATTAATGAGCTAGGAGATATTCATAAACAATCATATAAGGGTTATTTTAACATTAAGAACATTCCTTTATTACATCAACATGCAAGGAATCTAGATATGATTAACCCTCATCATATTCATAATGGACATGTTTAGCATAAGAAAGTATCAACCATGTGGCTATGATAACCACCGATTAACATATCAAGGTTATGATCATATTAAGGAGGTTATTCCACCATCATTCCATCATATAAGAATGTTAAACATGAATACTCATCTTTATCTATTTGCATTAGAGTTAGGTTCACAAGATAAATTATATTAATGTTACTAACCAGCACTCATACCCAAACCCTAACTCACGACATCCCCATTGGATCATAAATGCATAAGTTGAAGCATCACCATCACATTCCATACCATTCTCAAGTATGAAACCACACATAAATCAAGGTGTAACCATCGGGTTATAGCATACTAGGGTTTCAACAATAGTAATAGAGTACTCCATGATTGTATTAGTCATTCAAGGACTAATCATACCCAATTACCATCATTTAGTTACATTAAATATAGGTATAACAAGCTATACCTCATTAGGGTTACATATCAACATAATATGGTTATCATCCCTTCTATTCATATGACTGAATAGGTAAGACTACCTTATTAAGGGTAACCCTCCATTTGTTCCATCATCATTCAACCCATATCACCATACCACAGTGTCACCCAGAACCATTAGATGTTTACATAATTAAACACCTTGAATGAATCATATATGATGTTATTGAGTTGTGATCTATAAAATTCACCATTTAGCCCTAGACATCCTTTGGTTAACAACAATAAGTGTTCTGTTGAGAGTAGGGTAAAACCCACAATCGACTGTTCATTTAAAATAAGCCATCCATTGTCAACAAGTAAGCTCCTTAAGTAGATCATATAAAGGAAACCATCTAAATAACATTATTAGGACCAACATATTACATTAGCCATCATTCCACTTTATTGGAGGAATAAACATTAGATCTTGACCATTGGGTCAAGTTCATATGTTAAAACCATCAATTACAGTATAGGTATGACCATTGCATCAAGTGACCCAAGAAACCATTGGTATAAGGCTTAATTGATGCTACAACTATATTATTAACTCACCATAGATTTTGGAGACCTGATACACCATCATTAGTGACTATTAAGTCACCATAGTTTGTTAGATCAACACTATATTCATTAATCAACATCAAATATCAAACTAATATCACCATTGATTGATAGCATCATTAGGGTACTAATTAGGCCAAAACATGACCTAAGGGGTGAACTTCAGTTAAAACCCTCGGTTACCACCATAAATTGTCATGAGACAACACCATAGGGTTGTTGCAATGGTACCATCATCGGGTCATGGGTTTATAGAAGAAATCAGCTTAAAACCCTAAAATTGACCATTGGTTGATAGGTGCTTAGCACCATAGGTTGTCAAATAACCTGATACAAGTCATATTATACCTTAGGAATAACATACACATGATCACATGTTCATCTATAACTGAAACCAAATTAGGGAATATTATAAAAATCAAAATCTAAGTCAAGCATAGCTTTTTAGTGCATGGATCATCATTTTCAAGCAAGAACATGATCTAGAAAGATTATGGTAAGCAATAAACGTAGAGAAAGTTATAAAACTTGCCTCTAATGAGAATATGAAACCCCAAACATAAGAAAACTCAAGATTTATGGTAGAAAATCCAAGCATAAGCTATGAACTCGTCCATCTTGCACCTTTCTTCATCAAATGAGCAAACCCTAAGCATAAGGAGCAAGAAAGGTAGGGTTTTAGAGCTTTAGAGCAATTTCTACCATGGAACAATAGGGTTTCGACTTGGATAAAGGTAGGAGGAAGGATAAAAAATAAATAAACGGAGTAAAGAAGGGGATTCTTACTCTTTTAGGTCAAGATCACTAGAAGGAAGTTTTTTAAACCCTAAAAGGAAGTCAATTGTAACCCTAGATTCTTTTTCCAAGAAGATTCCCTCTTTCTTCTTCCTTGGACAGGAAATTCACAGAAGTATAGAGGGAGGATGAGGTTTGTATAAGGAGGGAAGTGATGTAGAGCAAATGGCTCATTTTGGTGCTTAGGGACAAGTATATGAAACTTTAAGATAAAGAAAAAGTTGAAGTTCTAGTATCTTTCCAAGTGTCCATGGCCTTAAACCATTAACAATATACAAGAACACACACAAGAAGCTCCCCCAACGTCCATAGATACATGCTTATCCCTCATTTCTGGAATTTAAAAGCAAAACAAATAAATCATTAGTTGATAGCTACTAAAGGTAGCTCATCCATGAAGGGGTAAACCCTAAAATACCCTTGAAGAAAACACCTTCAAAACAAGGTTTAAATATGCACCCCATGGATCAAAAAGCTCAAGGATTATGAGAGAATATCCAAGGAACATAATGCAAGTGATAAATTGCAAAGAAAACCTCTCAATTGGGTAAATTACAGAAAAGTCCAAAATGTGCATAACTTGCTCAAACAGTGTCCAAATTGGACCAAATTTGAAACTCAAGCTTGTATTATTATTTCAAAGCATATCACAAGGTTATATTAGGGTTATCAGAATCCAATTATGATAATCAAGCTTATTCAACTCATTAAGCAAGTTTAGGGGCCTTACAACTATAAACCCCTAACAGGGATTTTGCCCCCGAAATCCAAGGTAAACAAAGATGGGTACTTCCTTTGCACCTCATCCTATTACCTTCACATGGTTACTTATATATCATGGTGTTGTCACATCATTCATACATATCTCATCTTGGGTCAGTAGAACCCCCCCCACATAAGAAGACATTTGCAAATATGGAACATAGAAACTTGTTGTGTGATCTGTACAACTCTAGTAGTAATGTTCAACTTTAAATTCTAGCTATCATCCAAAAATTATATCTATTTTATCAACACATTACTCAAAAGTCATACTTGCTAGATTTTTACCAATCATAGCATGTGTCCCATACCATGCCTTGAAGCATAAAAAAAAGGCGATGTATCCATCCTTTTTTTTCTAGATACACTAACATTGGAACACTTGTTAGTTCTTTTTCAGCATCAAAAGAAATGATGATGCTGGAACCTATCATTCCATACAAGGAAACATCATTCCTAGTCAACCTTGTTAGGGGTGAAACAACAACACTATCTTCACCTTACTAGGATTTACACAACCTACTTAGAATACATATCATGATCCCATAAAGACATTTAATCAACCCCATCTCACTCTTGTTCAACTTATCTCATAGCTATTGTTGCTTCGGAAACCCTAAGGTATTTGAAGAAATATTGATCATATTTTTGACCATATTTGAAATACTTTGACATGCCATCATTCAAAGCTTGATATAACTTGTATGACATGACTGGAACACTCTGTTCCTCCTATTCATAAATTCTATTTGTACATTGGTTAGTCTAAAGGACAAAACTCTAAACTCATCATGGTCATGTAACTTATGTCATCCATTGAAACTCTTATGTCTAAAGGATATTTTATCTTAAAGAAACACGGTAGCACATGTCTACTGATCAACAAAATATCTATCCTTGATAGTGGTCTTCCCCAACTATCACTGAACCATACACAATATTATAGAATCACTTTTGTTTTTCCTTCCAAACAACATTTAGAGGGTCATCATCAACTCTCTCTCTCTAAGGGAGAGGAACACTAGGAATGTTCATTTAATAAACATCTCCAACCTTCACATAATTCCCATACTGTTGATACATCTTGGATACTAGGATTCATTACCTTGATATCCACCTCATGTGCTATAAGGAACTCCCATCCTTATCTCATCTACTTTTACCAACATAATCAAATCTCAAGACATAGAAGAGGAGTCTTCCTAATTATTGGAAGGCTCAAAAGCAAACTCATCACAAAATTTATGATCTTGGAACCATAGTCCAAACAACCTTATGCTATAATAAGCCATCCACCCTCATGTTTACAACGAATCCACACATACAAAGTGGAAATGATCCCCTTGAAAGCTGTGCCCTAGAAAGGAAAGACACAAAGGGGAACACACTTCCCACATCATCACAACATTGTTCAAGGGTCACTTGTAAAAAGGTAACCAATTCTATTTTCATCATGCAAGTTACATCTTCTTATGTATCATTTTACCCTTTTCATTTTGGGTTCCTTGCCATTATCATAGGAATCATCATGATTAACATATCTCATTACTCCTTCCTTGATGACTATTTATCACACTTGGGTATGTTCTCTTATTTTATTATATTTTTAACCACTTATCAATAGGTAAATCATCATATTCCACATTTTCTTCATTAAACATGGATCACATGCCTTAATTTCTTTCAAACGCCATGCTTATTTTACATTAACACTTTCTTACACACATAGGTTGGTCTAATATTAACTCAGGTTCCACCTTATTCCTTTGTCATTGTTCTCATTTATCTTCTCATTTTATACTTATCATTGGAGTTCTCTCCATCTTATGTGGATTTCATACCTTGAATCACTTTATAAGCATATGCTTATCTATCTTTTACTTTATTATATTCTTGAATCACATCTTCAAGAACTCCTCTTTTCCTTATTTGTATTTAGATTTAGATTTCATGGTGTTGTATCTTTCTCTTATAGTTACCAAACATTCAAGTTTTGATAGATAATGATGCAATTCTCATCTTCTTTAAGGTAGGATTGAGATATTTACACCATGATTTCTTATTCGTTATGCTCTTTAGATTCTCTCAAAATGACTACTTGATCAGTGTAATAAGAAAGATAACAATATAAGAGTTCCATACTTTCCTTTTCTTCAATAATTGAATCCTGGCCAGGGCATCCAAGTACTGAGATTAGGCAGTATGTACCATGTTTTTGTGTCATGTTCCTGACTTAGACATCATCCTAGTCCTAAGTCCTAGTGTCCCTATAGACTCAGTGAACATAAAGCGCTGATACCAACATGTGAGAACCTGTTACACTAAACAAGATTACTCAAAATATAAAACACAATCAATCACCAATTAACCACATACCCAAAAATATGGGTAAATTAAAACCAATTTCAACATCAGCACCCACTCAGAAATATTTACATAAGAGCCCAACATCTTTCTTATATGCATACTATGTCAAGAATTTGATACAAATTGTTCTATCGTATTAGCCACAACATATATATACACAGGAGAACAATACTTGTAAATGCCACACAATAAACATTAACATGCTAACAGAATTCCGATTCATTTGAAACACCATATACAAACTTTTCCTGCCCAGACCTGAGAGTACAAGGATGACTCTAGGACACACTAGACATCTAATCAACTTTCTTAATAATTCATTAATATATGTCCTCTTTACTGCCACATGTTTATTTTCATCACTTCCGATTACCTAAAAAAATGTGGTGAACCACAATGGTGAGACCAATGTCCCAGCAAGAGATATAACCTCCAATAACGCTTATTGATTACAACATTTTAAATAGTAGATAACTAAGCAGTTGGAGTATTTAATAATCAATTGAACAGATTGAATAGTTCAAGTGTGCTAAACATATTCATCAATTAATCTTAGCAACAAGTATGATCATTAATGCATATATAGATAACAAATAAATCCATTTCTTTTGATAAATATCTACTCAAATATCATCAAATTGCATCTAATAACAATCATATTCATTAATCTGACTATCATCATATTCCTTGCTAACAGCACAAGCAATCTAGTAGCATAAGAAACCCTGACATCATGAATATGTCTAGTAACATAACATGGCTATCAATATTGACATCTCAAATAAAGGGAACAAATATATATCATACATAGAACTAACATCATAGCACAATTAACTACATAATCATGATTAGCAGTTTAAGGATTTCTAATTACATATGCATGGCTAGCAATATTAAATATAGCTAGCAACATCATCTTAACCATCAATGTCAGTAAATTTGACAACATAAGCATGTTTACAACATGAACATAACTACAACATAAGCATATCTATTATCTATTATTGTACTATACATGATCTCAGTGAAAAGAAAGCAAACAAGGGTTATCCTCCAATATGAATCGTTGTGTATAACCCTAAACAAATATGCTACACAGATGTCTTACATCTTTTATTATGCCCTGAGGAATTTAAGGATACCACTCAAAATCCAACTGACCACTTCTAATTCAAAATCAATGCCATACAAGATCTAGGAAGAGCCGAACTCCTAAGATCTTCTTTGCCCTCAGTCAATACGAGTCTTCCACAGTGACACATAAGGTCAAGTTGCTAACATCCTAGTCTGTCCTTGGTATAGGTCACGATACTAGTGAAAGGAGGTGGGTACGCATACCCTACCATCTGAGGCACAACATCAGTTGTCCTCCAATCTCGTCACATATATAATCACTGAGACACGACATGCAGTCATTCTCAAACTAAGGGCTAGGTATGACTGCAATCATCCTCCCTAAACACTTGCATTTAGGATGAAAAGCACCCCGCATACTCATCGGTATGCGCTCTGAATTTCCCGTAGGAATACTCATTTCACCATCTGGCAATTTCTAACACTCATATGGATCTATGGCATATGGCACTACATGATTAGAGTTTTAGTTGATTATTTATATCAATTGGGTGAATTAAGGCTGCATCAAATAAGTGGAAATACAAACCCTAATTCACTTCTAGCAAGCATATAAATATCACAACTTCAAAAGATATAAAACATGTGAAACATAATTTCTCATTTCATCATCACATGGTACTATTCACTTACCATTCATGTGGCTACACTAGTCATCATACTATCACAAGATATAAATCCTTTTCACAATATCATAGGGTATCAACCCTTATCAACACAAGAGGATTACACCTCATTCAGGGCTCAACCATGCCCAAAGGTCATTAAGACCATCATACTATGACATGATATAAAATCCTTTTACCCAATGTGAAATAGATTTATATCTTGTGATAGTATGATGGTCTTAATGACCTTTAGGCATGGTTGAGCCCTGAATGAGGTGTAATCCTCTTGTGTTGATAAGGGTTGATACCCTGTGATAGTGTGAAAAGGATTTATGTCTTGTGATAGTATGATGACTAGTGTGGTCTCATGAATGGCAAGTGAATAGTACCACATGACGATGAGATGAGATATTATGTTTCACATGTTTTATATCTTTTGAAGTTGTGATATTTATATTCTTGTTAGAAGTGAATTAGGGTTTGTATGTCCACTTATTTGATGCAGCCTTAATTCACCCAATTGGCATAACTAATAAAGTGAAACTCTAATCATATAGTGCCCTGTGCCATAGATCCATCTTAGTGTCAGAACTTGCCAGATGGTGAAACGAGTATTCCTAAGGGAAACTCAGAGCGCATACTATTGAGTTTGCAAGGGTGGCAAGTTGTAGATATATCCTTGCCATCCACAATGTAGGTTGTGGAGGATGGCTATGGTCATGCCTCATACATCTGATGTGATTATATATGTGACGAGATTGGAGGACAACTGCGGTTGTACCTCGGATAGTAGGGTATGCGTACCCACCTCCTTTCACTAGTGTCGTGACCTGTACCAACGATGGACTAGGCTGTTAGCAGCTTGACCTTATGTGTCACTGTGGAGGACTCATACTGACCGGGGGAGGAGAAGATCTTAGGAGTCCGACTCTTCCTAGATCTTGTATGGCCCTGATTTTGACTTAGTAGTGGTTAGTTAGATTTTGAGTGTATCATCAAATTCCTTAGGGCATAATAAAAGATGTAAGACAACCGTCTATCATATCTATTTAGGGTTATACACAATGCTTTGTATTGAATGATAACCCTGATTTTCTTTCTTTTCATTGAGATCATGTATAGTACAATAAAAGATAATAGATATGCTTATGTTGTAGTTATGCTCATGTTGTAAACATGCTTATGTTGTCAAATATACTGACACTACTGGTTAAGATGATGCTTCTAGCTATGTTTAATATTGCTATCCATGCCTATGTAATTATAAATGCTCAAACTGCTAATCATGCCTATACAGTTAATTATGCTATGATGTTAGTTCTACTTATGATATAGATCTGTTCACTTTATTTGAGATGCCAATATTGACAACCATGTTATGTTACCAGACATATTCATGATGTCAGGGATGCTTATGCTACTAGATTGCTTGGACAGTTAGAAAGGAATATGATGATAATCGGATTAATGATAATGGTTGTTATTAGATGCAATTTGATGATATTTGAGTAGATATTTATCTAGAGAAATGGATTTATTTGTTATCTATATATGCATTAATGATCATGCTTATTTCTAAGATAATTTTCTTAATATGTTTAGTATACTTGAACTGTCCAATATGTTCAATTGATTATTAACATGATTTTACCGTGTGTATAGCGCAAGTGCACGCGTCAATGTAATATAGGCCTTGTGAGGCCCGAGTCGAACTTAGGGAAACAAAATTCTCGGTAGACTACTACTAACTACTCACGATCAGCTAAACTGGTTTTAAAAGTTTGAGAATTGTTTTGAAAAAGAAAAATAAAACAAAAGAAAATAGAAAAATCGATTAAATGGTTGGTTTAATCAATTTCAATGGAATATTTAGGATTGCGGTTTCACCGCGGGTTCTCGTTGGCACTAAGTTTTACACAATTACCATGAAATGTCTCCTAATTCGGGTAGTGGCCTGGAATTAGAATTGCTCGCTTCTGTGATACAATTCACTACCTTAACCTAAGTTGGTTTCACGTTAGTAGTAACCTATGCCTTAGATAAGGTGCATGAAATTTAGGTCTAAAGGTTCCCACCATTAGTCATACATCACCTTTTCCAAGGAATTAATTGATTAATGTGATTATCATTTCTTTTCAACCATTAATTCTTCATCAAAAGCAATTA
This sequence comes from Alisma plantago-aquatica, assembly GCA_963693085.1. NCBI lineage: Eukaryota > Viridiplantae > Streptophyta > Magnoliopsida > Alismatales > Alismataceae > Alisma > Alisma plantago-aquatica. Next base: position 1,476,192,560 of record OY856410.1, read on the forward strand.
AAGGTATTGGATTATCACTATGGTGATCAAGCACAATGATATAATAGAGAAAACGATAGCATACCACGAATTTTAGAGACAAATTATGATAAACTATGTTGAAATTGTCATACAACGATCACCCAGGCTACTCCCGATCCTAAAGACAAAGGGGATTAGCCCCGCATGTTCATCTCAGTAGAAAACATGGTGAAGGAAAGAGGAAACATGGAGAAAACGTGAATAGATGTGAAGTAACCCCTGAACGGAGAAGATCCGGACGTTCCTCGGCGTGGGATGAGCGTTCTACAACCTTTCGGTGGTGGAAAATCCTTCTACGCCCCCCGGAACAATCGGTGTGTAGCTCTGGCTCCGTTCTTCCTCCTCTCTTCTCCTCGAAACTTGTGCAGCGGCTAATGACGTCATAGATGGCTTAGAGCTGCCGTTTTTAGGTATAAGCACCACTTTAGGCCGCCAAAACATCACAACCGTATGATTAGACTCGAGTTGTAGATTAACCTGATCTGACGGCATCGATGCCATCAACGTGGGTCGATGGTATCAACCCACTCGGATATCGACGGTCCTCTACTTTTCTAGGTTTCCTATGACATGATCTCGATACCATCGACTTCTGGGTCAATGGTATCGACACCTTAGGCGTCGCTTTTCTGTGGAATCCGATGCTTAAGCTGATTCTACTGAGACGAAGTCGATAGTATCGACTATTTGGTCGATTGTATCGACTTGTAGAAATCTGACTCGCTGAAGCTATCTCGCTACCATCGACTTCTGGGTCGATGGTATTGACTCATTCTGCTCTTTTGCAGCTACCTCTCTGTGGCCCTGTCGATACTATCGATAGCCGTCGATGGTATCGACAACTGTATATATCTGTTTTGCCTGAAAATCAAAAGATAAACTCAAATCAACTTTGATAACTTTGATAAATATGATCATTCATACCAAATGAGATAAAACAAAGTAAATTTGATGCATAATGAGATTATAGGCTGAAGGAACTGAATCATGCAATATTAACCATGAAAATGACCAATAATCTCATAAAACACATATGAAACTAGCCTATAAAAGTGACTCAAAATCCTCGCATCAAACTCCCCTAAGCTAGATCTTTGCTCGTCCTCGAGAAAAAAACTATAGAATAGAATTGCGAGGGTCAACTAAAGAACATACTAGCATAAATGACATCACTATATGATTCCCACCTGACATGCATATGCCGACCCTCACTAACCACGGAACGGTAACTACCCTAAAGGTGACAATGATCGTCCATAAGATATATTCACCCCAAGATCAACGAACACCATCAAATAAGGCAGTTAATATAAAAAAATCCTCCGGTTTAGTCTTGGTGCATCTCGTGATCTCCTATCTACGTTGCTCATATCCTAACTACCATCTACATGGAAGAAGATCTCCTGATATACAAGAATGAGGAGATAATCATGGGTGTCTTACCGTTTTGAGCAACAGGCAGATAGAATGGGTGGTTGTGGAAAAAAAAGAAGCACATAACAATCAATCATGCAATACAAAAATTAATGACCTATCATGATACAAAATGCAAATAAAAATGTCCTAATGCTACATTTTTGGTGGAATGATGCATGTACTATCATTCCGTCTCAAGGTGAGATGGAATATCTAAGAAAACTACACCATGTGCTTATTCTTCTTAATTCTCAGGTGAGAACATGTTCCTTTCTCCCTCTTCTTCTTTATTATTTCTCAAATCCTTTTTTCTTTTTTTTTTCAAAAATATTTTTTTAAGCCCTCATTTTTATAAATGACAATGAGTTATTTGTTGGGCATTCTTCCTTTTGCATAACTTGTACATTTGATGCATTCTTTTTGGAGGGTATGGAACAAGTTCGACACCTTTAATATTTTTAGAAAAAACATAAGACACATGATGTACTGTATGCTCAAAAGATACAAATGCAACTACATAATGTCAATTATTAACTACTATGACATGCACATAAAGATAATGTGTATGTATAACTATTCTCCACTTTTCATTTTTTTAAAAAAAGAATATGCAAAAATGACTGTAATGCAAGACCTACCTACATGGAATGCAGCCAAAGAGTGAAAGATAGTAATGTGCTCCCAGTTCTTATGGTGGAGTGTGAATGACATTGCGGTGGATAGATCATAAGACTAATTGACAGAACCATCGAAAGATATTATATGTCCCTCCTTACTGACTTGTGTACCACTAAATCAAGGGGTTTTTCTCTCTCACTTATGATTAAGGTCTCGTTACCATTTGGTCAGTTTAGGCTCAACATTCAAAACCATCCACATTTCTTGAATCATCCGGATGTACAATTATGATCATATGTTTTAAAGTTGACCTACCCAATTGTTTTCATAAGTTAAGTGTTCAATTTCAAACAAAGCAAGCTTACAATTCCATGGAAAATCTTTTAAATTCATGCTCAAATTTCAAATTTCCCCCATATGACAAACATAGAGATGGCATGCATTTATATCAGATATCCACATATTACACTAGATAGATGTGGATCCTAGAAAGCTATAAAAAATAAAAACTAGAAAATACTAAAACAAAAGAAGATAAAAATAAAGACTAAGATAGAAACTGTTCCATCTCCCCCCTAAGCTTGAATTCAACTATGGCCTCATAGTAAAAAACAACCTTAGAAGATGGAATAGTGATACCCTTCTATTGCTGTCACGGTGGAAATGGCAGGTACTGCTGGGTATGGGGGTCCCACTCAGGATATTGCCCTTGAAAGCTCAGATCATAATTCGGCATGGGCGGTGGCTGTGGATACCCTTCGAAGTAGTCACGGCTCCAATAATGATCGTAGAACGGCTGCTGTTGTTGATCGATCCTCCCCAACTGGTCGTAGACCTGCTATTAGTTGGCGAACAACTGACGTTCATTCTAAAAAATCACCTACTGATTCACATACAACCTGTTGGTCATGTCCTATATATCTGCAAAGAATGCGGCATGCAGTTGCTGCGTCTCCTGAATGCCTTGCAACATGGCATACATTCCCTACATCGAAAAGGTATCCTCTCCTTCCTAAGAGTGCTGTGGTGGCGAAGGCTGTGAGGATGATGATGCACCCGGATAGAAGCGTGGCCACTTCCTTGGTGCCACTCGTGTTTGAAGAGGAGTAACAGCCTCCTCTTCCTCCTCATGCTCGTCGCCCGCATCATCGTTGTCTCCCATGTCTTCTTCCTCCTCAGAATCCTCAATGGCAATGATAGGCCATCAGAAGTGCTGGTCTGGCTGGAGGTTGAAGACGGGGTCTGGCAGTGCGCACTCTTGATACTCCTTGTTAATGTGGCAATGAGCATATACCACACCATCACAGAGCGTAAGAAGATTGGAGCGGTGGAAATGGGCCAGGTTGACGGGGTTCTAGCTGCCCAGTGGAGGGAGCGTGGACAGATCTAGCCCAAGGTAGAGGGCTAGAGGAGTGATGAGTCCCCCAAAATGAATTGGGGCTCGCCTGGTGCTCCTCTTCACGGAAATCACACACGTTAAGAAAAACGTGCCCAAGTTGAACTTTTCCCTCTTCTACAGCTTGTAGAGGAAAAACAAGTCCGTCTCCTGGAACTTGCTCAGCGACAATTCGTCACGTGTAAAGAAGGTAATACATAGCATACAGTGAATAATCCGCATGAATGGGTGCTCAAAGTCAGTGACGGTTGCATTGTGGTAGCTAAGTGTCTTTCCTGCCGGTGCGGTCATCAACTGCGAGAACATCTCATCATAGTCGTCCCGATTGTCCGACTGTCTATACTGCTCGGGCGAATGCCACCAGTTATAGATGGAGTTGAACTGGTCGAGCATGATGGTGTAGTTGTGGTTGAACAACCGAAAGGAGACTCGGCCCTTGGTCCATTCACGGTCGGTGGTGATTAGGTCGTTGGGCATGACACAGATGTCGAGAGACGCCATGAACTCTACCACGAGTTCCTTGTATGTCAGCCACTCGCCAAAGAAAGGGTGGCCCTCAACATGATAGGGAATTTGTTCCTCACTCGCATATGACAACCTCCCAACTTGGCCACAGAGGACATAGTTGAAGTTGTCCTCAAAGCCAAGATCTCAGATCAGGGCCCGATCAACGTAACGAGTCAGCTTGATTGACCGCTTCATTAACTCATCGTAGATCTTTTTCATGTCCGCCAAAGGATGTACAATTCTCGGATGGGGAATGGAGCTTGGAGGTGGTGGTACCAATGTGTCGATCTCAATTGGAGCAGCATGTGAGGAAGATGATGCTCCAATCCTAAACCATGACGAAAAGAAGAGATAGAGAAAAGGAGATCTGTGAAGGTCGGAGAAGATGATCACCGCTGTCGAAGAAGAACTCGAGGATGATCGTCTGCTTGCTCGGTGCAGGACCTTGATTTCTCACAAGTGCTCTAGCTCAATTAGGAAGAGAGAAGATCTGAAGGTGTGAAGAAGAAATGAACTCAACCCCTCCTTATATAGCTGAGATCAGCGCCACTGTTGACTCGTCGATACCTTCGACGGGGTGTCAATGGTATCGACACTGGTAGCATGATCTGTCTTCTGCTGGTATCGACAGTCGTCGATTGATAGATGTGGGGGCCCGGATCAATGACGCGTCGATACATCGATAGGTTTCGATAGCATCGACTCGTCCCATGGATCCCCCTCCAAATTTGGCGTGCTTCGTTGATGGTGTCTCGCAGATTGCTGATGTGTCCCGTCGATACCATCGACGGGTTGTCGATGGCATCGACTTCTGTATGCATCCCTTATCCTCGTGAGGCCTTGGCTCTGGTTTTTCCTGAAGTCAAGTTGATACCATCGACTATGGTGTCGATGGCATCGACATTACTGAGAAGATTTCGTCTGAAAAACTCCAGAGATCTCGTGAGCATCGACTTACTCCAGAAAATTTTGTCGATCAGCCTGATGGGTGGTCGATACTATCAACGAGGACGTTGATATTATCGATGGAGCAAATTTTCTGTAGCTGTCACTCTGCACCCCCGTATCTACCATCGACACAAGGGTCGATGGTATCGACACCCAAACAGTCCTGCACACTAAACAAATGTATCAGGGTATCATTTTTACACTAAAAATGAAATTAATCAAAACTAATGAAGTAAATGGAAATGAAGTATACCAATGGCTGGGTTTCCTCCCAACAAGCTCCCTACTTTAACGTCTTAGGCTAGACGCAATAATTCTCATCAAATTGGAGCATCGGGGAGTGCCCTAAGGAATCACTCGACAATTTGAAATCAACTCTGTCTCTGCCGATCCCTAATGTCAAGGTACCTCTCCCGATAGCAATGATAACATCAACCGTAGCTTGAAACAACCTCCCTAGTAGCATCTCACAAGCATTAAGCTGCGGCATGTCCATGACTATGAAATCTATGGGGAAGATAAATCTGTCAACTTTGACAAGTACATCCTCACACACTCCGTGTGGCTTCACTATAGATCCATCTGCTAACTCAATAGACATGGTAGATTTCTTTGGTGACTTCAATCCCAGCTTTTGAAATGTGGTTAATGGCATAAGGTTTATGCTAGCACCTAAATCACACTGTGCACACAGAAAGTGACAACCGCCAATTGAGCATGGTATGTAGAAACTCCCAGGATCTTTCTTCTTATTTGGTAGACTCCCATGTATTATTGAGCTCACCGTCTCATTCACAAAGCAAATGTTAGTGTCTTTTATCTTCCATTTCTTAGTGATGATGTCCTTGATAAATCTTCCATATGTAGGAATCTATTCTATTGCCTCTACTAGCGGAATGTTAATGTGAAGCTTCCTAAACATCTCCAAGAACTTCTTGTAGTTCCTATGCTCTTTTATCGGCCTCAGACTATCCGGAAAAAGCACACTTGACTCCTTCACTCGCTTGTATGGTGGCACATATGGGCTATTTGGGGTCTCCTACCCTAAGCTCGCTTCAATGTCACCCTTTTGCGTAGGCTTTGACATGTCATTCTCGGTTTGTGAGGGTTGTGGCTTTCCATCCTTCTCAGTGGTAGTGGCTCCACTGCGCAGTATGGCTTTCACCTGCTCCTCTTGCCTAGATGTGGGCACGACTATGATGGTGGCTTGGTGGGATTTGCTGAACGAGTGACATCCTCCTAGTAGTCCATATAAGCTGCGGGGGTATGGTACACTGGGTCTAGCCTCTGTGTCAAAATGCATTTTCCCCTTTTCATGGACCTCCATCGCCAGGGCCTCTGTCTCCTTAATCACAGATATATACTTAACTTGATGATGTGATTGAGTAGTCTCTGCATTACCAGCCGGTCTTTGTTAATTTTGATGCTTCATGGCCGCCACTTCATTGGAAATTTGGGCCACATTCGTCTCCAGTGCCCTCATCTGCGCTCCATGACTTTGCAACGTCTGCCCAAATTTATTCAAAATCTCACCCTGGGATTGTAACTGCTTGCCGAACATATTCATTAACTCTTGATTTTGTTTCACCACTTGGTTGAGCAATTCGGTACTTTTGTCCTCCGTAGTGGGCTCTGGCTTTGCATCCGGGTCTTGTAGGAAGTTGTTTGGATCCTTCCATGAGAATTTTCTATCCTTTCTCCAAGAATAATCATTGCTCCTATAGCCCTATTGTTGAATGAATTTAACTTGGGCCTCCTCATCAGACTCTTCCTCTTTCTCTACAAACTTCTTGGCTATGAGATCCATTTTGTCTTTCAATTCTTTAATTGCCTTTCATTCCCATGTAACTCTAACTTGTTCCGGTGCATCTCTATCACCCCATGACTGTTTCTTAGCCATGTTCTTCAGAATCTCCCAACACCTTGTGTCTGTATTGTTCAAGAAGAAACCAGAGCCTGCTGAATTGAGGTCGCTTCTGTCATGCTCATTGAGAGCAAAGTAGAAATTTTTTACTTGTTTTTCTTTGTCCAGCCCATGATGTGGGCACCTCCTCAACATTATCTGGAAGCGTTCCCACGTCTCTGAATAGGTTTCTCCCACCCTTTGGCTAAAATTGTGAATTTTCCTCACTAAGTCATTGGTCTTCTCAGGTGGGAAAAATCACTCGAAAAAGACCTCAATCATTTGATCCCAAGTCTCCACGATTTCATCATCAAGGTTGTGCAGCCATTCTCGTGCATTTCCTACAAAAGAGCTGGGAAATAACTTCAGGTAAAGTGTCTCCTGTGGAAACCGGTCAATTTTTATCATATCACAGTTCTCTACAAAAGTGCTTATGTGGGCCACTGGATCTTCATTCTTCAGCCCATGAAACGCTTGAGATTTGACCAAATTAATCAGTGTCGGATCAATTTTATATGTAGGAATGTTTATTTCCTGCCTTTTAATAGGCCCCTTTGACGCAGAAGAGGAAGAAGCCTTGATCTTCTCCCATATTGTTTTTTCTTCAGCCATTGCTTTTGGTTAGAAATCTGAATCCATGTCCTCAAGCTAATTTTGGATGCTGTTTTTCTCATCATCTGATCCCAAAGATAGGACCTGTGATGATGACTTTGCATAGTCTTTGCTACGCGTGCTCACCATGCACTAGTACCTACAAAAAGATGGATTTAATTAAGCACAGTGCTAGACGAAAGCAGAATGTGAAAGATAGACGTTTAATTTTAAAAATTAAAATTGCAAATGAAAAGAAAAAGTAGCCTAGAGTGGCTGCTTGTAGCACTCATAGTGCCGACAATTTCCATTTCCCCGGCAATGGCGCCAAAAACTTAACACGATTTTACCGTGCGTATAACGCAAGTGCACGCGTCAATGTAATATAGGCCTTGTGAGGCCCGAGTCGAACTCAGGGAAACAGAATTATTGGTAGACTACTACTAACTACTCATGATCAGCTAAACTGGTTTTAGAAGTTTGAGAATTGTTTTGAAAAAGAAAAATAAAACAAAAGAAAATAGAATGATCGATTAAATGGTTGGTTTAATTAATTTCAATGGAATCTTTAGGATTGCGGTTTCACCGCGGGTTCTCATTGCACTAAGTTTTACACAATTACCATGAAATGTCTCCTAATTCGGGTAGTGGTCTGGAATTAGAATTACTCACTTCCGTGATACAATTCACTACCTTAACCTAAGTTGGTTTCACATTAGTAGTAACCTATGCCTTAGATAAGGTGAATGAAATTTAGGTCTAAAGGTTCCCACCATTAATCGTACATCACCTTTTCCAAGGAATTTTTTGATTAATGTGATTATCGTTTCTTTTCAACCGTTAATTCTTCATCAAAAGCAATTAAAGGTATTGGATTATCACTATGGTGATCAAGCACAATGATATAATAGAGAAAACGATAGCATACCACGAATTTTAGAGACAAATTATGATAAACTATGTTGAAATTGTCATACAACGATCACCCAGGCTACTCTCGGTCCTAAAGACAAAGGGGATTAGCCCCGCATGTTCATCTCAGTAGAAAACATGGTGAAGGAAAGAGGAAACATGGAGAAAACGTGAATAGATGTGAAGTAACCCCTGAACGGAGAAGATCCAGACGTTCCTCGGCATGGGATGAGCATTCTACAACCTTCCGGTGGTGGAAAACTCTTTCTACGGCCCCCGAAACAATTGGTGCGTAGCTCTAGCTCTGTTCTTCCTCCTCTCTTCTCCTCGAGACTTGTGCAGCGGCTAATGACGTCATAGATGGCTTAGAGCACTATTTTTAGGTATAAGCACCACTTTAGGCCACCAAAACATCACCACCGTACGATTAGACTCAAGATGTAGATTAACCTGATCTGACGACGTCGATACCATCGATGTGGGTCGATGGTATCGACCCACCCAGATACTGGCGATACTCTACTTTTTCGGGTTTGCTCTGACATGATCTCGATACCATCGACTTCTGGGTCGATGGTATCGTCACCTTAGGCGTCACTTTTCTGTGGAATTCGATGCTTAAGCTGCTTCTGCTGAGACGGAGTCGATAGTAGCGACTATTTGGTCGATTGTATCGACTTGTAGAAAACTGACTCACTGAAGCTATCTCAGTACCATCGACTTCTGGGTCGATGGTATCGACTCATTTTTCTCTTTTGCGGCTACCTCTCTGTGGCCCTGTCGATACTATCGACAGCCGTCGATGGTATCGACAACTGTATATATCCGTTTTGCTTGAAAATCAAAGATATGCTCGAATCAACTTTGATAACTTTGATAAATATGATCATTAATACCAAATGAGATAAAACAAAGTAAATTTGACGCATAATGAGATTATAGGCTGAAGGAACTGAATCATGCAATATGAACCATGAAAATGACCAATAATCGCATAAAACACATATGAAACTAGACTATAAAAGCAACTCAAAATCCTTGCATCAATTATTAAATACTCCAACTGCTTAGTTATCTACTATTTAAAATGTTGCAATCAATAAGCGTTGTTGGAGGTTATATCTCTTGCTGGGACATGGGTCTCACCCTTGTGGTTCGCCACATTTTTTTAGGTAATCGGAAGTGAAGACAACATTACTGTGGAAGTAAAGAGGAGCTATAGTAATGAATCTTTGAGAAAATTGATTAGATGTCTAGTGTGTCCTAGAGTCATCCCTGTACTCTTAGGTCTAGGTAGGAAAAGTTTGTATATGGTGTTTCAAATGAATCAGACTTTTGTTAGCATATTAATGCTTGTTTGTGTGGAATATACAAATATTGTTCTCCTATGTAAATATGTTTTGGCTAAGAGGATAGAACAATTTGTATCAAATTCTTGGCATAGTATGGATAAAAGAAAGATGTTGGGCTCTTATGCAAATGTTTCTGAGCAGGTGCTGATGTTGAAATCGGTTTTAATTTACCCATATTTTTGGGTATGTGATTAATTAGTGATAGATTATGCTTTATGTTTTGAGTAATCTCGTTTAGTGTAATGGGTTCTCAAAATTTGTCATGATATGGGCCCTGACACCTCCTAAATGCAATTTTAGGGACTTATTATGAGAGGAAACTATCATGATATGGGATCTGACACCTCCAAAATGCATTTTTGGGGCTTTTTGTGAGAGTACACTGTCATGATATGGGCCCTAGCTCCTCCCAAATGTATTTTTGGGACATGGCAAAAAGTTGCTAGACAGTCATGTTATTAGCCTTGGATCATCCCAAATGAATTTTTAGGTACTTGTTGTGGAGGATAATTGTTTAGGTACATGTACATGAGTCACATGTGATCTAGAAGGGGGTAATTGTGTAGGTGACATGCATCACCATCACTAAACTTTTAGGTGACATACATACTTGTCACCTAACCTTTAGGTGATAGACATGTTAGTTATCCAACATCTCCCAACTAATAATAAACATGAACAATTTCTTAATTGCAGCTTCATGGGGATATATTAATACATTTATTTGATAATCCATATATGAAATGTGTGAGAGAAATTGTTGACGAGAGTCATTCTAAGTCATTTGATGTCATTCTAAGAGTCACTCATAGAGGGACATTGGCATGAAGATCATCCCCAAACTCATACAAGTCTCTTTTGTGATCATTCTAATGCTAATGGGTCTTTGTCTTGAGATGTAATTGCTCCTTGGCAGCAACTTGCATAGACCATCCACCCCTACATCCATTGCTGCAGACCATCCTAATAGATCAGTAGCCCTCTCATTTTACTTTTCTTCCTCCTTATCTTGAGTGTTGAAGATTTGGATTTGGGCTTGACCTCAGAACTCTTTTCGGTATTTCTTTGATCCTTGTAAGAGCTACATGCCTCATCATAGAGTGTTGCAAGCCCAAGTAGCAAGAGTTACAAGCCCCACAAGACAATGTTACAAGCCCCACAAGCAAGTGTTGTAAGCACCGAATGCGAGAGATGCAAGCCTAGCCAGCGAGAATTTTAGTGCTACTAGCCAAAGCAAGTGAGTGTTGCAATCCGTAGGTGATTTTGTCATACATATACTCTAATTTGTGATTTCTCTCACTTATTGTGAGAGGACACTCCCACGATGAAAGTTTAACACCCCTCCAAGCACATATATGTCAGTAGAAGAAAACCCTATGTTGTTCGTAACATGGGTCACTTGTCTTGGAGGAATTTGATCTCCTCTATTTTCCTCTCCACAACCTGAGCTTTTGACTAATGCCCTAATCTCCCTTAGTTCAATTTTCTTCTCCACGATCAAAGCTTTGAACCAAAGCCTTTTAGGCAAAGCATGGAATTTGGGAGTAGTCACCTTGCTTGCTGAATTCACATGCTTCTTTAAACTCTAGGGATAATGTGTCACACATACACTTCCCTTTCCTTTTATTTCTCCCAGTTTTTTATTGTGCGATAATCCCTATGCAATTTGGTGACTTGTTGTGCGAGAACACTTCATCCATAGCTTGGAAAGCACATTGCAATGTCAAAGAAGGTAATGTTGATTACATATGACTAATTATAAAGAGGAAATCTACTTTATTTTTAGATAAGAAGAATTAATGTATCCATATTCTAAAAAGTAAGTATACTTCATTTGTGTCTATATTATGTATTTCCATGGCAAGCATAATATTAATTGATTTATTCATTTTTGGAATTTTGGATATCTGGTATCTAAATTTTGAACACCAAATAATACACTTTGAAATCCTTTACATCTAATTATCTCCACACACAGTACTCATTAAGTAGATTTTGGACTCATCATTACAGAAACATTACCATATTTTTGGAATTTTGAATAAGTGGAGCCCTAGATATACAAATAAAATAGTAGAGGAGTATCGTAGATGATGTCCATTAATTTTTCATATATTGAAATTAGATCAAAGTAATTAGTCATAACAAGTTTACACAACACCAAAAAAAGAATTTATACAAGGGGCAAAGAATTAGACAATGAAAATTTAATTAATTGTCCTACATGAAGGAAAAGATGAAGTTGGTCAAATCATAAATATGGAGGAAAAAATGATTTGAGGATGATCTTAATGTGCAGAAATTTGAGATTAAATAACTACTATGATGAAGAATTAAAAGAAAGATAAAATGTGTGGGTGAATAACGATACAAAATTTGATAGTTGTTTTTATTATTATGATAGCAAAGTATAAGCACAACATATATGACAACAATAAACCAAAAATCTAGTAGCATGGCATGGTAGGGACATGATTGTAAAAGTAGGAAATATATATGATGGATTAAATAGATAGATTCTTCCTCTCAACTTTAATTCATGGGGGATGAAATATAATAATTAGAAAATATAATCATGGAAGATAAATGTTCAATTATCCCATCATCCCCACCACACCCTTGTTTCCCCTCTCTCCGGACTCCACGCATGCAGAAGAGCACAATTCTCTCTCCTCTCCAACTCCACATCTCTCCACATAACCAATATGCCGACCTCTCTATTCTCTGTGACATATCCCTCGCCTCCACCCCCTGACGTCTCTTCTCAACCCGCCATCCTCTCTCCTAGCCTGCTTCTTTCCCATTTCACCATAGCCCTGCTTCATCCCCCACCGTCTGACTGCCTCCACGAGTACTCTTTCCATCCCATCGTTCCCTTCCCCACCTCCCCATCTTTCCCTTTCCCACCACCTCTTCAGCTCTCTCTTCCCTTCCACATTCTCACCTACCCTCCCTTACCCCTTCCACCTCTTCCTCAGTCAGTGTTTCCTGCCTTCTCCTCTTTTCCATTCTCAACAATCTTCCAAATCCAAGTCCTCCCCCTTCCGACTCCGTGCGCACCCCCTTATGACTCTACGTTCACCCCCTCAGAATCCACGCCCCCAACTCCCCTTCACTCCTCAATATGCATCCTATGGTACCCACTTAGGGTCATCCAAGATCCCTATTTTCAAACTCTAAGATGGTGATTTTAGTCATCATGTAGTTGAGTCAGATCGTAAAGGTCAACTGACGACAAGGCAGTTGACCTAGATCAGCATAGGCAGACAGACATGATGCCTCCAGAGCTCTCTACATAGTAAAGTAGTGCCTCTAGGTGCAACCAATCCTTATCCTTTGTGTGAGTTGAGCGCTTCCTAATGCTAGGAATTTTAGAAGTTTTTAGTGATTATTGATGTTTGCTATTCTGGTGGTGGTAGGATTTTGATGTAATATTTTCCCTTTCTTCCGTTCCAAGTTTATTTTAGCACTATTTTTCTTCCACCACTACTAACTCAAAATATGTTTTTCACTGTTTTAAATTATGTTGGCTTCACTCTTTGCGTAATGAGTATAGTAGAAACACCAATCTCGGAAGTAGGAAAACAACATTCTAAAATAATTCCTACAAACTTATAAGGCAATGATCTTACCCATGATTCATGGGTTAAGTTCAACAAAGCATGGTCTCTTATATTCATGTTGTGCATCCACATATGATATATAGTTTTACTATTAATATATGTTTTTTTACCTATATAAATAAAGGTTTCTGTTGAGATGTTTCCCCATGTCGATGCTATCTCTAGTAGTTTGGATTGGATTGATTGTAATTTGGCCCAAGCTCTTTACAAATCTAAAACTACATTCTCATATTTTTGTTTTTAAGTCTCCATGTGTTGAAATTGTTTGTGCAATTTTGAACCCTCATTCATACATATTGCTTTATTTTGTGGAAATTTGATGCATTACAAATGTTCAAGGGATTTACAACTGATTTTTAGCAGGGCATGTTGCTTTGAGAAGATATTCATAGGTGAATTAGTCATTGAGTGAAATCACTTGGTATGCATTGTATATATCAAATCAACCAATATTTTATTCTGATCTCATTTCATATTATTTGCCTAAGTCAGAGATAATGAGAACACCATCTATATATTGTGTCTTTGTATCATGCTATCATATCCATCCATTACTCTTAGTTCCTTACGTTATGTATAACCCTTTTTAAATTCTATTTCATTTGTCAAATGTTTGGTAGTTAATTAATTAATGACTTGTGGGCATTAATCAGAGGGCTTCTCCAAAATAGTTTGAATGTAAGCTATTGGTAAGGAATGTAAAACTCATTCCTTATTCATATTTTTATAATTGAAGTTGATTTCTTTATATTTCAATCTTTACCAAAATATTTTCAAGATGTATTTTTATGTCTACAACTTTCCTTCTTCTTCGATCATCAATATTTGGATTTCCTTCTTCAATTGATTTTTTCATTCCATTTATATTTACCTACCCTAGTTTACATACATATAGGAGGCATCTTCGACATACCAAGAACAAGAAAGAAGTGACAACAATTGCAAGTTTGCTAAGCATCATTAAATGGTGTCATATCTTGGGGATGGATGAGAATCATGTTTGTTGCTGTAAAATATGAAAAAAATATGGTTTCTTAGTTTTATATATGTTTATATACTGTTAGAAATCTAGTCCTTGATGTTATTTTCAGAGTACAGTAAGCTTCCAAAAAATGATGTTTAAATGCATTATCTTAGGAGGAGTTGCATATACTTCTTCATTAGCTTGAACCAATATAGCATGAGAAGCAGTGTTTTCTTCCCTCAATATCCTAATTGGGATGGAGGTTCTAAGAAGGGTTCTCCCCTACATATCACCATGATTTTTCTTTCTTCCTTGGCATTTGCTTGGGTGGCATAGGAGGGTTGGAGAAGTATGGGACATACTTTTATGATATAGTTTCTATGATGGCATTGGATTTTTTATCATCCTATACCAAACACTGTCATTTGTTTAAAGTCTACTTTGATCCAATATGGGACGTGGAAGCCTCAAAAGAAGGAAATGTTTCTTTTGGTAGTTCCTCAAGTGTAGTTGGAGAGCGGCTTGTTACTTTACTAGTGCCTTTGAAGGATGGCGTGGTTTATGACATATGTATGGGTAACTAATAGAGAACCACATCTATGATCTGATCAGGGTTCTTTAGTCTAGCTGTTTAATAGGTGTTTTCTATGCATCCTCCTGTTTAGATTTTCCCTGAATGCATAGGATACATCCTCATATATGTTGAGACCATCCCATGCATGTGTTATATACTCGAATTCCACAATTTTTGTGATGGAAATCTCTTTTTGGGTTGTTAGTGTAGGAGAGGATGGTGTTAGTCTCTTATGGATGTTATTGACTAGATCCCACATCTACTCTGATATGGATAAAGAAAATTCATCTTCATTTGTCCAGCTAGAAAATTGCTAATGGTTGCATGAGGGATAGTGAGAGGTAAATGTGTTGTAGGTGATCCTCCACCACTTGTTTTGTCTACTCCATTGCATGTGGTGATGGTGTAGTGTAAGGGATTATTAGAAAGATGCTCGCACATCTATAGCTATAGTTAATGATATATGTCACAAACGACATGAATACCTTCTTTACCATCGCAACACCAGTGACACCTAAGAGATCCATCACCCCCATCACCGATAAGTTACATTAAACTTGAGTTGTACGGGTGCTCGCCCAGGCGGCGCCTAGGTGGCCCAGACATTCACCTAGGGTCCCAATCCCAGGCGCCCAACCTAGTTAGGCCTCTGGGCAGCCTGGGCGGACGTTTGGGCGGTGCCTAGGCACGCCTAGGCTGCTGTTGGGCTTTTTTATATTTTTAAATAAGTTATTTACTGATTTGTTTTTATTTATGTACTAATTTTGTTATTATTTAATCATCTACTTATTTAACTTTATTTATCGACTGATTTAACTTTATTTATCAACTGATCTATCATCTACTATTTGTATTTATTTATGTACTGATTTAGGAATTAATTAATCATATACTGATTGATATTAGTTTATCAACTGATTTGTATTTATTCATCCACTTATTTGTATTTTTTTCTATTGTTTTTTATTTGTTTTCTACTCATTTGAATTTATTTATGTACTGCTTTTGAAATTACATAATCATCTACTGATGTATCTTTATTTATCAATAGATTTGTATTTACTTATCCACTTAACATTATTGATTCATCTACTTATGTGTATTTATTTATCCACTATTTTTTATTTGGTTATCTACTGATCTATGTTTATTTATGTACTGATTCTAATATTATTTAATCATCTACTCATTTAACTTTATTTATCAACTAATCTAATTTAATTTATCAACTGATTTGTATTTATTCATCTACTATTTGTATTTATATATGTACTAATTTAGGAATGAATTAATCATATACTGATTTATATTAGTTTATCAACTGATTTGTATTTATTCATCTACTTATTTGTATTTATTCATCTACTAAATTTATCCTTCTACTATTTTTTTATTTAGTTATCTACTCATTTGAATTTATTTGTGTACTTCTTTTGAAATTATATAATCATTTAGTAATGTAACTTTATTTATCATAAATGTACATGTATTCATTAAATATATATATATATATATATATATATATATATATGTGTATATATATATGGGTATGTATTGGATGCCCGCGCGGGTAGCCAAGTTAATTACCCGTGCATTGATACACGGTGGCAGGATGTGTAATTAAATCGAACTCCATTACGGTTGCATGGTAGCGGTGGCATGTATTGTAATTACACATATTTCGTTTACATATGCATGGAGTAGCGGTGGCACATATTGTAATTAAGCAGAAATCAACTACGTATTGCATGGAACACGGTGGTAGTATTTTTTAATTCAACATCCTTTACTAGTGTATGTGCATGATTCCACTATTTGTAGCTAGACGACAATGAATTATGAGTGCATACAATAGTGGAAAAGATAGCTAGAGACATTGAGGCATACATTTTTGGTGAATAAAAAATTAATTGAGGACAAGAGCTTTAATCATTTTGAATACATGTTCACCGTTGACTCATAATTAGGATATGTTCCACGTAGTTGTAATCTACATAATATGCATATAGTTCTTGATACATTCAGGTTGTATTACAAGACGTGAACCTTGGTTACATTGTTTTCATTCTCATTACAATTTATTTATTCGTATTACATATTTTTCCTTCTTATTACAATTTATTCTGCACTGAAGTTTATTCTCATAAATTTTTGTGTAACACCTTGTGGGTCATCTATTATATCATCAAACATCTACATTAGTTACAATTTTCTCCTCCTTATCATAATTGTCTTTGCTCAAGTCTTTTTACAAAATATTAAACATGGTTGTATTTTCAATTTGCAAAACAATATTGTAATATTTAGGATGATAAGCTTACCATTTTGCATGTGAAGTTCTTAAACCTACAGATTCTTTCTTTGTCTTGTGTTCACATAGAATTCTCTAGTTATCGAATCTTGATTGTTAGTGTAAATGCTACATGTAAATTTTAATGCCTTAATGTAATAAGAAAATGTCATATATAATATGGACAGTCACATTGTAATAGGCAAGGGTCAACCGTAATGTAGGTGACAGTTTTGTAATATGGATACTCATATTGTAATAAGCAAGTGTCATTTGTAATATGGACAGTCACATTGTAATAGGCAAGAGACAACCATAAGTAGGTCACAGTTTGGTAATATAGATACTCATGTTGTAATAAAAAAGTTTCATATGTAATATGGACAGTCACATTGTGATAGGCAAAAGCCAACTGTAATGTATGTGACAATTTTGTAATATGGATACTCATATTGTAATAAGCAAGTGTCATATGTAATATGGACAGTCATGTTGTAATAGACAAGAGCCAATCGTAATATAGGTGACCATTTTGTAATATGAATACTCATATTGTAATAAGCAAGTGTCATCTGTAATTGTATGGGTTGACAGAGACCTCATGGTTGTGGTCATGGTGGTCGACAATGTGGTTTGCATAATAGTTTGACCAGTCAGGCAGTGAGCAGATCGACGATTCGGAAGGGACAAGCATAGTAGTGAGGAGGATTTGTAGGGGATGGAAGAAAAGGCAAGGAAGGCATTGGTAGGAAGAGAGGTATTTAGAGGCCATGAGTAAAAAGCTAAAGAACCTATTACGCCATGTATTGGGTTGCGAGTATGCCTGGTTTAGTGGTGGGTTCAACTTCACCAAAGACTTACAACACCAAGTTTCTACAATTTGCACTCGTCGTTGTGCTTTTGGAGAGTACATCGGTATTGAATAACTTATAATATCCATCCTTCAAGAACTTCAACATGTGTACGTAATAAAGAACTTTGACTTATTTGCCTTATTATTACTACTACTTCGTTGTTGATCCGGTTCCTTAGCTTTTGTAAGAACCTTCCTTTGTCCTCTATGGCAATGCGAATCACGTGCTCATGAACTCCTAACTTTACTCGACAACCACTTTCTTCAAGTTCACATAGACGTACTTTTTGTTGAAACCTGACTGTAAAGATAACTGATATATTGTAATGAGAACATAGAAACTGTACTGGGAAGAAGACATTTGTAACTGAAGATGACGTTGTGTATTACATCGGGAAATGTCATTTTATTATCACTTTTCCAGCTGGTGCGGATCAAATACGCGTTACAGATTTACAAGTCATGCCACCTACCCATTGTTATTCAATAATTACAAAGTAATGCCACCGGACCAATCTTGCTATTCAATAATTACACCGTAATGTCACCGCTATCTGTAATTACAACACAATGCCACCACTTCATGAAACACGGGTAACTAATCTAATCTACTCACGCGGGTAGCAAGTAAACATCATATATATATATATATATATATATATATATATATATATATATATATAAGAAAATTCCTAGAAATGCGTGGGCTTCCGCCTGGGTGCCTAGACGGCCTGGGCATCCCCAGGCAATGCCCGGTCACCTAGCCGCCCATACAACCATGCATTAAACACGACATGGCGTAAAGAAAATAAAAATATTTTCACTGTGACTTCAATGACCAAACAAACTGTAAAAGAGAGTGACTTCAATGACCAAACAAATGGTAAAAGAGAACGATAGTGAGGTGCTTAGGACCAGAAGACACAACGGTTGCTCCTACAGCCTACCATGAGTGATCATGGAGCCAACTTTTCTAGAAATAGTAGTCTTTGGGCATCAACAACCTAGGATAATCCTTATTTGGCTTGGACTTGTAGTGCGTCAACACCAATGGGCTAAAGGCGACGACGATTGCTACCATTGTAGTGTCCAACTTCCTTTCTATGGACTTGGCTGAAAAATGAAGTTAGGTTCACTTCCAAGCTTGAAATTCTAATTCTAATTGTAATTATTTTTATTATTTTCCTCTTTGCTTTCTTCTGAATATTGGATGGATATTGTAGGTCTTATGAATCCCTATAGAGACAATCAAGCTTTAATCATATAGTTCTGTTTAACTGTCAATTTATCTTGACTACACAATGCACACTGCTTAGCGTAAAACATTTGTTTGTACTAATACGTTAAAATGAAATCGTATCTGGACTTCTATTCAAGTGAACTACTGTAGGGTAAGTTGCTCTATATAAGTTGGGTATTATATTATATATCTGCACAAAAATTTAAATAGCTTCTGTTATATTTGGTCCTCATGAGATCTGAAATGTTGGTGTCTACTAATTTCTTTTTGTTTGTAAACGGTGAGAAGCTGTACTGAACTATGTTGTTACTTTGCAAGAATTGTGTGTTGCACCAGTTTAATGGCTATACCTTCCAGTTATGCTATTTCATTAGGAATACACCACAGAAAAAGCACCAAATATTCTTATGGTCACATATATTCCATCAACATGTGAGTGTGTGCTTGTCAATAACAAATCAAATCGACATCCAAGATGGAAGTACACACTTGACAAGACAATATTCCACTACCCAACATTAATTAAATCTAACTCTGAGGCAGACAGAGGTTCCTACTAAGCATGATGGATGTATGAGTTGAGAATTTACTTTTTGAGAGCCAGTAGAAGTAACTTAAATCTTCATAGCTAAAGACGTCTGTAACAAGGTGGTCAACTGAAAAAATCTACTTTTTTGTAAACATATCAAGGGGCAAGACATATATCCTCTCCTATGTAACTACTTATTTGTCTATATCAATACAATTAACTTTCAGATTTGTGATTTATATTTTTGTGCATCCACATTCTCTTTGAAAGAGCTACTATAAATTATAACTTGATATCATGGTTTCATTGTATCATATGTATGATTTGTGGGTGAAGTTTAAAATCTGAAATAGATGACATCAGTGTTGTTAATTTTGAATTAAGTCATTACATGCAACAACGACAGGTGCAATTAAGTTAACAGTTTAGGCCAATCCAGATAAGAAACATAGAATATGTAGGAGAAAAAAAGTAAACAAAGTTAGGATCAAACCAGGTCATTCCTTGAGAAACAAACATGATATACTTAAAGAAATAAGTGACTTACAACCCTTATGGATAGACGCCATTCTCCCAGTCGGCACGTTACAAACCTGAAGAAGAACGTCATGTTCGTGTTGATGACGAAAGTTGCAGACGAAGCAACACACCACCAGTGCAGCTCAGCAACCACAGGAACCACCGCCTGATAGGTTGTGCCTTAGAAGGAAAGGAGATGAACTTACTACGTCCAAGAGAGGATCTCCCCATAGCACTATGTAGGCGACAACAACAGGAAGAGACTCCGACTTTAGGGTTTGCAAATATGCTCTAATGGCTGACGACTGTGTGTTCGAAAGATATGTTTAACCCTAATGATCGTAGGCCTATTTATAGCCTTACACATCCCAGTAATCCTACTCCTGTTAAGACGCGACCACTCAGTTACTCTTGTACACATTGCGGAAAATTCCACAAAAGAGACACTTTCTAGTTAGGATTAATAAATCTGAATAGGAAAGAAATAATTAATTAAATGAGTAATTAATTATGTAGTTGTATCCTAGTACAAAAAGAAGATGAAAGACATTCTCCACAATCCACAATCCACAAGCCTGAGCCCGTGCCCGTTCCCGACCCGACGAGGCGAGGCGTGGCGTAGAGCGCGTATGCGCATGTGTGTGTGTGTGATGTGGTCACCACCCCCACCAAGGAGGTGAGCATACCCTCCTCCTAGGACCCCTTGGACACTAGTGCCCTATGTGATCCTACATATAAGGACCACAAAAGTTCTAGGAGTGAGCAATATGGGATAAAACTTCTTTTCCATTTGTACTAGAGACAAAAATACTTTTCTCACATGTACTAGCTGCACTACATTGAGCTTAACTCATGCTATATACATGGCTTGTATAGCAATATATCTAACAATCTCCTACAAAGTCCATTGTTTAGTGCGCTCTACCATTCAGTCCTTGATGGAGCTTCCACTTATGTGGAATTGCGTGCACCAACTAAAAATCCTAAAGATGGTAAGTCTTTAGGTTTAGCCTTGCTTATACTAGATAGAGAACTCCACCCACGTATGCTAAGATACGTGGAAGTCTTATCGCAGTATAGTTAAGGGTCGAATCCACAGGACAACGGTCTTGTTGTGAGCAACAAGATGGAAAACGTCGGAATTTCACTTAATCACTTGATAATTGGTGTTTAAATCAAAGGGTTGATTTGGTTGTTTTAAACTAAATGCAAGTAAAGTAAAGGCAAGAAAGTAAACTTAGGTTGTTAACAATGATTAATGAATCACTAGGGTGTGATAGGTTTTCACCACCACTACACATGGATCAACACATGCAACATAAAAGCATAACCTACAATAAGAGTTAGATCAGTTAGTATCTTTGTAGACTTAGCTTCCTTTCGGATGACTAACTACGAGGAGTGTAGGAATGTTGTAATGCCAGCCATCCATGTAGGTATGGTCACTTACTTTACAACATTCCCTCCGCAAAGTGTGTTCCTCGACTCATCAAGGTTGTACTTTCATACGTCAACTGATTCCATTTCATAGCATGAAAGTACAACGATGGGAGTGAGTATACTCCACTTCTAGGAAGGCACTCCTAGATACCGAAACAGATGCACGATGGATACATGCACCTAATGCCAACATGCAAACGAGTTTCAGATCTAATAGCACAAACGTAGACAATTCATACTAAAAGATAAAGGATAACACAAGTTGGTGATCAAGCAACAAGCATTCATTAAACGTTTGATGTTGAACTGAAAAGATATGAACTCTATATTACAACTTATGGATTACATTTGCATGATATGAAAACATGGGTAGCGGGGCTACTCCCCGCACCCTAGTGAGAGAGACTACTCGCTCATGACTAGGACAAAGAAGGAGGCAAGAAGAGAGAGAGAGAGCATCATCCCCACAAAGGAGAGAGGAAAGTCAACCTCTTGGAGAGAGAGAAACAATCCACCAGCTTCACAGGTTGCTTGATGACGAGATCTCCCTCTTCCCACCTTCTTTGGCGGGGAGAGAGAAAGCAGCTTCGAGATGGAGTATGGGTCTCAGACTGGCAGCCCCTGGGCGGAGGATGGAAGTCGGATTTGCTCTGGAGTGATTGAGGCAGCCTTTGGACGTCTGAAACTTGATGATCGGTGGAGGACCCTTGGGGTCTTATTTATAGGCCTTAAGTGAAGTCCAAACAGTTTGGAGACCATTTGGACCTCAAGACCATTTGGGCTTGAGACCGTTTGGATCTTGAGACCGTTTGGATCTCAAGACCGTTTGGACCTTGAGACCGTTTGGATCTCAAGACCGTTTGGACCCTGAGACCGTTTGGACTTCAAGACCGTTTGGTCCTCAAGACCATTTGGCTTCATGCGGTCTCGGGACCGGTTGACTTCATGCGGTCTCAGGATCGGTTGGCTTCATGCGGCCTTGAGACCGGTTGACTCCATGCGGTCTCTGGACCGGTTGGCTTCATGCGGTCTCGGGACCGGTTGGCTTCATGCGGTCTTGAGACCGTGTGACTCCATGCGGTCTCGGGACCGATTGGCTTCATGCGGTCTTGGGACCGTTTGAGTCCATGCGGTCTCGAGACCGATTGGCTTCATGCGGTCTTGGGACCGTTTGAGTCCATGCGGTCTCGGGACCGATTGGCTTCATGCGATCTTGGGACCGTTTGAGTCCATGCGGTCTTGAGGCTGATTTAGTCTTTTATGGTTTTTTTGTGTCTTTTTTCTACAAATATAAAAGGGAAAAGTTAGTCTAAAGATATATTTACAATAAGAGAGATTATTTAGGGATTATGGCCAAATTTAATTTAGGAAAGAGTGTGGAAAACTAAAGAAAAGACTAAGATAATCATCCAAAATTGGAGGTTATCAGTCCTCCATACCGTGCTTTCAACAAATACCTTTCATTTTGAATCTACCTGAGTTATCCAATTGTGACCCTCGCAGGAACTAGGTGAATAAAAGTCTTAAACCTGAACCTTGGGTACAAGAGTATCGGTTGGTAACAACACAATAAATACATGGTAGAAAAGAAAACAATCTATTAAGGTCATGCATACAAAATTTTATGTCATGATTGATAATAGAGAACAATCCAATTCTCCTATTGCGGCCTACACAACATCAATCATTTAGTCGGAGTCTCCAAGGATGTACTGCTAACATCCTGTCTTAAGACTTGACACCATTGAGAGACTAATCTCTTACTAACTTGCAGTCATGACACTAACATGTTTCCTAGGGGATAGACACACAGATGCATGAAGCATCAAAGTAATTACATAGTGTCATCCAATTCACCGGACAACATGTTATTACCATATTGAACCCAATTTATGGGATCTCCACTCTATTGGGTTGGGTTGCTACTGCCTGTGAATAGTGAGGAGTTTTAGTCCCATCCCCAACCTTGATTTTTCTATTAAAGCTAAGGTAAGAACTTTAGTGAAAGGATCGACTGTATTTTCTTTGGTACCGACATAGTCCACAGCCACGACCCCATTAGACACTAACTCCCTTACAGACTTGAGTCTGACTTGGATGTGTCTATGCTGTTTTTGATTGTACTTGTGACTCTTTATCTTGGCAATAGTTGTAGTGCTGTCACAGTGAACTAAAATTGGAAGAAGCAGCTTCTTTACCATAGGTAAACTAGACATAAGTACATGTAGTCATTCAACTTCCAATCCAGTTTCATCTAAAGCACACAACTCTACCTCAAAAGTAGACCGAGACAATATGGTTTATTTCTTAGACCTCCAGGAAACAACTCCTTCTCCCAACAAGAATACATATCCCGAGATACCATTACTCCCAGATTTGATGGCAATCCAACTTGCATCACTATATCCTTCGACTACAGAAGGATGTTTGCCATAATGCAACCCAAAGGAACAAGTTCCCTTGATATACCTCAAAACTTTGTCAAGGGCTTCCCAATGGATCTTGTCGGGACAACTGGTGTATCTACTTAAATTACTCACGGCAAACACAATGTCTGGACTTGTGCAGTTCATAAGATACATCAAACTTCCAATAATCTGAGAGTATCATAATTGAGATACTAGAACCCCAATCTCATTCTTGAATAAGGCCTTGGATGAATCATGTTACAACCCCAATTTTTGGGTTCATTTAGTGAGAAATGTAATTTCTCATATTAAATATATTAGAACAAATAATGATATAATTTGTTTTGAATAAATGGATTTAATTTACAATGGCCTTGATGATTGTTTTGTGGGCTTTATTGGCTATTGGGCCCAATAACAAAGAAAGGACAAAATAAACTCTATTATTGAGTAAATAAGAAAATGGAGAAAAGAATGAGGTAGAAACCTCTAGAAGGAAAAGGGATGTAATCTAAAGATGGATTTCGTGCCTCTTGGGTTCCTTGGGTTCCAAGGAGTCCAAAGTTGCATAGAAAAGGCAATAAGAAAAGAAAATATTAATTAAGTATTTCTTTATTAAGAAAGAAATTGGAAATGATGGTAAAATGTGGAAAACAAGTGGAGAGAGATGTAATTAAGTTATCCTCGATGGATTTTCATATCCAAAGGATTCCTAATGATAAAAGGAATACCAATGAGGAAAATAAAAGAGAAATAAAGAGAAATCCTCAAAAAGAAATATTTTAATAAGAAATAAACAAGATAATGAGAAATAATGAATATAGATGCATCTAGAAGGATAATAAGTATCCTTAAAAAGGAATTTCGAAATATTAAAGTTTCTTGGGGTCCAAGGAGCCCCAATGGAGAAGAAAGAAAGATAAAAGGCAAATAAAACAAAATAAGAGGATAATGTGATACATCATTAATGACTTTTTAACATTATTAAAGAGAGATAAAAAGGGGACTATATAGATTGTGCATGTTTCCTTTGCATTAACAACGTTGCCATATGGGAAATCTATTAAATACTCTCTTCACAACAAAAAGATACTTTCCCATGAAGGCACTCCATTATTGTGAAAGAGGCCAATATAAGGCAAGGAAGGGGAGTGCTTTGGTGGCATATACGAATAATGGAATATAGGAAGAAAGGTTGCCCCATGATTTAGGATAATGGAGAGGCATTTAACGACTTGGATAATGATTTATCCAATGTAGGGTTTAATCTTTTGAATACTTCTTTACATTAGAGAATAATCCAAGATGCTTTTAATGGGGGAGATCATCCCCATTGATTGGATATATGCTACGCATAGGAAGACCGTCCCTATCCCTCTCGTTTCTTTTGCCTTATGTGGGAACCCTTTAGGGTTTTGGGGAGGTGGATGTATATATATATATATATATATATACCCAGACATCCCTTTTTCGACTAGGATCTCTGTAGAGAGTCTAAGATATCCGAATCCCCTAGCTTTCTTTGGTTCCTCCAGCGCAGATAGAACTGCACATGAGCGATCGACAACACTATCTTATCCAGAGGGGTCCGACCACTCTCTTCCATGTGCACGGGAAGCGGCGACCATATGCAATGACAGGATACCTCGACGGTCAGGGTCTCGAAACAGTTGGGATGTGCTTCGGCCACCCTGGCTTACCAGAGCCAGCCGTGCTGTACCCGAACCAGGCCGTGGAGGAGAAGGTGTGGTTTGTAACCTGGGCTGCGCTGAGCCTGGGGTGTCTTGCCATGGCAAGAAGGGACGCCATGCTAGGAGATCTCCATGCCAGGGGGCTCCAAGGGCGGACGGTTGCTGCGGAGGCATCACCGGGGAACAGAGCCCCTCCACGACGCCTGTAGTATGACCTGCACCTACGAGGGGAGTGAGGATGGAGGACGTAGCCTCTTGGGGGAGGCGACCAGGATCGTTATCGCTGATCATGATAGCTGTGGGGGCCCCGAAGCGCCGTGCCCAAGGAGGAGGACGTTGGAGTCGGAAGGAGGGAGAAGCTGTTGCACGCAACTTGCATTTCCGCGGAAAGCGTCGGGCTGGAGAACAGGTTTGGACGAGCAGGGAAAGAAAGGGTGAAATGACCCTAGTGCCCCTGCACGCATGTTCAAGAGTTAGGGGTGCAAGCGTCCTTTCCCAAAACCACCTGGTCGCCAACATGATTTAGAATCAAGTAAGTGACGCTGACTTGGCGGTTTCTGATTGGTCAAGATTTGATAATCTTTAGTAAATCATAACTATTAATTGGTAACTCAGATTTAGACAAGTTATATATGAAAATTTATCAAGAAAACGAGTAGAATCCAAATAAAATACTCCTAATACCTAAATATGATTCCTGTTCTAAAAGTATTGTTGGTCCATGAATGTAGGGTGATTAATACATAGAAACCCTAGTTCTTATTAATACGTTGTTGATCATGTTAGATATGCTTCCTTGAGATTTAAAATGATGATGAGGAATATAATGGTAAATTAACATGATTATGATCTTAATGACGATAATTAGACTTTCTAATCAATGCATATGAATAGTAAGGTTTAAGGATCCTAACTTGTTAATTTGTTAAACGTAATTTAATGTAAGTGATCATAATGTAAGGATGAAATAGATTTGATGATCATGGCTACACCTAATGTGAATTAGGGTTTAGAAACATATTCCTAATGATAATTTTGATGCTAAGAAAACCTAAACCCTAGACTAGGGTCGAGAAGGGTTTAATGTGATTAATAATGTGAAGGTGACAGTTTAGGTTTTATATAAATGCAGATTATAAATGATGAATGCTTGATTTGCTTGGATATGTTGATTGGCTTGATTGTATATACATGAAGTATATGTTGAATAATCTGCATGACTCACCATTGAGGTATGTGGTTACGCTTTTGAATAATCGCTTTCGTTTCATGGCAATTTCCAAACGTGTTTATCGGTTGCTTGAAAATAACGGTTGGATGCCTTTTATTTCATGCAACTATAAAATGACTATAATTATCACCATGAATATATATGTATAACTGGCTTAGATCTGAATCCACCCATGTGGCTTGAAAAGGCTAAAAAGGGGTAACCTAGAGTAAGGTCTAGGTTATCTTGGGTTAGAAATTGGGCTACCAAGTGTAGTGCCATGAGACCCTTTAGCATGCCATGAGTTAAGGAGTGGGCTACTTACGGGTAGTGCCATGTGACTCAACCCTAGAAACTGGTTCACCTATAGGTGGAAACATGAGGGGTTTAATGGGGATATACCATAAGGAAGGTAGTATCCAGGTCCATTGTATGGACAACACAGAGGATAGGGTACTCATGGATCGCGGAGTTATATTTAAAACGTAATCTTAGTTGTTAAATGATTAATTGAATGATTACGTTGTTAACATATTTACATGATTATTGTTTCCCCCACATACCAGCTTTGGCTGATCGACGTTTTGTTTGTCGGCGATTTAGGTACAAAATCCCAAAAAGGACAAACCGTAAAGCGGCACTTTGTGAATTCACAAATTAAAGAACAAGGAGGTTTTAGTTAGACTAGTTCAAATGTGGATAGAAGTTTAAAAATTCTAACTTTTCAAAGGTATGCAAAATTTTATTTATTACAGCTTTTCAGTATAGATTTTTGAAATTTAATAATTGTTCTTGGTTAAATGGCGAACCTTTGATCTGGAAGTTATGGGTGCGGCTTCGACCTCTCAGTCTCCCTTAATTGGGGGTTACCGGAAGGTGGGGTCGTAACATTTGGTATCAGAGCGTAGGTTCCTCACTTAACCATTAATAATTATTAAATTTTACAAACTCTATAGAACCCAAGGGAGTTATTAGAGGATTATCCGAAAGACGGAGGTGTCTAGAAAATGATCACGACCGGAGGCTGGCAATATTTTTATTATGACCCGTTTCAAAGTTAATCTGTAAGTATCATGATTAGTGCATAATTAAGTTAATTGAGCTAACTTAAGTACTCATGTGGTGGTTAGTGCATCATGAAGTTGAGTAAGTTGAATTAAGTACACAAGATACAATTAGTGCATAATCAAGATGATTAAGTTGAGTTAAGTGATTACAGATGCAATTAGAGATTTGAACCAGTGAAACAGTATAATTAGCATGCTTTAATGCCTTGGGATTTTATAGGATCTTGTACTTGAAAATATGCAAAAGAAATCATGCTACTTGGACCTCCGAGGAAAAAGTTATGAGGATTTTCAGTTTCTGGGGTCAAATTGCAAAATTTCCAAAGTTTTTGCTTTATAAGTTTTTCTTTTCTTTCTCTCTTCCTTATCTGTTCCTTGGGAAACAGCTGCAAGCGGCGCTCGAAGCCGACCTCCGCAGCAGGAAGAATAAAAGGCGATTCCCCCTTTTTGCTCCGTCCAGCAGCTATTTCTCCTCCCTCTTCTTCCTCCTTTCCTCCCTCCGTTAGCCACCTATAGCCTAGCCACCCTGCACCTTGGCCGGCGGCCAGCAGCAGTAGCTGCGGTTGCACACGGAAGCAGCTAAGGAACTTCTTTGGGCGCGCCTGGCAGCAGTGGAAGCTACCCTTGAGCTCGGCTTGGAGATCCGAACAAGAATCCGTGGCCAGCACCAGTGATTTGGGCACTCAGCTAGCCATTTTGTTCTTCCTCTACGTGAAAAGAAGCAGCTGCTTGCTGCACGTTCAAAACAGGGAGTTATCTAAGGTTGAAGACAACCAAATTCCACCCGAAAACCGGCCCTGGACACATTTCCAGACAAATCAGGATGAATCCGGACATTCCAAATTGCCGTGAGTAGGGTTTCACTCACTTATCATTATCATGAATTAACTCTGGCTTTTAAAAAGTTTTGGTTAATTGCGCGTTTTTAGCTGATAACAACAGTCATCGGGAATTGGGTAGTGTTTGAGGTCGTCCGACTTTTTATTTCATAAATTGCTTCTTTATACTTTTATATGACTTAATTTAGCATATGATCAGTGTGGATTGGATTAGTAAATTTACATAGTTCATCAGAATCTATATTGCTCACTGTGAATGTTGAAATTAGAAATACACTCCTGAAATGGTATGGTTTGGGTATAAACCCAGGCAATACAGATTTTAGTAAATAATCAGATGCACGATTTCAAAGAAGGTATGATAACATAAAAATATGCAAATAAACCCTAATTGCATGCTTCCTTTTATGTTAATGTGTGTGAATTAATATTTACATGAATTGGCACATTTCTCTGAGATATTATTAGAAATTCCCAAGTATTGTTATAAATTTGTGTTATGATATGTAAATAACTCTTAATTAAGTTATGTGATGCACAGACCGGGATTCGGGTGAATATGCACATTTTTCGAGAAATTTCTGAGAAATGACAAATGTTACGTATGATTTCTCATATGTGAAGTAAATTACTTTTATTAGTGCAATTAGATGTTCAATTACATGAATTCAGTACATATGTGCCAAATTGATATGAATTGGGTTATTTATGAATTTTTAATCTACCTGAATGCATGATATGAGAAATTACTCAGTAGTTACAATGATATTGAGTATACTGCTCTGTCAGTTCTAGAAATATTGTGATTTGAACTGCAATCAAATAGATTCGGTACCATAGAGATACCAAATTCAAGTATAAATGAGACAAAGATACCATATAGTAAGAGAGAGATACAATGTAGAAAGATGTTTTTAGATTTAAATAAAATATTAGAATAAGGGCCCTGACACCGTAGAACCCCTTTGAGAGGTCTGTGCCTTAGGGGTGAAACGACCTAACCCTGGAAGTGCGTCCAGTAAGGTCGGAGACTCGTGTCCAACACTAACCGGACGTCTCAATGGCATGAGAGTACAGTTTGTAGTGTCCAACACTAACCAGACGTCCTGGTGGCACTAGAGAGCAGTTTACAGTGTCCAACACTAGCCAGACGTCCTAGTGGCACTGAGGTATAGAAAAGCGTGTCCAACACTTACCAGACGTCCTGGTGGCACAGCTTGACTCTCCACCTGTGTACTCAGCTTAGAGGAGGAGTTCAGTTTACAGCACCAAAAGGATACCGAGGCCAGAGAGCCAGAGTTCCTGCAGCAGACCAGGACATCAGTTAGACTTAGCTATCCCAGGGTGTCGGCTAAGTCTTGTACGGTGGGATCATAGTTCGCTACGAGTCTTCATATGTAGAGTACACTGCATATGATCAGGGCATAAGATAAAATATGTTCATATAGGTTCACAGAGTTGTTATAAGTTAAAGAGTTAAGAAAGATATGAGTTAGCTTCACAACAGTTGTTCTTTAAGTGGAATTTTAGTATTTTCTGTTAATTAATTATATTTACATCTTTGCATCAATTATTATCATAATGAAAGGTTGACATTTTCTGTTATTTAAATTAAATTTCTTAGACCTACTCAGTGTAGCATTTCTTGTATATTATTCTGAATAATAAAAACAAATGAGTTTTCTTGTGATGGTTGGGTAAAATTCTATTCACTGAGCCAGTAGCTCACCAACCTACTGAAACATTTTCCAAGTCAACGTCAGCACGAGGAGGCTGAAGGATTGTATCATCCGAGTACATAGAAGGTAGTTAGTTAGAGGTCTCTTGTCCTTTCCCCTTGGTCCTTGGGCATGTGGTGGGTTAGAGAAAGAATGTGGTAAAATATGTAGTCAGTTTGCAATTATCTGCTATGTTTTATAGTCTGCTTGAGAAATGTAATATGTCATGTAAACTTGTTTTTTCTTCTTCTTAGTATGGTTAATGGAAAGTCGCTTTCACAGTTTTATTTTAATTTGATGTTATTCAAGTTTTATGGTTTTCATTTAAGTTAATCTAAATGATTAAGAAAAGAAAAAGTTAAGAGTGGTTTACCGAGTGTGACTCCCCGGTCTTCGGGGTCATTGGAGATGGCACGGGGGTCGGGGCGTCACAATTTTCCTCCGCACCGCTAGTCAGAATACGAGGACTCCCGGATCATGTGACTGCCTGGCTAAAGTCTTAGGGTATGAATCGAAATAAGATACCTTTAGGACTTTCTCATCTTATTCATCCCTTCTCATCACAAATTCTATTAAGGACCGTAAGGATTATGGTTTTCTCTCTTCTCCTCACCCTCTTGAGGTATGGGCAAGGTTAATAAGGTCTAAAGAATCCTCCACCAAATTAATGAAAAAGTATATAAATAAGATGTCATGGACATAAGCTTAATAGATTAAGCACAAACTAAATGATAGATACATACTTAGGTCATATTACATAAGTTTTCATGCCCTCAGAAGAGACCTGAGGCTAGACCTTCTGATCAGGAGGATAAATAAAGAGAGTTAGTCTTGAAGATAGAGATCTCCATTGTAAGTAGAGACCTGGCACATCCTATGAGGATGATGTTAACCCTAACCCTAAGTGAAGGTTAGAGAGAGAGAGACAACATGATGAGTTAGATGTCATGGTAAACCAGGCATTTGGATAGACATGCCTTGGATGCCATATGAGCCATGAGAGGTTGGATGTGGAGTTAGCTCTAGAGAGAAAGCAGGACTCATGCAAGAAGGTTGGAAGCCTAGACTCCGAGATATGAGGAATAGTTGGGAGTTGAGGATGATGCGACCTAAGTGGACGATAGTGGTTGCCTCATGCTTGACCCTGAAGGCTGAGGATATCTTGGTTGATATGAGAGGAACCAAACTCTAGAGGATGAGTCTGCTGGTACCTCTGTGCCTAGGGTATAGGTATTTACCTCCTGAGATAGGGAGAAGAGTTCCTTAGACCTGGAGAGGTTTAGTAATAGGTTGTGAGGCCTTGTACCTTGTTGGTTATCCTTAAGGAGAACTCAATTCTGAAGTGTTTCCTGAGTCGAAGGATGGCAGGAAGTGTGTGACATACTTTGGACATGTTTGGTTCATGGTTAAGAGGTTGGGCATGCAGTTGGACACCCAAAAGTGAACCTAGGGTTCCTAGGCCTAAGAGGGGAAGTGGTGTACCTAATGCTCATGACGAGAATTAAGTTGCTATAGTTTCGAGCATGTGACTCCTCATGTATAGAGGAAAAGGGAAACCCCTTAAGTTTAAAGGTATGTTTGATGAACCCCTTATAGCTAAGTTGATGACATGGGGAGGTATGATCTTGATCCAATGTGGAGGATGAGAACAAGTATGACCTAACATGGTTTAGTAGGAGGTCTACCTGTGCCTTGCATAACTTGCTAGGGTTAAGCATGCTAGACCCAAGGACATTTGTGGCCTTTGTGATCGAGGTGTGGTTTTCCTCCCATCCGGGGAGAGGGACCCTTTGGTAGGGTGTATACCAGTTTTGTTGGTTTAAGTTAACCTAAAGAGATCTCATAGGATCTTAAGAAGCTAAGTGAAAAGTACATGGTATGAGGATGAACCTGTAAACCCATAAATAACCATCTCTAGGTGCATGTGGATGTGTTACCGTAGAGGTAACCGGTATGGGGCCTGACCAAGGTAGGCAGGTCACCATGACCCCTATGAAAGGAGGAAAGTCAACCCTTAGAAGCAGAAAGAGAGATGATGAAGGCTTGGGTAAGGTTCTAAGTTGAACATGTATTATAAGAGAATCCTAAGTCTATCCTAGGGTCAGGTAGGGATAAGACCGATGGAAGTAGGAGCTGCCTAATTCCCTAGTTGCACATGACCATAGGGTCGGGAGGTAACATCTATCATTGTCTGAGGGCCATGGGTTAGGAGATTGATCACCTTCATGAACTCATGGGACCCAAAGGGCAGATGAGTGGGGCACTCTCTGGATGCATAAGGGAAGAAGGATGACCACAAAAGTGCCGACACCCTATAGACCTAGAGGAGATGACCAAGGATTGTGAGGTGACCCAAGTAGGTTCGAGACCAGTTTTCCATGGAAGTAACTTTGATATCAAGATGATTGTAATATAGAAACATAAACGACATGTTTCAACTTAGATTAAAAGGTGTACTGGCAAGGTGGGATGTACCATCTCTACTTTTGGAATAGGAAGAACTCTATATTTGGACTGCATCCAAATGCTTATTTCCTCTTGTTATGGGAGAGAGAGATAGGACATTACACATGCCATACACCAAGGATAAAGATGATGTGGGTTGGAACGTTGCCACGAGATATGGGGACAGAGAAGATAACATACCCTGGTAAAGTGAATGATACATGGATGGTTTACCAACACTAAGAGAAGTAAGGTAGTCTTCTTATAAGGATGCGTTTAGCAGAAGCTATGTGGTTTTGGCAAGTTATACAAGGTTGAGTTTGATAACCAAGAGGATGAGCTAAAAGTGTTCTTGATGGAGGAAAACTTAGAATTTAAGATGAGATGATAAGTGAAATACATAGATGTGTATGTCTTCAACATTACCTAATACCTAAGGATGTGAGGTGGTAATGGATTCTTTGGTTGAGATATAGCTTCTTAGTTTGTCTAGAGGCTAGAAGAGATTGTTGAGCTAACCCTAAGTTTGGAAAGGAGATAAGTTTGGTTAATAATCAGAGGTAACGAGATCTGTTGATCGAGTTAATAGGTTGTTTGGTTAGCCAACCTAGTCCTTGATGCAATGAAAGGATGGTTGTAGAACCTCAAATGCACTTCTCTGGAAAGGAAGGTGTTGAAACCCCGATTAGTGTGGTTAGGGTTTCTGAGGAATCAATCTTAAGGAATCATGAGAATACAAGAGATCATGATTTAAGATCACCATACACCATGGTACTACTAAGATAATAAGTGATAGTAATACTTTGGATGCTTAAGTTGCATGTGGAATGTGGCCATGCAAGCCAGGAGGTGAATGATGAATATCAGTAACCCAGTGCATTGATATAAAGTATAAAGAGTTCCCGAGAGGGAATGGGAGTTCATTACTATGAATGTTGTGGAAAGTCTCCCATAGACTAAGGAAGGTTATGATGCAATATGGGTTATGGTAGATCACCTTACCTAGATGACATGAGAAAGGAAGAGTTCTGTCAAAAGACATATCTGTTGAACTACACCTGAGAGAGATGGTTCAACTACACCATGATGTGAGTTCAAAAGTTCATGAGTATGACCTAAATGTTCACTTCCAAAAGGTGGAAGTAGGTACATGAAGAACTCGAGGGTAGTACCGTTTATCACCCCTAACAAATGGTTAGTGTGATCCAGACTAAAGAGCCTGATGAGAGCATGCGTGCTCGTTCAGGGTGATATCTAGAGATAGTTCTTGTCCTATGAAAGATGTGATGATAACCACCATAGATAGTATCGGGATTTAAAGAAGCTCTGTAAGGGAGGTTGTGTCGGTCACCACTTCAATAAGGTGATGTTGGTGAATGGACCACGTGACGGTTAAAAAAGGTCCACAGTGCGTGTAGATGAAGTCGCTTTGATCGTGCAATGGCTGAAAGGAGCCTAGAGACGACGGGAGTCATGAGCGGATGCAAAGTAGACTGACATGCAGTTCAGTGTGGGAGAATAGGTGGCATGAAAATCCAACCCCTCTAAGTTATGGCTAAGAGAGCTGAGTCCCCGATGCATGGGTCCATTTGAGATGGATTGGTGGAGAAGGTTATGTTTGACCTTACCCCTCAGGATAAAGTAATGTGTGATGAAGTTCCATGTGTCCAATTTAGAGCGCTATGTGAGGTACCTGAACCATGTGCAGAGCAATGAACCTAGTGAGCCCCAAAGGAGGCTGAAACGACCTGAGTCACCTATGAGGTTTATAGATGCCAAGGTGAAAGAACTCAGAGAAAAGAATATGTGATGATAAAGGTCCTTTGGAAGTGCCATGGATAAGGTAAAGCCACATAGGGGCCAATGATGGACATGGAAAAGTCTTATCCTGAATTGTTTGTTTTCTTGATGGAATGTTGAGGACAAAATTCTTATAAGAGGGGAAGGATGTTACAACCCCAATTTTTGGGTTCATTTAGTGACAAATGTAATTTCTCATATTAAAGATATTGGAACAAATAATGATATAATTTGTTTTGAATAAATGGATTTCATTTACAATGGCCTTGATGATTGTTTTGTGGGCTTGATTGGCTATTGGGCCCAATAACAAAGAAAGGACAAAATAAACTCTATTATTGAGTAAATAAGAAAATGGAGAAAAGAATGAGGTAGAAACCTCTAGAAGGAAAAGGGATGTAATCCAAAGATGGATTTCATGCCTCGGGTTCCAAGGAGTCCAAAGTTGCATAGAAAAGGCAATAAGAAAAGAAAAGATTAATTAAGTATTTCTTTATTAAGAAAGAAATTGAAAATGATGGTAAAATGTGGAAAACAAGTGGAGAGAGATGTAATTAAGTTTACCTTGATGGATTTTCGTATCCAAAGGATTCCTAATGATAAAAGGAATACTAATGAGGAAAATAAAAGAGAAATAAAGAGAAATCCTCAAAAAGAAATATTTTAATAAGAAATAAACAAGATAATGAGAAATAATGAATATAGATGCATCTAGAAGGATAATAAGTATCCTTAATTTCGAAATATTAAAGTTTCTTGGGGTCCAAGGAGCCCCAATGAAGAAGAAAGAAAGAGAAAAGGCAAATAAAACAAAATAAGAGGATAATGTGATACATCATTAATGACTTTTTAACATTATCAAAGAGAGATAAAAAGGGGACTATATAGATTGTGCATGTTTCCTTTGCATTACCAACGTTGCCATATGGGAAATCTATTAAATACTCTATTCACAACAAAAAGATACTTTCCCATGAAGGCACTCCATTATTGTGAAAGAGGCCAATATAAGGTAAGGAAGGGGGTGCTTTAGTGGCATATACGAATAATGGAATATAGGAAGAAAGGTTGCCCCATGATTTAGGATAATGGAGAGGCTTTTAACGACTTGGATAATGATTTATCCAATGTAGGGTTTAATCTTTTGAATACTTATTTACATTAGAGAATAATCCAAGATGCTTTTAATGGGGGAGATCATCCCCATTGATTGGACTCTACGCTACGCATAGGAAGACCGTCCCTATCCCTCTCGTTTCTTTTGCCTTACGTGGGAACCCTTTAGGGTTTTGGGGAGGTGGATGTATATATATATATATATATATATATATATATATATATATCCCTTTTTCCACCAGGAACTCTGTAGAGAGTCTAAGATATCCGAATCCCCTAGCTTTCTTCAGTTCCTCCAACGCTTATAGAACTACACATGAGCGATCGACAACACTATCATATCCAGAGGGGTTCGACCACTCTCTTCCACATGCACGGGAAGCGGCGACCATATGCAATGACAGGATACCTCGACGGTCAGGGTCTCGTAACAGTTGGGATGTGCTTCGGCCACCCTGGCTTACCAGAGCCAGCCGTGCTGTACCCGAACCAGGCCGTGGAGGAAAAGGTGTGGTTTGTAACCTGGGCTGCGCCGAGCCTGGGGTATCTTGCCATGGCCAGAAGGGACGCCATGCTAGGAGATCTCCATGCCAGGGGGCGCCAAGGGCAGACAGTTGTTGCAGAGGCATCACCGGGGAATAGAGCCCCTCCACGACGCCTGTAGTATGTCCTGCACCTATGAGGGGAGCGAGGATGGAGGGCGTAGCCTCTTGGGGGAGGCGACCATGATCATTATCGCCGGTCACGATAGATGTGGGGGCCCCGAAGCGCCGCGCCCAAGGAGGAGGATGCCGGAGTCGGAAGGAGGGAGAAGCTGTTGCACACAACTTGCGTTTCCGCGGAAAGCGTTGGGCTGGAGAACATGTTTGGACAAGGAAGGAAAGAAAGGGTGAAATGACCCTTGTGCCCCTACACGCATGTTCAAGAGTTAGGGGTGCAAGCGTCCTTTCCCAAAACCACCTGGTCGCCAACGTGATTTAGAATCAAGTAAGTGACGTTGACTTGGTGGTTTCTGATTGGTCAAGATTTGATAATCTTTAGTAAATCATAACTATTAATTGGTAACTCAGATTTAGACAAGTTATATATGAAAATTTATCAGGAGAACGAGTAGAATCCAAATAAAATACTCCTAATACCTAAATATGATTCCTGTTCTAAAAGTATAGTTGGTCCATGAATGTAGGGTGATTAATACATAGAAACCCTAGTTCTTATTAATACATTGTTGATCATGTTAGATATTCTTCCTTGAGATTTAAACTGATGATGAGGAATATAATGGTAAATTAACATGATTATTATCTTAATGATGATAATTAGACTTTCTAATCAATGCATATGGATAGTAAGGTTTAAGGATCCTAACTTGTTAATTTGTTAGACTTAATTTAATGTAAGTGATCATAATGTAAGGATGAAATAAATTTGATGATCATGGCTACATCTAATGCGAATTAGGGTTCTTGAGCCATTAAATCAATAAACATGTGAATTAGGGTTTAGAAACATATCCCTAATGATAATTTTGATGCTAAGAAAACCTAAACCCTAGACTAGGGTCGAGTAGGGTTTAATGTGATTAATAATGTGAAGGTGACAATTTAGGTTTTATATAAATGCAGATTATAAATGATGAATGCTTGATTTGCTTGGATCTGTTGATTGTCTTGATTGTATATACATGAAGTATATGTTGAATAATCTACATGACCCACCATTGAGGTATGTGGTTACGCTTATGAATAATCGCTTTAGTTTCATGGCGATTTCCGAACGTGTTTATCGGTTGCTTGAAAATAACTGTTGGATGCCTTTTATTTCATGCAACTATAAAGTGACTATGATTATCACCATGAATATATATGTATAACTGGCTTAGATCTGAATCCACCCATGTGGCTTGAAAAGGCTAAAAAGGGGTAACCTAGAGTAAGGTCTAGGTTATCGTGGGTTAGAAATTGGGCTACCAAGTGTAGTGCCATGAGACCCTTTAGCATGCCATGAGTTAAGGAGTGGGCTACTTATGGGTAGTGCCATGTGACTCAACCCTAGAAACTGATTCACCTATAGGTGGGACCATGAGGGGTTTAATGGGGATCTACCATAAGGAAGGTAGTATCCAGGTCCACTATATGGACAACACAGAGGATAGGGTACTCATGGATCGCAGAGTTATATTTAAAACATAATCTTGGTTGTTAAATGATTAATTGAATGATTACATTGTTAACATATTTACATGATTATTGTTTCCCCCACATACCAGCTTTGACTGACCGGTGTTTTGTTTGTCAGCGATTTAGGTACAAAATCCCAAAAAGGACAAACAGTAAAGTGGCACTTTGTGAATTCACAAATTAAAGAACAAGGAGGTTTTAGTTAGACTAGTTCAACTGTGGATAGGGGTTTAAAAATTTCAACTTTTCAAAGGTATGCAAAATTTTATTTATTACAGCTTTTCAGTATATATTGTTGAAATTTAATAATTGTTCTTGGTTAAAGGCCGAACCTTTGATCCAGAAGTTATGGGTGCGGCTTCGACCTCTTGGTCTCCCTTAATTGGGGGTTACCAGAAGGTGGGGTCATAACAAATCATATGGAGTCTGAATAGGTTTACATGATGTGTACTCAAACCTCTCCAGTATCTTCTCAAAATAGTGAGATTGAGAGATAGTTATACCATTAGTAGACCTTATGATTTTAAGCCATAAAATCACATCAGCGACACCCATATCTTTCAACTCAAACTTGCTACACAAGAATGTCTTTGTCTCATTTACTACTTTCATATCGGAACCAAAAAGCAGGATATCATCGACATATAAACATAATAAAATGAATCCATCATTGACAATTTTACAGTAGAGGCACTTATCAAATTCATTAGAAACAAAGC
The DNA here is from genome assembly GCA_963693085.1 of Alisma plantago-aquatica. Lineage (NCBI taxonomy): Eukaryota > Viridiplantae > Streptophyta > Magnoliopsida > Alismatales > Alismataceae > Alisma > Alisma plantago-aquatica. The sequence continues at coordinate 1,476,231,449 of OY856410.1, forward strand.
CAAATGATGATATCACAGAATCAAACTTCTCATGCCATTGCTTAGGGGCTTGGTTCAAGCCATATGATGACTTAACAAGTTTACACACTTTGGACTCATTCCCACGACCCACAAATCCCTCAAGTTGTTCCATATATATATCTTCCTAAAGATCACCATATAAGAACACAGTTCTTCACATCCATCTGATGGATACATAGATTATAAATGGAATCCAACGCTATAAATACTCTGATTGTGGTCATACGGGAAACAGGAGAATATGATCAAAACAATCTATTCCTCCCCTCTGTGTGTAACCCTTAACTAACCTAGCCTTATACTTATTGATTGTCCCATCTGCATTAAGTTTCTTCTTAAAAATCCATTTGCAACCAACTGCAGAACAACTAGGAGGAAAATCCACCAATTCCCAAGTTCCATTCTAGAGAATTGATTGGATTTCATCATTAATGTCTTCCTTCGAAAACTTAGCTTCTGGATATTTCATAGCTTGTTTGAAAGTTATAGGATCATACTCAACATTATAAGTGAGAAACTCACTTCCAAAGTCCTTGGATGTCCTAGGCCGTTTACTTCTCCTTGGTTCAACTATTTCTTCAGAATCATCAGATTCAGAAATAGCTTATTCTGAGTCGCCCCTCACATTTGTCATCCTTTCCACATGCTCAGGAATGGAACCTATGGTGAATGAATCTTCTTGAGATACTTCATTGAGCATACCAAATTTTATGGGAAACACATCCTCAAAGAATGTAGCATCACACAATTCCACAATTTTATTGACCTCAATGCCTGAGATATCAGATTTTACAATCAAGAATCTGTAGGCATAACTTGTCTCTACATATCCTAAGAATATGGCATCAACTGTTTTCGGTCCTAATTTCTTCCTTTTGTGTTCAGGGACAAGTACCTTAGCAAGACACCCCCACACTCGAAGGTATTTGAGACTCAATTTTCTTCCTCTCCATAACTCAAATGGACTACTCTCTACATGTTTGTGGGGAACTCTATTCAGAATATGGGTAGACCTGAGGTTTGGGGTAAAAAAATTACCATATCTATAAGGGTTTGATTTTTATGTTCAACTATCCCATGAGATTGTGGTGAATACGGAGCAATAACCTCATGAACTATACCATGTAATTGGAAAAATTCCAAAAACAAATTTGAAGTATACTTTCCTTCCCCGTCAGACCTTAAATGTACTTTTCCGATTTGAGTTTCAGCTTCTTTCTTATAAATTTTAAATTTATCCAATGCCTCATCCTTACTTCTAAGCAAAAAGACATAACATTATCTACTAGCATCGTCAATAAAAGTTATAAAATAATATTTTTGATCCCTTATAGCAATACCATTAAATTCATAGATATCCGTATGCACTAAATCCAATATTTCTGAATTCTTATTCACATAATGAAAATGTTTCCTAGGTGATTTAGATTGCATGTAGATTTCACATTATTATTGCTAATTTTAGATTTAGGGATTAAATTTAGATTCATCATGCGTTTCATTGAGCCAACATTCACATGTCCCAAACACGCTGCCAAACATCAGATGATACAAGATTCAAGCATGAAGAACTAATGTCATTCAAATTTAAAACAGAATTTGAAACATGTTCTACAAGAATCTTAAACAAGTTCTCCGTATCACAAAGATACCCCTTGCCAAAAAATAAAGAATCTGGAAGGCGAGTAATAATAGCTTTATTACATTTGCAATCTATTCTAAAACCATCTCTAACTAAAATTGCGCCACTAAGAATATTGCGTCGTATTGATGGAACATGTATGACTCTATGAAGTGTCAGAACCTTTCCCGAAGGAAACTTCAAGTCCACCCATCATTCGCCTTTGACTTCTATAGCGCTTGAATCGTCCAAAGTCACAGATCGACCTTTAGAGGCCTGATAAGACACAAACAGGGACTTATCAGTTCACACATGCACATTAGCCCCAATGTCTATAATCCAATATAGTGATTCAAAAATAGAAAGAATTTTAGATTTTATAGAAACATACCCATCATTGAGGTTCAAGGATGCAGTCATCATGTTAACCAAAGCCTCCTCAGTTGCATATGCGGCAAATTTCCTAGCCTTCTTTGAAGGACAATCCTTGTTCCAGCGGCCAACCTATCCACAAGTCCAACAAGGTTTGTTATTAGGTTTCTTCTAGATCTTGGCCTTAGGTTTAAGTGAATTCTTTGGTTTCTTATCCTTGTTCTTAACAGTAGTAAAATTAACAGTCACATTAACACCAGTTGGTACTTTGATAGTCTTCTCTTTCAGATGCTCTTCCTGAATGTTGATATCTATCATGAAACTGTTCATTGACATGTCTCCTTTGCGGTGTTTAAGAGACATGCCAAATGACTCTCAAGATTTTGGGAATTTCTTAATGATTGACATAGTAAAATTTTTTTTAGGAAGTACCATTCCCGCATCTGCGAGCTCTTGCACCAAGAGTTGAAAATCGTGTGTTTGATCAGATATAAATTTATCCTCAGACATATGAAACTTAAGAAATTTTGCAACACAATATTTTTCAGTTCCTTAATTTTCAGTATTGTATTTCTTTTCTAATGCTTTCCAACGAACCTTAGATGTAGTAACATCAGGCTTAGAGTATGAGTCATACAGTTTGTTGTTTAACGCAAACAAAATCAACCCTCGACACGTCTTGTCACCCTTCTTCCAGGTTGCAATTATATTAGCATTATCAGGAATAGTTTCATCTACTTTGGGTTCATCTTCTTCTAAATACGGATCAAATCCTACCATGTTAAGCCAGATTTGTATCCTACTTTGCCAACGAGCAAAATAAGTTTTAGTAAAATTTTCAAGCATCACTACTACATAAAAGCCTTTTAGTGTTGGTTATTTAAGCTCTTTAGTGTCGGCTTCAAAGCGAAACCCAAGTGGGCGCCGCTAAAGGGGGACACCTTCGGTGTCGGATCCGAACCGATGCCAAAACATTTTTTGCCACTGAAAACGCGCCAGCAAAGGGACTATATGCGTCAGTTGTTTAGTAAAAACTGACGCCCAAACTCTTCCCACCACCGAAAATGCGTAAGTAAATGGACTATAGGCGTCAGTTGTTTACTAAACAACCGTTGCCAAAACTCTTCCCGCCACCAAAACACGCCAGCAAAGGGATTATAGGCGTCAGTTTTCTAAGAGAAACCGACGCCACATCATCTGAACCGACGTCGGTTTTGTGATAATAACCGACACCCTATCCCCTGTCTACCACCACGGCCGTGCTTCCCAGCACGGCCGTGGTACCTGATCACATAGACGTCGGTTTTAGGTGGAAAACCGCCACCGTATAACATAGGTGTCGGTTTTGTTCAAATAACCGACGCCTATGTTTTGATTTTTTTTCTGTCAGTCTACAGACCTACTGTGGCTTGTCGCAGGATGAGAAACCTGCAGTTCAGTTATGAACTACAGGTTTTACGATATCCATTGATATCAGCCAACAACATGCCACAAACCTGTAAAATTTACATGATGGACAATATTATATATATGTGATTCACACTCATGTATAAGAACATTTAATTCATATATTTTTTTCATCACACGCATGTAGAAACCAGTAGCAACCTGCAGTTCCATTTATTTCATCTATTTTCACATTCAGACACATGTAGAAACATTCATGTATTGATGATTTTCACACACATATGACAATTCATAAAAATTCATTCACATTCACACAAAATTAATTATGAGAACAAAGTTATTCTTTATTCATCATTGTCATCATTGTCAGCAAAATCATATTGAAAAATTCCCACTCTTTGCAGGGCTTTTGTCCAATCTTCTCTTACAACATTTAATTCATCTCTTGTATAGGGAGCATGTACATCAAAATGCTTTGCACCTGTGATGAAGTCCTCAGTTTTAAAGACCTACAAAGAGAATGACGTACATACATAATTATAATAATATATAATAAGATTCATATATTTCATATTATCTAACGAGACTATGTATAATACCTGTTGTATGTTATCGATTTCCAATACAACATGTTTGATGATTAGGTCCATAAATCACATCACATAGTAGGCACATGCCCAACCGTTGTCTTGTGTAGCACACTATAAATTGAAACATACAAAATATTCAAAAATACAAATAAGCATAGTTCACATAAATAATATATACATTGGAGTCAGGAAATTACTTTCACATTCTCCCAAATGAGTGTCAGATTTTTTTCCTAGGGACCTTTCCTCCAGCTTTTTTGTACTCTTGTAAAGCCCTATATATGTTAATGTAACACATTAAATTGCATAAAAATAGTAATGCAGTAACAAATGTTAACAGATATAAAAATATAAAATATTTCTCACGAGAATAATGGCCTTTTAATTGCATGTCCATATAATACATCCAACTCACTCCCCGCAGGATCTAGATAATAGACGGTGAATGTCTTGGGGACAATAACTAATAACTCCCAATGCTCAGCACTACAGGTAAGAAAGTAGAAAATTAATAACTCAATATCCGCAATAAAAATATAATTTGCTTAAGTCCAAATTACAAGTAAAGTAAACTTACTCGACATTGAATGGAGCTATTATCACCGTCTTATTATTTTTACCAAAATATTCAAAAGCATCACATCAGTATGAAGTAACTGAAGAAGGGTCTGTATCTACAAGATTAATCAAAGATGGAACCAAAAATCCCACATGGGAAAACCCAAAATCTGTACATGTCTTGTATAAGTGGCTGCAAAACATGTATTACATATGCATTAATATATAAGAAACCAGATTGCCGTATATAAAATAAGGTATGTGGATGTATAAACTAGATTTCCGTATGCATTAATCTCACCATATCCACAACTCTATCATAGATGTGTTCAGCCATTCATAACTAAACAACTCCAAAATATCTTGTATAAATATGTTGTTTCCGAATGTTTGACCTGCATAAATACGTATCCAAAACTTCTATTACGTATGCATTAATACATATGCTAAACTTGTATAAATAGATTGTTATCGTATGATTTACCTGCAGCATTCTCCAGAATAGTAACATTTATAGGGCAATTTGGATTATGTTCGCCGATCCATACTGCCACAATCCTACAATTAGGACCTATCGAGGCGTGTAGGTCCCCTGGAAGCCAACTTGGTAGTCGAGGAGGTGGAGGCCGAGATGTAGCGGGTCTCGTCTTTTTGACCTGTATATATAATTTCATATCAATTGACTCATATATATATACACACTAACAAATTAAAGTAATGAAAATTTATCATACAATATCAGTATAGAGGACATCCGCTTCGGGCCACAGTATCACTCCGCCTACTGCCTCACCAAGTGTTTCAGCATCTGGGTGTGCATGAGGCAGTGCAAGATTCGTCCAGCCATCGAGTATATGTATGGGGTTCACACGTACCATGCCATCTGGTACTGGACTCCCATGAAACATGCACCCTTTAAGGGGTGGGTAAGCCGATGCATCTGCAACGATATATCCTTCACTTTGTAGTCAGCATGACTTCAACCCCTACAAATTTACGTAAAGAATGTTATATGCATATATACACAAACATATCATCTTGAACAAACTAGCTATTATATATGCCATAAAAATACTTACAGAGGACGTGCTAGGTTGTGGGTCTATAGGATTACTCCCAACCTCTGCAGTACAAGCAGTAGGAGAAGAGAGGTTCGCCACATGTACTGTCTGAGTGGCAGTCTGAGATGCCTACCACTTGTTAAATGCTTCCTGGAGTCTTTTATCAACTACTTCCTCGACTTTCCTATCAATTAAGGAATCTACTTATACATGGATAAAAAAATGCTAGTTTTTGATTATTGAATTCCCTTTCACAATAACGTTCTAAAATAAGAATAAGTTACCTCAGCTTGTGAAAGTCCCGCTTTTGGGACATATTTGCGTTGGGATGGCCCAAAGAACGTTTTGATGCCCACACCAGTGCCTGCACCCCTTACACGTCCAAGATGCTCTGGGTTACCCAGAGCAACTGTCAGTTCATCCCTTGTGCCCTAAGGGATGAACTTGCCTTCCTTCCTCTGCTCGTGTAGCTCCCGCTAAGCACCATAAAAAAAAATTTGTAAGTAAACATAACAATAATAAATATCAATAGATTGCTCTAAGAGTTTGCTTTTTACCATTTTTGTATCCGCCTCAGCAGTTGCGGGCTTCGGTATCTCTCCCTTCTTGTTTTGCCTCCCAGCTATCCACATAACATGACGAGGCAGAGGTGCGGGAGCAGCAGTAGAGGACTCTGCAGTCTCTTGAGTAGCAGTAGGATGAGTAGACTCAGCCTGTAGTCTTTGGCGAATGCCTGCATATCCTCTTGGACCCATTGTGTGGTCGTGCACATTCAGTGCACGCCTTGCTCGTTGAGCATCATTGATAGCCTAGTTAGTTAGCACATTGATTTGGTTAGTAACACTAAAGGTTAATCTTGAATAGGTGAATACATAAAAATGTATATTAATTAAATTGGGAGTGACACTTAATACCTTGAATTCATCTGTTTTTCTTTGGGTAAAAAACTCCTCCCATTCTTTGGGGTCCAAGTAGTTCCATTGCTGTGTGGCTTCCTTCTTCATATATTTATTTTTCAAAGAGAATACAAACAAAAATTATTAGTGTAGAGTTAGTGAAATACTGATCAATGTCTAGAATTAGAATCAATCAAGAACCTATTCTCAGCATCACGTATGTAATCTCGGGTGAGATTGGTCCTATAGATCCTTAGGACCCTCCCACAACGTTGCATCACACATTTACGATGCAACTTTTCATCCAGATCAAATATGTTCTGCAAATTAAATAGAATTGCTATTAACTAGTATCCTAAAAATTAGTAATCTACACAAATAGAATTATAAATAATAATAACTCACGCATAGTTCCTTCCATATGTGGTCTTTCTTCCCCTTATGAACTTTATGCCATGATTCTAGGATAGGACTGCAATGGCTACGAGTAAGAACCCCAAGATATGAAACAAATGAGTTGCGGTTCACTCCATATGGATTTCCTGCCTGATCGAAATCCACAGCCAATTTGGGTCCATTGCCCCTTTGCTGTATTAACTTGTTCATCATTGTGATGCCCCTCACTTTCTCAATTTTCTTTTACTGCTCATCAAGTGCTGTAATTTCTTCAGGGGGTACATCACCAAACTAAACTTTGATAAAAAACACACTTACATAATATAATTATAAATGAACATATTGATAGAAACCTCAGGGATATATTCTTAAAACTTACATTGTCAGGCGGTGCAAGCACGTCCTCACCGTCACGGTGATCATTAACACGGTCATCATGGGAATGCTCAACCATCTGAAAGTTCACATTCAAATTATAAATTTCACATTGTAAAGTAACACTAATTGTAAAGTTCACACTATAAAATACACATTCACATTGTAAAGTAATTCACATTGTAAAGTTCACATTCACATTGTAAAGTTCACATTCACATTGTAAAGTAATTCACATTGTAAAGTCCACATTCACATTGTAAAGTTCACATTCGAAAAAATAAAACATAATAAAAATATAAACATCCATGCCTCTAATATTGTGATCTTTTATCAATTAACAATCCTTCATTATGATCCCCGCGAACATACACGTCATTGTGATCCCCAGCTTCAATGTTTTGTGGTGTTGGCAACCCAACTGAGAATGGACTGGAGTCATCATACTTATCATAGTACTCTTCTTCATCTATAGGATCTTCAATGAACTGTCTTTTATCATGAAGAACAACCGACCATTTATCATTTGCAGGATCATCGATATAAAATACTTGTTTCTCCTGTGATGCCAATATGAATGGTTCACCCTTCTCGCTAATCTTTTCAAAGTTCACTAACGTGAAACCCAATTCATCCACTATAACTCCTTTGTTGTTGTCAACCCAATTACATTTAAAGAGCGGAATTCTGAAACCACAGTAGAAACAGAGATGGAGACCAGACTATAAGGTACTCCTACAGGTCACACACATAGCACACACGTAGAAACGGAGATGGTTCCATTACCTTTGATTGGCCGAAGCAGTGACGGAAGTAGTGGTGGCGACAGAAGGTAGTAGGAAGGTGGCACCGGAGTTGGAGCAGTTAGAGAGCAGGCCGCCGGAGTTGGCCGGAGCAGTAAGAGAGCAGGTCGTCGGAGGCGCCGGAGCAGCAAGAGAGCAGGCCGCCGGAAAGCAGGAGACCAGGCCGCTAGAGCAGTAAGCGGCGGCGGCAGAAGAGCAGAGACCAGCAAGCGGCGAGCAGCAGGTGGCCGACGACGAGCAAGGAGAACGGTGGCGAGCAAGGAGAACGGCGGCGGTGGGCGGCGGCGCGGAGGGAGTCTACTTGCTCACCGGAATTGCCAGGCCCTAAGCCGATTGCAATGAAACAGAGAGAAATGGGAAGAGTCGGGCTCGCTCACACGCTATTAAGTTAACATTCAGTGTCGGTTATTAAACAAAATCGACACATAAAACTAAAGGTGTCGGTTAACCACAAAAATCAACACCTGTTCTCAATGATAATCATCGGTTTTAACTAGAAAAAAACCGACGTCTATCTACATATTCCGATTAAAAAATTTGTTCTCGATTAATGACCATAGTCGTCAATGTTTTTAAAAATCCGACCCTCAAAGGGTGTGAAAAATTTCCCGCGAACAGCGCGGGAAAACCCATAAGTGTCGGTCATTGTTGTAAAACCGACGATCAAAATGTGCCCAATTTCTATTTCGCGAATAACCTTCAGTCGTCGGTTTATTAGTTAATGACCGACGCCATATGTTAAATTTTGGAGGTAATTTTTTTCACTGGAAATTTTGGATTTGGCGGTTAATTTTAGGCGTCGGTTTTTTATTAAGGAACCGACACCGAATAAAAGCGATACCCGTGTCTAGTCGCCCTTCACAGATTGATGTCGGTTTATTTTATAAACCGATGCTTTATTGTTTAGGTGTCAGTGTATTTATGCAACTGACGCCTTTAAAAGTGACGTTATAAGCCATTTCTGTTGTAGTGCATACTAGACATATCGATTTTTATGCCAGAATCAGCCATAGTTAACTAACGACAGATAATGATTTCCTTAAGACTATTGTTAATTTTGAATTAAGTCATTACATGCAACATCGATAGGTGCAATTAAGTTAATAGTTTAGGCCAATCCAGATAAGAAACGTAGGATAAATCAATACATGAGAACAAAAGTAAACAAAGTTAGGATCAAACCAGGTCGTTCGTTGAGAAACGAATATGCTATACTTAAAGAAATCAACACCTTGCAACCCTTCTGGATAGGCACCTTTCTCCCAGTCGACTCGATACAAACCTGAAGAAGAACGTCACGTTTGTGTTGACGACGAACGTTGCAAACGAAGCAGCGCACCACCAGTGCAGCTCAGCAACCGCAAAAATTATCGCCTGACAGGTTGCGCCTTGGAAGGAAAGGAGACGAACTTGCTACTTCCAAGAGTGGATTTCCACGTAGTACTACGGAGGTGACTGCGGCAGGAAGAGACTCCGGCTTTAGGGTTTGCAAACATGCTTGAACGGCTAACGGCTGTGTGTTCGAAATATATGTTTAACCCTAATGACCAGATGACTATTTATAGACTTACATGCCCCAGTAATCCTATTCCTGTTAAGACGTGACCACTCAGTTGTTCTTGTACACATTGCGAAAAATTCCGCAAAAGAGACACTTTTCAGTTAGGATTAATAAATCCGAATAGGAAATAATTAATTAAACGAGTAATTAATTACGTAGTTGTATCCTAGTACAAAAAGAAGACGAAAGACATTCTCCACAATCCACAATCCACAAGTCCGAGCCCGTGCCCGCCCAGGCGTGGCGCACGCACATGCGCGTGTGTGTTGTGGTCACCAACCTCACCAAGGAGGTGAGCATACCCTCCTCCTAGGACCCCTTGGACACTAGTGCCCAATGTGATCCTACATATAAGGACCACAAAAGTTCTAGGAGTGAGCAATATGAGATAAAACTTCTTTGTCATTTTCACTAAAGACAAAACTACTTTTCTCACATGTACTAGTTGCATTATATTGGGCTTAACCAATGTTATATATACATGGCTGCTACAACCATATATCTAACAATCAGTGCATGTGTTTGTTTGACATGAATCCTCCGAAATAGGTGACATCAATGTATATAATCTTTCTAACGTAGGTGATGTTCTATGCTGTCATCTATTGACAAGTTTTAGGATCTGAAAACCACCAATAGGTGACGTTCATTCCACATAAGTTACATAGCACAAAGCCCACGCTTAATATGTGACATTCATTTTATTGGTGATATATAGCTAGTGGCGAAGCCACGTTTGGGCACGGTAGGGAAAGTGCCCGGCCCGTCACCGAGGATAATAAGTAATTGCCGAGTCTCGAGAACCTCATCTCTGTGAAAAAAAGTATGCAAACGTGTCTGTGCCCTACCTAATTACTCGAGCGTGCGCTTCTTTATCCAAATAAATTAAATTTCAATTTTGGAATGACTCAGTCAAGCAACCATTGCTCACATTGCCATTATCATGTTTCCATAATTATATTACATTTTTTAACAAACGTTCGGTAATTAGATTTCCATATTCAGTAGCTGTAACCTATGACTTAGGCGAACCAACTTCGGTCTATCTTTCTACTAGCTAAACACACGTGCATATGCACATGCCCCATTGAACATGTTTATTTTAAATATTTAAAAAATAAATCTTCTCAAAAAGATAATGGTAATCGTGCCACATTGAACATGTTTATCTTACATTAAACATTTGAAAAATAAATCTTCCCCAAAAAATAACGATAATCCTCGTAACTGTCGAAAAGGATAAAGATAATCTTTTTATTCTTTTATCGTGAAAGAGAAAATATAAAATTAAATAAATATAAAAAAATTGTTAGAAGAGAGAGAATTAAGGAGAGCACAGTGTGAACATGCTCATTTTATAGTAGTATAATATCATTTTTTCTGTTTGTTTTCTTTAACCAATCCAGAATGCACGCAGTTCACAATGATCCCTTTAAACAAATTATTTTTAATTGGTTGCTCACATCTAATGTAGGAGTGCTATTCCTAAACAATATCCATTTCTTATTGACCTTATCCAATCGAGAGTCATTTCTTTTACATTAGAAGTTAGTTATTGTTTCTACTTGTCAAACATGGCATTAGACAATCAGTTCCACATTATTATAAAGGAAATGTCTATGTGATTGCTTATTCCTCTAGTTCGAAGATTGTGGCCGGTGATATGTAATTTGTTCTTATTGAAGTAGTAGCGGCGTGTGTATGTCTTTCGCCAAATGTATATGATCCCGCATATCATCTTCAAGTATTAGTCCAGTGAGAATGGAGCTTGGAAAGCGGGCATATATTCATTTATATAGGTAGCTAAGATAATATATTAAAAATAATACTATACTATATACAATGACTATAGTCGCATGTATCCAGTCATGTCGTATGATTTGAAATACATAAAAAAAGTAACTGCAACATTTTATATATATTTAATCCTCCAATAAGATTATACAGTGGGCTATAAAATTTAAGAATGATGTTAAGAATGGTGATCTAGTAGTAAGAAAGTATATTGATTCTAACAATAGGAGATTTCTATAACATCTGATATTTAAACGGTAATGTTACAGTTACACCTATATAGAGACTTTTGGAGTTATCGTTGTATGATTGAGTGATGCACAATGTTTTTCTTGGCACAATCTAAAACTTCAAAGTTTTTATCTTGATACTTAAACTTAGTCTAAACTAATAGTTGTAAACGGTATGTTACAGTTACACCTAAATGGAGACTTTTGGAGTTATCGTTGTATGATTGAGTGATGCACATTGTTTTTCTTGGCACAATCTAAAACTTCAAAGTTTTTATCTTGATACTTAAACTTAGTCTAAACTAATAGTTGTGCCTAAGGTAATACTGTAAAGAAGTTTCGTATAACCAAGCTTAGTTCAATCAAAAAAGTTAATGAATAAAATTTGTTTTAATTTTTAGTGAGATGATACATTTTTTTAAAAATAAACATGTTTCTATCATTTATATTATTCATAATATAATCTAGAACCCTCAAATTAAATTATTTTTTAATTATAATCATTTATTAACTCTAACTTGGAAAGACTTTTTAGGAGAAAATGTCCACAAGAATAACAAACACTTGGAGTTTCAATGACAGTCATGAGGAGCAAGCATCAATTTATTCAAAGACTCAATGAGAAGAATATAACTAGGAATACATGAGTCTACATTCATGATTGAGGTCAAATGTATCAACTTTTGACGTTAAAATTCACAATACTATTCATAGATCTTATTAGCCAAAGGTTCCTTATCAAATTGATGGTCACAAATATCTTATATACTCAATGTGGAAATAAAATCCTTTAAACCAATAATGATTTTCATGAGTATCTCAGCCGTTTGGGGTATAAGACAGATAAAATTGAAGAATTTCTCTTCTACTTTAATCTCTCTCCGCTAACTAATAACTATCTCTATTATCATTTTCAATATTTTCATATATTTTGAAAATACCATTAAATGATCATGGCTATATGACTTTTTATACAAATTTTATTAATTGCGATATTACTACAACATATAAAAAGTTTGTACCTCAACTATCACTTTGTATAGTGCCCACCCCAGTCAAAATTCCTGGCTTCGCCACTGTATATAGCCATGTCACCTTTTCACTTAAACGTTACATGCTTCAATGTCACCTATACCCTATTTTTTAGTAGTGAAATAAGATGGTCAGAGCTTGAGGAAGATGCTAAGTCACTCCTGACTGCTCCTCATGTTGGTACGTCATGCATATGCACGGGTTCTATTTGATAATCGATCCTTAACTCCTGCGACACCATTGCGTGTTCTATAGTACTCCTTAAGTTCATTTGAGAAGACCCATCTCCTTCGAGAAGATTCATTGGATACAGCGTTTGACCCTCCTATAAGAGTCCCCTAATGGTTATTTCGCCTACCCTTCCCGTCATCTACTTGGTAGGCATACAAGTATATATTTGTTAACATCATAGTTATCTACCACTTGTTCTATGCATACATGGCTCTACTATCTATAATGACGGAAGCGAACTAGCATTTGCTTGCGTTAGTCCTGTTCTTTCCTTGCACGCCAAAACTTAATATCGAAAGTCCTTTTCTCCCACCATTTGAGAGTGAGCACCCTGTAGCTTGCAATCTGGGCGCGGAACCCTATCCATGGAGTTCAGAGTCCACGAAAAGAAGCTGGGAAGTTGAATCTTACCTATGACAAACTTATATAAAAAAGAAACTGAAAAGAATTTGGACGTCAGTCCAGGGGGTCGCTGCTGGCTAAATGGAATCCGGCTAGATCTTGCTCTGGTAAAGGTCATAAGAAGCAGCGGCAGATCGAAACCAGCAGACATGAGGTAGTTCTCGGGGTGCACTTGTGAAATTGGTTCGTGGGTCAACTCATCTTTGCTGGTTTTGGTTGGAGAGTTGGCCACCTGTTTAAGTTGATACAGACCCAAGGCAATTTATTTATTAGATAGGTTTCACTGGTTGACCCAAGGGTACCAGGGTGACCTGTCAAAATAAATTTTTTTAAAAACAGGGACCTTCAGATATTTGAGAGAGCAGTTCCGTGCGGAACGCATAGATAACACGTGATCTTCTAAAAGTTTAAATAACCACTTTTTTATCTTGAACAAAGACCAAGACCAATAATGACGCTTGCTTGCAAATGTGTGATGGTTATAGGTAAAAATAACTACATTCTTCTTTGACAACATAAGTCACTGTGTTCCTTTTTCATCATTAAGCATGGTCATGTAGTTCAATTGAAGGGCAGACAATGAAGTGAGCTAAGTTCTATGTTAGGATTTGAATGATAGAATACCACTAAGTTCGCATCGGAATAACAATACTAAAATAAAGAGAACAATCACACAACCGAAGAACACAAGATTTACATTCGGTCTGGATGACATAATCTATGGGAAGGGACGAGATTTCCACTATATCAGAGAAGAGATTACAAGCAGGAGCAGTATCGAAAGAAACAGAGTACACCCTGAGTACGACAACTTCCGTCTACATAAATAGAATACCAGATGATACTAGACCCTAACCAAGATGCATATACATATACATGTAGAACCGCAATCAGATTCCTATTCGGATCTAGAATTTGGACCGTACCATAGCGCGGGGGGCTTTTTGCCCTCACACCCCCTTGGCATTGGTAGGCTAAGGCCCACACAATTCTCATTAATCGGGTCGAAGAAGACCAATTTAATTTTGGACCAGTCAACATAATTCTTCGAGGCAGACAACATTCTAAGTCTAAAAATCATCTTTGATTTACCTCTGTATCTTACACCAGAATTGTAGTAACTAATAATGCAGCAAGAGATTACTCAACTATTATTATAAAAAGAAGTTTTCCCCCTAACCTATAGTGCTAATATCGACTTTTCTCTAAGTCAAAAGAAATAGAGATCAATGGACAAAATAAAACTATTGCAATTATGCCATATATGCATCACATTTTGATGTTTTCTTTTTGATATCTTTGTTAATGATTAGGCTCGAGTTCTCATCACAGTTAGGGCTGGCAATCAGGTCAATTTTGGGTCATATGTTCATACGTCTTTGGTGCGATTCCGCTAGTGGTGCTAACACACTACTCGATTGAATAGATGCGCCCCACGAGGTCGGAATGCATGGGATGTGAGATCTTATGCTTTCGAAATTTATAAACCTAAACTAGCTACCTACGTCTACTAAAACACTACACCCGCAAGCACACGGGGTCGTGTCGTAGTATAGGAAGGTGGCAAGTAAAGGGTCGTTCCACAGGAAAAAGAGAGGGCGCTAGAGCTAGGTTAGTTTGGCTAGGTTCCTACTGCGGAGACTAGGGTTAAGAGTTTAAAGGTTGATTTTGATTGTTAACTAAGGATGAACAAGCAAGCAATTAAAGGCGAAAATGAAATCTATTTTAACCCTTGGTTAGATTAAGACTAAGCAGGCAAGGAAAGACTAAGCTAGGTATGAAAAGGCAAGTTACACTAAGGCAAGCAAGAGAGAAGCAAAAGAGAAATTAAAGAACTAAACTAGCATAAACAAGGCAAGAGCAAGGCAAGAAGCTAACTAAGCAAGAAAAGAACTAACTAAGCTAAGCAAACACAAAACTAGGGTTTTAAGCAGTAAAGAGATGTGTGGGCTGTTTAGGGGTAAGAACTTATCACTTAAGTTGGGGGGTGACATGTGAACATTATGATTCCATTTAGATCATCCAAACCAAACAACAAGTTAGAGTCTAATGGATTAACCTAAGCTACTAACTGGCCATGGATATGCTACGTTGTGTATAGGGAAACTAGTCCCTAACACCCCCTACTACCCTTACGAGGCTCAATTGGGTTAGGGGTTAGGTTCAATCCAATTAGAGTCTAATCAAGTCTAGGTTTCTAGATTAGACATTCTTAGGGCAATTAGGGGCCGAGGGTAGTAATGGGGGTGAAATTAGGGTTTTGGACCCCAATTCCCCCACATTCTAGCCTTGAGAAGGCTCCATGCTAATTGCACTAGAATTACCTAATCTAGCTACTTAGATCTCTCACTTAGGCTTAGGGAGATTGATTAGGATGTAGGAAGATGGGAGGCAACCTAGGGATCCAAGAATTGGACCTAGGGGCAAATCCCAAAATTCACACATATAAGCAATTTACCTAAATTCCTAAGTGATTTCACACACAAACCAACAAGCAATCCATGGAGAAAGAGATAGAAATAGAATATAATCATTAACCAATGAAATTACAAAGTTTACATGTCATTTTCCCCCAACATGGTATCAAAGTAACATATTTTCCCCCAAACAGCCCACCCAAGGGGCCTAGCTACTCATAACAAAGCAAAATACAAAAAGCAAGAAGAAAGAGGTAGAAGAAGCCATGAAGCTCGGTGTAGACGAAGAAGTCCTCCTCTCTAGAAGCTGCAGGAACGTCCTCCTTCTTCTCCTTAGATGAAATGGTGTGGAATGATGGGGGGAAGTGGATGGAAGGCTTAGATATGGGGGGTTATGTGGTGGAAATGGTGAAATGGAGTGGATTTGAGGTGGATATGGAGTGGAATGGAGTAGGTGGCAATTTGGGGAGCTAGGAAGGGGTAGAAGGTAGCCAACCTCGTGCCCCAGCCGCCACCTAGGTATATATATGTGTCTAGGGGGTCTAGGGTTAAGTTAGGGGTAAAATGGGGAAAACAGTGGAAAAATCGGATAAAATTATGTGTAGCATGGCCGTGCTGGGCTGCACGGCCGTGTTGGGAAATGAGTAGCACGGCCGTGGTGGATGGGAACGACCGTGGTGAGAAAATGGATTGAACAGGGGGATTTTGAGTTTCTGGGGCTGGTGGCACGGCCGTGCTGGCCAGCACGGCCGTTCTGGGAATTGCCAAAACGGCCATTCTTGGTAACACGACCGTTCTGGCCAACTGGGTCAATTTTTGATGATTCTGCTGCTTGGGGCATGTCCCAGCACGTCCATTCCATGGTAGCACGACCGTTTTGGGGTCCTTCCCCTACATTTGAGTGTTGAAATTGGCCATCCATGGAGGGTATTGATTCAAAACCTTCTTTGACCACTTGGGGTAGGTTGGGCGTGGTTTCATCCTCATTTTGGGCTCCTCCAAGCCTAGGGAAACCCTAAATTCAACCATCTTATTTCCAATTCATCAAGTAGTGGCCAAAGTACCTATAAAACATGCAAAAACCATCCATAAGTGATTTTGACAATAAAACACATATTGAGGGAAATAACATGTAATCTAACAAGTATAGATGTGGCTGAAATGCAAAATGACACAAGATAAAGCCCTAAAATAGGGCTAAATCAGTCTTGAAATTAAATGTTAAAATGAAATCTTCAAAAAAAAAAATTTCAGGTCATTACGGGTCGGGTCTGGCTTATTTGGGTCTCATACAACCAAAAATGTTGACAAATAAAAGAAATTAGGTTTGGAATAAATTGCACATTTTCGGGTCCTGTCAGGTCAAAAATTTCCAGCCCTAATCACAACAGTGAGGAATGCAATTATTTCTTATGATTCCGGTTCTTGTTTCCCAAGTGGGTCGAATCCACAACCATTGTTACGACCAGAGAATTCTTTACTAGTTGAGCTTGGTTATATTGCTACCATTATGATATCTTGAATGAATATATTTCCAGAAATAAATCATTACCTACAATATTTTCTCTTTGATTTCACAATAGTAAAATATAACATCACCAACAACAAACTATTCATATAATTGAATACAACCTAAACAAAGTATTATGAATACATTCGACTGTCAACACGCACCTTTCACTATTGTTCCTAAAATAAAAGCCACTTCTTTATGTGACCTCTTGTGCAAAGAAATTCATGGCACACCCTGCCCTTTGTATAAAGCTGATGAATATTATGTATAAATGTGTAGTTTTTAGGTAGACAATGATTGCAGTAACAATGCGGCAAACAACCCGTCAATATCCGACATTGATTATTGCAATCAATTAGCAATGGTCAATTACTCTAGTGTAGTGTAACGACCCCGCCTCCCGGTAACCCCCAATCAAGGGAGACCAAGAGGTCAGAGATGCTATCCCAATATTTCAGGATCCATGGTTTGATATTTAATCAGATTTAATTATTAAATTCTACTAATACTAAATTGGAAAGTTAAAATAGAATAAAAAGTTTGCATACCTTGTAAAATTAGGATCTAAGACTTCTATTCGTAGATGAAATCTATCTATCTAATCCTCCTTTTATTTTACTTGACTGTATCTTCACATATTCCATTTTACTATTTGTCCTTTTCAGATAATACCTAAAATGCCGACAAACAAAACGTCGGTCAATATATTTCTATACTGGTATGTGGGGACAAACACAACATCACAAATAGGCTCTAACAACCTAATCATAGAAAATAGTTGATTAACAATCCAAATTACATTTTGCATGTAACTTCTCAACCACTTTTACCCTAAACCCTAGATTACCCTCTCTTAGGGTTTTGTCCTTGCAAGGGACATAAGGCCACATTCTCCATCCTGAGCTTGGTGCCTGGGGTCACCACTCGGGTGCCCAATGGTCTTCCCTCCAGGGCTTCACCAACTCAGACCTTCCCTCCGGGGCTTGGTCTTGCAGCATACATCAGGGTGGTATGTAGGTTCAAGAAGTACACTCATAGTTATCGTTATACACATAGTGACTTTATGAGATTGCAGAATTGAACAATCAAACAGTTTACGTTACACATCAATCAAGAAATCTCGTGAAACGCTGTGAATCATAAGGCAATTATTCATAAAGTAACCACATACCTGTTCAGTAGATTCAACAAGCTAATAGTAAATCCAAGCAAGAAATTGTCCAAGCAAGCAATTCAATCCACACAAGTAAGAATCCTGAAAAGTACATGTACTATTTTTATTATCCACTTTATCATTCTATCTTATTCATCTTGAACTTGCTTCCTAGGGTTTCTACTTCTTTTTAGGGTTTCATTAGGGTTTATCTTTACCATTATCACTACAAACCCTAAAATAGTAAAACGGGTGGTAAACCCTAATTAGCTTGTGAAAACCTTCCTAACAGGCTTAGGATTAACTCTTATAGGAGACCTCTTTAGGTTACCACAAACCTAAACAAAAGTTGGTACTTACCCTACAGAAGGGTCCCTCCCCAGGATGGGAGAAAACTATCTCTTGATAGTAACAAAGGTCACAAACATCCTTACTTCCAAGTTTTACATCATCATGTGCATACTTAGCCCTATAATGCCACTTATACACATAGCTAACAAGAAGAAAACCTACTAAGCCACTCTGAGTGCCTTGGTATAACATGCTTGTTCCTTATTCCTCAACATTGACCCACTATCATGCTTGCATAAGTCCCCAACATGGGTGAGGGGTTCAACAAACATATAACTTAGTCCAAGGGGTTTCTTTTCCCTCTAAACATGTGGGGGTGCCATGCTCGAATCTAGGAACTCAAACATCTTTGTGAGCATCAGGTGCACCAGGTACTACTACTTCCCCTCTTAGGTCTAGGAACCCTAGGTTCACTCCTTATGCCTCAACTACCTAACTGCATGCTCAACTTTTCAACCATGACCCAATCATGTACAAGGGATAGCATGCACTTCCTACTATCCTTCCATATGAACAAAACCTTAGAGTCATATACAAGGACAACCAACTCAGTGTGAGACCTCATAACTTGTTATCGTACCTTCCCAGGGCCTAAGGAACTCTCCTTTCTATACCTATAAGGTAAGGTAGGTACCTACAACTTCTGCACATCAGTTCAAGAGGCCTCTTTCTCTTTCTAGGATTTTGTTCCTCTAAAGGCAACCAAGGTACGACAAGCCTTCAAGGATCGCGCATGAGCAACCATAACTATCTGCTCAGGAGGGTCTTCTAAACTAGGTTATAACATACCCAACTTCCCATGATTCGTCATGTCTCGGAATCTAAGCTTCCAACCTTTTTTCTCAGGTCTTTCTCTCTCTCTAGAGCTAACCCTACAACCGAACCTACTACTGGAGGTTCTAAGAAGGTGGATCAAGCTCTTAAGGATACATGCATACACCTACATGGGTGAAACATACAATCCAAACCTATGTTCGATCAAGATTATCCAAAGCTCTACATGTTCATCTCCTAACCTATCAGGCATAACCCTTCTGACCTAAGCCTCAACCTACTGCCATAACTGCTGACATTCTCTCCTACATAGGTTCATACTCTTCTATGCTCATATATGCCTATAAGGGTTTCTATATGGTCACCACTATCCTCTTCAATGAAGGAGCTATCCTTCATCCTAACAGGCACGACCCTTCTAAGGTTGGGTCGCTAAAAGGCACTAGGTCAACCAATCTCACATCGCTCATGCTTCTTACGGGTACTCAAAACCAATATGCATGTCAACCCATGCACATACATGCATGGTCAACTATGATATCCAACTCATCTTGTCATCCCTCTTTCTAACAACCACTTAGGGTTAGGGTTAGCATCATCCTCCGAGGATGCGTCAGGTCTCTACCTCTTCGCAGAGGCCTCTGCAGCCAAGGCTAACTCTCTCCTCATCCTCTGAAAAGAAGGTATAACCTCAGATCTCACCTGAGGGCACGACAACACACGTCATGCAACCTTAGCATGTAACTAAATCTTCAGTTTACACTTAAACTATTGAAACTTATGTCCATGACATCTTGTTTACATGCTTTTCATTATTTGGTGGAGGATTCCTTAATCCTTATTAATCGTATCCCAAACACAGGAGGGGTGTGGAGAGAGAGAAATTGTAAGCACTTAGAATCCTATATGAATTAGGGTTGAGAAGGGGAAGAAGACAGATGAGAGAGTCCTAGAGGTATCTTACTTCGAGTCAAAACTTCTGATTTCGGCCATGCAATCACACATAATCTGGGAGTCCTCATAAACTAACTAGCAGGGCAGAGGAAAATCTTGCTAGTCCCCAGATTGTGATCCTTTTCTAGACACCTCCATCATTGGAAAATCCTCTAATAAGTCCCTCGGTTCTACAGAGTTTGTAAAATTCAATAATTATTAAGGATTAAATGAGAAACCATTGGCTATGATACGAAATGTAATGACCCCACCTCCCGGTAACCTCCAATGAAGGGAGACCAAGCGGTCAGAGGTGCTATCCCAATATTTCAGGATCCACGGTTTGACATTTAATCATAAATAATTATCAAATTCTACTAATACTTAACTAGAAAGTTGGAATAGAATAAAACTTTTACATACCTTGTAATATTAGGATCTAAGACTTCTATCCACATAAGAAATCTATCTATCTAATCCTCCTTTTATTTTACTTGACTGTATCTTCAAAAATTCCATTTTACTATTTTTCCTTCTCAGATAATACCTAAAACGTCGACAAACAAAATTTCGGTCAGTATATTGCTATACTGGTATGCGGGGACAAACACAACATCACAAATAGTCTCTAACAACCTAATCATAGCAAATAGTTGATTAACAATCTAAATTACATTTCACATTTAACTTCTCAACCGCTTTTACCCTAAACCCTGGATTACCCTCTCTTAGGGTTTTGTCCTTGCAAGGGACATAAGGCCACCTTCTCCATCTTGAGCTTGGTGGTCGAGGTTACCACTCAGGTGCCCAATGGTCTTCCCTCCAGGGCTTGACCAACTCAGACCTTCCCTCTGGGGCTTGGTCTTGCATCATACATCAGGGTGGTATGTAGGTTTGAGAAGTACAATCATAGTTATTGTTATACACGTAGTGACTTT
Source organism: Alisma plantago-aquatica (assembly GCA_963693085.1). Classification (NCBI taxonomy): domain Eukaryota; kingdom Viridiplantae; phylum Streptophyta; class Magnoliopsida; order Alismatales; family Alismataceae; genus Alisma; species Alisma plantago-aquatica. The sequence continues at coordinate 1,476,252,878 of OY856410.1, forward strand.
ATGAGATTGCAGAATCGAATAATCAAACCGTTTAGGTTGCACATCAATTGAGAAACCTCATGAAATGTCGTGAATCATAAGGCAATTATTCACAAAGTAACCACATACCTGTTCAGTAGATTCAACAAGCTAATAGAAAATCCAAGCAAGAAATTATCCAAGCAAGCAGTTCAATCCACACAAGCAAGAATCTTGAAAAGTACATGTACTCTTTTTACTATCCACTTTATCAGATTCTATCTTATTCATCTTGAACTCGCTTCCTAGGGTTTCTACTTCTTTTTAGGGTTTCATTACGGTTTATCTTTACCATTATCACTACAAACCCTAAAATAAAAATGGGTGGTAAACCCTAATTATCTTGTGAAAACCTTCCTAACAGGCTTAGGATTAACTCAACATTACTTTCTCTTAATGAATTTCAAATTAATCCACATAAGAAACCATTAACACCTATATTAGGGTTTCTAAGCCCATTAATGCTCATTAACATATCAAAACCCTAAATTAAGCTATTTATCCCATGGATTATCTACTTAGACATTCAAAACATCTTTTCATTAACAATAGGTTAATATGGTCGTAGATTATCCATATTAATCATCTCAATCCCATAAAACATCAAATTAGGGCTTTTCCTCATTATAAAACACTATAATTAGCAACTTTAACCACTTTTTGAACTAGAATTAGATTTATGCTCTAAATCTATTTTTATTGAATTCCTTGCATTTTTCTGATCAATTTTTATATATTACTTATTGCAATCAGAGCTATCAATAATTAATTAAAATTTTCACAAGATAAATACCATTCATCCAATCAATGGCTGCCACACGTCCCTTTTATTCCCTTTTCTAGCAAAATCCTTTCTTGGCTCGCGGACCCTCATGTATTTGTCTACCTAGTTACTTGATACGACTCTCCTCCTTTCTTCATTCTCGCGAATGCTGTGTGACGGGGTTCCTACCCTTGTTTCACCGGAAAAATAGAGCATTGCCACAAGGCAAGCTCTGTCAGGCTGCGCCCTCGCTGCGGCGCTGGGATTAGTCAGATGAGCCATCCTCTGACCTTCGACCGCACACGACCCTTAGGAGACACCAGGAAGTGAAAATGGATTGGGCTCCTAGAACTAGAGTGGCGGCAGAACAGAGAGGCGGGAGAGAGAACCATCTTCGACAGGCAGGAAGGCCGATGCCGGGGTGAAAGAACAAGGAAATACACAAAATTGCTCACTGGTCTGCAATCCCGGAGGCTAGTAGCACGTCTAGGAGGTGATTGTGCCCTCGTTGGGGATCAAAGACCCTCCTTTTATAGATGGAGTCCCCCAAATAATGAACTGATGCCATTAGGATTTGGGCAAAACTCCATAGAGTTTCCCAAACTACCGAAAACTTAGGTTAGATAGGTGCGTAATTCGATCCTGAAGCTATTGGGGCTGTTTCCCAATCCGTGCATCCATCACACTGTGTGAGAATCCAAATCGAGCAGGACTTCTCCTATTCCCAATTATTCTTAACTAAACGAAGAGTAGCCATCATTGGATCAATGATCCAATGACTGTCAGGCCTTGTATAAGAACATAAGTCACAATTGAATTGTGACATTTAATGTTATCCTTTACACTTTAGTAAACTTGTAAAATTCATAACTCCCAAATCGTTTATTTTTTTAATCCCAAAGTTTATAGGAAAGTCCATAATGACTTAAACTACTTGTGTGCCAAGTTTGGGACTCAAACTCGAAAGTATGAGGGACTTTTATTCATATGCAAGTTATCTCTTAATAAGGCATATTTTAAACATATTTTCTCTCTCTTAATCTTTTATTTTATTTATTTTGATTCCTTTTACCATTATAAACTATGTGAATTTTAAATCTAATTCATGATGATTCCATTATCCATATTTTCACATATTTCTTATATTTTCATCGTTATCTCAACTTTCCTTCTTAATAATGCTTTATTTGATTTTATTTCTTTCTTCGCCTATTATCTTTGCAACTTAGACTCCTTGGAACCCAAGAAATCCTAAAGATATGAAATCCGTCCTTGAAGGATAATTCTTAGCCTTCTAGATGCTTCCACATCTTTCTTTTCTCATTATCTTGTTTATTCTTTTACTAATTGATTCCTTTTCCTTTTTATTTCCTTTTTCTTGTTATTGGGCCTAATAGCCAACTAGGCCCACAAAATCAAACATACGAGGATATTTATCAAAGGAATCCATTTAAGGCACATAAATCACACAATTACACATCATACATTTATTTGGGAAATTACATTTCCAACCAAAAGAACCTAAAAAATGGGGTTGTAACATCCTTCCCCTCTTATAAGAATTTTGCCCTCAAAATACCACCAAACATACAAACAAATCAGGATAAGACTTCCTCATGTCCATCATCGTCTCCCATTTGGCTTCATCCTCTCTATGATGCTTACAAAGAACCTTTATCATCTTATATTCTTACATCTGAGTTCTCTCACAACTTGGTTTCTCATACCCTCGTATGTGACTCAAGATAATTTAGCCTCCCTAGAAGCTCAATAGGTTCATGGATCAACACATGGTTCAGGTATATCACATAGTGCTCTAGATCAGACTCATGGAACACATCATATATCACGTTATCCTGAGGGGTAAGGCTACACATAAGCAACTCCACCAATCCTTCTCAAAGGGACCCATGTATCGGGGACTGGACTTTCTCACCCATAGCCTAAAGGGGTCGGGTTTTCACATATTCACCCACAGTGAATTGCATGTCAGTCTGCCTCACATCAGCTCATGACTCATGTCGCCCCTGGGCTTTCTCAGCCATCACACAATCAAAGCGACTTCATCTACACACACTGTGGTCTCTCTGACCTTCACAAGGTCCTTTAACCAACATCATCCTAATGAAGCAGTGATCGACACAGCCTCCCTTACAGAGCTTCTTACATCCCGATACTGTCTATGGTGGCTATCATCACAAACTCTCAAAGGACAAGAACTGCCCCTATGTATCACCCTAAACGAGCACACACACTCTTATCAGACCCTCTAGTCTGGATCATACTAACTATTAGTTAGGGGTGATAAGCTGTGCTAAACTTCAAGCTGGCATCAAGTTCTTCATGTACCTACTTCCACCACATGGAAGTGATCTTGAGGTCATGCTCCAGATATTGAACTCGGATCATGGAGTAGATGCACTATCTCTCTCCTCATATATGGTTCAACCAGATCTGTCACATTGACAATGCTCTCTCTCTTAGGCAAGGGATTAAGCAAGGCAATCTTCCATAACCCATATTACATCCTAACCTCTCTTGGTCCAAGGGCCCCTGTTTGGTTCGGGATATCATCCAGATTTTTGCTTGTCTTTTTGTGCCACATCTGCGCCACATCAATACGATCCATTCCGGGTTGCGAAATGTGTGTTTGGTTGAACATCCTCAAACGGCCCCCGTTTCGGGTTCCGTTGTCCTGATATCTGGATTAACTCAGTCCTGCTAGCAGCAGGATTTCGAAAACCCAGTCCGGATTTCGCTCTATCTTTTGTGTATTTTGTTTTATATGCCAGACTGAAAAACACAAGTTACGAGGCCATTCCAATTTAATGATGGGATTGGTTTGCCAAATAGAAATAGGATTGACTCTGATCCGGATAATCTCGATGACTGGACTAACCCGGTCTAATCCAGTCCGAATTTTGTAATCTCCATCTCGAACCAAACAGGGGCTGGGAGACTCACCACAATGTCCATGGTGATCTACCCGCATCCCTCTTAGGGACTCTTCATTCTTTATAGCAACTCACTAGGTTACTGGGATTCAGCCTTCACCTCCTGGCATGCATGGTGACAAGCCACATGCAACTCTATATACTTCTTCATCACATGTATTCAAAGCACTACTACAAACTTTTACCATCTTAGTAGTACCATGGCGTATGGTGAACTGAAAATCATGATCTCCTGCATGTCATGATTCCTCAAGGTTGACTCCTCAGAAACCCTAAAACACTCTAGTCGTGGGTTCCATCACCTTCCTTTCCCGAGAGGTGTATCAGAGGTTCTTACAACCATCCTTCTATCTCATCAAGCTTTGGGCTGGCTAACTAAGAAACCACTAACTCGACCAACATGTCTGGTTGTATCTGGGTGTTAGCCATACATGTCTCATCTTCAAACTTAGGGTTCACCTAAAAGCCTCTTCTAACCTTTCTATTGGCTAAAAAAGACAGATGCGTCTCAACTAAGAGCTTCTGTTACCACATTAATTCCTTATGTGCTAGATAACAGTGAAGACATAAACCTTCATATACTCCACTCATCATCCTCATCTCGGATTTAGGTCTAATTGCGTCAAGAAAACTTCGAGCTCATCATCTCGGTTATCAAACTTAAACTTATATAACTCATAAATTCCACACTACTCTTGATAAGAATGTCCTCATATGATGACTAACTTAGTTCATTTCATGTTTGCAAACCATCTATCAAAAGGTATGATATTTCCCCAATCCTCAAACATCATAGCAATGTTTCAACTCAAATCATCTTTATCCTTAGTGTATGTCATGCGTATTGCCCTATCTCTCACCCCCATAATGAGAGGAAATAAGCATTTGGCTGCAGTCCAAATACAAAATTCATCCCATTCCAAGAGTAGAGATGGTGCATCACTCATCGCCAGTACACTTTCCAAACTAAGTTGAAACATACATCACATGTCTCCACATCATAAACAACTCGATTATGGGTCTACACCCATGGGAAGACTTTTCCCATCACCTTTTGGATCTTAACATATCTCCTTTATGTATAATCCTTAATTGTTACCTCAAGGTCTCTAGGGTGCCGACTCTTTTGGGGTGATCTGACCCTTATGCATCTAAGGAGTGCCTCTCACTTTTACCATTTAGGCCCCATGAACTCATGAAAGTGGCCAACCTCCTAACCCATGGTCCTTGGGTAAAGGTAGCTGTTACCTCCCAACGCTATGGTCTCGTGCATCCAGGGAATAGACAACTCCTACTTCCATCGATCTTATCCCTTCATGACCTTAGTATTGACTTAGGAATCCATCATAGAACATTTCATTCTTGAATCTTTACCCAAAACTCTATTATCTCTCTAGGCACTCATGGTCAAACTTACATCCTTTCATAGGGATCATGGCGACCTACCTAACTTGGTTAGGCCCCATAAGGTTACCTCCATGGTAACGTATCTTCATGTCCCTTAGAGATGGTCACACAAGTGTCTATAGATTCGTTCTCATACTATGTGTTCTTCACTTACCTCAACAAACTCTTATAGGAGACCTCTTTAGGTTACCACAAACCTAAATAAAAGCTGGTACTTACCCTACAGAAGGGTCCCTCCCCAGGATGGGAGAAAACTATCTCTTGATAGTAACAAAGGTCACAAACATCCTTACTTCCAAGGTTTACATCATCATGTGCATACTTAGCCTTATCATGCCACTTATGCACATAGCTAACAAGAAGAAAATCTACTAAGCCACTCCGAGTTCCTTGGTATAACATGCTCGTTCCTTATTCCTCAACATTGACCCACTATCATGCTTGCATAAGTCACCAACATGGGTGAGGGGTACAACAAACATATACCTTAGTCCAAGGGGTTTCCTTTCAGTATAAACATGTGTGGGTGCCATGCTTGAATCCGTAGGATCTCAAACATCTTTGTGAGCATCAGGTGCACCAGGTACTACTACTTCGCCTCTTAGGTCTAGGAACCCTAGGTTCACTCCTTATGCCTCAATTGCCAAACTGCATGCTCATCTTTTCAACCACGACCCAATCAAGTATAAGGGATAGAATGCACTTCCTACTATCCTTCCACGTGAACAACACCTTAGAGTCATATACAAGGACAACCAACTCTATGTGAGACTGTATCACTTGTTACCGTACCTTCCCAGGGCCTAAGGAACTCTCCTTTCTATACCTATAAGGTAAGGTAGTTACCTACAACTTCCGCACATCGATTCAAGAAGCCTCTTTCTCTTTCTAGGATTTGGTTCCTCTAAAGGCAACCAAGTTATGACAAGCCTTCAAGGAACGCACATGAGCAACCATAACTATCTACTCATGAGGGTCTTCTAAACTAGGTTATAACATACCCAACTTCCCATGATTCCTCATGTCTCAGAGTCTAAGCTTCCAACCTTCTTTCTCGGGTCTTGCTGTCTCCCTAGAGCTAACCCTACAACTGACCCTACCACTGGAGGTTCTAAGAAGGTGGATCAAGATCTTAAGGATACATGCATACACCTACATGGGTGAAACATACGATCCCAACCTATGTTCGATCAAGATTATCCAAAGCTCTGCATGTTCATCTCCTAACCCATCAGGCATAACCCTTCTGACCTAAGCCTCAACCTACTACCAGCACTGCTGATATTCTCTCCTACATAGGTGCATACTCTTCTATGCTCATATATGCCCATAAGGGTTTCTATATGGTCACCACTATCCTCTTCAATGAAGGAGCTATCCTTCACCCTAAAAGGCACAACCCTTCCAATGTTGGGTCACCAAAAGGCACTAGGTCAACCAACCTCACATCTCTCATGCTTCTCACGGGTACTCAAAACCAATATGCATGTCAACCCATGCATATACATGCATGGTCAACTGTGATATCTAACTCATCTTGTCATCCCTCTTTCTAACAACCACTTAGGGTTAGGGTTAGCATTGTCCTCAGAGGATGCATCAGGTCTCTACCTCTTCCTAGAGGCCTCTGCAGCCAAGGCTAACTCTCTCCTCATCCTCTAAAATGAAGGTATAACCTCAGATCTCTCCCGATGGCACGACAACACACGCCATGCAACCTTAGCATGTAACTAAATCTTTAGTTTATGCTTAAGCTATTGAAACTTATGTCCACGACATCTTGTTTACATGCTTTTCATTATTTGGTGGAGGATTCCTTAATCCTTATTAATCGTATCCCAAACATAGGAGGGGCCTAGAGAGAGAGAAATTGTAAGCACTTAGAAATCTATATGAATTAGGGTTGAGAAGGGAAGAAGACAGATGAGAGAGTCCTAGAGGTATCTTACTTTGAGTCAAAACCTCCGATTTTGGCGAAGTAGTCACACAGAATCCGAGAGTCCTCATAGTAGACCGACTAGTGGGGTGGAGGAAAATATTGCCAACCCCCAGATTGTGATCATTTTCTAGACACATCCGTCATTAGAAAATCCTCTATAACTCCTTCGATTCTACAGAGTTTGTAAAATTCAATAATTATTAAGGATCAAATGAGAAACCATTGGCTCTGATACCAAATTTAACGACCCTGCCTCCCGGTAACCCCCAAACAAGGGAGATCAAGAGGTCAGAGACGCTATCCTAATATTTCAGGATCCATAGTTTGACATATAATCAGAAATAATTATCAAATTCTACTAATACTAAACTGGAAAGTTGGAATAGAATAATACTTTTGCATACCTTGTAAAATTAGGATCTAAGACTTCTATCCGCAGACAAAATCTATCTATCTAATCCTCCTTTTATTTTACTTGACAGTATCTTCACAAATTCTATTTTACTATTTGTCCTTTTTAGATAATACCTAAAATGCTGACAAACAAAATGTCAGTCAGTATATTGCTATACTGGTATGTGGGGACAAACACAACATCACAAATAGTCTCTAATGACCTAATTATAGCAAATATTTGATTAACAATCCAAATTACATTTTGCATGTAACTTCTCAATCGCTTTTACCCTAAACCAAAGATTACCCTCTCTTAGGGTTTTGTCCTTGAAAGGGACATAAGACCACCTTCTCCATTCTGAACTTGGTGCCTGGGGTCACCACTTGGGTGCCCATTGGTCTTCTCTCCAGGGCTTGACCAACTCAGACCTTCCCTCTGGGGTTTGGTCTTGCATCATAGATCAGGGTGGCATGTAGGTTCGAGAAGTACACTCATAGTTATTGTTATACACATAATGACTTTATGAGATTGCAAAATTTAACAATCAAACCATTTAGGTTGCACATCAATAGAGAAACCTCGTGAAACGCCGTGAATAATAAGGCAATTATTCATAAAGTAACCACATACCTGTTCAGTAGATTCAAGAAGCTAATAGTAAATGCAAGCAAGAAATTGTACAAGCAAGCAGTTCAACCCACAGAAGCAAGAATCCTGAAAAGTACATGTACTCTTTTTACTATCCACTTTATCAGATTCTATCTTATTCATCTTGAACTCGCTTCCTAGAGTTTCTACTTCTTTTTAGGGTTTCATTAGGGTTTATCTTTACCATTATCACTAAAAACCCTAAAATAGTAAAACGGGTGGTAAACCCTAATTAGCTTGTGAAAACCTTTCTAACAGGCTTAGGGGTAACTCAACATCACTTTCTCTTATTGAATTTCGAATTAATCCACATAAGAAACCATTAACACCTATATTAGGGTTTCTAAGCCCATTAATGCTCATTAACATATCAAATCCCTAAATTAAGCTATTTAGCCCATGGATTATCTACTTAGACATTCAAAACATATTTTCATTAACAACAGATTAATATGCTCGTAGATTATCCATATTAATCATCTCAATTCCATAAAACATCAAATTAGGGTTTTTCCTCATTATAAAACACTATGATTAGCAACTTTAACCACCTTTTGAACTAGAATCAGATTTAGGCTCTAAATCTATTTTTATTGAATTCCTTGTGTTTTTCTGATTAATTTTATATATTACTTATTGCAATCCGAGCTATCAATAATTAATTAAAATTTTTGTAAGATAAATACCTTTCATCTAATCAATGGCTGTCGCATGTCCCTTTTATTCCCTTTTCTAGCGAAACCCTTTTTTGGCTCGCAGACCCTCACGTGGATCCGTCTACCCAGTTACCCGAACCAGCTCTCCTCCTTTCTTCGTTCTCACGAACGCTGCGCGACGGGGTTCCTACCCCTATTTCATTGGAAAAATAGAGCATTGTCACAAGGCAAGCTCTATTAGGCCGCGTCCTCACTGCGGCGCTGGGATTAGTCTGATGAGCCATCCTCTGACCTTCGACCGCACACGACCCTCAGGAGACACCAGGAAGCGGCAACGGCATGGGCACCTAGAACTAGAGCAGTGGCAGAATAGAGAGGCGGGAGAGAGAACCATCTCCGACAGGCAGGAAGGACGATGCCGGGGTGAAAGAACAAGCAAATACACAAAATTGCTCACTGGTCTGCAATCCCGGAGGCTAGTAGCACGTCTAGGAGGTGATTGTGCCCTCATTGGGGATCAAAGACCCTCCTTTTATAGGTGGAGTACCCCAAACAATGACTTGCTACTATTAGGATTTGGGCGAAACTCCTGGAGTTTCCCAAACTGCCGAAAACTTAGGTCAGATAGGTGTGGAATTCGATCCCGAAGCTATTGGGACTATTTACCAATCCACACATCCATCACACTGTGTGAGAATCCAAATCGAATAGGACTTCTCCTATTCCCAATTCTTCTCAACTAAATGAAGAGCAGCCATCGTTGGATCAACGATCCAACGGCTGTCAGGCCTTGTATAAGAATAGAAGTCACAATTGAATTGTGACATTTAATGTTATCCTTTACACTTTGGTAAACTTACAAATTCATATCTCCCAAACCGTTTATCATTTTAATCCCAAATTTTAGAGTAAAGTATATAATGACTTAAACTACTTGTGTGCCAAGTTTGGATTTCAAACTCAAAAGTATGAGGGACTTTTCTTCATATGAAAGTTATCTCTAATAAAGCATATTTTAAACATATTTTCTCTCTCTTAATCTTTTATTTTCTTTATTTTGATTCCTTTTACCATTAGAAATCATGTGAAGTCAAAATCTAATTCATAATGATTCCATTATCCATATTTCCACATATCTCTTATATTTTCATCATTATCTCAACTTTCCTTCTTAATAATACTTTATTTGATTTTATTTCTTTCTTCTCCTATTATCTTTGCAACTTAGACTCCTTGGAACCCAAGAAATCCTAAAGATATGAAATCCCTCCTTGAAGGATAATGCTCTTCTAGATGCTTCCACATCTTTCTTTTCCCATTATCTTGTTTATTCTTTTACTAATTGATTCCTTGTCCTTTTTGTTTCCTTTTTCTTATTATTGGGCTCAATATCCAACAAGGCCGACGAAATCAAACATACGAGGATATTTATCAAAGAAATTCGTTTAAGGCACATAAATCACATAATTACACATCATACATTTATTGGGGAAATTGCATTTCCAACCAAAAGAATCTAAAAAATTGGGGTTGTAACATGTAGCGTTTGAGAAAATAATTATTTTTATTCGTTTATAATTCATTGTAAGTGAGAGAACTGAGGGGTAAAATTTTTCGATCACTTAAAGGAGAAAACTATATGAATAAGAGCGGGTAACTGTTCTTTTGACAAAGCGATTGATAGCGATTAACCTGCCCTCCCTAATAACATATCACTTTCCACCGTTATCCCAACACTTTGCCAAACGCGATATAGAATGGGAAACCACTTCTGGACTAACGTTGGACTCTCACCCGTGTTTCAAAGCGAAATGCTATAACAATTATCTATCTCTTCCTGCCGCGGTCTGGTTCATGTCATGCTCTGTTGGATCGATAACTGAAGCAATAGCAGTTGGCAAGAGCCAATATGAATACGAATACTAGTTGTGATGCAGGATCGACAAGAAAAAAAAAGACAAGATTGTGATCTAGAGTGCAAAATATACCCCCTGGATTGGGATACACGAGTTTCTGCGTGAAACATTTTTAATATATTGTAGTAGAATTGTACAACAACTGTTGTAAAGGTTCCGTATTTCACGCCCACTTACCGTACATTGAATGCCACAGCCAACAAAAGTGGAGGAAACCAGAAACTGACAAACCGGTGGGGGGGGGTGGGGGGGCGCTGAATTACATGTACCGACTATTAGTTCCAATAGAGAGAAGCTAAGTGTATAAATCCAGGTTTTTATGCAAAAAATGCTTAGATTGGTGCTTGAATCCAGGGCCAACACCTTCAAGCGACTCTACACTTGCCAACCGACCAATAACTTCTCTGTCTATCATATGTAGACCATTCATAAGTACATTGTAACACCCCTGACCTGGGTTATGAACTAACCCTAGGTGTTTTGCTTAAAATTATGATTAGAGGCTTGTGGTTAACCCTTGATATGTCATTAAAGCTTTAGAAGAATCTATATTTTCATTTCTTCCCTTTTTGAACAATGTTGTAAGATTGTTTTGTTTAATAGGGACCTATATGCAAATTACCCAATTAGAGGGGTTAACTTGCAAATTGCACATGTTTAGATGTTCCTCTGATGATGAGACATCATAAGAATGAATATGATGAAGTGTTATGGGTTCTCCAAGTTTGGGCACCAAAATATAGCTTGTAGAGCAGTCCTTGTACTTTAAAACCTAGTTTTGGTGTAAAGTGCAATTTACCCAAAACCTGGGGTGCAACATGTAAAATATACCTTTTAGAGTATCTTTTATGACTCTTGGCATCAATTAGAGTAAAAGTGATGAAGAGGGCGCTTCATTTGACTAATCAAATAAGAAGGAAAACCCTTGCAATTAAATAACTAAGTTGTAAGCAAAATGACCCTTTTATGTGTGCAACTTAGAAGGATGTTTGGATTCTTTTCCTCTAAACCTTAGTTAAAGAAGGAGTTTTTCTTAAGTTTAGAAAGGAGGGGCGTGGACAAGAAGGAGAGAAGGACCCATATGAGAAATAGAAGAAAATATTGTCCTTATCTTGAAAACATGCCCAAAGTATATATACACCTTTCATTTACACCAAGGGATCATTTCCCTTTCTCTCTTCACTTATATCTTGCTGTGGCCAACTAAGGAAGGATCTCAGGAGAAGAGGAGAACATCCAAGTAGAGTTGGGTAAGCTTTAACCACTATCTAGCTCGGATTCATGGAGGAAATCATGATACAAGGTTGGTTTGCTAGTTTTTCTTACTTAGTTCTTCTTTCTAGCCATCCTTTCCAACCAATTCTTGAAGAAGAAACCTTGGACGACCTGTGGAGCTCAAGCCACCATTAAATCTTCGAATCTTGGAGCTCTAGATATGGTTCTAAGGCGGGTTTTATAACTCTAAACCCTTAAACTTTGTTATGCATCTTTCTTTCTTGCAAACGTTGCTTGTTCTTCTTCCCTCCATCCTTCTTTGCACTCTTGCAAGAAAAACCATGGAGAACAGGCCTTGATCTGGAGGTAAAAGAAGGGGGCATGAATACCAATGCTACTTTAGAAAACGGTCTTGCCCCCCCCTGGCCAAACGGTTTGCAAAACCATTTGGGGCAAACGGTTTGCAAAACCGTTTGAAGGGCAAACAGTTTCACAAGGTCGGTTGGAGCAAACGGTCTCCAAGACCATTTGGTTGAGTTGACCAAGGGTTGACCGTTTGATATTCCTGTTCATAATTATGTTGGTTAATAACTCACCAAAGTTGATAGGTTAACTCCCAAGGAATCATGAGTTGAATGCCAATCAATTAGGTAAACCTAATTGGATTAAGTGCTGATTTCCAACCCGATTAACTTGACCTTTTTGGGAAAACGGTTTCAAAATCATTTGAGGGAGTTGACCAAGGGTTTACCGTTTGATATTCCTGTTCATAATTGTGTTGGTTAATAACTCACCAAATTTGATAGGTTAACTACCAAGGAATCATGAGTTGAAGGCCAATCAATTAGGTAAACCTAATTGGATTAAGTGCTGATTTCCAACCTGATTAACTTGACCTTTCTGGGAAAACGGTTTCAAAACCATTTGAGGGAGTTGACCAAGGGTTGACCGTTTGATATTCCTGTTCCTAATTATGTTGTTTGATAACCCACCAAATTTTATAGGTTAATTCCAAAGGAATCATGAGTTGAAGGCTAATCAATTAGGCAAACCCTAATTGGATTAAGTGCTGATTTTCAACTTGATTGATTTGACTTTTTGAGTTATTTAGCCCAAACGGTCTCAAGACCGTTTGGGGGTTACCCAAGACCGTTTGGAGGTCTATGGTTGGATATGTTTAAGTGGTTGAAGGACAAAAGATATGGTGTTAACCCTAATCGACTAAGTGCTGATTTTGCATTGAAATGAGTTGATGTTTTGGGTTGATTGACCCAAACGGTCTCAAGACCATTTGGGGATCACCCAAATGGCCTCAAGACCATTTGGGGATCACCCAAGACCGTTTGGAGGTCTAGGATTAAGCATGGTTGACCAATTGAAGGTCTAAAGGTACCAAATCACTTTGCAATTAAGTGCTGATTTGATGATCAACTCAATAGCTCAAACCCTAATGATTTTTCACTAGAATCCAAGGGTTGGATGAGCCAAACGGTCTCAAGACCGTTTGGAGCTCATCCAAATGGTCTCAAGACCGTTTGGAGGTCACCCAAGACCGTTTGAAGGTCCATGGGTGAGTATGGTTAAGCAATTGATGATCCAATGTTACTAAGTTAAAGTGTAATCAATTGCTGATTTGATGTTCAATCCAATGATCCAAACCTTAATTGGTTGACTTGGATGTTGATGATATGATGGGCAAACAGACTCAAGACCATTTGGAGGGGTATCCAAATGACCTCAAGACCGTTTGGGGTCAGGTCATGACCCAATTGAGTGATTGTTCAATAGGTTCAACATCAATTAAGCTCATATTGATGCATGTTTAAGGATGATCGATTCCAACCCTAATCCAATCCATCCAAACCCTAATTGGTGATCAATTGAGGATCAATTGAGGGTCACATCAGTTGAGTATTAACTTAATTGGCTCAATTGATAAATGGTTAACCATGGCATGAATGATTGAGGGGTTCAACATTGAAAACCCTAACTCAATTGGAAGTGTTAATGCACTTTTTGGTCCATGCGGTTTTGAGGGTGTTTGTACCAAACAGTCTCAAGACCGTTTGGTGGTCATGCGGTTTCAAACCATTTGGAGGTTGAAAGTGCAAAACGGTTTGGGGTCTTTTAAGGTCAAGATTGCTTAATGCTTTAAAGGCTTATATGGTTTAATGGTTGATTAATCTAAATCCTAATGATACCTAAAGACATTAAGGGAACAAGTAATTAGTTGATTGAAGCATGTTATGATCAATGGTGAACATTACTAAAGTACCCTTGATGGGTTTAAGTAGTCAACACCTCTTGATCAAGCAAACCCTAATGAACATTGTAGTAATAATGTGACTTATGTTACCAAAGTTGAATTGACCTAACCTAATCATAAGAGATGTAAACATCATCTAATAATAAGAGGGGAGAGAAGACTCCTAATATGAATGAGAATCAAGTAATATACTTCCAACATGTATGAATACACATAATTAGGGTATGATCCTTTACAATGGGATCATGGAAACCCTAATTATGATGATCAATGAATCTTAACCTAAGTGAAGACATGAATGGAAGTAATCTTCATACATAATGATGGTATGATCTCAATTCACTGCTATGTGAATAGTAAACACTAATCTAGGGTAATGTGATGCTATGTGAATAGTAAACCCTAATCTAGGGTAATGTGATGCTATGTGAATAGTAAACCCTAATCTAGGGTAATGTGATGCTATGTGAATAGTAAACCCTAATCTAGGGTAATGTGATGCTATGTGAATAGTAAACCCTAATCTAGGGTAATGTGATGCTATGTGAATAGTAAACCCTAATCTAGGGTAATGTGATGCTATGTGAATAGTAAACCCTAATGTAGGGAGATGTGATGATATGAACAAGTAACCCTAATTCTGAGTTATGCTTTTAAGCATGAAACCCCATGATTGAGAAATGAGATAGGAATCACTATTCCTAATCTAGTTAAGAGGTTGAATAACTCTATTTGGATTAAATGAGAATCCTAACCCTAGAAACCAGCCGTGGTATTATGACACGGTCGTGGTGAGTCCTTTGTTGCACGACCATGCAAGGTAGCACGGTCGTGGTATCACATATATAATTTGAGAAGAACTTGTACTGTGCTGCTATGATACAATATGCATGTTATTAGTAAATATTGATCATGCAGGTTTTCATAAAGAGGTGATCATATCCAGGTAAGGATTATGATATCTTATGTATTGAAATTACTTTACATGCTTCAAGTATAATGATATGCTATGATACCTAGTGAATGGTAAATTATGAGTTCAAGTACCTAGATTCTATAATCACGATGATAAATTTAGAAAGGTACTTGATAAGTTGAGGAATTGAGATCCTAACAGTTTGTGAGAAAAAGTATGGCTACAGGCCATGACTCCCCAATAATAATGTCAGACATTAGATATATGATCTAAGTCTGAAGAGAGTTAGTGTTGTAATAATGGTTTTATAGTAAATAAATGCCATACATGTTCTTCTATTTCTTAAAAGATAAATGACATATGGGTTTATCAAATTATAGATGTATTGCTTTAATAGGAAGAATGGTTTAATCTGTTAAACATTGTTTTAACTACTCCCAGACAAATATAACTTCTTTGTGTACATTTATTCTCTTAAGCTGCAATAATTATGTTTCTGGCGAAGAGTTATATCTCTCACTGGGACAATTTTATAATTGTCTCACCCCGTGGGAAACATATTTTTACGTGGACGTGGGTGAGGAGGCAGAAATCCTTCAATAGGTGAAGGGCAACATCAACAGTACCAGGGACAACAGTAAAGTTTCAGGTGGAGACACTGGCTGTTATGCCACATATAGATGTAGTTAGAGTCCTATGTGTCGCCTCTGTACTCTCAGGTCCTCGGAGTAATAGTTAGTGCTTTTGAGTTTTGGTCTAGTACCTCGAGATTTCTATATCTTGCCTTATATAGTTAACATGGTAGTTGATGATTGTAATCTCGAGATACGACCTTACAGAGATGTACTGATGGATCAGTTTGTAAATAGCTTATCATGTTGCTTTATGAAAAAGCTTTACCATTTAAAGATCTCTTCACAAAAAGTTTTAATTTTTAGTGATTTTTGGTAATCCGTTGCTTAGTGAACGCTTCCACATTAGTTAATCTTGTTTTCTCGAGATAGACGTTACATACATCTTCTGAGTGTGATAAGTATGTCAAAATTTGATGCCTCCAAATATGTTGTATCGGACATGCTGTCCCGTTCATGTCCCAGAAAATCTTTGCCATTCCTTTACCTAAAAACCCACTCCTTAAAATATTAATGAGGTGTGCGTAAGACTGAGATTAATAAGGATACTTTGAGACAGCAAGCTCAGGACAACATATTTAAACCCAAATTTGATTACTTTGGAGCTTGAATCAGGACCAATAGTTCAAGGGACGCTGCACTTACCAATCAACCTACAACTTTTCTTTGTTTACTATCCGCAGACTTTGTATAAATACATATCTTTTAATAACATAATATACACATTACTTTATATTTTGTTTTGTGGGTGGGGTGGGGGTGGGGGGGGGAGGGGGCTAAAGCCCCAAAAACCCCCCTGACCACGCCCCTGCCCACCAGTTCTAGTACGCAACTCCACCATTGATCCCTACCGTAGCCACGAGTAGACACCAACCCAATGCTAGTTAGTAACATAATAAATAGTTAAAAGACTCATCTTATTAATTTCCAAAATCAACTCATCGACATAAGTAATTCTTATCAGCCACACTAACACACTTAATTCTGGTGAATTGGTTATTATGTTTAAGTGTATTTTAAAAGTTAAAGGGAGAGTTTTATCCCACATAAAGACATTGGCAGAATCATGATTTAGTTATTAAGGGGGCCAAGTTGACTTTAATTGGTGGTTTCAAAAATTATGATAGTGTTTAGGCTGATTTTTATTATGACTTTGTAGGTCTTTACGATCCTCTAATATAAAACAAGATCATACAAACTTTTATAATTATGTTTACACTTAAGTAATAATAATACATATAATTTTGTTTGTAAAACATGGAACAATATGGTACCCAGAAAATAATATGGTGATATATAGAGTATGCAATTTTGTTTAGAAAATCAGTTGCCTATCATTTTTTTGAACTCGTAAGAATATGTATATGTGTTAGAAAAATAGTTGTATATTATAATATATAAATTAATACCACTTAAGTATGAAACTTGATAATCTAAGCAAATGAAATTTAAAATGGTATTCTAGATTTTAGTAAATAACTTAAATCTTTCATCATTCATATTTTAAAAATGAGGAATTTTTACAATAAATTAAAGTAATATTATAATTCAAAAAAAGACTAATGATTCTATATTGTACCTAGTTTTATGTGTTCATTTGAAAAAGAACAAGTTATCATCTTTTATGATGTATAATGCCTAAACATACCTCAGAAAAAGTTTAGAAAAGTTTGAAGAACTGAAATAATATAATGATACTTTCTACAAAATACTAAAGTAATTTATAGTGATAGTTTATTGTTCACATTAGATGAGACTCAAAATTCATCTAAAAATGTAAAAAATTGTAACTAGGAATAATTGTTACTCATTTGAATTTTGGTTACAACATATTAAGATTGGTAACAACAGGTCAAATGTCGAGACATCATGCTAAATAGATTCCACTTCAAAATTGGTGGTGGATCTTCCTTTAGATTTTGGATGAATTCATGGATTCTCAGACTATGTCTATTATGTAACCTAAACAATAATGACAAGACATTTTGTTGAACCAAATTTAATATCACTAATTATTTATAAATATTAATAAGGTTAATTTGTAATGTTATTTTCTATGAAGAAGTTGCTAAGAAATAGGTTAACCTTGAGGGCGTCTGACAAAATATGTAGTTGGGCTGTTGAGTTTTACCATTAAAAAAACAAGATTCATATCCTTTCTTGTTTAATACTAGTACTATTTTGAATTAAATATTAAGACTCATTTATAAGTATCAACAAGAATGGATTTCAACTTCTAGTTATTAGGAAGGAGTCATGAAGATATACATCAACTTTGTGGGCATAGGGTGAAATATGCAATATGTATTTTCAAGTTTGAAGACTTTACATAAAATATGTAGAAAGTGAGGGATAATTTTGTTATATAATTGTGGATGCCCAAAAAACATTCAGAGTGTCAATAAGGAATGGTCTTTTATTTTTATTTTTTACAAAGGAGTCTGGGATAAATGTATTGATTTTGAAGAGTTCTGATTGAATAACAGTTGGGGTTTACACATTTGATGACTTTATATGAAATATGTAGAAAGTGAGGTATGTTTTTTATTATATAGTTTTGGATGTCAAAAATGACATGTCTGGAAGTGATTCAGCCCTATCTTAGGGCTTTATCTTGTGTCATTTTGCATTTCAGCCACATCTATACTTGTTATATTACATGTTATTTCCCCCAATATGCTTCTTTATATCAAATGCACTTATGGAGGCTTTTTGCATGTTTTATAGGTACTTTGTCCACTACTTGATGGCATGGAAAGAGGATGGTCCAGTCTAGGGTTTCCTCAGGCATAGACGAGCTCAAAATGAGGCCAAAACCACTTCCAACCTACCCCAAGTGGTCAAAGAAAGTTTTGAAGCAATACCCTCCATGGATGATCAAGTTGAAGGCTCAAATGCATGGGAGAGACACCACCACGACCGTGGTGAGCCCCCACGGCCGTGGTGGACATGCCCCAAGTACAAAAAATCAGTAAAACTCCCAGAAATTGATGAAAATGGCCAAAACCACCATGGGGATCAACACGACCGTGGCCATAGGTCCCCACCACGACCGTGGTGACCTCCCCACGGCCGTGGCCATCCATGAACCTATCCCTGTGATCCCCACATTCTAATAAACCCATGACCATGCCTATCCACCACGACCGTGGTCTACCCTACCCACCACGACCGTGGTGACCCACCACGGCCGTGCTACTCACAAAATCCACCTAGTTTTCACTGCTTTCCCCATTTTGCCCCTAACTTAACCCTAGACTCCTATATATACCTAGGTGGCGGCTGGGGCACGAGGTTGGCTACCTTCTACCCCTTCCTAGCTCCCCAAATCGCCACCCACTCCATTCCACTCCATATCCACCTCAAATCCACTCCATTTCACCATTTCCACCACATAACCCCCCATATCTAAGCCTTCCATCCACTTCCCTCCATCATTCCACACCATTCCATCCAAGAAGAAGGAGGAGGACGATCTGCTGCTGCTGGAGAGAGGATTGACAACCACTACTTCGAGCTCCATGGCCACCTCCATCTTCTTCTCCTTTCTTTTTGTATTTTCTATTTCCATGAGTAGCTAGGCCCCCTTAGGTGGGCTGTTTGGGGTCAAATATGTTACTTTGATACCATGTTGGGGGAAAATGACATGTAAACTTTGTAATTCCATTTGTTAATGATTATATTCTATTTGCATCTCTTTCTCCATGGATTACTTATTGGTTTGTGTGTGAAATCACCTAGGAATTTAGGCAAATTGCTTATATGTGTGAATTTTGGGATTTGCCCCTAGGTCCAATTCTTGGATCCCTAGGTTGCCTCCCATCTTCCTACATCCTAATCAATCTCCCTAAACCTAAGTGAGAGATCTAAGTAGCTAGATTGGATAATTCTAGTGCAATTAGCATGGAGCCTTCTCAAGGCTAGAATGTGGGGGAATTGGGGTCCAAAACCCTAATTTCACCTCCCCATTACTACCCTCGGCCCCTAATTTCCCTAGGAATGTCTAATCTAGAAACCTAGACTTGATTAGACTCTAATTGGATTGAACCTAACCCCTAACCCATTTCAGCCTCGTAAGGGTAGTAGGGGGTGTTAGGGTCAAGTTCCCCTATACACAACCTAGCATATCCATGGCCAGTTAGTAGCTTAGGTTAATCCATTAGACTCTAACTTGTTGTTTGGTTTGGATATAAATGGAATCATAATGTTCATATGTCACCCCCAACTTAATTGATAAGTTCATACCCCTAAACAACCCACACATCTCTTTACTGTTTAAAACCCTAGTTTTGTCCTTGCTTAGCTTAGTTAGTTCTTTTCCTGCTTAGTTAGCTTCTTGCCTTATTCTTGCCTTGTTTATGTTAGATTATCTCTTTACTTGCTTTCTTGCCTTCCTCTTGCTTGCCTTAGTGTAATTTGCCTTTCCATACCTAGCTTAATCCTTTCTTTCTTGTTTAGCCTTAATCTAGTCTAGGGTTAACGTAGATTTCATTCCTGCCTTTAATTGCTTGCTTGTTTATCCTTAGTTAACAATCAAAATCAACCTTTAAACCCTTAACCCTAGTCTCCACAGTAGGAACCTAGACGAACTAATATAGCTCTAGTGCCCCCTCTTTTCCCTATGGATCGACCCTATACTTGCCACCATCCTATACTACGACACGACCCCGTGCGCTTGCGGGTGTAGTGTTTTGGTAGACGTAGGTAGCTAGTTTAGGTTTATAAATTTTGATAGCAAACCCCCATCCATCGTGCATTCCGACCTCGTGGGGCACATCTATTCAATTGAGGAGTGTGTTAGCACCACTAGAAGAATCGCACCAGGCTTTCTGGCGCCGTTGCCAGGGATTAGAGGCGCTCGACCTAGCTAGTTAGTTTTGCTTTGACTTTTCCTACTGCCCTCATCATTGCTATTCTTTATTCATTACTCTTTGCATTCTTTGTGTATATTGGTTTGCTAAATTGCTTTCTTTTGTTTGATTGTGCCTTGTGCATGTCACAAGCCACTTGGAGAAGACAAGATGGAAGGCCAAAATGCACAAACCCATCCATTTCCTCCACCACCCTACCTCCAAGGCTACCCTAAGCCTTACACACCTCCACCACCTCCATTGTCGCAACCTTCCCACTACTTCACTTTCCAACCTCAATTCCCTCCTCCACTACCCTACCTCCAAGGCTATCCTAAGCCTTACACACTACCACCACCTCCATTTCCACAACCCTCCTACCAGTTCACCTTCCAACCTCAATTCATTCTACCACCTCCATCACCACAACCCTCCCACCAATTCACCTTCCAACCAGCTCAATGCCCTCCTCCACCTAAAGTCCAACGACCATCAACACCGATGCCACCACCACAACTATCACATGCTCCCCCTACTTCCCATGAGCAAATTGATATGATTGAGACCCCTCTCTTTGGTTCCTATGAAGACCCGTTCCTCAAGAGAGAGAAAACCTATGGCATGAGATTTATGAGGGTCTTAAGGCTGATTAAGATCTATGATGATGATCCCCAAGGAGAGAGAATTGCTGAAAAAGACTTACGAAGCTCGCATGACCCTTGGGAGGAAGATCAATCAAGGAAAGCATTTGAGAGGATTGCTTATGATGGGGGTGCAAACATTTTGTTTTTGGACCATGGTTGATGGTGAAAGAACAACAAGCCTGGCTGAAGGCATGAAACTTAGCGCTTGTGAGAGGCAACCCACCTAGGTTTGGGAATTTTTAACCCAACCTCACATTTTTGATACTTTTGCTTTATTTTACACAAACACACACACACGCTTGTGCTTGATAGTTTTCTTTTGAGTTTTGACGATGAGGCAGGTGCTAGACAATAGAGAGAGAGGGTATAGAAGCAGGCCATTGTCTTTAAAGAAAATATGCGGCCGAATAACAAATTAAAATGAAGTTCAAGTTTTGAAGTTTGAAAACTAAAGAAACAACCCCAACATGGCCGTGGAGCTCGACCACGACCGTGGTGTACTTGGCCAACCACGACCGTGGCCTCCTGCCATGACCGTGCGAATTAATGCATCAATTTGGCCAAAGCTACATGGTTTTGCAAGATCGGCAACGACTGTGGCAATACGCTACGACCGTAGTGAGAAGACAAGGCCACGACTGTGGTCTCACACCACGGCCGTGGGAATTATTGCATCAAGTTGGCTGAAGTTACAATGTTTTTAGAAGATTGGCCACGACCGTGGCCACCTGCCACGACCGTGGCCACCCGCCACGACCGTGTTGAAGAGGATTGGCCACGACCGTGGTGATTGACCACGACCGTGGTGATAGACCACGACCGTGGCGATTGACCATGACCGTGGCGAGGGTCGAGCACCAGCCATAGCAGGGTGACCTACATTCTGACGCTCCTCACCATCCATGATCTTCACCCTACTATCCCTAAGATCTAGTTTCATGTTGAGGACAACATGATTCAAAAGTTTGGGCTGGTAGGGCGGTATGCACCACCCTATCTCTCTCTTTTAGTCATTTTGTTCCACTTTTGCCATTCAGTTTAGTTTTATTGTTACTGTTCTTTTCACTGCATCTCTTAATGCCATGTAGTTTGATTTCTTGTCATTTTTGCGTAATTTTCAAAATTTTTGCTCTTTTTCCATGCATTGCATATCATGTAGATTTTTGGTAATTTTTGCATGTTTTAGCTAGTATTTGCTTGTTTATTGCTTTAAGTTCAATAATATAGGTTTAGATGTGATTGGAGGCAACTTGGCACCATTTTGGCCAATTTTTCCCAAATTTGGAATTTCTTGTCTAAAAATTGTGTTTTGACCCAATCTCTACTGTTTTGAATTAAAATGTTGACCTTTGACAAATGAAAGTGACTTATCATTGTTTATTGCTAAGTGGTATCAATTCTTGACTTTTTACATGTGCATCATCTCTCTTGTGTTTGTGATTGATTTGGCTGAATTGTGAAGTTGAGCAAGCTTTGAACGCTTAGTGCTTGTGGAATCACTTGTTTGATATATCAATTTCATCTTGTTCATTCATGTGGTGTGATATCTAGGATGAAGTATTGGATTAATTTTCATGCAGAATATCTTATGTGGAGAATCATACCTATGACCCCTCTTTGACTCGACTTTTCTCTCACCATCTTCTTACCCCTCCGCCTCATTAAAGGATGCCAAAGTGCACATATCAGCCGTGGCCACCTCCAAAAGTTTGGGGTGGCCACATCTCTACCTCCCCGCTTCACTCTATCCACCATATGCCCTATCCACACCAAGGGCACGAAAGAAAAGAAAAGAAAAAGAAAAGCAAAAACAAAATAAAAGGATGCTCCTGTTTAAGAGCATTCAAATAAAGAAAAGATGAGTGTGTAAAACATTCCAAAAAGCTTACCACAACCCTTTCTTCCACTTTCATACCCATCGAGCTAGGAAACATCAAACCTAGCTCATTTTTCCCTTTTCCGCAACCACGTGGGTCATTTGGCATGATTTGAAGCATACGATTAAAAGTATGAAGGTGAAACAACACTCCTAGTCATCTTGGATTAACACCATTATGAAACGGTCTACCCAGAACTACATGAAAGAAATATGGATATCTTGTGTATTCTAAGCACTATATTTGAAGTTCATATGCTTTGTGCTCTTTTCATGATTGGTTTGTGAAAGTAGGAGAGGAGAGAGGTGGAATGCATGTACTTAGTCATCTTTGAGCCCATTCAGCAATAATCACCTTTTACATTGCATTTGTCATGTCTTGAACGTGAAAAGTTTGTAGAGAGATTGAGTTGGAGCATACTTGAGGACAAGTATGTTTCAAGTTTGGGGTGGTGATTCAGCCCTATCTTAGGGCTTTATCTTGTGTCATTTTGCATTTCAGCCACATCTATACTTGTTAGATTACATGTTATTTCCCCCAATATGCTTATTTCTATCAAATGCACTTATGGAGGATTTTTGCATGTTTTATAGGTACTTTGTCCACTACTTGATGGCATGGAAAGAGGATGGTCCAGTCTAGGGTTTCCTCAGGCTTAGAGGAGCTCAAAATGAGGCCAAAACCACTTCCAACCTACCCCAAGTGGTCAAAGAAAGTTTTGAAGCAATACCCTCCATGGATGATCAAGTTCAAGGCTCAAATGCATGGGAGAGACACCACCACGACCGTGGTGAGCCCCCACGGCCATGGTGGGTAATTCTAGTGCAATTAGCATGGAGCCTTCTCAAGGCTAGAATGTGGGGGAATTGGGGTCCAAAACCCTAATTTCACCTCCCCATTACTACCCTCGGCCCCTAATTGCCCTAGGAATGTCTAATCTAGAAAACTAGACTTGATTAGACTCTAATTGGATTGAACCTAACCCCTAACCCATTTGAGCCTCGTAAGGGTAGTAGGGGGTGTTAGGGACTAGTTCCCCTATACACAACCTAGCATATCCATGGCCAGTTAGTAGCTTAGGTTAATCCATTAGACTCTAACTTGTTGTTTGGTTTGGATATAAATGGAATCATAATGTTCATATGTCACCCCCAACTTAATTGATAAGTTCATACCCCTAAACAGCCCACACATCTCTTTACTGTTTAAAACCCTAGTTTTGTCCTTGCTTAGCTTAGTTAGTTCTTTTCCTGCTTAGTTAGCTTCTTGTCTTGTTCTTGCCTTATTTATGTTAGATTAGCTCTTTACTTGCTTTCTTGCCTTCCTCTTGCTTGCCTTAGTGTAATTTGCCTTTCCATACCTAGCTTAATCCTTTCTTTCTTGTTTAGCCTTAATCTAGTCTAGGGTTAACGTAGATTTCATTCCTACCTTTAATTGCTTGCTTGTTTATCCCTAGTTAACAATCAAAATCAACCTTTAAACCCTTAACCCTAGTCTCCGTAGTAGGAACCTAGCCGAACTAATCTAGCTCTAGTGCCCCCTCTTTTCCCTATGGATCGACCCTATACTTCCCACCTTCCTATACTACGACACGACCCCGTGCGCTTGCGGGTGTAGTGTTTTGGTAGACGTAGGTAGCTAGTTTAGGTTTATAAATTTTGAAAGAAAACCCCCATCCATCGTGCATTCCGACCTCGTGGGGCACATCTATTCAATTGAGTAGTGTGTTAGCACCACTAGCGGAATCACACCAAGCTTTCTGTAAGTATATAAATTATTGTATATTTTTATTTTTTTGTAAGGCTCGGAGAGAAATACATTAACTTGGAGGTTTTTGATTAAATATGGTATCCACACATTAACTTTGATTACTTTCCATAAAATATGTAGGAAGGGTGGGGTTTTGTGTTAATTTTCCATAGAAACTAGAAAATCATAACAAATATTGAACAACTCCGAGAGAAATGCATTAACTTTGTGGACTCTCCATGAAATAAATTGTATGTAAATTCACTTCAATGTCTTTGTATGAAATATATTGAAAATGTGGGAGTTCTCATGCAAAATTTCCATAGAAACCCAAAAATGTAACGAAGTTTGTAAAAGCTCAGAAAGAAATATATTAACTTTGAGGACTTTTCATTAGGTAAATTATATGAAAATTGACTTTAACATCTTCATATGAAATATATAGAAAGTATAGGACTTCTAATGCAAAATTTAAATATAAATCCAAAAATTAGAAATTACATATTCTCAACTAGATTCAAACCTGGTTGAGCCATAATAGAAGCCGCAATAACAACCAACCCAACTAGAGGTGTTGCTATGTCAATATAAGGTACAATATCAATTTATACTACTTCCTAAACTAAAATTATGTATATTTGATAAATTTTTTATTTTCTTGGGGGGTCATGGTCCCTACTAACCCCACTAGTTCTGTCATTGTGTTGAGGTATAAAAATTTCTCCTTATATACAATTTTTTTATCTATTAATTAGTTAAAGAAATTAAGAGAGATTTGGACTTCATAGCCTAACTTAGTTTGTCCCAGTCCCATTTTGTCTAAAAACTCTTTAATCTAACACGTCACACATATAGGAGGGTTCAAATCCAGCCCCGCAGACCTCCATGTGGGGACACACCTAGTTCGATTTTGCGACTTGGCCTATTCAAAGTTTTTAACACATGTCACATCTCCAAGAATCTGTAGTTTTTGTTAGTTTGGACGATTCCAACCGTCTCGACAGTTAGGGATTTTTGATTGCCACACATGTTTTCATGTATTTTATATTTGCAGTGTGACTTTTTTTAACATAGACATTGTCACCCTTTTCTCAGTATTGAATAACAGAAGGCTCTCATTTTCCTCTCTTCTTCTTTTTTGTTGTTCCCACTGTTGGTCTATTTGTTCCATTATCGATTGTTGGAAGACGATCAAGTTCATTCACTAACTTACACGTGCCCGCTTGATGACAACAATAATTATTCTATCCCACGAGAGTAGTTGTAGTACATGTATATTATAGTAGTGTTTATCATCAAGAGTCAGATCAATACTCTTAGGATAGTGAATCTCTCATGCCTTAGCATCAATAAACGTCAGTAAACCTTAAAATTCATTACTTGACAATTTTTGTACCTTATTTTAGAACAATAATTGTAAGAATATAAATGTATTATGACTGATACCAACATGGATGGACTTGAAACTCATCACATTCCTATGACAGTGCCCACCTTCTAATAATAAAATTATTATGTTTAGAAAAAGTTATAGTATATTTTTCCAGACGTCAAAAATTTGGATCCTTTAATAAAGCTCATTTTCATCATTGACATGTAAAAGTATGACTTCTCTCGAGATTCCTGACATAACAACCACTTTTTTTTTAACTGAAAGCTGAAATGATTATGTTAAATAAGAAAAGGCTAATTGCATTTGTTGTAATGTTATACTATATATTATCTTTGATCAATATTTGATGCATATGTTCCTATGATACTTGCATCTAAAATGGGAAAAATTAAACAAAAAATATATTCTTGAAGAAATATCAATGCAAAAGTTTATTGTTTCATTTTTTTTAATTTTTGTATGATTGAAGATAAATATCTTATAACTGGAATTTGTGATTTTCAAATAATACATGATGATTTAAACAATGAGAAACCAGAATCTTTATTTACTAGTTCTATAGTTTAAAAAAGTAACAAGTGTTTAGAAACATTACAAAATAATTTAAATATAGAAAAAGACAATGTCATTAGATGATGTGATCACACACAGTTGTATAGAAGATCAAAGTCGATCTAGGGAAAGATTTGGTTTAAATAAAGAGCTATATTCATTGTAAATTTCACCGATAATGTAATTAAACAAAATAGTAATTCTCCCGACAAAAAACCGTTGAAAATATAAAAGGAAAAATGAGTAAAAATATCAATAATGATAACAAGATCATTATGATGAAAAATGTTTTCTATTTTATATGAGAAAAACCTAATCAGACTTCTTCAGATTAAAAATACAGAAAGAACCAAGCGATTCACAATTCTAAGGAACTAACAAAGATTGTGTTGTAGGACATAGACTTGGTGTTTATTAGTGTGATCAATATTGTTGGTATGTATGCCCTGAGAGCCAATCATGGGATGATTGGTGGGATACATTAAGATTGATTTGATAAACATCAAAGGCAAGCTTCCAATTCTTTCTGGTTCAGTCATATGAGATAGTGATAGAACAGATTGAATGTCTAGAGAATGACAGTACTCAATGACGTATGCCTTCAGGTTCATGACCTGAACGATGAGATCATACGGATGCTAAGAGTTTGTACATTCTTGTTATGTCCCTAGTCGGATGTCATTGTGGAAGGTAGATAGACAACAATGACACACAAGACTAGATTATGGTGTTGGTTGATGACAGAATCTCATTAGTCATGATATAGAGATATCAAACCAAAGACATAGGTACTTGTTAGAGAACAAGTGTACCAGACAGACCCACCGTGAGTTTGACACATGGAACCATGAGATGGTAGCCACAGTCAGTACTCACAGTGATGGTGGTGAGTGTGATTCTTTGACCTGAAATCACTACACTCAACACATGTCGTTGGGCACACTTTGACATCATCAAACGCAGTCCTGAAACATGGGTTGTTATAAAGGTGATGATTGGGTGGCTTTGACACATGGGGCTTTTGAGGGGTGAGTGATAGATATGGGATTTGTCCCTCCTGAGGGAGTTTGTTATCCATGGCCACTTGATGAGTAGGATTGAGATAGGCGTGCACACGCATGTGTGAATCAGTATGTGATATTGATGTCATACATATCTCCTTCAATCTACTCTGAGATCAAGAAAGTGAATGAACGTTGACAGGATGACTGCTCCATGCCTCGAGTTCATTCGGGATATCAATGAAAAAGGAATTATACATTCACTGTAACACCATTCACGGATTGTAGGATGAAAGTTGTTCTCCAACTTTCTACTTTCACTTGGGTAGCAATGATGTGTGACTAGGCACCGCTCTTTGCTTGTGAAGTCATAAATGTTATGGACTCTCACTGCCAACATGAAATGGACCTACAGGGTCACACACATAGGATTTAACCTAGAAGAGGAGTTTTGTCCACAAGCAACGTTTATATTGATTACTAAAGGAGTTTAGTAGTTCAATTAAACATTCAATCAGTCGATGGCTCAATATCATATGGTTCAAGGTGTTGGACACATTGATTGGAGTATCAGATTGATTGAAATCGCAATTGACTGATTTTGCCCAACCTGTGCTCCCAACAGATCGGCTCAAGTGTTGAACCGGTCGTCTGAGGTTGCTGAACCGGTCGGCTCATGACCAGGTTGAAATGACCGGTTCAAGGGTTGAACCGATTGGCTCCACTGGTGCAACTGACCAGTTGGGAAAGTCATGTCGGCAAGAATTTTCCTTTGGTTTCAAATTGCCCAATTCGATTGGGAATAATATTGGTATTCAATACCAATTGGGAAAGAAACAAGGAAAGTCTTTTTGAGCCAGATTAGGACCATGAACCGATCGGTTCAGGGCACCAACCAATCGGTTGGAGTGCCCCAAACGGCCGACTCAGGTCCAACCGATCGGCTCAATGGCCGAACCGATCGGTTCAGTTATGAACCGATCATTTCAGGTTGCAAACCGATTGCTTTTTGTGGAAAATCTCGAACGCTTCTACTCTTGCGTTTAGTCCCGTATTGCTCGGGATAGAGAACCCTGTCCCATGACCCTCCTATATATATAGGGGTAGTGGGGGCTTATCAAAGTACAGCTCAGTGCAACCAGTTGCTCTGCAAGTTGTCGTTCTCTCTGGTTTTGGTAACCGAGAGAGAGCCCGAGCAAGTGCTTCCCGCAAAGGGAGGTGCAGCAAGGGAAGGACAAATGCAGTTGTAACTAGAGGTAGGAGAGTGTGTTGGCGACTAGTACGTCAATAGGACGGTGCGACTCCTTCCACTTCCTTGTGGGACAAGGAGTGTGGAGTTCCAGGTGGTCCGTGTGGACTACTTCAGAGGTGGGAGGTTTCTGCCGCTCAGGAGGACAACTGTCATCCGACAGTTCGGTAGGAGGAGGAGTCGTCAGTCCTGGTGTGACCAGGAGCTGCACAGACACCGTCCAAGATCGGAGTTGAAGACCGTGCATTGCACGAGGTATTGTCACTGAGCAAGCCTCGGGACAAGGTATGATTCTACAAACCATCCTTTCCTATTATATATAGACGTTGATGCATTTCCTCATTTTGGGTTCGGGGAGGAGAAAAGTTTTGTTTCCACCGCCTTCTCTGCCTCCCCTAAAACCAAACAGTGGTATCAGAGCCACGTCAACTGTTCTATATTTTAGGAATATTGATATGATCGATTTTGGTTTGTCGCCTTTATTTATTGCATGCAATGCGAATAATATCGACTTTATGCATGTCCAATCCTAAATCCAAAAATCCCAAATTACATATATGATATGTATTATTAATGCACTCGATACACGTCGCCATTAAACGAGTTTTGTGGTGGATGTATAGCGTGGTTATAGCCAATAAACCCTATCTGTGTGTGGTTGCTTGCATCTCGGTCTGCGCACCGATCTTCCCTCTCTTATTCCTAATGTAACTCGAAATAATTCGAGATTCTTTCCTACCTTTGATCCCCCCGAATGTAACTCGGGGTTTCTTCTTTTAAGCAATGTAATAATAGGATAGATTTTATTTCCTGTTATGTCGAAGACTGGCGGACATCAAGACAACAGCTGAAACGATCGGTTCAAGGCGTGAACCGATCGGTTGACGTTCCAGACGGTCGATTCAAGGAGTGAACCGATCGGTTGATGACCGATCGAGGAGCGAGACGACCGGGTGGTAGACATGACGAGATGCATGATGTCCAGGTGAATTGATCAGTTGGAGGAGCCAACCGATCAGCTGGTGGCACCCAGACGACCAGCTGGAGAGTGCAGATCATTCATGTGATGAGTTGATCAACTCGGATGGCAAGGCACATATGTTCATCTTGTACAGGTTGCATGTGATGTAGACCTAGATGACCGTGATTCCTCTTGACTCGAGGAATCTCATTAGGATGGCCATAATCATCGCTTTTATCGTTTTGCATGTTTTCTATGGGATATAGCATGTATATGATACATACTATGTATTGTGGTGATTGGATATGTATATGTATATAAAAACCAAATCCCTCATTAAAATATTAAGTTTTAGATGCCTTCCAAATGCGACACACGTGAAAAGCTTGATTGACCAAGTGTGGGCACGCCCTAGCGTGGTGTACCGTCTATCTCGTGGAAGCGTGAAGGATGAATGTGTGGGTCTGCCCTAGCAGGGTGCATATTCATCGTGTTTGCTTTGGGTCGGACTTAACAAGGTGATCTAGATGGGATCTAGTACCTTGAGGCATGGAGATGATCATTGCAAGGAGTTGTATATGACATCTTATCAAGAGTTGCATATGATGCAATTGGAAAAAGTTGCCTACCTGAGAGATCTAAGTTGTGGGTGATCATCCCTAGCTGACTCATGACTTAGAGGATTTCAGGATCTTGCCCACTAGAAGGTTGTACGCTGCAATCTTCCAAATTGATGGTGAGGGCTATCAATTTGAAGTAAAATAGTGGGAGCGATAATTAATTAAAGTCCTAATTATATTGTCAAACTTTCAAATCAATCAAATAAGTCAAAAGAGTTTTGGACTAAAATTGCATATATTTCCTTTTGTTAAAATAAATGGTTAATCAACAAATCACTTTATTTGCGATCGGTCTTTGAGACCAACAAATTAAATGGGAATAATTCCACGATTGGTTAGGATAATGAGAAGTGTTCTCAATCAAAGAGCGAAAGCTCTAAGTCCTAGTTATACCAAGACCAGATGAACTCAATCCCACCACATCAATGACTGAAAGTATGCTTATGGAAGCATATCGAGGAAGACATTGATGAGGAGTGCTTGATGTTGTGTTCTCTGAACTATGAGTTGCAGAGACAACATGAGACATATGACGTCTCCAAGATACTGTCCTAGTCTGTCATGACAGAAGGAGATCCAGTAAGGTATTCACACACTCAATGTGATTGGGTATGTGGAAAACCTGACTAAGAAGGATTCCCTCTGAGCCAAGAGTTGGCTATTGGTATGATACTGCAAGTGTTGCAAAATCACATAGTTCATGATAAAATACAACATGAACGACTTTGACAAGCGTTGAAAAAGTTGTTGAACATGTTGAGGATAGTATAGGCAAAGATAAAGAAAGACAAACCATAATCTTTGATGTGATCAAAGAAAAGGTAAGTCTTAAGGGAAAGGTCAAGGGCAAAGCTAAGAAGTGTTCTGATGCTAGCCAGCGATCCAAGCCATCTTCAGCCTCAAGGCACATGGGGAAAGGGTGTATGAGGAAACTACCCTCTATATCTGGAAGAACAAAAGAAGATGAAGGAAGGGGATGGAGATCTCCACCTAAGGTATCTTGAAATGAACCGCTTCTTTATCTAAGGTATATGATACCAAGATATGGATCTATCATATATGATATGCAAGATCCGCAAAGAAGTGATGGGCCTTTGTGAAAGGACCAAGAAATAAGTACCCATCATTGGAGCAAGTGTTGCTGCCATAGATAGGAGTACCTTTCAGCCTAAAGGGCACGAAATAGAGTTGAGAACTGCTATTTCATATATTGCCAATAGATAGAAACACTTTATTTTTGCATATTGTATGACAATGATGGCAATTAATAAAGTTGATGTTTCAATCTTAAAGATATGATCTTTGTGGCAATGCCTTGTTTATCTTGTGATACATAGTATGCATAAGATAAAATGATACCTAAAAGTTATAGATAACTCAAACAATCTATTTAGCATCAATCATGAGGTATTCATTTCTAGTTTCCATATGATGGATAAATCTATACTCTTTTGGTTAGAGAACCAGTAAGAGACATGAATATCTTGGACATGATTAATCAATCTTCACTAATGTAGTGGGAGAATGATTATCCTATTAGGTATAATACATGTGATGTATTTACATACCTATTGGAACAAATGCTAATACTTCAAATGGTGTTTAGAGAAATACCAATATGAATATCTTGAAGTGTTCAAGATTATCATAGATGAAGTACAAATTTGGTAAAGTATTAATTCTTGATGAGATCAACGAATGAAATACTTGGACCAAATGTTTGAGATCCTTATGAGTGATTATGATAGTGTATCATAGTGAACTCATGATTAAGGCATGATGATGTCTAAATCAAGAAGGAATAATACTCTAAGGAGTTAGAGAATGATTATCAAATAACTGAATTCTTATTAATAAAAGAATACCCCACACTAATAAAGGACATTAAGAATCACAAGGAGTTGTGAGTTCTTATTTCCTTGACAGATGCACCTCAATTATCTGTGTGATTAGTTGTTCATGTGATGAGTCAACTATCTAGATGAATATGAGGAACCAAAATTTTGAGTTATGGTATAAGACCATTACATCCTAAATGACTTCCATGTGAACCATAAGGTATGACCTTGATGGTAGCACTCATTGGATCATATCCATAAGTGCAAGTAAGTCTTAAATGTTAAGACACATGGATAGCATTTTGAGAAGGATGATGCTTGTTGATTGCAACTTAATGACTAAGACATTTGGCATATGGATACTAAAACCGCATTCCTATGA
Source organism: Alisma plantago-aquatica (assembly GCA_963693085.1). NCBI lineage: Eukaryota > Viridiplantae > Streptophyta > Magnoliopsida > Alismatales > Alismataceae > Alisma > Alisma plantago-aquatica. The sequence goes on from OY856410.1 coordinate 1,476,285,721, forward strand.
GGAATAAATAAAGGATGTGTACGTGAAACAACCTATAAGGTTTATGAATCCACTAATGCAAATGAAGTATATAAGTTACAATGGACTAATCAATGTGATTGATTGAGTACAAGCAACTCAGAATTGGACCTTTACTTTGATGATATAGTCAAAGGGTTTGACTGATATGTCAAAGATAAAGAAGGGATCTGTGATTTAGTGGGAGCGTGTTCACATTCCACATGTTGATGTGAAATGGGTATGTTCTAGAATGGAAATCCAAAAGTGGAAATTATCTTTAAGGAAGATAGAGATGTTTCCTATGTGATAGGAATAGATATCTATAGAGATAGTTCTCGAAAAACCTCTTGACCTGAAAAGAGAAAGCATACATTGGCAATCTGTACTGAAATGTTCACTATGCACAGATTCAGTGGGAGAAAACTTGTCCATGTTACATGGAGTTAGTATCCCAAGGCCAAGTTTCCAATTCTTATGAAGAATGGGAACACTAAGAATAGATATGGATCTATCATGTATGTAATCATCCCATTATCTTGCATGGCAAGAATAAAATGCATTCATCATCTTGTATGTATGACATGGCAATTTCATGTGCTCATCCTGTTAACTCATATGTGGGACATGACGAGTGGATGTCTATCTACTTCCAGTAAGAGTTACTGGAACACCATGAGAACTTGATAAGTACTTGTGAAGTACTAGTTCTATGGAGACAAGGAAGAGTTTGATGTAAAGAGTTACATTGATGCGAACTTCCGAAAGGACAGAAAATTAATCGCAAAATATACATAGGATATATAAAAGTGAAAGTTTGTTGATAATTGGAAGTGTTCCAATAAAACCATTTAAAAGGAAATGCCGAGTATCTATGTGTTAGAGAACAACAGTGGATACTATATGGATCTGGAAGTTCATGAGATGAACTTATAGATATTCTGCTCATTGATGACAAGTATGGAATCCTTGATCATGCAATGTGGCTAAAGGTTAGCAAAGGAATACTAGATCACATATTACGTCAACTCCATCTCATACGTATGACGTACAGTGAAGAGATGAGAGACATTAAATTTTAACTGACTTTGGCAAGGTGTTGCCATTACTCACTATGTTCGCACTAGAGCACAGTAACATGTGGGACATGTTTGAAGATCACTATGAATATGATTCAAGGGTGATTGGCTCGCAGTGCAAGTGGGAGTCTGTTGGTATGTATGCCCTAAGAGCCAATCATGGGATGATTGGTGGGATACATTAAGATTGATTTGATAAACATCAAAGGCAAGCTTCCAATTCTTTCTGGTTCAGTCATATGAGATAGTGATAGAATAGATTGAATGTCTAGAGAATGACAATACTCAATGACGTATGCCTTCAGGTTCATGACCTGAACGATGAGATCATACAGATGCTAAGAGTTTGTACATTCTTGTTATGTCCCTAGTCGGATGTCATTGTGGAAGGTAGATAGACAATAATGACACACAAGACTATATTGTGGTGTTGGTTGATGACAAAATCTCATTAGTCATGATATAGAGATATCAAACCAAACACATAGGTACTTGTTAGAGAACAAGTGTACCGGACAGACCCACCGTGAGTTTGACACATGGAACCATGAGATGGTAGTCACAGTCAGTACTCACAGTGATGGTGGTGAGTGTGATTCTTTGACCTGAAATCACTACACTCAACACATGTCGTTGGGCACACTTTGACATCATCAAACGCAGTCCTGAAACATGGGTTTGTTATAAAGGTGATGATTGGGTGGCTTTGACACATGGGGCTTTTGAGGGGTGAGTGATAGATATGGGATTTGTCCCTCCTGAGGGAGTTTGATATCCATGGCCACTTGATGAGTAGGATTGAGATAGGCGTGCGCACGCATGTGTGAATCAGTATGTGATATTGATGTCATACATATCTCCTTCAATCTACTCTGAGATCAAGAAAGTGAATGAATGTTGACAGGATGACTGCTCCATGCCTCGAGTTCATTCGGGATATCAGTGACAAAGGAATTATACATTCACTGTAACACCATTCACGGATTGTAGGATGAAAGTTGTTCTACAACTTTCTACTTTCACTTGGGTAGCAATGATGTGTGACTAGGCACCGCTCTTTTCTTGTGAAGTCATAAATGTTATGGACTCTCACTGCCAACGTGAAATGGACCTGCAGGGTCACACACATAGGATTTAACCTGGAAGAGGAGTTTTGTCCACAAGCAATGTTTAGATTGATTACTAAAGGAGTTTAGTAGTTCAATTAAACATTCAATCAGTCGATGGCTCAATATCATATGGTTCAAGGTGTTGGACGCATTGATTGGAGTATCGGATTGATTGAAATCGTAATTGACTGATTTTGCCCAACCTGTGCTCCCAACCGATCAGCTCAAGTGTTGAACCGGTCGGCTGAGGTTGCTGAACCGGTCGGCTGGAGTGTCCAACCGATCGGCTCATGACCAGGTTGAAACGACCGGTTCAAGGGTTGAACCGATCGGCTCCACTGGTGCAACCGACCAGTTGGGAATTTCATGTCGGCAAGAATTTTCCTTTGGTTTCAAATTGCCCAATTTGATTGGGAATAATATTGGTATTCGATACGAATTGGGAAAGAAACAAATGAAAGTCTTTTTGAGCCGGATTAGGACCATGAAATGATCGGTTCAGGTCACCAACCGATCAGTTGGAGTGCCCCAAACGGTCGGCTCAGGTCCAACCGATCGGCTCAATGGAGTTATGAACCGATCATTTCAGGTTGCGAACCGATTGCTTTTTGTGGAAAATCTCGAACCCTTCTACTCCTGCGTTTAGTCCCGTATTGCCCGGGATAGAGAACCCTATCCCATGACCCTCCTATATATATAGGGGTAGTGGGGGCTTCTCAAAGTACAGCTCAGTGCAACCAGTTGCTCTGCAAGTTGTCGTTCTCTCTGGTTTTGGTAACCGAGAGAGAGCCCGAGCAAGTGCTTCCCGCAAAGGGAGGTGCAGCAAGGGAAGGACAACTGCAGTTGCAACTGGAGGCAGGAGAGTGTGTTGGCGACTAGTACGTCAACAGGAGGGTGCGACTCCTTCCACTTCCTTGTGGGACAAGGAGTGTGGAGTTCCAGGTGGTCCGTGTGGACTACTTCAGAGGCGGGAGGTTTCTGCCGCTCAGGAGGACAACTGTCATCCGACAGTCCGGTTGGAGGAGGAGTCGTCAGTCCTAGTGTGACCAGGAGCTGCACAGACACCATCCAAGACCGGAGTTGAAGACCGCGCATTGCGCGAGGTATTGTCGCCGAGCAAGCCTCGGGACAAGGTATGATTCTACAAACCATCCTTTCCTATTATATATAGATGTTGACGCGTTTCCTTGTTTTGGGTTTGGGGAGGAGAAAATTTTTGTTTCCGCTGCCTTCTCTGCCTCCCCTAAAACCCAACAAATATGACATCTTTTTAACATCATGATGGGATAACTTACTCCAAGATATCTCGCCATGGTATTGGCAATAGAGTATGCCTTCGTGACCTACTTAGAAGTAGGAGAGAATAAGCATCAAGTTTTTATGTGAAACTCTAGTACATCAACTATGACCGACAAGGACAATGCCATGATCAAGATGACGTTTGAAAAATTCTTACCAATCGAACATGTGCTGTATGTCCTAGCAATTAGGGTTAACTTGATCTCTATCTCCAAACTTGATAAGTTTGAGATCAAGGTGTCTTATAAATATACCAAGGACATTCTTTCTAAATCTAGAAAGGAACTAGATATGTGGTATTATTTAAATGTTTGATTTCTCCTAAATATACCATACATATATATTAATGTTGTTTTACCTTCTACTTATATCTTTGGTTTTTTTGATACGTGGCACGATCAACTTGGACATATTAATTTCAAATATATAAAAAAATCTCTAAGATTGCCAAATGAGGTACATGGTGTTAATATCAAGTATGTGTTGAACTCGAATAGACAAAGAAACTGTATCCTCAAATATCACATCTGGATTCCAAATTGCTATATTTAGTTCACATACATCTTGGTGATCTAAAATAAAATTTATCAAGTGGTGGAAAAAGACTCTCAATCAACTTTGTAAATGATTTCTCATGCTATACAAAATTGTACTTATTATATTCAATGAAGCTATTCATATATATTTTTAAAATATAAAATAGGACTACAAAAGAAACTGAATCAGACAACACAATGTCTTTAAATGGGACCTATGATTGGTCTTCACTTAATGATTTTTGTGTCACCTGTAGAGTTATACACAAATATACCCCTCCATATTCGCCTCAGTTAAATGTGATTGGTGAACGTAAAAATAGAACTCTAAAAGAGATGATGAATTTTATTTTAATTAAATCATGATCAACCAACAATTTCTACTGGGAAGCAATTTGTCATATTGTTTTATTAAAACAACATTCCTAGTGGGAAGATGAATAAGATTCAATATGAATTATATAAAGGATACCCTTAAAATTTGAAATGTCTCGAAGTGTGTAGGTGTTTAGCTAAAGTCTTATTAACTTAACCCGCAAAATGAAAAGTAGGACCTAGAAATCTTGGTGGCATTTTTATAGATTATGCTAAAAAATAGTGAGGCATATCGAACTACAAAGGAAACTGTTTTCAATCTTATAATGAAACTTTAGAGATGAACCAAGTACATGTAATACTAACAATGTTATTGAACCTACATATGTAGAACATTGAATATCCACTAGGATGAGGAATGAAAATAATCTTGGTAATGAATTACATTCTGTTATATAGACAATGACCCTCAATCTTATAATGATGCTATTAATTCATCTAATTATTGCCTATAGATGAGAGTAATAGATGGTGATAATGAATATATATTATAAAATAACACATGGAGTTTGAATATATTACACTAGGTATTAAACCCATAGAATGCAAACAAATATTCAAAAGAAAATTAAAAACTAATGGGATTATGAATAAACACAAAGATGTATTAGTTGCCAAGGAATAGAAAGAAAGAGAGGATATTGACTATCATAATTTGTCCAATATTACCTTTGATTGATTTACCATCAATTAAGAAATTAATTATACATAAAATGAAAGCGAAAATTGCATTATTGAATGGATATTTAGAAGAATGAATTTATATGGATCAACTGGAAGGTTATGTTGTACCAGAAAAAGAACATATTGTATGCAAACTAGTAAAATCTCTCTATGATTTGAAACAATCTCTAAACAATGGCATGATAAATTTGATAAAGTCATTATATTATATGGGTTCCATGCAAATGAATGAGATAAATGTATATTATCTAAAGTCAATAACCAATTCTGTGTTATTATATGTGTTTATGTGGATGACTTTCCTATTTTTGGCACTGACATTGATATCATCAACAATACTAAAAGTTATTTGTCTTCTGATCTTGACATGAAACATTTGGGATACTCAGAGGTCATATTTAGAATTAAACTTGTATATAGTGATGACTGTAACATACTCTCTCAAAGGCATTATGTTCAAAAAATTCTAAGAGATTTTTAGTATGTGATTGCAAGAAAGTTAGGATGCCTCATAAATATAATTTCAATTTTAAGAAAGAAAAAGTAGCAGTAGTCAAAAAATATAATATGCACAATAAATTGGAAGCCTAATTTATTAGTATTCATTTATATTTAGCATATGCACTTGCGAGATTAAGTATATATACTCAAAATACTAAAAAGTATCAACGGGATGGCTTACATAGAGTTTTAATATACGTAGAAGGCTCGGATCATGGGTTGGTTTATTGTGGATCCCTACATAGAGTTTAGATTTCTTATTCAGATAAATTGATATCTACAAGTGGATACATCTTAACTATAGGTGGAGGCGATGTGTCATGGAAATCCACCAAGCAAACATGCTAGCTCGTTCCACTATGGAATCAAAGTTTATTACCTTAGAAAAGGGTAGAGCCAAAGTTGAATGGCTAAGACATGTTATAGTAGATATTCCTATTTTGGATAAAACTTCTCTGCCAATGTTTATACACCATGTTAATCATGTTGTCAAAGAAAGATCTAAAAACAAATTTATAATGGGAAGAGTAGCATATTTGTCCATGTCATAACATTGTGATGTGGATTAGGTGTGGTAACACATTCTCTATAGATTATGCCAAATCAGAGTTTAACATAGCCAATCCTCTAACAAAGACATTAAGTCAAAGATTGATGAACATTACATTGAGGAAAATTGGATTATGCCCATACTAGAAGTTGAAGTGATGGACACCCAACCTTCACGATAAAAAATTACGAGAAGGATATTCAAAGGAAAAAATGAAGTCAACGGATGACTCAATGTATTGTAAATTTGTATCTCATTCTTATGATGTAAGCAATATTTTGGAATGAATGTTTGAAGAAATTTTATCCTTAATCGATTTCATAACCATGTACAGAGGTGTATATGACTGCATATATACTTGATAAAATTCGAACTATATGAGTGTGGAGAGGTTCACTTGATGGATCCCTTAATTGGGTCTCCAACTTGTGTCTTTTGCCCATTAATAAGATCCACATATTCATAATGCATGCTATACCCCAACAATGCTTGTTTATTTTCAAATGTAATTATGGATGCTTTGTTTCATGTTGGTATAGGAATTTGACCACTACTTGATCAAAGGGAGAAAAGGAGGAGGCCTAAGTGATACCAAGATCACACCAACCTACCCTAAGTGATCAATGAATAAGTTGAAAAAAAAATCCATGAATGACCAAGTGAAGGATTGAAGTGAAGAGAAAAACCCTTAAAATGGCCATGGTATATTAGCATAATTGTGCTACTAGTTTCCAAGTCCCAAAACTTTGACTAATCTCAAAATGACCAAGTTTACTAGCAAACACGCATGGTAAGTGGTGGCCGCAATGGCCGTTCCACCTACCAAGGTTGTGTCAGCGAAGCTCCCAACCCCCCCCCCCCTAATTCCCTAGAAACTCTTCATCACCACAACTATTCTTCCTTGGCACGACCGTTCTACCCTGGAATGATCATGCAACACTAATCCTTAATGTCCATTCCACACAAAATAACCCTTCTACCAGCCCTACCCACAAATGTGTCACTTAGAGTGATGGTCCCACCTCATCTCAATGATGATTGTTCTAACCAGAACAACCGTTCTACCTACACCCATTCCCCTTCAATCAACCTAACATATGCCCTATAATCACCAAAATTGTTCCACTTTCCACTTAACACGGGTATGGGGTGTAGGTGACTATTCTACCTAGGAAGCCCTAATGTTTCATGAACCAAATTTACCACTTTGTCCATCTCTTACCCTAGGATACTCTATAAGCCTTAGTGGAGACTAGGGTGAGGAGGTTCATATCATTGAATCCACATAAGCACCACACACTCATTTTCCACCTACCTCTCACCTACTCACTTCATCTCCCACCCCAAAACCCTACTTTTCTAGGGTATTGACCATTCTCTGCCATATTTTCATGTTGTCCACCCTTGAATGATTGAGGAGCTTGACTTTGCAATGACATGAGGCGAAGAAGCAGTCTACATTGTCATCTATGATTTCTACTCTTCTCCTTCCCTTCTTTATATTTTCTTTGATTATGTGTAGCTATGCCCCTCCCGTGGGATTGAGGGAAATATGTTAATTTTATACCATGGTATGTATGCATATTCATCTACTTTTATTATATATTTTAGATCATTATGTAGAAAATTTTTGTTTCCTAGTTTTAGGATTTAATTGCTTTAGTTTTGTTTTTCTCTTATAAATTAGAGTATTTATGATATTTGCTCATTATTACAGGAAAATAGCTTAGTTATATCCATCCAATGCAAAGATCAAGAACCCCCAAAAATACTCCTACAATGAAAATTCGGTCAATTGAGTTTCGAGTTGGCTGACTCGTATATAGATCTTCCTCCAATGGCTAATATATCCCACACCAAAATGGTCATATCTTTACATCCCAATGTAGAATTCAATGATTAATTAGTTGGAAAGGGAATTTCATTATAAATAGAAAAATATATTTTTAGATGGCTTAGCCAGTCGATTAACTGATTTTCCCAGCGGTTGATTCACATGTAGGTTCCCTGATATATCCTGCATCAAAACAACAATATTGTTTGCTTATAAATTAGGAATATAATGATTATGTATGCATTAGAGAGGGAATTTCATTAATACAATAAAAGTATATTTTTGAACTACTTTGTAACTTGTGAGTGTGCTGAAATTTACTCAAAATTCCTATAATGGAAATCTACAACAAAGAGTGTCAAAGAAGTTAATGAGCGTTCAAAATAATTCAAGGAAGGCAATGCCATAATTTTGTCCATTTCATACTGGGGAGAACAATTGAATTTGTCAAAGATTACTCCCTTTTATACACATAAAGGCAAGTAACCATTGAGGTTTCCTTATGTTAAAAGGTTGACAAAAGCAATTAACCAATTGGTCAATAAAAGCAACAAGCCATGACCATATGCTTTTTGTATGGAGGAAAGAATGTAATTAAAGCCCTTTGACCGAGCACAAGCTATGAATGCATCAATTGGAAATCTATCAAAGTAATTTTTTTAATCTTCAACAAGGGAACAAGTCAATTATGTTTGGTATTTAGGAATTCAAGACTTGACTTATCATGGCTCTTCATATTCTAGGTGGTCAAACTGAATGTTGAACATCTTTACTATAAATAAAAGGTAGATTCATATCAAAAGTCATCTCAAATTCTATCACCCCAGAGCCTCCTCTGGGTGCACAAGGACATAAGGGAAGGAAAGAGCCATCATCTTCCTTGTGGAAGACACCATCTCATTTCTAGATTCAGTAACATGAATCTTTTCATTCTTACAAGTTTCTTTATACTTATGCTTATCATGTTTGAGTAATATCTACACTAGGGCATGGGGAGTTGCATCATAGCCCGTTTCTTACTTTAATTGTATTCGACTCCAAGACTCTATTGATCAGATGTTTATCTTCCAATTTTATGCATTTTTTGTTTTTAGATTGATTATATTATTATTGGGTGATGAGATCTGGATCTCAACACTATATGAACCCATAGATTCCAGAGGAGATCAATTGATGGAGCTCTATGATAAATCTATCCATTTTATCTTGTCAGCTATAACTCATGGTAACCAGATCACCCGATCCATGGGTTGGAACAACAGTTGATATTCAAGAGCTCTTGATGAGATCCCTGATAAAACTTACTGGACAATTGGACAATGTTTCACAAACGTCGAGATCCTGAGTTTGTGAGAAGTCTAACCCTAATGAGCTTTATGATCCACAAGGACACAAATTCACATGGTCCTGATCTAACTAATCAAAATTAAGGAGTTGAATCATTTAAAGTAAATACATGGTCTATGGTGGTACTCTCCCAGACTCCCAATATCTCTTAATTATTGAATTAAATCATTTATGCTTCTACAACTTATATTTCTCTCTTCAACTTTAATCAATCTCTCCAAAAATTAGTTTTTAAATATTACTACTAGCAATTGGTTTGTTTAAAACTCTTAAACACATTGTCCCATGGGATTGATAGATTTCTATACTAAAAGTAATTTATTTGCTTGTGAGTGAGTTGTTTGTTATTTTAAAGGTTAAACTCTGTGATATCTAGTGAAAATTGTTGTGTTGAGGACACACATCATTTTGGTGCCATTGTCGGGAACAACATAGTTGCTTTTGAACCGCTTTACTTTGAATAATTAGAATGTCTTATTTATAGTTTGTTTTTATAATTTTAGTTTGGTTTTGTAAATCTTAGTTTTATTTTATACTTTCTTAGTTTGTTTTGTAATTTGTAGTTTGGTTCCATAATTTCTTTTAGTTCAGATTTCCCCTTCTATCTTAGATTTTTGTGATTTATTATTTACATATATTAAAGGAACTATTGATGCTTGGTAATAATTTTTTTTTAAATATCGATGAGGAAGAAACTAAACCGTCTGATAGAATTGGCCCTTACCACACAAAGAGAGGCCGTATGGATTGAGAAAAGAGCGGCCATGGCCACCAAACATGAGGCCGAAAGGCATGAGCGGCCATGGTCACTGAATTGGAGGTCCAAGGCAAAACTACATACCATAAGATCATTGTTGAATAAGGCATCGAGCCTTCCTATCATTGTAGATATGCTGCAAGTTATAATTCACAAATTTCTAGAAGCTATTATGAGGCCATGCTATATAAATCAATATCCTAATGATGGGGGACTTTGATCAACAATATTATGGGAATTATGGTGAACAATATAATTATGTAGATCAATACACCTGACAACAATGAGAAGATGGAGGCCCTTCAGATGATGTTAGTCACCCATCAATCATGGCTAGTTGCTCAACAAGAAATGCTAGCAAATGGAGAAGGCCGAAATAGAAGAATCAAGGTGCAATTGTCTTAGTTGAAAGAACAATTCTCTGAGTCAGTTATGCCACTTGAGGGGCAATTAGAGTTGGAGCAGCCAAAGAATGCTTTTAATTGATGACACTGATGATGATGATACCATCCTCATGTCATCTATGCTATATCCAATAGAATTGGCACAAACTAAGGAGCTACAACCATCATGTCATGTACAATCCTATATTTCACCACAACCACCTTTTGTTCCATATCAAGTTGAACCCAATGAGGTGATTCCACCTCTTCTAGCAATTTACATGCCTCTTCCATTAGATTGTAATGTCGAGATTCCTTCTATGGTTCCTTCTGAACTCATTGATTTTGGCACATGATTCATGAAGGAACCAGAGACACATTTCGCCATTGTAAAGGATCCTAATGCCGCCATTAACCTTGATTGTCGACACCCCATTTTTTCTCACTCAACAAAAAATCATGATAAATGTAGATCCTCTAAAAAATGTTGGAATCTATACCACATCCTACCTAATATGCACATATACATTTTTCCCCCACAATCTTCCATATTATCTGCCTATTTAAATCACCCCCTTTGCCCACTTTTGCCCAGTTTGGGCCCGTCTACAAAGAAACCTTCTTTCAGACTGAAAGTGCTTGTTCATCAATTCTACCTTAAATATGCTATTCTTCACAAATTTCTCAATTGAATAATATGATATCAAATATTTCCTCTTTTCAAATCCTTTCCCATAAAAATTTGAGAGATAACTCTAACTTATCTTTCTGTGTAAGTTCTCTCTGATTTTTGCCAGGCCATTCCTAAAATTACTGAGAAAATGAGATTTCTCTTATTTTGCCACCCAGGGCACTGGGTTGATCCTGACCATCCTTTGTGTGCCATGTGGCAGATAGTCTCGATCTACAGTCCCCATGTGGCACATGAGTGGGATCCACTCCCACTTCCAGAAGCTTCTGCCCAGGATCCCGAACCCATACCCAATGTATTCTAGGCCCCTCTCATCTCTCTTGAAGCTGTAGCGATGACTACTCTCTCTTTACTTTTCCCTATTCCCTTTGATCATAAGATCCTTATTTTGATAGTACCTTCTCTAATATATATATATATATGCATGTATGTATATATATAAATATATATATAGAACAATAAACTACTCTAACTACTGCGTCTAACTGCTGAATTTGATATTTGTTTCTATTTGATCTATAACTATTGCACCTAATGTGATATGCTACTACATTTGATCTATCATGTACTATAACTGCTCTATCACTCTTATAGTTGTTTTTTTGTTACTTCTGAAAAAATTAGATCTAGATCTCTAAGCATACTTCTGTCATTCCTCCTTTAACAACTTAAGCATCAGTCATAATCACTAATGTTGGAGAGATCCTAAGGTGACTAGGATCACAACACACCTCAAAATTTGGATTTTTTGGACCATTATAGGAAGGCCACAAACATCTTCAGCCCAAAATTCCTCCCACAATAAATATTACTTTTTTTATCTTGCTTCCATGTTTTCTTTAATTTAACCATCCCGGATTGCTCAATTTCCTCGCAACCTGATAGTGTTTTGATACTGATTTATTAGGGGAGAGAGGGGTTTTCATCTGTGATGCACCACAAAGTGATATTACTCATAAAAGTAGGGAACTAATACTAATCAACCATGTTATCATAAAACAAAGTAAATTAAAACCGATTTTGCATAAGCACAAAAGCTAAAACTTATTACATCTGAGTCCACATGAAGCCACTGATATTACATAACATGCCATAAAGATGCACACATCACTATTTTGTGGCTATCATGCCACAAGCCTGTCACATATGATAACATGTTCACATACATACATGCCATATCTATACAACAAGAACAAATAACCAAAATGTTGTCTCGATATACAACATGTGTAAAACCTCTCCAAGGACCTGAGTGTACAGGTACGACACATATGACTCTACTACAAAACACTACTATATTAAAGTCCCACATGAGGGTTAGGGTTAGGGTTTCAAACCTCTGATTAGGGTTTTACATCGCAACACTATCCACGAACCCTAGGTATTTCACCTTCCCACATTCTTGGAACATCCTTTGTGGCCTTTCATTACCAACATAAAGACAACCATTCCTATCAACACATGTCATAACCCTTCTTCGCTTGAACAAGGCATTAGGTCACAAACTATGTGATTGAAGGGAGATATACATCATGGTCAGAAAACCATCCTTAAGAACAATGATCAAGGCACAACCATTAGCTAGGTCAGTGACCAAGACACAAAACACAACCCAAACGGTCGATGGGAAGTCAACCATCCAAGAAATCGAAGAGGAGGACTGGTCCATGCGACCGAAGAGAAAACTTATTCAACCAAAGAAGCATTCTCTACGATCCAAAACCAAAGGTGACCAACTAAATGACCAAAATGGTTTGTAAATCTTCAACAACTTGGAATACATCATGAAGATTATCTTAGAGAGGAAAACTACTCTCAAGATAGAAACAAAATAGGTGATTATCAACTTAAACTCAAAATCTCAAAGGAGGGAAAACATTAGAGAATAAACATGTTCAAAACCCTCAAATCATGCACCACATATGATCAACACAAAAGCCATGAGTTGAAGGATGAAAAATCAAAATCAAGCACATGAAAATAGAACCAAAAATCCACCTCATTCAAGGTAACTGAACTAAGAACCAAGGTTGAATTGAATACCAAACCATTATCATCTCCATCACTAGATTTTCGGGTAGGTGAATTAGGGTTCAAGTAAAAAAGCAAGTGCATGCAAGATCAATATAGAAACATAACCCTAATCAAGATATCATTATCAATAGTAAGAAATTACATTTTAGAAAGAGTTGCATGTAGGATTAAAGTGCAACAATATAGAAGGAAGAGAGTTTTATAACTCGCCTTAGATGATGGTTGCACCACCTCCAAGAAAGAAGCTCCAAAGACAAGAGGAAACCCTAGCTTTAATCTCCTCCATGACCAAGCTAGTCACCACCTCAAAAGAGAAGAGGAAATTTTAGGTTAAAGGGAAAGAAAGAGAGCCAAAACCTTAAAGCCTAAGAGATCAAAAGAAGGAGAAAGAAGAGAGAAGATAGCTTCTTTTCACTTAGATACCACAATGGTGAACCATAGTCTCTGATCTCTGTGAAGAGAAGATCTTCAAGATAGACACCATGGTTTACACCATAGTCTATGACCAAAAGAGGAGAAAGGGGTAAGGTTCTTCAAGAAAATAAGATCAAGTGATGGATCACTTACCAAAGATCAAGGAACCACCAAAGATCACCAAAGAAGAGTAGCTCCAAGATTGGATCTCCAAATGCAAAGGATCTCAGCCACTATCACACAACCATTTTTATCCCAATCCCAATCCCACTGCCTAGACAGTGGTAAAAGGATTAAAGTGCCCGTCCCTGATTGGCCCAATAGGATCTCACGATTGGCATATACAATAAGAAATAATAACTCATAAAACATGAGATTTAAAGAACAAACTAACCCAAAAAGTAGTTTTTTTTCGATTTATCCTTGTCATCAGAGTATTCAAGTCTGGAAGCGATCTACTCAATGTCCTTTTGGTTTTCCTAAAATCAAGAAAATCATGACACAATCAATGCAATTACACGATACACTATAAAAAACAAGTGAAATAGTTTATAGGAAAACAGTACACTTGACAGGACTTATGTTCAAAAAGTGTAACAAGCGATTTTCCAAAACCAATATTTGTTCGACAAGAATTTTATTAAAAAATTACCATTATGCTGATATCGAGAAGCATGCTTATATTTCATTTGTCTCTATTACCCCAACAAGATGGGGGAGGTCACCAGGCTCCTTCACTCCATATGAGGTAGGAGGTTAATGTACAAATTCCACCCTCTGAATGAGGAGGTCGCTTGTACTCATTATCAACATTATCGGCAACCATAATGGGTAATGTCATTTACGTTTTCATGTTTTTCTCAAAATATAATATTGGAAAAAGGGAAGACTAATCAATAAGGAACAATAGCTCAACCAAATATATATCCAAGTATACAATCAAGAAATACATAAAATGTATCTTCAATACAATGAGGGAGGATACATAATAGTATACCTTGCACTGAAGATTTAGAGCACAAATCTCAATAAGTAAAAGGTCAACCCTTTGAGTCAGATCCTATATCAATAATATTGGATCAAGGGTCAAGATCATGATGAAACAATATTCGAGATTAGGGTTACATTTTCCTATGTCAACCTTAGGGTTAGGTCATCCACTTATAATCAATAGTATTTCAAGATATTGAAAAATATTTAGGTGTCAAGATTATCTCAAGTGTGAATGACCTACCTAGGTTTTCTAGGATCATATGTGTTAACCCTAATTTTATGATCATTATCCAAGTCATCATCAAATTTCTAGATCATCATCATGATAATTAACATCATTGGAATTCAAGATTAGATTGATAAAAAGTAGAGTCATGGATCATACACATGATCATGGATTTTGTAAGATTAAGAACAATATCAAGGTTACTCATTATTCATAGAGATTATATTCAAGATTGAATCAAGTAAATAGATCTAGATCACAAACGAGTCAAGATTAAACTCAAAATAGAGTCATTAATTAAAATATTATGAGTAAGAGAGAAAAACTAGGGATATAGATGAGATACATAAAGAATTAGACTACACATGTACTTTTTTAAATTCCTTGGGTTTTTTTTGATCAAGATTGACTATTTATTCATAATATCTGGAGCTAGGATGCATTTTTTAATGATTAAAACAAGATCTGGCTATTTTTTGCTATTTCGAGCAGAGAGAAGAAGAGAAATACCCAGAAAAGAAAGGTCGAGTAAAATACAAGCCATTGATCAGGCATACGATCTTTGACCACAGTCGTGATCTTACGGCTAAGAACATGTGGCCTCCCAGGCACGTGCAAGAGGAGACAATGCAGGACATGTGTGCACAGCGGGTCAGGGCTATTAGATATCAGTCCATCTTTTGCCGGGCGGGGATCCTATGACTCTTGGTCACCTTCTCCAGGTCGACCAACCTACTCGTGCCTTGGCTGGGCCGCAGCAACATGACGATGGAGCAAAAGGGGGAAATGAGGAGGAGATCTCTAGGGAGAAAGGAGAGATGTTATCTGGGATCATGCAACAAAAACCGAATGCATAGGTGGGAATTTTATAGGCTAGGGGTTTGGGATTTTAAGGATTCGAGCAGGTGTCCATGGTGGCAGTTGAGGTATGATTGAGCACCTCATTTTCTCTCAAAACAAGTCAAAATGGAGATAATTAAAGGCTAGCTGAGTTTGAAATGGTGAGGTGATCATTTTCGATCATTTTGATTTTTAAAATGGGGTTGCATTTGGTCAATTGCAAACTTGGCCGGTTGGTCCCCTCTCCACTGATTGCAGGAGGTAGGATACAAGTTATTAGTTGTCTGATTTGACTGATATCTGCGTGGCTCGGATCCAAGGGATAGGGTTCATCCTCCAAGCGAGCCCTGGATTGCGATGTTGGTTTGGACCAGTTGAGTGAGAAATGAAGGGGAATTTCCCCGATTCAAGAGTTCTGTGGCTGAGTCAGGCTAGGTGGCTATTGGACTGATCACAATAAACAAGGAAAAGGAAAATAAATAGGGTATTTAGGGCTAAAAGGGGAGAAAAACTTAGAAAATTCATATAAAATCATAGGAATGTTCAAATCCCCTAAAATTTGGGTCAATGCTTCATGATAGAGTATAAAACATGTGTGAAAAATTCCAAATCAAAATGTGTAGTTATGATCAAGAATATAATCAAAGTATTAAAGGGTATAACAAAGTTAGGGTTTTCTACACATTAATTTCAAGAAATCATAGGAAATTGTAGGAATGTCCAAATCAAATGAAATTTGGATCATATGTTCATAAAATTGTGTTGAGAATTTACAATTTGTTTGAGAACCAAAGGATAATGTTTTATAGAAAAATTTACTTCTTTTGGATCAAGTAACAAATTAATCAAATATGTGAGGCCAGAAAGTGTATAAAAATTACATTGATCACCATATTTCGTGTTTAAATATCATTAATGATCAAGTAGCCAAGAAAAATATATTGGGGTCAAGAGTGAACATAATGAGGGTAAAATTGGAATTAATGCAAAAATTCACTTTGTCACATCCTTCCCTCCTTAAAAAGGAATTTTATCCCCAAAATTCAAAAACATCCTCAACAATTTGGACTACATAATCCATATCATATCCTCAAATATTGGAACATCATCAACTATATAACCAAATCATGTGATCAAAATTATAACCACATCACAGTCTCCCATAAACTTGCATTGATCAATATAGAGGTCAAAACGTCATAGTTCACTTTTTCAAGTCATGTCTCCATACTGAGAGAAAATCGATATTGAGAGTTGAGATTAAGTGTCATGGATCAAAATGGGTCACGCACTAACAAGTTCATAACTCAAGATTCAAGATTCAAATATCCAAATTTTGGGCTCCAAAAGTACAAATCTACGATTTTGATTCCTATCTAGACCATAGGTTTGATCATGCACCCATAAATAACAATCTAGCAATATTTTAAAATTTCAACATCAATTTCTTCATCAAGTATATTCAAGTTGGGTGACTGATTTAGACCTATGTCATTTTTTGGAAATCAACCCTATGATTATATTCAAAATTACCATCCTCAAAAATCATTATTGAGTCAACATCTTCAAGATGAAAGTCACTAGCCATATAGTGGGTGACCTCGAGGTCCACATCATGTTTCAAGTTTTTGCACATCAATATCGAGAGTTGAAGTTTAGACATCAAGATTGTATGTATAAATATTTTAAAGCTAGGTTTAGATTCCTATTTAGACATTAGGGGAGATCACTCATCTATATTCAATATTCATGCAACAATATTCAAGTGATATGTTTCATTATCTTGATATCCAAGGTTGATGAATGATCTAGACCTAGGTCTATCTAGTAAGTCAACCAAAAGCTATAGTCAACATTATCATATTTCAAGATAGTCATTAAATCAAGATTCAAAATTGAGTATCAATATCATCCTAGATTTAGCCTATTAATCTTAGGTCAACCAATCCAAATCAGGTGAAAGGAGATACCTTTCCAAACTCTAAATAATCAACGAGGTGAAAATTTAGAGGTAGTCATGATAGGGATGTGACCTAGGTTAGTAGAGTCATGAGTCAACTACCACTCTAATCTAGCACATTACCTACACTAGTCATTATCTATTAATATTATTCAAATAGGGGGAGTATAAATGATCAAATCATATTTTACAAGGTCATAAGATCACAATTCAAGATTATAATAAGGCAATAATATCAAGATTTTACAAAGTCAAGGTAATATTTGCATTCCTTTCATGATCAATCTAGTGACATAATTTAGAAATCGAGGATTTGAATTGGGCATTGGAAGAATTAGGGCATAATAGTTCTAGATGTAGGTCTATAATCATAGTATCAAAATCAAGATTACAAAAAGGCATCAATAGTCACTGGGGAAAGTGCTTTTTGCATCATAGTTTAAACATCATGATTTTGTGAGCCCTATGGCTTAGTTATTTAGTGACGTGATCATGGTGTGTATCAAATAGGGAAAAAGTTTGCTTAACTATGTTTGCGATTTAGTCAACAATAGGGCAATATGGACTTAATCAAATAGAGACCTCATCAACAATGAGGTATAAGGTATAAATCCTTCTTATTTCACCAAATCAAGATTTACCTCAAACATAGGAAATATGTAATCTAATTTTGGTTAAGTTGAATTTTCATGATATGAAGGGGTCATGCATGAGTATTTGATTTCAATTTTTTCATTGATCAAAATTGAGTTTTCAAACTAAGGTCAGATATGGCATCATCAACTTTTTTATTCATACATAAGTTACTCGTAATCGAGAAATCATGTAGTAAATAGTCATGAGAGAAAGACCACATGAGGAGATGAGAAGGCTAACTAATCATCTACTGGGAAGCTTAGGATAGTCCTTAAAGAAGAGATGAGAGGCTAGAAGACTCTATAGGGTTTCAGCGGAGAACCTTTAGGTCCAGTTTTGGATCAATTAAGGCTAGGTAGAGCGGGGAAACTCAGCCACCATGAAGATGGATAGGAGGGATTATGGCAAACCCCGATCCTAGACAACTCAATTTTCACCATTATGGACTTTAGGCTTTCAAGGGTTCAAGAGACTCAAGTTGTTATTTACTTAAAGTATATGGGAGTGTGTATTCTATGATAATAACTATCATGAAACCGTTCTTGCCCCAATCCCCATCCCATTTCCTAGAAAGTGGTAAAAGGATTGAAGTGCCCATCCCTGAGTGACCCAATAGGATCTCACACACTGGCATATATAATAAGAAATAATAACTCATAAAATAGGAGATTTAAAGAACAAACTAACCCAAAAAGGAGTTTTTTTTTCTGATTTATCCTTGACATTAGAGTATATCAAGTGCAGAAGCGATCTAGTAATGTTCCATTTGGTTTGTCTAAAATAAAAAAAAATCATGAAACAATCAATGCAATTGCACAGTATGCTATCAAAAACAAGTAAAATAGTTTATAGAAAAATAGTACACTTGGCAAGACTTATATTCAAAAAGTATAACAAGCGATTTTCCAAAACCAATACTTGTTTGACAATTTTTTTATTACGAATTTCCCATTATGCTGATATCGAGAAGCATGCTTATATTTCATTTGGCTATGTCACCTTAACAAGATGAGGGAGGCCACCAGGATCCTTCACTCCATATGAGGTAGGAGGTCAATGTACAAGTTCCACCCTCCGAATGAGGTGGTTTCTATGCTCAATATCAACATTATCAACATTATCATTATCATTATACTGGAAGTCATAATGGGTAATGTCATTTATGTTTTCATGTTTTTCTCAAAATATAATATAGGAAAAATGAAAGACTAATCAATAGGGAACAATAGCTCAACCCAGTATATATCCAAGTATACAATCAAGAGATACATAAAAGGTATCTTCAATACAATCAAGGAGTAGATATAATAGTGTACCTTTCACCAAATATTTAGAGTACAAATCTCAATAAGTAAAAGGTCAACCCTTTGAGTTAGATCCTAAATAACTAATATTGGATCAAGGGTTAAGATCATGATCAAACAATAATCAATATTAAGGGGTACATTTTCCTATGACAACCTTAGGGTTAGGTTATCCACTTATAATCAATAATATTTCAAGATATCCAACAATATTTAAGTGTCAAGATTATCACAAGTGCGAATGACCTACCTAGGTTTTCTAGGATCATATGTGTTAACCCTAATTTTATTATCATTATCCAAGTCATCATAAAATTTCTAGATCATCATCAACATAATTAACATCATTGTAATTCAAGATTAGATTGATAAAAAGTAGAGTAATGGATCATACACATGATCAAGGATTTTGTAAGATTAAGATTAATATCAAGATTAATCATTATTCATAGAGATTATATTCAAGATTGAATCAATTAAATATATCTAGATCACAAATGAGTCAAGAATTAGGGTTTCTCAAGATTAAAATCAAAATAGAGTCATTATGAGTAAGAGAGAAAAACTAGGGATATCGATGAGATTCATAAAGAATTAGACTACACAAGTATTTTTAATAAAATTTATTGGGTTTTTTAGACCAAGATTGACTATTTACTCATAATATTTGGAGCTAGGATGCTTTTTAGGATTAAAACAAGATTTGGTTATTTATTGCTATTTCGAGCAGAGAGGAGAAGAGAAATACGCAAAAAAGAAAGGTCGAGTAAAATACAGGTCATTTATCGGGCAGGCGACCTTTGACCATAGTCATAATTTTGTGGCTAAGAACACGCAGCCTCTTAGGCACGTGCGAGAGGAGACAACACAAGATAGGTGTAGACAGTGGGTTGGGGCCGTTAGATCTCAGTCCACCTTTGACCATTGTGGGGATCCTATGTCTCCTCATCTCCTTCTCTAGCGTGACCAGCCTGCTCGCACCTTGGATGGGCTGCGGAAGCGTGGCGACATGGAAAAATGGGGAAACAAAGAGGGGATCATGAGGGAGAAAGGAGAGATGCTATCTGGGATCATGCGAGAAAACCAAACACAAAGGTGGGGATTTTATAGGCTAGGACTTTGGGATTTTAGGGTTTCGAGCGGGTGTCCATGGCGATGACTAAGGTGTGATCCAGTGCCTCATTTTCTCTCAAAACAAGTCTAAATAGAGATAATTAAAGGCTAGGTGAGTTTGAAATGGTGAGGCGATCATTTTCGATCATTTTGATTTTCAAAACAGGGTTGCATTTGGTTAATTGTAAACTTGGCCGCTCGGTCCCCTCTCCACTAATTGTGGGAGTTAGGAGACAAGTTATTGGTCTTTCGATCTGGTCGGGATCCGCGTGCCTCATATTGAAGGGCTGGGGTTTGTCCCCCAAGCGAGCCATGGATCACGAGGTCAGTTCAGATCGGTTCAGTGAGAAATGATGGGGAATTTCCCCAGTTCAAGGGTTCCGCAGTCGATTCAATCCAGGCGGCTTTGGGCCGAGCCCAATAAATAAGGAAAAGGAAAATAAAGAGGGTATTTAGGGCTAAAAGGGGAGCAAAACTTAGAAAAATCATATAAAATCTTAGGATTGTCCAAATCCCCCTAAAATTTGGACCACTGCTTCATGATAGAGTCTACAACTTGTCTGTAGAATTCCAAATCAAAATGAGGACGTATGATCAATAATTTAATAAAAGGATTAAATGGTATAAGAAGTTAGGGTTTTCTACACATTAACTTCTAAAAATCATAGGTAATTGTAGGAATGTCCAAATGAGGTGAAATTTGGTTCACAAGTTCACAAAATTGTGTAGAATATTTACAAAAAGTTTGAGAACCAAAGGATAAAGTTTGATAGACAAATTTGCTTCTTTGGATCAAGTAACAAATTAATCAAATATGTGACGCCACAAAGTGTATAAAAACTACATTGATCACAATATTTTGAGTTTGAGTATAATCAATAATCAAGTAGCCAAGAAAAATATATTGGGGTAAAAAATGAACATAATGAGGGTAAAATTAAAATTAATGCAAAAATTCACCTCGTCATAGCAACCAAGCACCAAGGACGAGCTCCTTCACACCACCAAGGACACAAGTCTGATTTGAAGGTTGAAGGGAGGAGGAAGGTTAAAAGAGATACTAGCATCTGTAGGAGAGGTGTTATATACTTAGGAGTATGAGAGAGGTGAAAGGGGGTTAGGTGTCAAGATATTAAGATTCCTCATGGTACTTCTCCACCAAAGAACAAACATGAATCTACTAAAACCATGCAAACCACTAAGGTCATGAAAAACAAGAAAACCAAGTGACCTCTCTTGGCCCTAAAGGACCATCAGTCAAAGGAAGAACATGGACACAAGGGCACATGTTCACATAAAACCATACGACCCAAAGGCATCCAAAAACCCTAGGTCATGCGACCTAAAAGAGAGCTCCAAACCTAAGAGACCGTAGAGATCTCAAGGCTCGATGAAAACGCATTCCACTACATAGGAAAACACCAAGGATAATCAAGGATGGTCGTTGAAAACCACGAACTCAAACACTCAAACATATGGTCAACATCAACATAGGGCATCAAGGCAAACCCTAGAAACCACACTCAACATGTCACCACTTCTCTCGTCATCAAACCAAAGCTCAACAAGGCTGCTCAAAGCACCATACTCCCTCTCATGATGCAAAAGCACAATGGACACTACCTTCATGTGACAAATTGCAAGATAACCCCTCTACATGGGTAAATTGCATATTGGTCCACAACAAACACATATATAACAAAGATAGCTCAAACATCAATCAAATTGGACTAAACTGAAAACACAAGCATGTCACATGATATTAAAGCATATCAAGAGATTAAATTAAGGTTCTAAGCATATTATTAAGCAAATAAATCTCATCAAGCTCTAAGCTAGGTCAGGGTTCTTACAACCATAAACCCCTAACAAATAGTTCACCCCAAAAATCCGATGCGAAAAGAGATGGGTACTTCCTATGCGTCTCCTCCTCAAGATCCCACGTGGATTCCTCTACGCCATGATGATGCCACAAAACCTTAACCAACACAATGTCTAGCTTCTTAATCCTCCTATACAGGATCAACACAGGACCCTCCACATAAGATATGTCTTCATCCTACTCTACCTCCACTGGTTGTAACACCAACTCTATATCAGGGTGGCACTTCCTCAACATAGACATATGGAACACTGGATGAAACCTGTGCAACTATGGTGTCAACTCTAACTTATAAGCCACCTTTCCAACCTGCACCACCATTGGGTAAGGTCCCATATATCCAGGAGACAACTTACCCTTCTTCCCAAACCTCAAGAAACTCTTCCAAGGAGTGACCACGAGCTACACTTTATCTCCCACTTGGAACTCCAACGGCCTACGACGATTATCAACATACGACTTTTGCCTTTCCTGGGATGCCTTCAACTGATGTTGAATCACTTTGATCTTATCTGCTGTATGCTACACAAGCTCAGGACCCAAAAACTGATACTCACCTGTCTCATACCAACATAACGAAGAT
This sequence comes from Alisma plantago-aquatica, assembly GCA_963693085.1. Taxonomy (NCBI): domain Eukaryota; kingdom Viridiplantae; phylum Streptophyta; class Magnoliopsida; order Alismatales; family Alismataceae; genus Alisma; species Alisma plantago-aquatica. The sequence continues at coordinate 1,476,308,848 of OY856410.1, forward strand.
CTACAATATCTCCCATACAGGGCCTCATACGGTGCCATATTAATGATCCTCTAATAACTATTGTTATATGCAAACTCTATCAAATTGACGTGCACATCCCAACTTCCCAAAAACTGCCAAACACAAGCTCTCAATAGATATTCTAGAATCTTTGTCATCCTCTTTGACTGTCCATATGTCTGTGGGTGAAATATTGTACTAAACTTCAACTGTGTACCCATAGCCGTGTTTAGATGTTCCCAGAAATGACTAGTGAACCGAGGACCTATATATGACATGATAATAGCTGGGATACCATGCAAATACACTATCTTATCAACATATATATGTGCAAGCTTCTCCACTGTGTACGTCGTCTTCACTGGAAAAAAGTGAGATGTTTTAGTCAACCAGTCAACTATCATGCATATGGAATCATGACCTTTGGCTGTCCTACGTAGACCAACCACAAAGTCCATTGTAACATGATCCCATTTTCACTATGGTATAGGTAGCGGTTGCAAAGTCCCTACAGGCTTCTGATATTCCGCCTTAATTTGCTGTCATACATGACACTTAGCCACAAACTCAACCACGTCACGCTTCAGGCTAGGACACCAATACAAATCCTTAAGATTATGGTACATCTTGGTGATGCTTGGATGCATAACATACATCAAAAAGTGAGCCACTTCCAAGACCATATTACTCAGATTATCAACATCAGGAACCATGGCTCTACTGTGGTAACACACTATCCCATCATATGACTCATGGAATCCATCATGCTTCTCATTGCCAAACTCTAATCCAAGCCATCGTATCATAGTATCACCCTGGTATGCATCTCTAATCTACTGCCTCAACACATGCTTCATTTTCAACTATGCCAGTAGTCATGATAACAAGGAAACCTCCAACTTCACATTCATCTGATTCAAGGAGACCAACATGTCTCTCTTATAGCACACTAAAGAGCATAACTATGCCGTGTCAGCAAATGTTGTGATGAAGAAAACTTCCTACTCAAAGCATCTGCCACCATGTTCTCCTTTTCGGGATGACAATCTTTGGTGCAATCATTGAAAAGACCATCACCAAACCAATATGTAAATTGTCACTAATAATGCAGAATAACCATAAATAGTGGATTAACAAAAATCACTAAAAATTAAAACCATTTTTGCAAAGAGATCCATTTCCTGGAAAACTCTTAATGAAAGAACTAAAACTTTATATACATCAGGGTTCACATTGTACATACACTGTACCATCTCATCTCAAGGTTAACATATAACTGTTGCTTTGTCAAAACATGTACTGAAGAAACATAAAACCTCGAGGCATACAAGCCAAAATCTCAGTTTATTCATAAAACCATCACACACTAAATCCAAGGACCTGAGAGTACAGAGACGACACATATGACTTCTATCTACAAGACACGATAGACAATACACTCAACCTGAGCTATTACTGCTGTCCCTACAACTGTTGTCCTTCCTCTGCAGAATGGTCTCTACCTCCTCGTGCACGTCCACCTAAAAATTGTGGATCCCACAGGGTGAGACAATTGTCCCAATGAGAGATATAACTCTCTGCCAACAATGTTATTATCACAGGTAAACAATATAAAACTGAGCAGGGGTTCTTTTATATTAATAAGAAAGGTTAATCAATGTAGATAAGTAGATTTGAACATTCTCATCTTTTAAAAAATTGCAACTTTCTATGATAGAGTAGTAAATCATCTATTCACTTTATAAGGATTATGAAGAACATGTGTATTATTTACCCATCATATTATACCAACATCTCAAGCTTATCCTGTGATAATATCACCATGTTCCAGATTTAAACCAATCTTGTAAGAGTGCATCTAGGTATTGGATTGTACCAATCTTGTGATATTATAGCCATGTATTGGATTGTACTAATTCTGTGAGAGTTCATCCAAGTATTGGGTTGTACCAATCTTGTGAGATCATAGAACAACCAGACATTTGGTTGTACCAATATGAGAGTTTAGCCAGGCATTGGGTTGTACCAATCCTGTGAGATCATAGCACAACCAGGCATTGGGTTGTACCAATCTTGTGAGAGTTCAACCAGTCATTGGGTTGTACCAATCCTGTGAGAGTTCAACCAGGCATTGGGTTGTACCAATCCTGTGAGAGTTTAGCCAAGCATTGGGTTTTACCAATCCTATGAGATCATAGCACAACCAGGCATTGGTTTGTACCAATCCTGTGAGAGTTCAACCAGGCATTGGGTTGTACCAATCCTGTGAGAGTTCAACCAGGCATTGGGTTGTACCAATCTTGTGAGAGTTCAGCCAGGCATTGGGTTATCCCAATCATGTGAGATCACTTTGAGAGTACAACCAGGTATTGGATTATACCAATCCTATGAGATCATGGTCATATTCTAAGGATTCCATAGTAGTTGAAATACCTTTACATTTCCCTTTCACTTTCATTATGGGACATCAATCTCTGGATCAACATCTTGTCACCTCTCATTAGGAAACAACTATTCACATGGCTCACAAGGCCATTAAACATCTTGTTACCTCTCACTAGGCAACAACTATTTACATGGCTCACAAGGCCATTAAACATCTTATCACCTCTCACTAGGCAACAACTATTCACATGGCTCACAAGGCCATTAAACATCTTGTCACCTCTCACTAGGAAACAATTATTCACATGGCTCACAAGGCCTTTAAACATCTTGTCACCTCTCACTAGGAAACAATTATTCACATGACTTACAAGGCCCATTCTTAGGGTTAGGGTTTCCCTTTATAGCCGAATAGGGTTTCAAATTCATATTATCAATCCAAACCCTAATTCATTGCTCCACACATCTAGGAGCATACATTGATATCATAAGTATTCAATCATACTTATTTATTCTCATCATTTATCATTCAATGATTATCAACACAAAGTATGAGTTTCTCTCCCATCCTTACTAGGATATTGATTACATCATACTTTGTTAACTTGGCTTAACCCTTTCTCAAGGTAAGTTAGCCTACACTTATCAAAGTGCATTACACTCATTACATCTTAATGTAACATTTGACATGACACACTTCATGTGTTACTCATCCAAATATATATTGGATTTGAGGTGCATCAAGGCGTATCAACCTTGAGGTGCTGGATGTGATATTTATCATGCCTTGATGTATCACTTCCCTCATCACTTTTACCTTACTTAAGTTCATCAATTTATCTTGTATTAGGGTATTTCCCATCCTAATACTTCATGCACTAACTCATCACATTTATCATGTAGTGTATTGTCCATAAGTCACACACTTGAATTACCCAACTATCATCAAGTGATATGGACTCATCTCGGTTTAAAGCATTGTTGATATAGGGTTGATCATTATCAACCACTTTAGGTGTTTCACCTATCAAGGTATTAGATACACCATTACTTGGTGTTATACTCATCACTCCTAAGAGTGTTTTGCCTCACCTTTACCAGGTGTATCAGGTTGAATCATGTATGTCAAGTTGAACACATGTATTGGGTTAGGTGTATATCGAGCTAGGCATCATCATATCCCTCATACCCTTACTCATCAAGGTATCAACCTTACCAATATGGTGTATCACCTTCACCATACATGGGTGTAACATCCTCACCTCACTTGAAGATATTGGCCACATCCTACTTTAATGCATTGGCCATCACATGTTCTAGCGTATTAACCACCTTATCACTTTTGTCATCTAGTGTATTGGGTTACCCACCATATCATTTTAGAGATGTGTGCTCAACACCATACCGTCCAAGAGGTGTATGCTTAACCCAATATCGGTTTAGAGGTGTATGCTTGCTTACCATATCACCTTAGAGGTGTATGTGTGCTTACCATATCGGGTAAGAGGTGTATGCTTGCTTACTATATCGGGTAAGAGGTGTATGCTTGCTTACCATATCGGGTAAGAGGTGTGTGCTTGCTCTCCATATCACTTTAGAGGTGTATGTGTGCTTACCATATCACCTTAGAGGTGTATGTGTGATTCACACCATTCCGGGCAAAGAGGTGTGTGTGCGCTTCACACCATATCAGGCAAAGAGGCATGTGTATGCTTCACACCATATCATATATGCTTCACACCATATCGGACAACGAGGTGTGTGTATGCTTCACACCATATCGGGCAAAGAGGTGTGTGTATGCTTCACACCATATTGGGAAAAGAGGTGTGTGTATGCTTCACACCATATCAGACAAAGATATGTGTGTATGCTTCATACCATATCGGGCAAAGAGGTGTGTGTATGCTTCACACCATATCAGGTTGGAGGTGCTTACTTATGTGCTTGAACCCAATATCACTTTATAAGGTGATACCATCATCTTAAAGCTATATACCATCGTTCTACTTATTCTAGTTCATGGAAAATAGTCCTAGGTTACTACTAGAGCTCATGGATTCATCAATTATTCAAGAAAATTCTATTGAAAGTAAATCATTTAACTAAGGCAAGATTGATGATAAATAATAACATAATTGAGTTCAAGTTATATAACCCGCCTCAAGAGCAACTTCAAAGCTCCAAGCTCCAAAGATTCACGTTCCCAAGGTTGAAGGTGAGCTTCTTATAGGTCCAAGACTTGCGATCGTCAGCTCTATGCATGATACCACACCACTTGTGGACGATATCCCTCACTTATGGCCGATATCCCTCACTTGGCCGATTCCACTTTGCAATGGGTGATATCACTTTGCTATGGGTGATACAATGGCTCTATACACAATACTCCTTCACCCTTGAACGATTTCAAGACTCTATGCATGATATATAAGAGCAAGGGGGTGATAAATTTTGAAAAATTCCACTTATGGGTGAAAGGAAGGGTATATATACTTGAGGTTCATGAAAAAAAGTGTGTATATGAGGTGTCATCTTTTTAAGCTACTAGGTGCCATGTGTCCATGTATGGTTGACACGTGTCCTTACATGCACTCATATTTATCTTGACATGCAAAAAACTTGAGGATAATGTAGAGATGAAATTTCGGCCATTAATTATCTTGTTTGATAAGATATCTTATCTTTATCTTCATAAATTATGCAAACCGATACAACTTTTGCAAGGAGCATCTAACTCATCATGGATCACCTCCTTGAGGTGCTTAGATTATCATGGACAAGGCCAAGAGTTCAAAAATCGATATGGGATCCCCTCTATGGCTCCTTGGCCGATAGGCACTCGCATATGGACTCTACAACCCGATACAAGCTCAATATTAGGGTTTCACATACAATACTTCCTTGGTCTTTTCATTACCAAGGGTATCATGCTCAAATATGATTCAAACATGGTGCCTCATTCATTCTCTCTCCTCTAAATGATACATAGTGGAAGTAGGAACACTGTAGAGGTGGTAATTTACATATCAACCCTACATCTTGGGTAAATTACAATTTGTACCAAAATTGGTGCACAAGGTACTAACATTATTCAAACAAGTTCAAACTTGGTATTTAGGCTTTCCACAAGCCACCACTTAGCATAATTCTCTTTATTATAATTCTAAAAGACTTAGGGCACGTTCAACATGTGACATATTGCAATATAACCCCTCATCTTGGGTAAATTGCACTTTGGCCCAAAACAAAGGAACATTGCTCAAACGACATTCAATCAGGACTAAACTTGGAACGTAAGTGTGTCACATGATAACAAAAAACCTTAGAGGATTATACTAAATTTCTATGCAACTTACTTAGCCAAAACAAATAGGGTTACCTCATAACCTAGGTCAGGGTCATTACAATCGTAGTCTTTAATCAACTCCATCCAGTGCCTCTGTCGTGTGTTCAGCTCGTGTTGCGAGAAGATGTACTTTAGGTTCTTATAGTCGGTGAAGATCTAGAACTTCTCACCATAAAGGTAGTGTCTCTGTATCTTTAAGACATGTACTACCATTGCAAGTTCTAGATCATGCATCAGGTAGTTCTCTTCGTGTTTCTTAAGCTGTTGTGAAGTGAAAGAAATCATGTTCTTATCTTGCATCAACACGCAACCCAAACCATTCCTTGATGCATCACAAAAAACTATGTATCCTTTCCCTTGCTTTGGTAGCTCTAGAATTTTCACACTGGACAACTTCTCCTTCAACAACTAGAATGCACATTGACACTTGTCATCCCAGACAAAGGAACATCTTTCCTCGTCAGCTTTGTTAGGGGGAACACCACTGCGTTGAAGTTCTTAATGAACCTCCTATAGTAGCCTGCCAAACCCAAAAAATTGCAAACTTTCCTACCAACATCTTTGGTTGTTTCCATTCTATCACAGACTCAACCTTCTTGGGATCCACACACATGCCCTTAGCAGATATCACGTGTCCAAGGAAAGACATCCCCTTCAGCCAAAACTCACACTTGCTAAACTTAGCGTACAACTTGTGCTATCTCAACATGGTCAATGTTTGTCATAGATGCTGCTCATGCTACTGATTGTCACGGGAGTAGATCAGGATGTCATCGATGAACACAACCACGAACTAGTCAAGATAAGGCAGAAACACTCTATTCATCAAGTCCATGAACATTGTTGGTGCATTAGTCAGACTAAATGGCATAACCACAAATTTGTAGTGACCATACCTTGTTCTAAAAGCTGACTTTGGTATGTCATCTGCCTTGATTCACAAATGAGATATCCGAACTCAGATCTATCTTCGAGAAGACTACAACACCCCTCAATTGATCAAATAGATCATTTGTCCACGATAAAGGATACTTGTTCTTAATCGTCACCTTATTCAACTACCTATAATCTATGCACAACCTCATGGATCCATCCTTCTTCTTGACAAAAAAAATGAGATCACCCCTTGGTGACGTACTCATCCTGATAAAACCTTTCTCAAGCAACACCTTCAACTATTTCTTTAGCTCTTGCATCTCAACTAGTGCCATTTGTACATTGTTTGTGCTATGGGTTGCATACCACAAACCAGATTGATCTCAAAACCAATCTCTTTGACTGGAGGAACACCAGGAAACTCATCAGGAAACACATCTTCAAACTCATAGACAACTAGAACCTCTTGGATACTCATACCCATTGCCTTGGTATCCATCACATGTGCCAAGAACAAATCAAATCCCTACCTCATAAACTTCTCTGCCACAATCTCTGATACAAAATAGGTTGGAAGAATCTTCCTATCTCCTTGGAAGAGCCACGACACATAACCATAGACAAACATCTCCACTTTGAAACTATAGTCCAATATTACAAGATACCTCTCCAAAGTATCCATTCCAAGGATTACATTGAATCAATGCATGCCAAGCGGTATAAGGTCCACTTAAATGTTGTGTCCTGAAAAAGAGAGGACACATGAAGGACACAACTCCTGCAACTCGGAGGAACCAACCAACATGTTTCTAAGCGAAGACTATCATGTCTATGACTAACACGAAAACAACAACTAGCAATCACTTGTCTAGTGATAAAAGAGTGTGTTGTACCTGGATCAACTAGTATAGATATAAAGTAAGAAGAACATAAATAAAAATGAAACAACTCCATCGACCTGCCATGACTCATAGGTTGACCATTCCTTCCGGCTAACTCATGACATAGAATTGAGCTTTTTCCTATTGTCATCCCCTTCCTCTACTATCTTTCCCAAACGAACCAGCCTGGGACGCCTGTCAATGTCCCCTGCCACTGCCACAGTGAACTGTTGTCATGGCTATGACACTTGCTGACTCTATTATAGTTGTTGGGTAACCTCTTCATCCTTCATTGGGAAAAACCACTTTACATGCCCAACCTATCCGCACATAAAATAGGTATTGATTTCATACCACGGCCTAGATGACCCTCTCATTGACACTGATACAACACTATGGGCTCCTATTGGTGGAAAGGTATGACCTCTATCTTTTCTTGGTGACCAATGTGATTGACTCACCAATCTCTATTGTGATGGCCATGCTGAAAACCTAGGCTTCTTAAAGCCTCTAGAGGACTACCCTTGATACCATGCATGCCTCTTCTTGACCATCATCTTACAGTTCTCCACCACTGATCATTCCACCCTCCTGTCTGACTCTAAAAACGTGGAAAACTTCTCTATGTTCTCCAAAGATGATGTTGGAGTCATCAACTCTATACTCAAACCTTTCTTGAACCGTATTATCTTCTCCTTGTCTGTAGTTGCCATATGTGGGTGAAACCTCAGAAGCTCCATAAACTTAGCTTTGTACTCGTCGACTGACATAGATACCTAACAAATCTTCTCAAAATGCATGATCTTCTCATCCAGATAGGTCTCTGGAAATTACCGACTCACAAACTCTGGTCGGAACTCTTCCCAACTAATCACAAATCCATGCCTTTTCTCCTCCTCAATGGCCCACCAATGACCAACACTCCCCTTCAACAGGTACACTGCATGCTTCACTTTATCCTCTTCAGTGATGTTGAGGATCTCGAAGGCCTTCTCCAGCTCATTCAACCACATATCCGCATCTGTCGGGTCTGCCATACATGGATACTCAACTGCCCCTACACGCCTCAACCTTTTAAAGGTCTTCCTAGAACCTAAAGATTCCACATTGGGGACTGCTGCTCTCACTTGGGGTGGGGGCATTCGGTCCACCATATGCGTCATAGTGGGCATAAATTGTCCAAACATGGATTGGAAAGTAGGATTGGCCACCAAAATTGGGTCAAATTGGGGCATCTCAGGTACATCATCCACCCTCTCTTTCCTCCTAACACCACTACCTGGTGAAACAACACAACTCTCAAAAACATGCTCTTTGTCTTCTCCAACCATCTTCTCTTCTCTTCTTCTTCTTCTTCTTCTGCATAAGCATAAGTTACCATAAGATAGACTGGAGCACACTAGAATAGACACAAACCCTAGTCCTATGTCCATGTAGACTTGGAAAGCCTGAATCTCTAATACTAACCAAACTGTGATGCCCCGACGTGCCACAAAGAGAGATTACTCAAAGCAAATCACATAACTAATATAATCAACCAAGTTACCATAAACATAGGAAATTAAAACTGATTTCACATAAGCACAGAGGCTGAAACTTATTACATTTGAGTCCTCATGAATCCATCTGCATTACATTACATGCCATAAAGATGCACACATCATTGTTCTGTGGCAATCATGCCACAAGCCTATCACATTTGGCAACCTGTTCACATACATACGTGCCATATCTATAAAATAGGAGCTCATAACCAAAATGTCATCTCGATATAAAACATCTATAAAAACTCCCCAAGGACCTGAGTATACTTGGAGGACATATAGGACTCTACTACAAAACACTAGCAGCATATCCAACCTTTCAACAATACTACTCCTCCTGCTGCTCAGCCTCAACAACACGATCTCTACCTTATTGTGTGCGACCACCTAAAAGATGTGGAAACCCACGGGGTGAGACCAAATGTCCTAGCGAGAGCCATAACTCTCCACCACAACTATTATAAGCATAGATAAATTAGAGCACCAAGATGACATATATCATCAGGTTGAGCACATTCAACTAAATGATATGTATTAAACCATTAACATTGTCTAGCAATTCAAGCATCTACAACTGAACAATAGAACATCTTATATTTTTAGAAGGAATATGAATAACATATATTATACTTGATTTCTCTTACCGCATTATAATTCAAGGAATCATCACAAAGATAAGGCAAGGGGTCATCCAATGTGAAACATATTTGACCCTAAGGAAATATACTACACAATTGTATTACATCTTTTATTTGCCCTGAGATTTGAGTCATACCACCCAAATCCAACCAACCACTACAAAGTTGAAATCAGTGCCATACATGATCAATGGAAGAGCTAGACTCCATGATCTTCTCCTACACTACTCGGTCAGTTCGAGTCTGCATTGCAATGACATATAGTCAAATTGCAAAGACAATGACATATAGTCAAACTACAAAGACAACAACTTATAGTCAAAGCTATAGTCTGGTAAAGACAACAACTCATATTCAAGGATATGGTTCTATAAAACACCTTACCCACCTTGGTACAAGTCGTGACACTAGAAAGCAGGGTATATAACCCAATCACTGAGGTACAACCAGAGTTGTCCTTTGTCACATCATATCACATGCTCATCATCGAGACCCGACCATAGTCGCTCTCAAAATAGTTGGGATCAAGATGTCAAGGACACATAGTCACTTGAACCTCACATACTCAACAATATGTTCTCTTGGTTTCCCTTGGGAATACCCGTTTCACCATCTAGCAAAGTACTGACAATGAAGATGGATCTATGGCACATGAATCCTACATGATTAAGGTTTCACTTTAGTAGTTAAGCCAATTGGGTATATTTTAACATCAATCAAGTTAAAACTTACAAACCCTACATAGATTCTACAAAGATAGGGGTATGTTAAAACTCCATAAGATATAAAACACATGAAGTAAGGACTTGTCACATCATCACATGATACCACTGCTTTACAAGGTTATCAACATCATCACATCACTAGGTGATATCAATCCCTCATCACAACACTGGAGGATATCACCTCACATTAGGAATTGAGACTCTTCCAGGTCATAAGACCCAATCACATAATCCCTGCGTCACATCATCATATCTCATCATGCCTCATAAGGGTTCACAATCATTACCCTGGATCACATAAGCATTACCATAGCAATTACTAGTTATGATTTCCAATCACCTACATGGTTAGGATCATACAAGTAGGAGAGAGAGAAATAGAGTGTCATCACTACATACTATCACATTGCATAATGTAGACTACTATATTAAAGTCCCACATGAGGTTAGGGTTAGGGTTTCAAACATCCGATTAGGGTTTTACATTACAACACTATAAAAAAACCCTAGGTATTTTTCCATCCCACATTCTTGGAACATAATTCATGGCCTTCAATTACCAACATCAAGACAACCATTCCTATTAACACATATCATAACCCTTTTTCAGTTGAATAAGGCATTAGGTCACGAACTATACAATTGAAGGGATACATACATCATGGTCGAAGACCTCCTCTAGACAGTGATCAAGGCACAACCATGAGCTAGGTCAGCAACCAAGAAACAAACCACAACCCAAATGGTCAAAGGAAAACCCTAGGTCATAGACCACATTCGAAACCAAGCATCACCAAGACAAATGGTTGAAGGCAAGTCAACCATATATGCGACCGAAGAGGAGGAGTGGTCCATGCGACCAAAGAAAAAACTTATTTGACTAAAGAAGCATTCTATGCAACCTAAAATCAAAGGTGACCAACTAAATGACCATACACCATCTCTTAGTCTTCCACAACTTGGAATACATCATGAATATAATCTTAGAGAGGAAAACTACTCTCAATATAGAAACAAAATAGGTGATTATCAACTTGAAACTGAAATCTCAAAGGAGGGGAAACATAAGAGAATAAACATGTTCAAAACCATAGAATCATGCACCACATATAATCAACATGAAATGCATGAGTTGAAGGATGAAAACTCAAAATAAATCACATGAAAACAGAACCAAAACTCCACCTCATGCAAAGTAACAAAACCAAGAACCAAGGTTGAATTGCATGCCAAACCATCATCATCTCCATCACTAGATTTTCAGGTAGGTGAATTAGGGTTCAAGTAAAGAATCAAGTACATGCAAGATAAATACAGAAACATATATCTAATCAAGATCATTATCAAAAGCAAGAAATTACATTTTCAAAAGAGTTTCATGTAGGATCAAAGTGTAATAATAGAGAAGGAAGAGAGTTATATAACCCACATGAGATGATGGTTGCACCACCTCCAAGAAAGAAGTTCCAAAGACAAGAGGAAATCCTAGCTTTGATATATTAAGACCAAGATAGTCACCACCTCAAAAGAGAAGTGGAAACCCTAGATTAAAGGGAAAGAAAGAGAGCCAAAACCTCAAGGCAGAAGAGAATAAAAGAAGGAGAAAGAAGAGAGAAGAGAGTTTATTTTCACTTAGATACCACCATGGTGAACCATAGTCTCCAATCTTTGTGAAGAGAAGATCTTCAAGATAGATACCATGGTTTACACCATAGTCTATGGAGAAAAGAGAAGAAAGGGGTAGGTTTCTTCAAGAAAACAAGATCAAGAGATGAATCACTTGCCAAGTATCAAGGAACTACCAAAGATTACCAAAGAAGAGTAGCTCCAACATTGGAACACCACATGCAAATGATCTCTGCCATGAAGCACCAAGGATGAGCTCCTTCACACCACCAAGCACACAAGGCCAATCTCAAGGTGGAAGGGAAAAAGAGGAAGGCTAAAAGAGATACTTGCTTGTGTAGGAGTATGAGAGAGGTGAAAGGGTGTTAGGTGTCAAGATATTAGGGTTCCTCATGACACTCGTCCACCAAAGAACAAACATGCATCCACTAAAACCATGTAAACTACTAAGGTCATGAAATCAAGCAATCTCACTTGGTCCAAAAGGATCATTGATCAAAGGAAGAACATGGCCACATGGCCACATAAAACCATGCAACCCAAAGGCATCCAAAAACCCTAGGTCATGCGACCCAAAAGAGAGCTCCAAATGTAAGAGACCGTAGAGATCTCAAGTATCAAACAAAACTCATTTGACCACAGAGGAAAACACCAAGGATCATAAAGGATGGTCGCTGAAAACCAAGAACTCAAATGGTCAATCCTATGGTCAATGTCAACATAGGTCATCGAGGCAAATCCCTAAAACCACACTCAACATGTCATCACTTCTCTCCTCATCAAATCAAATCTCAACAAGGAACCCAAAAACACCATCCTCTCTCTCATGCCAAAGCAAGGAACACAACATTAATGTGACAAATTGCAAGATAACCCCTCTACATGGGTAAATTGCAAGTTGGTCCACAACAAGCACATAGATAGCAAAGATTACTCAAACATCAATCAAATTGGACCAAACTGAAAGTACAAGCATGTCACATGATATTAAGGCATCTCAAGAGATTAGATGAAGATTCTAAACATATTATTAAGCAAAGAAAGCTCATCAAGCACTGAGCTAGGTTAGGGTTCTTACATAATCCTTCTACGCTTGTAACTAGATCGCCAGATCTGATCTTTGGTTTTGTTTTATTTTCTATTTTTTATATAGCTTGGATAATCGCTCAATTTACACTCTAATGTAGCTTTCATGATCCATATTCTTTTCTCATTTTCTATACAAAATTGTGGTGGGAACTCCGACACTTTTTTTATATGCAACATGTCAGTACCGAAAAGGGTAGAGCTTTAATCCTTGAATATCACTATTTTTCATCCCCTTTTTGGATAGGGTGTGACAAGATGGTGACTCTACTGGGGAAACCAAATCAATCTGAGTCAAACTACCACTATTCTATTTTGAGGATTGAGCATCTTCATGATTGTTCTTTTTTGTTGCTGTCTGCCCATTTTTATTTCCAAATGGGTATAGGGTGGCAGATCACCCTAATTTACCTAGTCTAGGCATGTAGATCGAGGTGATCCCCCATCCCTGGTGCCTTTTTGAGCTTTTTAGGGTTTCTTTACTCTGATCCTATTTTCCCATTTTGGACACCTCTGTCCCCTATTGATCAGGGTTTGGACCGCATGTCCCATATAAGGATTTGTTTTTGCTTTCGTCATTTTTGTAAATATGTATAAAAAATTAAGGAAAATAACATGTGTAAGTTGGAAACAAAATTTGATCTTTTCTAGAAACATGTCATTGTTATTTCTTTATTTGCATATTTGTGGCTATCATGAATCATGGGCTTGCTTTTGAATTTACTTAAATCCATCTAATGTGCTTCACACTCCTACAAACACACATGTAATGGAATGGGTGCCAACCTCACATTGGATATGTGGAAGTGATGAGGGATTCTAGTAAAGATACCAATGCAACGTTAAGTTGGACATCCAAAGGCCTTGAAAACATCCCACTCCCCTAGCACTCACAACTAATTATCATGAGGTGTATTGTAAGTAGTACCATTATCCACTGAACTCGATATACCCCACGATGAGTGCCATCTATCCACAAATAAGATAAGGAAAAACATCTCATATACCAGTCATGCTTGAGTGAGAACATAAACGTAGATCTAAACTCATGGGATAAAAGGGGAATGTCTGCTTCCAGTGCATATGTCCTTTCTTTGCTGTTGAAATATTATTGAGATTGTTGCTAACCCTTTTCTTTTGCAGATTTCAGACAATCTTTTTCAAAGATTAACAATCTCCAACTCATATTTCAAACAATTTTTTGTAAAGTTTCACAATCTCAAAGTTATATTTTAAACAATCATCAACAAATATTAACAATCTCAAAATCAAATTCCAAACAATATTTTCAAAAGACTAACCGACTTCAAACAATCTTTAACTAAGATTAACAATCTCAAACTCAAATTCCTTCAAAAGATTAATGGATTTCAAACATCTTTAATAAAGAGTAACAATCCCAAACTCAAATTCCAAATAATACATTTCAAAAGATTAAAACATTTCAAACAATCTTTTTCATAGATTAATGACTCAAACACATTTTTTTAACAAAAAAAGGGATTTATCCCCAAAACTTGGGTGAATAGGAGGGGTTCCTCCATGTCGTGTAAGTCACCATCCACTAATGTTTGGTCCAACCCACCATGGTCCTTGGTTATGACCTTAAACTAATCCCAACCCAACTTTCAAAACATTTTGGGTCGCAGACCACGACCTAAACTGGCCCAATTATAGATTTCATCTTCCTAAACAAGGTCCTAGACTATGACCTAAAACTAGATCAAAACCTTTCGCTGAACACCATGAAAAGGAGAGGCCAAGATGAAGCTTCCTCCTTACCAATCGTCCCTCACAAGAACTATCCTATGAAACCCCTCGAGCTTGGAGGATACCAATGTGTCATGGAAGTTGCTAAGGTTTCAGTTTGGTAACACTGTTGGATGAGGACACCCTGGGTAAGACATATGATTGATTAAGCATGAGCACTAGCCCAGTAAGGGTCATATTGATCTTGATTGACCACTCAAAACCCCACCTTCCATCCTACTTTGAATGATTCTTTTGGAGCATTTCTCAAAGGTACAACACTCTCATCATCTTTTCCTTTCTTCCATGGCATTGTCAAGCACAACTGACACAAAAGTGGATAGGTTCCCTCATATAGCATAGGCTATGGTCATGAAAAACCACCGAAAACTATAAAAGAAAGAAATAAAGGTGCTTTTCATCATGAGAAGATCACAAGAAATCCAAGAGAATCCCTTTTATATGCTTCCCTCGCTAGGGAAGAAGCCTTTTCAATTTCTTGTCTGGCATAATATGCACAGAGGGACCCATCCCAAAGCATACAATATTTTGCATGATGTTACACTCTACATTCGAATCCCATGCTAGTGCCCATTTTAGGACATCTTAGGAACAACAAGAAGCCCATACCTCACCTAGTCTCACCAAAGATCAATCTGTATGGTTGGAAGCAACACGTAAGATAAGCCAGAAGAGGTGGAGAAATGTAAGGAAGCTGTCGCTATGCCTGGAGCCACAACCTCTCATGAAGGACATCCCTTTGAGCACCCCTTCAACATTTCTTTTTTTCCTCCATCAGGCTTAGCATATCTAAGAGTATGGCACTACTTATGCTTTTGCAGATAAGGAGCTATACCCACCATTACATCCACATCATTCTTCCCATACGACATGTGGGGTTCCCACCTGCCTCATCCAGAAGCATTCTAGCTAGGGCTCTATCAAAGCTCCCCCTTCACGAGCATTGGTCGTCAGTCCTGATACCTTAGGAGGATTCAACAAACTTCTTATGTTTTGAGGGAGAAGCCAAGGGAAATAAGAAAGAAAATGAAGCTACAACTACATAGGAAGAACCTCAAACAGCCAAGGAGGCCACACTAGCATGAAGGTTCAAACACAATATCTGAATGGATGAAGATCAGTGACCATCCTTGACTCTATGTATCCACCATCCCACTTCAAGTATAACCCATACTTAGGGGGAGGGTATAGATTCACACCACACGTATATATAGTGCTGCCAATGACACTCAAAATACTAGTTATATATGTGGTAGCTGCGCGTCAAGAAGCTACTGTAGAGGAACCCACTGTCACTGATGCCCTATTGCTCGATATCATGCAAAAGATCAAATTTATAGAAGGGAATAAGGATAGTGAGAAGATGTTCAATGATTTGTACCACTTTTCAAATGCAAAGTTACATGGAAACTTCAGTATGCCAAAATTCCATGAGTACTCAAAAAAGGGGGATCCCATGGCCCATGCTAAGGTGTATTGCTTAGATATACTGAAAGTCTAGAATGAAGATAGAGTACTTATACACCATTTCACACAGACCTTAATTGTTCTAGTGTTGACTTGGTATACCAACATGACATGACCTCCATCACCACATGGGACAAGATGGTAAAAAAGTTTATTGATCAATATTCCTAGAATCTAGACCAGGTCCCAACTGAGAAGGACTTGGAATCACTATAGAAAAAGATAGAAGAAAGCTTCTCTGAATTCATTGGAAGGTGGAGGGAGCTTGCAACTTAGGTAGAATTAAAGCCCTTGTCATAAGGAGTATTTAAACAAGGTGATCTGAGTCGCTACACTAGCTCTCACTGCCCTCTTATCCTTACAATACCTTCTCGAAGCTCATACAAGTGGGTGTACATATAGAGAATTCAATCAAGAGAGGGGTCGATCAAAACATAAGCCTCACCTTCCAACCATCATCCAACTCCTTGATGATTAATCAAAAGTTTGAGTGGGAAAAAATAAAGATTCTAGATGCTACAACAGGAGCCATGCTCATCCCCCTGGAATGGGAAAGTGACAACCACCATCTATACAAGTCTCATCAATATAAACATCATCGACACCAAAGCTCATGCCCCACCACCTCAACATCAATAGGATCGTGATGCCATCCAATTATCAACTTTAGTACGTGCTCCCACAATCCCGTATCCTCCAAACAACTACTATGGGTACGCACCTATCACCTTTTCAACTATCAATGTAGTTGACATCCGTAGGTACTCCTCTAGCAGCGAGTAATCTAACATCTAATGCCAATTCGGTAAATATCACTCCTTCACCTGAGTAAACTTCCAATTCATACCCTTAGGAGCTTCCCTCAACACAATTTTGGTGGATATCAAGCATCTACTTAAGTTTCAAGCCATAAAGGATCCACCAAATCCCTTACCAAAGATCTACTATGCCAATTCCTTTTGTGACTACCGTAGAGAAAAGGTCCACAAGATAGATTCCTGCATCACTCTGACACCTGTTATCACACAAGCAATGAAATTATACAAAACCATGTGGAAATAACCATTAGCATCGGATTACCAAAAAACACTAAAATTTATAACCATTTTCCACAAAAAGATCCACTACCTGAAAACTCTTTACAAGAAATCCCAAAGCCTATCATATATATACAACATGATGCATTCATGTTCCATCTGACACAAGTTTGCCATTACCAAAATATGTACGTGAGTAAACTATAAGAAATCAACATCAATCGTGAAACCATAGCGAGACTATACCCTCATGCACCTGAGAGTACATGGACGACACATATGAATTGTATCTACAACAAGACACAACTGGCAGCACACCACCTCAAATTTTATGTCTTCTTCTTACTGCTCTTCTGTCTCAACTTACACAATCTCTGCTACCTCGTGTCCTCCTAAAAAGTTGTGGAACCCATGGGGCGAGACAAATGTCCCAGCGGGAGATATAACTCCCCAACAACACTATTATTATCACAGATATACTTTGATAAGAGAAAAAAGTAAAGCTACACTATACTAAACAGATCTGGCCATATTTTATGAGCATGGTAGAATATTATCATAACTAAGCAATTCATGTAACTATGACTGAATAGTAGATCAAGTACTCACTTTAGAGTGAATATGAACAACATGTGTGACAACTATCGATTATGTCATATAATACAATTGCAACCTCATTCAAAATTTCTATATTCCATTCTCAAGTGAAATATGCTACACATATAACTGAATCTTTCAATGATCATTACAAGTAGATGGCACCCGCTGGCGTGGGCGACAAGGCGAAAGGAAAGATGATGAAGCCACTTCGATCGTCTTCTCCAGTTGATCGTTGGCGAAAGGAGGCTGATCCAAATGAAGCTCTTCCTAAAATCACTGATGCATCCTGGACTCTAGATCCAAGACTATCCTCAAGTATTCCGCTTGGATGGGAATCATTGTGGCCAAGAGCTATCGGAAGTATACTAGATCTGAAGAGTGTCAAAGTCCGGTTTGAAAATGGAAAGCTCATATACCCTGGTAAGGAGGCAGAGGAGAATGCGAATAGGTGGAGAAAATGCATCCTCAGCTATGTAATTGATTTTTGGCTGCACATCCCAACTCTTGCGCACTATTTTGACAGTATCTGGAATACCAAGAGTTCCTTTGAAGTATTCGATAGAGGATCGGGGTACTTCCTTATCAAATTTGAGAATCATGCTGATCTTGATTCCATTTTGAAAGGTGAATGGTGGGTACGTGGAAGACCGGTCGTTCTCAGGAAATGGAAGCCAGGTGATAATCAGAATAGAGTGATCCTATCGGATGTGCCGATTTGGGTGGATATCCTTGACCTTTCAATGGAATAATGGGATAGAAGAACGTTCAACAGGATTGGTTCATTTTTGGGAATTCCAATCAGAATGGATGATGGAACTTATAAATATAGGCGTATGGACATTGCTAGGATCCAAGTATTAGTGAACAAAGATGCCAAATACCCTAAGAAGATCACCCTCCAAAGTGATGGAGGTATTGAGCATTCTGTTTGACTGGACTATGAATGGATTCCCTACAAATGCTCCATCTGTGGTTGCCTGGGTCATGAACAATGTCAAACGAGTTCAGTTGAAAAGAAATAGAGTTCTATTCTGATCGTGAATCAAAAGAAATCTTGGAAAATGAAAAGTAATAATGCAGATAATCTGCACGATGAAATGCCTACAGCTGGGAGAGAGATTGAAGATGACTACTCATCATTGAGGAGATAAAGAATACTGAAGATATACCTACAACAAAAATAGCAGCTGTGCAGGAAACTGAAGACTTGGAGTTAGAAGACGAACGTCTTTCAAGAGAAGTAAACAAAGGTATTTTTCTGGGAGATATAGATATCAGTAATCCAAAAGATGAGAAAGATGGAGGCAAAGGAAAAGAGGTTGAGAAAGCACCGTCGACTCCTACTGCCGTTCTTGCTTTTCCAAAAGGTTCTCCAGATAGTGAAACTATTCCCAAGTATCGTCAAGCTCAATCAAAATCATAGTAGGAGAGAAATCTAATAAGGAGCATCCAAAATGCCAATCCAAACTGAATACAGACATCCATTACAGCATGAATAACTCTGGATGTTCGCCATGCCAAAGGGAGCTTGAGCTTAGTTCTGAAACTGAGGCTGTCAGTTCAACAACCGGAGTGATTAAATGATTCCATCTATCCAAATCTCTTCTTGGAACATCAAGGGTATTAGCAATAAGATCCTGAGTGTCCAAGAAAAGGTTTGTAGAGCAGACACTGATGTGTTTGTTCTTATTGAAACAAGATTGAGGAAGAACAAGATTGAAAAAGCTATGAGTAAATATTTCAATGATTTTAAGTGGTGCTCCAATATCAATTCTCATGCCCTTGGCAGAATTGTAGTTCTGTGGAAGGATGAAAGTTGTAGAATCACTAAACTTGCTGAAAGTGATCAAACGATCAACCTTCTTATTGAAAAAGATAATGTGTGTATTATGTTCACATCTGTTTATGGGCATAATGATGATCCAGATAGATCTAGCCCATGGAGTTCGCTGGATAGGTACTCTCATGGGAATCAGTTGCCTTGGACCATTGCAGGAGATTTTAATGCTGTGCGTAAAAATGAGGAAAAGATTGGTCGCATACCTCCATCTAAAAGATCTATGGATGAGTTTAATGACTTTGTTCTAGACAATGGTATATTTGAATTGGAGTTGAGTGTCCTTTTTTTTCACTTGGAATAATCATCAAGATGATGATGAATTCATCACTTCCAAAATCGATAAAATTTTCTACAATGAGGAATTTCAGAACTGTTTTGATTCGTTTCATGGGGAATGTATCTCTAACACCATTAGGGATCATAGGAGCATTCTCTTTATTATTGGAGAGGTTAAAAATAAAGTTACTCCTTTTAGATTCATAAATAAATGGATGGAACACAAAGACTTTGATGGTATTCTTAAAGAGTCCAGGAAAATAGACATAAATGGATTTGCAATGTTTCGTTTATATAGAAAGCTGGAAATTCTAAAATGTAGGTTAAGGGACTGGAATAAATCTGTTTATGGAAACATTAATGACGATGCTGCTATTGCTAAAGAGAATGCTTTGAGAGCCCAAAACCAGGCTGATTTAAATCCCATGGATCCTGTTCTTAGAAGAATAGCTAATGAGTTAAGGAAAGAAGCGAGAACTCAAGCTATTGCTGAAGAGGCTCTTATTAGACAAAAATCTTGGGTTCAATGGTTGAAGGAAGGTAATCTGACTACTAAGTTCTTTTATTCTTCTCTAAGAACAAGAAGGAATAGAAACACAATTCATTATCTTAACATTGATGGACAAAATCATAAGGATACAAATGTCATCAAGGATCATGTTGTTGCTTTCTATGAAAGCCTTTTATGCAGGGAGGATAAGGGCAGGGCTTGGGAAGGTAATTGGACTGGTCCTCATGTCTCAAGTGATCAAAACTACTCTCTAACTAAGAAGGTGACCAGGAAAGAGATTGAAGATATCATCAAAAACCTCAATGATGACAAAAGCCCTAGGCCAGATGGTTTTAATGGGTTTTTTTATAAGCATGCTTGGAGTGCTATAGGAGATGATGTTGTTGAGGCTGTAATAGAAATCTTTACTAATAGCAGGATCCTGAAGGAGGCCAATAAAACCTACCTTACTCTTCTTCCTAAAAGCAATGATACTTCTCTTATTTCTAATTGGCGGCCCATTGCCCTCTACAATACTTTTTACAAAGTTATTTCTAATGTGTTGTCCAATAGGCTTCAATCTGTCCTCCCTAGCATTATTGATTGTAATCAATGTGCATTTGTGAAGGGCAGGTCGATCAAGGATGCTATTTTGGTTACTAATGAAATTCTGAGTGATTTTAAGAAAGATTGCAACCATATGTGTATTCAAGTTGACATCTCAAAGGCTTATGACTCTGTGAGATGGATTTTTCTTTATTCCATTCTTCATAAAATGGGTTTTGCTAGTACATGGATTAAATAGATAGAAGAGATCTTCAATACTACCTCGTATCAGATCCTCATTAATGGAGAGCCTACTTCTCCTATTTTCCCTTCTAATGGGGTTAGACAGGGTGACCCTATTGCTCCCTATATGTTTGTTATTGTTATGCAGGGGTTTTCCGAGCTGATCAAAGCCAAGTGTGTTGAAAATGCTATCCATCCTATCTATGATTCGAATATGATTCATTGTTCCCATCTTATCTTTGCTGATGATCTTATGGTCTTTGCTAAGGCAGACTCTATGAATGCTAATAATATTAAAACTCTCTTTGAAAGTTTTGGGAGGATGTCCAATCTTCACATTAATAAAGGGAAGAATATTATTTTCTTGAGCAGGGATAGTAATAAGGTTGATATTTCTCATACTCTTGATATGCCCATTGGTAAGCTTGAAGAGTCTAAGTACTTGGGTCTTCCCTTGTTTATTGGAAAACTTAACAAGAGTCGTTGTGTTAATCTGATTGATAGAGTTAAAAGGAAACTTGAATCCTAGAAGAGTACATGTTTACCCTTTGCTGGTAGATTAGAACTGGTGAAATCTACCCTAGCCACTATGCATGTCTACTGGGTTTTATCATTTCCTATTCCAAGTTCTATTCTTGAGGAGATAGATAAGCTATGTAGGGCCTTTCTTTGGGGGCATTCGGTAGGAAAAGCAAAGAGGTTTCTAATTCCTATCTTGTTATTAATGCGTGGGATGTTGCTAGGAAAAAAGATACCATGTGGGGTAAATGGATTAATGAGAAGTACTTAAGGAAGGGCTCCTTTTGGAATATTCAAAAGTCATCTAATTTCTCATGCTTATTCAATAGCATTCTTAGATCCAGAGATCTTCTTCTGCCTCACTTTAAGATAAAGGTTGGCTCTGGTAATAGCATCTATACTTGGCTTGACCCTTGGTTCAATGGAGGATTTCTCAAAGATAGAGTTGATACTAACATCATTGTAAGAGCTGGAATCATGAGTGATTCAAAGCTGAGCACTATCATCAAGAATAGAACCTGGTCTATCCATTCCTCTAGGTGTTCTGCTGATCTTATGAGTATTCTTGAGAATGTTAAGATCATGAGAACTATTGATGATACTTTTCTTTTTGATGACCATGAAAAAGTCAATTTCAAAATTATTTGGAATTCGATTAGATCTAAAAGGTGTGAAAATGATATCTTCAAATGGATTTGGAAATCTAAATGTCATATGAACGCTAAAGTCCATGCTTGGAAGGCTGCCCATAATAAGTTACCCACGTCAGATTATGCAAGAAGAAGAGGCATTACTACTATATCTATCTTCTCTCTATGTATGAGTGATTATGAAAGTACTAATCATATTTGTTTTGATTGTACCGTCTCTAAGGATATTTGGAATATTTCTGTCAATCAAATGTTCATTGGTATGATTCCTAGTAAATGGGAGGATATGATTCAATATGCAAACCAAAATGAAGCCGTTATCTCTCTCCTCATTCTTTATCATATCTGGATGGAAAGAAATAGGAGAATCCATTGTAATAAATATATTACTGATGAGGGTCTTTGGAATTTGATCAGTAATGAATATGCTATTCTTTGTTAATGGTTGCCCTCTTTTGAGGTTATGGGGTTCTTTGGTTTGTTCTGATATTCCCTGTTGAGACTTGGTTTTCTTGTGAAGCTCTATTCTTTGGGGTTAGTTGTGTTGCTTGCTCCCCTCTCTCTAATGGATCAATTTGTTCGATGATGGTGTAGGTGAAGGTCGAGTCCCCACTCATTGAGTGTCGACGCTCCCCTCTCCCTGGGTCCTTTTTGAGGGGTGGAGGTTCTTAGTTTTCTGATCTTGTGAGGATGGTACAAGTGAAGCCCAGTCTCCACTCTTCGAGTGTTGACGTTCCCTTCTCTCTGGGTGTGATGGTTTGGTGTTGGTGAAGGTCGAGTTTCCACTCTCCGAGTGTCGACGCTCCCCTCTCCCTGATTTTTTGATACTTTATCCATTTTTTCGAGTTCTTTGCTTGCATGCTTCTTCCTGAAGGTGATGTGAAGGATTTATCTTGCAAGAACATCTGCAGAGTGAATCCTCTAACGTCAAGCACAGTTTGTTGTATATGGGTTTATGCTTGGTGTGACTCTTTTTACCTCTTTCTACTTGAGGTATCTGTGTCCCTATTCCTGGGATTTTTTTGTGGATCCTTGAGGGTTGCTGCTTGCAGAGCTTTTCTTATTAAGTGTATATAGGTTTTGCTCCCTATTTTGGTTCTTTCTGGTGATGGTCGAGTCCCCTTCTTCCTTTGGGTGATGATGCTCCCCTCTCACCTTTCTTGGATGGGCTTCTTTTACCGATGGCGTTCTTGTCTTGGTTGGGCTCTCTCCTGGATGGTTTTTTTAGCAGGATGCAAGGTTTTTGAGGTGCTAACGGTCAGTTTTTTGATACTGGTAGCTTGGTTTTTGCTGGACTAGTTGGTGATGGTCGAGTCCCCACCCTAGTGGTGTCGACGCTCCCCTCTCACCTCTACTATGTTTTTGTTCAGTTGAAGCTTCTCTGTCCTGGCGATGGGTCTACTTTTGCTCTAGAGTTGTTCCTCACCAAGAATAGACTTCATCAGAATAGGAACCAAAGATAACAAAAACTATTGACTCTTTCCGAAGCCTTCAACATCTGAAGATTCTGAAATTTCTTTTTCTTGTGGCAAGGTGAAGGTCGAGTCTCCACTCTCTGAGTGTCGACGCTCCCCTCTCACTGGTTTTTTTCTAGATTTATCCTTTCTTGGAGTTCTTCACTTTGCATGCTTCTACCTGAAGGTGATGTGAAGGATATATCTTGCAAGCACATCTGCAGAGTGAATCCTCTGACATCAATCAGTCTGTTGTCTTTGGGTTCATGTTTGGTGTGATTTTTTTTACCTCTTTCTGCTGGAGGTATCTGTGTCCCTCTTCCTGGGATTTTTTTCTGGATCCTTGAGGTTTGCTTCTTGTGGAGTTTTTCTTTAGTTTGGGGTTTCCTGGTCTGGTTGGTGATGGTCGAGTCCCCACCCTAGTGGTGTCGATGCTCCCCTCTCACCTATGATATGTTATTGGTCTGTTGAAGCTCTTCTCTTCCTGGCGATGCATCTACTTTGCTTTTGACTGTTTATGCTCTTGAGCTATTCCTCACCAAGAATAGACTTCTTCAGAATAGGAACCAAGATTACAACAACATATATCTCTTTCTAAAGCCTGCAACATCTAAAGATTCTGGTTTTCTTTTTCTTGTGGCAAGGCTACAAATTTTCTTTCAGCTGCTTCCTATTTACTTTCTCTGGATATATCCTTTCTTGGAGGTTGAAGAGTGTTGTAGGTGTTGGTGTTGGATGTCTATATCTATCTACTTTGTATGGATCAGCTATGGTCATGATGAGGTTTTATAGTCATTATTGTTTCTGTTTTAGCCCTATTCTTTATTTTTGAGCTTTGTGCTCAGTAGTTTAGTTTTTTTAGCTATCTTCTCTTTGAGAAATAGCAAGTACTGTATATACACTTATCCAAAAAATACAAAAAAAGTCCCACACATTTTTGACCGACCAAAAAAAATCTTTCAATTATCAATCACATGAATATGCACACACTTAGGCACACAATGCTCAAGCTTATGATGCACACACTCACATTCAAGCACAAGCTTATTATAATCACACACATTAGATCCTATTTTATGCCATGGTTTAAGCCTCGAGCATTTGAGTCATACCACCCAAATCCAATACCCCCCCACGAAGGGCTACCAATGGTGCCATATAAGGTCCAAGGAGAGCCACACTCCAAGACCTCACCCACTACTCCTAATCAATATGAGAGACAATGCAGAGACATATTAGTCAACTGCTGATAGTGACATATAGTCAACTATTTTATCAACTAGACCACCTTGGTATAGGTCATGACGCTACAGAATATCTCACTCATGGCTATTCAGATAAATAGAATTGGATCACTCATGGCCATTCTAATAAAGAATTGGCACACCCATGGCCATTCTTGTGAAAGGATTGGCTCACACATGGCCATTTTTATAAAAGAATTGGCTTACTCATGGCCATTGTTTATGAAAAGGATTGGATAACTCATGGACATCCATATCACATAATTATTTTACAAATACATGAAGATGATTAACTATGCATCCTTGCATATTCAACAATATGCGTTCCGAGTTAAACTCATTTCACCATCCACCAAGTTCTGACACTAAATGTATCTATGGCCAGGGCAACCTACAATTTTAGTTTCACTTGGTAACTTAGGTGTATCACAACATATTTTAGCATCAACCAAGTTACAAGTAAGCCACATAGGTAAATTCTACAAAGAATAGTGTAATACATCCTTCAAGAAATCACATCACAATTGTAACACGTACTTGTTATATTAACACAATTATCTAGGGATCTCAATCCTTTAAACACACTACTGAGAATATCATCTCATCATCATTATCACATGCTATGGGGTTTCAACCCCCTAAGTTTATTATCAAACAATGTCACCTCTCACTAGGCAACAACCATCTCTAGGTCATAAGACCCATATAAAATCATACTTGTTGTACAAGTATTTCACATGGCTCACAAGGCCCATTCAGTCTATATAATGTCACATCACCATAGCCCATAGTTGTCTATGCTCATTATCTCAAAACACTTGCATGGGTAGGATCTCATGATAAAAGAGTTATCAATTTAAATACCATCACCATTCCATAAAGAGAATCATTAAAATTGCAACCCTCTCATAATAAGGGTTAGGGTTTTGCCTTGTCGCCGATTAGGGTTTTCAAGTTCATTTTTAACAAACAAACCCTGAATCACATCATAAGAGCCTATATTATTGCCATAAGTATTCAAGCATACTTAATTACTCTCATCAATTACCATAAATTGATTATCAAAATGAGTGATATACGTTTCTCTCTTATCCTCATTAGGATACTAGATTTAAATTTAACTTGTTGTATCGACTTGACCCTCTTTAGGGTGTACTGGTGTACACTTATCAAAATGTCTCCATCTCATTACATCATAGTGTGTCAACTTGATTATACTCCTCATGTGTCGGCCTACACTCATCTAGGTGTATCGGCCTACACACTAACCCTTGTGTTGAGCTAGACACATTCACTTGTATCGACCAAGACACTATCACTTGTGTCGGCCTAGACACTCTTACTTGTGTCAGTCTAGATACTTGTGTCAGCCATGCCACTTGTGTCGGCCTAAGAACCTCCCTTTGTGTCACCCTAAGGCATCTTACTTGTATCACCCTATGTATATACACTTGTGTCACCTTATATGTAACGACCCCGTCTCCCGGTAACCCCCAATTAAGGGAGACCCGAAGGTCAGAGCCGTTATTCAACTAACAGGATCAAAGGTTCGACAAATAATCAATAACAATTAATAAACTTTACCAACTAACTGAAAATTGGTATAAAATAAAACTTTGTTTACCTTTTGAAATCTGGGATTTCTAATCTTCTATCCATGAAAATGCTAAACTAACTAATCCTCCTGTGCATGTTATTTCTCATTTAATTCCACATCTGCCACTTTACTGTTTGTTCTTTTCATTTGTACCTAAAACGCCGACAAACAAAACGTCGGTCAGCCGAAGCTGGTATGTGGGGGAAACAATAATCATGCAACTACAATAACAAAGTAATCAACCAATTATCATTTAACAACCAAGATTACATTTTAAACCGTACCACTCAATCCTTTCCTATCCCCTACCTCTGTGCTGTCCCTACAGTGGACTGAGATCTCACCTCTCTCTAGGTAGATCCTTATTAAACCCTGCATGATCCTACCTACCAGGTAGATCAGTATCTAGGGTTGAGTCGCATGGCACTACCCATAGGTAGTCCAATCTCTAACTCCATGTGACTTGATGGACCTACCCCATTGGTAGCCATTTACTAAGTCATTTAGTGACCTGATGGGCCTACCCCATTGGTAGCCATTTACTAGGTCAACCCATTAAGCTACAAAGGGGACTAGGATCTGAGCTAGTAGGCACATATCTTATGTGATAATCATATTCACATTATACCTTGCATGAATTAAATACATCCAACAGTTTAATTCAAGTCACGATGGAAACATCGACAAAATCTCGGAAAACTAATTCGGGTAGTCATAAGAGTAACCACATACATGTACATGCAGATTTGAGACAGAATAGTCCAATCAACAATAGGCAAGCAAGCATTCAATAAGATCCTGAAACAAACATGTTGGCTAAATGGACATCTATAAATCCCTTTGTTTTGATTATGACAAACATTTCATTCTTATTAATCTAACGAGCTACTTGAGTGTGCAGGATGACAAAGCAACAAGGGAAAATCTACAAGCTTACATATTTATATTTTCATGCAATGTAATCACTGTTGTAAAAACTTGTACAAAAATATAATGTACAAGTACTTAGAATTGCATGTAAATCAAGCGTTAGATTCTCCCTAGCTAAACACCACAGTTAGACAAGTCATCCCATTCAAATAGGATTACTTATGCACACTTACACACATAATTAGTGCCTAAATTGAAACCTTGAAACAGGATCAATCTCGGTCGACAAACTCCTCGACTGAGACACTCTCGGTCGACAATCTTCTCGACCGAGAAAGATCCAAAGTAGCCGTTAGACACAACACACAAGTTAGTTGGCAGTTGAAGAAAGACGTTGCAAATCACTTGTTCCAGAGAGCCTGTCGGTCGACAAAAGTTCGACCGAGTAGGTGTCTCGGTCGACCATTTGTCGACCAAAATGGTCTCTGACAGCAACTGCAGAATTAATTAATTAGCCGTTGTTAAAGCAACAACTTTGTACCTAACGGCTAGTTAAGCACTTAGAAACCCCTAGAAGTTGTCTAGAATGTCCTTAAGCTTCCTTAGGCCATTCCTATAAATAGGACAAGCCATAGGACACCTAAACTTGCTTGTTTTACACTTGTTACACTTGAGAAATACTTGAGCATACTTGAGCAATCTGTTGCAAGCAAATTGAGCACTGTAATCATTGGCCTACTTTCTCCTTAGCTCAAATTCGTGTCCTATAGGCTAGAATCTCCTACCCACAGCAATCACAAGTTCACACATTTGGTTAGGAGATCTATACGCTTGATCTAGGCATATCAAGCCTTGAGCTTTAAAGGATAAGTTGTAATTTCCTTTTTCTTTCTTATTCCCTATTACTGTTTGTACTCTCCTTGCTACTCCTAGGTTGGAGGCTGCGGATTGGAGAGGGTGAAGATCTTCTTGGCAAAGAAGGAGACTTTGAGCTACTTCATAAGGCTGGTGCAACGGGAGGTTACTTCTAGAGAGGAAGGCTACTTCAAGGGGGAGCTTGGAGTTACTTCAAGAAGGCTACCTCAGGGTTGGTGCACCTACTTCAAGTGAAGGCTGTTCAAAGGGTGTGGTTGAAAGTATTGTATTTTGTATAAATCCTCGAGAGGTAATAAAATAAATACTTTCAAATCCCGGTTGGGTAAGAAACCGGGTAGTGGACTGACAACTATAGTATTTTCTATAGTTGGAACCACTCTAAACGCCTGTCTCCTTCTTCTAATCTCAATTTTGGTTGTTTGAGTTAAATAATTATTAAAATCACTATAAAACTCTATTCACCCCCCCTCTAGTAGTTTTCAGTTGGTATCAGAGCAGGCTTCAAGGAACCCTAACCAGGTCTTGAAGAATGGAGGGAAACGGTGAAAGGTGCTATTTGGACAAAACCACAACATGCTGCAATTGGTGTTTAGGAACAAGCCACAAAACAACTGGATGCCCATGGAGATCAAAGGAAGAGCACAAAGAATGTCTTATTGCTACAACTAGTGAAGAAGAAGAAGAGGTAAGTCTCTTTGATTTATCTAAAGAAGAACTAGTTGCTATTATTGAAGAGACACATAATAAATATGTTGAGTGCAAAAAGAAATTAAAGAAATCAAATAAAGAAAATGATGATCTAAATGTTAAACTTCTTGCTCTTGCATCTGAAAATGAGGATCTCAAAGAGGGAAATAAATATTCTGATCTTAAGTTAAAATCTATGGAAGCCGATTGCAAGCTCCTTTCTGTTGAAAATTCAAACTTGCAGACTCAAGTAAACGATCTTCAAAAACAACCATTATTGTGCACCCATATAGATTATGACACTATTGTTAAAGAAAGAAATTTATTGTCATCTAATCTAGACCAAGCAAAACTAGATATTAAGAAGAGAATGGAAGAGATTGCCAAGTTACAACAAAAAGTCAGTAATTTAAATAATAATGGCATTCTTGATCAAATCTTAGAGAATTCCTATCATCAAATTAGGAGAAGAGGACTAGGTTATAAGCCTAAAGGGAAGTCCTATCAACCTAGTTGGAAAAGGACACAAACCCATCAATATGTATATGTACCTAAAGGAACAAATAAATTTGTACCAAAGAACAACCTAGAACAAAACCATAGAAAACGACTTGAGGTTGATTCTATATGTTGCCATTATTGCTCACGTCTTGGACATTACTCTTTTTCATGTCCTTATAAGAGAAAAGATGTCGAGTTAGTTTGGGTTCCAAAACCTCCAAACTAAATGAACAGAATCAAGTTGAGATATGACCAGAGACATTAGTTGCATACTTCTATGTCTATCTCAACTCAACATAATGAGATTACAAATAAATATCTAAATAGTTAACTCACACAAATATGTTTTATTAACAGTTCCAGGAATCTTGTCGGTCGAAAAACTGTCGACCGAAAGAACATCGGTCGAAAAATTGTCGACCGAGCACATTACTGTTCTCCAGTCTACGACAAAATTGCTGCATTTATTTTAAATCCGATGAAATTGCTATCTACTTATGATTGATGACTGGATATATTTTTGGAAATCATTTCTACAAATTTATTTCCTGGATGATTTAAGCTTAAACTGAATATATTTGCAAATTAATCATGTTTCCCTTCATCATGTTGAAGATAAAATTGGCTAAACCACTTCCACTTTGGAAGATGTTTTCTTTGATATTTGTGCTACTTAAACAAAAACTCTTATTTACATTTTTGGCTTTTAAATGGACATCTTTTTCATTAGATTTGATGGGATATCTAATTAAGGGGGAGTTTTTATTCTTAACGGTTATCTTTTTGAAATGACAAAGGGGGAGAGATAAATATAAAACTAAAATTTAGTAATTATGTAAAACTCAATTAATGAGTTTCATAAATAAACTCTTGGCTTTACATTGAAAGTTGCTATATTCCCAAATGATCTGGATTTCATGTTCCATAATTTATGGGGAATAATAAGCACACATTTTCTACACAAGAGAAAAAGCTACAAAAGGTAATCTAAAGGTATGAAACTCATATGTTTTATATTTCCTTTATTTATATTTTGGAAATGTTTGTCATCTTCAAAAAGGGGGAGATTGTTGGCTAAATGGACATCTATAAATCCCTTTGTTTTAATTATGACAAACATTTCATTCTTATTAATCTAACGAGCTACTTGAGTGTGCAGGATGACAAAGCAACAAGGGAAAATCTACAAGCTTACATATTTATATTTTCATGCAATGTAATCACTGTTGTAAAAACTTGTACAAAAATATAATGTACAAGTACTTAGAATTGCATGTAAATCAAGCGTTAGATTCTCCCTAGCTAAACACCACAGTTAGACAAGTCATCCCATTCAAATAGGATTACTTATGCACACTTACACACATAATTAGTGCCTAAATTGAAACCTTGAAACAGGATCAATCTCGGTCGACAAACTCCTCGACCGAGACACTCTCGGTCGACAATCTTCTCGACCGAGAAAGATCCAAAGTAGCCGTTAGACACAACAGAAAAGTTAGTTGGCAGTTGAAGAAAGACGTTGCAAATCACTTGTTCCAGAGAGCCTGTCGGTCGACAAAAGTTCGACCGAGTAGGTGTCTCGGTCGACCATTTGTCGACCGAAATGGTCTCTGACAGCAACTGCATAATTAATTAATTAGCCATTGTTAAAGCAACAACTTTGTACCTAACGGCTAGTTAAGCACTTAGAAACCCC
This sequence comes from Alisma plantago-aquatica, assembly GCA_963693085.1. NCBI lineage: Eukaryota > Viridiplantae > Streptophyta > Magnoliopsida > Alismatales > Alismataceae > Alisma > Alisma plantago-aquatica. Next base: position 1,476,340,324 of record OY856410.1, read on the forward strand.
TAGAAGTTGTCTAGAATGTCCTTAAGCTTCCTTAGGCCATTCCTATAAATAGGACAAGCCATAGGACACCTAAACTTGCTTGTTTTACACTTGTTACACTTGAGAAATACTTGAGCATACTTGAGCAATCTGTTGCAAGCAAATTGAGCACTGTGATCATTGGCCTACTTTCTCCTTAGCTCAAATTCGTGTCCTATAGGCTAGAATCTCCTACCCACAGCAATCACAAGTTCACACATTTGGTTAGGAGATCTATACGCTTGATCTAGGCATATCAAGCCTTGAGCTTTAAAGGATAAGTTGTAATTTCCTTTTTCTTTCTTATTCCCTATTACTGTTTGTACTCTCCTTGCTACTCCTAGGTTGGAGGCTGCGGATTGGAGAGGGTGAAGATCTTCTTGGCAAAGAAGGAGACTTTGAGCTACTTCAGAAGGCTGGTGCAACGGGAGGTTACTTCTAGAGAGGAAGGCTACTTCAAGGGGGAGCTTGGAGTTACTTCAAGAAGGCTACCTCAGGGTTGGTGCACCTACTTCAAGTGAAGGCTGTTCAAAGGGTGTGGTTGAAAGTATTGTATTTTGTATAAATCCTCGAGAGGTAATAAAATAAATACTTTCAAATCCCGGTTGGGTAAGCAACCGGGTAGTGGACTGACAACTATAGTATTTGCTATAGTTGGAACCACTCTAAACGCCTGTCTCCTTCTTCTAATCTCAATTTTGGTTGTTTGAGTTAAATAATTATTAAAATCACTATAAAACTCTATTCACCCCCCCTCTAGTAGTTTTCAAAACATCCAATATTTTCTATCATGGATCATGGTATCCAAGTCTAATAGACCTATTCGAGCCCTAGGGTTACTATTTCATTTTTAGGGTTTCTATTGCAATTAGGGTTTCCTTTCATCTTTTACTATTTTAAACCCTAATTATTCACAAAAGATATTAAGGTTATCCCTTTACAACATTTAACCTTATTTTCGAATTAAAGGCATCATTGTCCATCAATTAAACCCATTAAACTTATCTTACATTAAAACTATCACTTTTATCCTTTTAATCCATGACAAGATCATTATGCTTATTTATCATCAATGTGTAATTCATTATACTCTATTACTCATATGAACGTTATTAATCACCAATTCTACCTTGATTCATGAGAAAACCCTAATTACTTCATTTAGGGTATTTATCCACAAACTAGGGATTTTAATGCTCAAAATAGTCTTAGATTCAGAATATTCCATCTTTAATCATGAAATTAATCAATTAAAGCCATTAATAGTCAAATTTACCAACATTAGGGTTTCAAGGCCCATTAAAGAATCATTCATGCACATTAAACTCAAAATTAAACTAATTACATGCAAATTCATCCTTTTTGTTCCTTATGTTCCCTTTCATCATTAACAGGTTAATACTAACCCTAATCATCCATTAAACCCTTATAAAGATATTATTCATCTCAAAAGAGGGTTCTTTAAACATTAACACATTAAAGTTGATATCTTCCATTACTTTTCGAATTGCAAAAGGATTCAGGTTTCAATTATATTTTTATTGGCTTCCTCTCATTTTTCTGAGCAAGTTTCATATTTTATGTGTAATCATCCGAGCTACTATTTGGGAGATATGAATTTTGTAAAATTACCTTCTTTGGGCCAATCAGGAAGCGCCACATCACCTCCTACATGCAAAGCGCCCACCTTTGATTTTATAACTGAATTACGGTATTGCCCCCGTTTAAGTGATTGGTTGCTTTGGTGCGTGGAGGGCAGAGTTGTCCAATGAGTATAAACTCATCTTCAACCTTGGGCAGCGACCTGCTGCCGCCCTAACGGCTTCTAGGCGCGACTTTGCCTCCTTCCCTGGTCCCCCACGGCGACCAACAGCAGCTCCCTTCACCTGGGCAGCCTCCGCCACCTCCGGCCGCACCTGGGGCGCCGCTCGATCTCCGCCAACAGGTTCGTATCCACGCTCCACAGGCCTGCGATGCGCAGCTGCCTTTGCAGGTTGCTCGGTCGCTGCTGCAGCTCAGCTAGGGCTTGGGGATGAGGGATTGCTTTCCCCTCAGCAACGTGTGTTATTGGGCTTCTGTCAAGAACCCTCCACAGCTCTTCGTTGCACTTTGGTTGAACCGTTTCTCTTTGTTTAGGGTTTTGAACAAGAAGAAGATAAAGAAGAGGGTAGGAGACGTGGGATCTTCTGGAACTCAACCCAGATGGTCCACCCCTTAAATAGGGGAGGTTATACACTCCCTAATGTGCCCCCTCTAAGAGGGAACGAGTCCCACTCCCAAAAGGACTACTATTCCTTCAATGAGAAGGAAGATTCTCTCTCCTACTTATCTCTTGATATTCTTTACTGCATTCATAATTAGAAATACGAAAATACCCTCTCTTATTATCTTTATTCATGCCCTTTAAATCATTGGCCTCGAAATTATATTATCCTTAAGCAAGAAATACTTTCTTCTTAATAAAACTACATAATTCCTTAATTATGTATTCCCATTATCTTTTTATTTTGCAGTTTGGTATTTTCTCTTTCTTTCCTCTTTATTGGGACTCCTTGGATCCCAAGGAACTCAAAGATTTCTAAATTCCTCATTAAGGATACTCATTATCCTTCTAGATGCATCTAAATGCATTATTCTTCTTTATCTCACATTATCTTGTTTATTTGTTATTAAAATAATTCCTTTTAAGGATTTCTCTTTATTTCTGTTTTATTTTCCTCATTGGTATTCCTTTTATTATTAGAATCATTGGGATACGAAGTCCCACTAAGGATAACTCAAAAATACCTCTTTTCACATATTTTCCCTATTTCATAAATGTTTTCAATTTCTTTATTAACCAGGAAATACTTAATTGATATTTTCTTCTCTTATTGCCTTTTCTTTTCCACTTTGGACTCCTTGGAACCCAAGGAATCTAAGAGGCACGAAATCCTCTTTGGATTTGCCTTCCATAGGTTTCCACACCTTTCTTATCTCAAATTCTCAGTTATTCATTAATTAATTGAATATCCTTGTTATTGGGCCCAATAGCCAATAAAGCCCACAATCAACACAACAAGGCTATTTTCAACGATACTCACTTATTCAACACAAATTATATCATCATTTGTTCCAATATCTTTAAAAGGAGAAATTACATTTCTCAACAAAATGAACCCAAAATTGGGGTTTTAACATTATACATATACTCCTGTATCGCCCTATTCATATTGCCCTACGCATATAAACATGTGTGTGTCGGCCATAGCACATTCTAGTGTATCGGCCACACTATCATCTTCGGTATGTGTCGTCCAAGGCATTAAAGGATGTGTCACCCTAGACACCGTCAATTGATATCTGGTTAGGGGGTGTATCGGGTTCTAGGGTTAGGGTTAGATGATATTGGGTTAGGCATTATCATCTCCCTTACACCCTCACTCATCAAGGTACTAACCTCACTTATCTTGTGGTGTATCACCTTCACCATATATTGGTGCATCACCTTCATCATACATTAGTGTAACGTCTTTATCTCACTTTAGTTTGACATCTTCACCTCACTTGGGTGCAACATGTTTTCTTCTCTTGGGTGTAACATCTTCACCTCACTTGGCTATATCGGCCACACCATGCTATAGGGTTTTGGCCTCACTATCATTTTGTGTATCGGGCATGGAACTATCATTTGTATTTCCCATGGCACATCAAAGTGATATCAGTTTTGAGGTGCTTAAGGCGATACTAGTTTTGAGGTGCTTCAAAGGGATATCGGTTTAGAGGTACTTCAAAGTGATATCAGTTTAGAGGTGCTTCAAAGTGATATCTGTTTAGAGGTTCTTAAGGTGATATCGGTCTCTATCATCTTCAAGCTCCAAACTTTTGGCCATTAACACTCTAGTTCATGGAAAACAACCCCGTATATCCATTAGGTCTCATAGATTCATCATTTAATCAAGAGAAATCAAAATTGAGAAGGAATCAACAAGTATTGTATAATTGAAAGTGAATAACAATAGAATTGACATAGAGTTATATAAACCACATCAAGATCACCACTAGAGATTCAAGATTCAAAGCTCCACGTTCCCAAGGTTGAAGATAACTTATCAAAATTCTAAGACTTTGATCACAACACTTCTATATGAAATAAGATACCATAGTTAGGAACTTCGTGAAGAAGAAAAGAAAGAAAGGAACCATGATCCGAGAAACATAGTCTACCTAAGGTTGAAGATGACCATGGCTTCACCTTAGGCAATATGATTGACCTTCCTCTTCATCCTTAAGCTCATAGGGTCGTCCACAAAGGGAGGGATGACATGAGGGTCAAAATGTTCACTAGTAGGAGAAAAGAGAGGCTTATATAGTTGAGGCTCATGAGAGAGGCTACATGAGAGGTTTGATCATCATATGTAACTAGGTGACACACGTCCATGCATGGTGGAACCATGAAACCATAATTATCTTGACATAAAAAACTATTGTGGATAATACAAGGATGAGAAATCGGCCACTGGGTATCTTGCTTGACAAAGATATCACAACCCAATATCACATTTCATGTAAATCGATAAAACTTTACTAAGGAAGTCATAAATCGATATGCTTCACCTACTTGAGGTTCTTATCCCATTATGAATACTTCTAAAAAGTTGATAAACTAATATGGGACCTCCTCTATGGTTTCTAAATTGATAGGAACCCCCATACACTCTTCATAACTTGACACAACCATATCTAGGGTTCAAGATACTAAACATTCTTTGGTTCTTTCACCACTAAGAGTGCAATCACTCAACCAAGACTCAAACAAGATGCCCACTCCTTTATCTTTCCTCTAAATGATGCTAAGAGAGATAAGGGACACTCTAGAGGTGGTAATTTTCACATCAACCCCATATTTTGGGTAAATTACAATTTGCACGAAAACTATCATATATAACACAAACAACCTTCAACCAAGCCCAAACATGAAACTTGAGTTTTCCTTAAGTCTTAATTACTTTTCAAAGATGAAGAAAAGATTCTAAGCAACTTACTAAGGAAAAAATTCTAGGGTTATCCCAAAACCCAAGTCAGGGGTGTTACAAGTTATTAACCACTTATAAGGATTTTGTGCCTAAAATCACAATAGGAAAGAGAAGGTACTTCCTCTTTTAACTCTTCATTAAACTTTTATGAAACCAACCAAAGGAATTGTAAAAAAATAAACTTACTTATGACTAAGCAAGATTCTTATTACACATCTTCTTTTTTTCCATAAGTTGGTTTAAGATTAACTCAAATTCTGCCTTATCTCAACTAGAATGTTGTAGGAAATTTATATGCCACATTTCCTAGTTCATTATGCTCTTTAGATTGTATCAAAATGACTACTTGATCAGAGTAATCAGAAAGATAGCAATCTAAGAGTCCCATACTTACCTTGCCTTCAATAATTGAATACCTGGCTAGGGTATTCAAGCACTGAGATTAGGTAGTATGCACTTTTGTTTTATTATATTTTCAAGTTCTAAGAACTAGTATCTCTGGTTTTCTCCAGGTGTCTCTTTCTCATATTCCCATAAGAATGATTCAAAGGAATATCAACAACAACTATATTTCTTATGATTAACAGGCAGAATAAGGAGATAATAAGTTAGAATGGAAAATTTCTATCTGACCTGTTACCCTCATTTAGTGTCTCATGATGACTTAACACATTGAGTCTAGCTGTTTCCTATTTTCTCCCTTGTCCTCTACTACCTAGAGTAGATGAACCAATCTGTAACACTTGTCCATGTCCACATCCTCCTATTCCACTGAACTATGGTCCTTACGAACCTATTGATTCTACCTTGGTTGTTGTGTCACCTCATTGTGCCTTTGTGGACAAAATGGTATGTCATGCCCAACCTATCCACGCCTATAACATGTCTTACTCTCATATCGCAGTCTTACCGGTCCCATAACTGTCTTAGAAATAGAGGTTGAGGCTCAAAATAGAGGTAAACTCCATCCTCTTTCCTTACTTAGTGACCACCGCGTTGGTACACTAGATATTTGCTGAACTAGTGGTAATGAAAACTTTTGCTTCTTAGAACCACCAAACGATTGCTCTCGAGATTGTATAGACCTTTTCTTAATACTTGCCTCATGCTTCTTTATCACAAATCTCTCTATCCTCCTTACAGATTCCACAAATGTGGCAAATTATTCCCTACTATCCAAAGTAGCTGCTGAGGTAGACATCTAAACATTCAATCCTTTCTCAAAATGTTGGATCCTTTCTAACTCAGTAGCAGTAATTTGAGGACAAAATCATAAAAGTTCCATAAACCTAGCATCATACTCATTAATTGTCATGGTCCCCTACCATATCTTATCAAATTGTGAGATCTTTTCATCTAATTATGTTTGTGGAAAGTACTTAGTGACAAATTCTCGACTAAATCCCCCCCCAACTAACCTCTTCTACATTCCTTTTTACGTCTTCTATGACCCACCAGTGGCCAGCACTACCGTTCAAAAGGTACACATCATGGCTGACCTTGTCATCATCAAGGATGCTAAGGATCTTAAAGACTTTTTCTAACTCAGTAAGCCATAGATCTATATATGCTAGGTTAGTTGTTCCAGCATACTCTATAGCTCCTACACGGTGTAACTATTCAAAAGTCTTACTAGAACGCAAATATTCTACATTGAGGACTGACACCCTAGTTTGTATCGCTAGTGTTCGGTCCACTATATGCGTCATTTTTGTCATAACCTGTTCAATGAGAGCATGAAAAGTAGGATTTTCTAGCATAGTCTGATCAAACTGGGGATTCTTAGGCACTCATTCGTCTCTTGAATGTTCCCTTGCACTTGTTCCTGGTGCAACAACACTACTTTCAACAACATGTTCCTTGAGTTCTCCAACATCTTTATGTTTTATCCTTTCTTCTACACGAGCAAAAGTCATTATTAGACATATGGAGGATACTCGAAAAAACTTAACAACCTTAATCCTATGTCCCTGTAGACTCAGCGAACCAATAACTCTAATACCAACAAATGTGACACCCGTTATCACACAAACAATGAGATTACACAAAACCATGACAAAATAACCATTAACAATGGATTACAAAAAAAACTAAAATTAAGACCGTTTTCCATAAAGATCCACTGCCATAAAACTCTTTACAAGAAGGCCCAATGCTTTCATATGTATACAACATGATGCATTCCTGTTCCATCTGACACATGTTTGCCATTACCAAAATATGTATATGAGTAAACTATAAGCAATCAAAAACATATTAGTTAAAAGCTTAGATCGATTGTGAAACCATAGCGAGAGTATCCCCTCAAGGACCTGAGAGTACATGGATGACACATAGGAATTATATCTACAACAAGACACAACTGACAGTACACCACCTCAAATTTCAGGTCTTGTTCTTACTGCTGTCCTGTCTCAGCTTACATGATCTCTGCTACCTTGTGCACGTCCACCTATAAAGTTGTGGAACCCACAGAGTGAGACAAAAGTCCCAGCGGGAGATATAACTCCCCAACAACACTATTATTATCACATATATACTATTGTAAGAGCAAAAAGTAAAGCTGCACTATACTAAATAGTTCTGACCATATTTTATGAGCATGACAAAATATTATCATAACTAAGCAGTTCAGATAACTATGGCTGAATAGTAGATCAATTAATCACTTTAGAATGAATATGAACAACATGTATGACAACTACCGATTATGTCAATATAATAGAATTGCAACCTCATTCATTATTTCTATATTCCATTCTCTAGAGAAATATGCTACATAGATAACTAAATCTTTCAGTAATCAATCTCATGAATATGCACACAGTTAGGCACACAATGCTCAAGCTTATGATGCACACACTCACATTCAAGCACAAGCTTATTATAATCACACACATTAGATCCTATTTTATGCCCTAAGGATTTGAGTCGTACCACCCAAATCCAACTCCCCCCTACGAAGGGCTACCAACGGTGCCATACAAGGTCCAAGGAGAGCCAGACTCCAAGACCTCTCCCACTACTCCAAGTCAGTACAAGAGACAACACAGAGACATATTAGTCAACTGCTGATAGTGACATATAGTCAAGTATTTAATCAACTAGCCTTCCTTCGTACATGTCACATCACTAGAGAATAGCTCACTCATGGCTATTCAGATAAATAGAATTGTCTCACTCATGGCCATTCTAATATATAAAGAATTTTCTCATTCATGTCCGTTCTAATATATAAAGAATTGGCTCACTCATGGCCATTCTTATAAAAGGATTGGCTCACGCATGGCCATTGTTATAAAATAATTGACTAACTCATGTTCATTGTTTAAGAAAAGGATTGGCTCACTCATGGCCATCCATATCACATAATTATTTTATGGATGTCAAAAGATGATTAACTATGCATCCTTGCATATTCAACAATATGCGTTCTAACTTAAACTTGTTTCACCATCCAGTAAGTGCTCACACTGAATGGATCTATGGATAGGGAAACCTACAATTTTAGTTTCACTTGGTAACCTAGGTGTATCACAACGTTTTTTAGCATCAACCAAGTTACAAGTATACCACACAGGTAAATGCTACAAATAACAATGTAATACATCCTTCAATAAATCACATAACAATTACAACATGTACTTGTTATTTTATCACAATTATCTTGGGATCTCAATCCTTTAAACATACTACTGATAATATCATCTCATCATCATTATCACATGATATGGGGTTTCAATCCCCTTATTTTATTATCGAACAATGTCACCTCTCACTAGGAAACAACCATCTCTAGGTCATAAGACCCATATAACATCATACTTGTTGTACAAGTATTTCACATGACTCACAAGGCCCATTCAATCTATATAATGTCACATTACCATAGCCCATAGTTGTCTATTCTCATTATCTCAAAACACTCGCATGGTTAGGATCTCATGATAAAAGAGATGTCAATTTATATACCATCACCATGCCATAAAGAGAATCATTAAAATTGCAACCCTATCATAATTAGGGTTTTCAAGTTCATATTTAACAACCAAATGCTAAATCACATCATAAGAGCTTATATTATTTCCATAAGTATTCAAGCATACTTAATTACTCTAAGCAATTATCATCAATTGATTATCAACATGAGTGATATAAGTTTCTCTCTCATCCTCATTAGGATACTAGATTCAACTTAAACTTGTTGAATTGACTTGGCCCTCTTTAGGGTATACTGGCCCACAGTTATCAAAGTGTCTCCATTTAATTACATCATAGTATATCAACTTGATTATACTCCTCATGTGTTGGCCTACACTCATCTAGGTGTATGGGCCTACACACTAACCCTTGTGTCGACCTAGACACTATCACTTGTGTCGACCTAGACACTCTTACTTATGTCGGTCTAGACACTTGTGTCATCCATGACACTTGTGTCATCCTAAGCACCTCCCTTTGTGTCACCCTAAGGCATCTCACTTGTATCACCCTATGTGTATACACTTGTGTCTCCTTATACATATACACTTGTATCTCCCTATGCATATCACCCTATTCATATCAACATGTGTGTGTGGGCCATAGCACATTCTAGCATATCAACCACACTATCATCTTGGGTGTGTGTTAGCCAAAGCATCAAAGGATGTGTCACCTTAGACACCATCAATTGATATCGGGTTAAGGGGTGTATTGGGTTCTAGGGTTAGGTTTAGATGATAATGGGTTAGGCATCATCATCTCCCTCACACCCTCACTCATCAAGGTACCAACCTCACTTATCTTTTGGTGTATCACCTTCACCATATCTTGGTGCATCACCTTCATCATACTTTAGTGTAACGTCTTTATCTCACTTTAGTGTAACACATTTTCCTCACTTGGGTGTAACATATTCACCTCACTTGGGTGTATCAGCCACACCATGCTTAGGGTTTTAGCCTCACTATCATTTTGTGTGTCGGTCATGACATGATAACACCCATTTTATGGATGCTAGAGCTTATATTTTACTATCAAAACTGCCTCTAAACCTTACTTCCTCTCTGTTTTATCTTATCTATTGAATAGAAATAATACCCACTATGCTCCTGACAACATTTCCTATCTTTTGTAGGGTTTCTCTTATTTTACCATCAACAGAATGCTAATGGGCCCATCCCAGCCCATCCACAACAAGTTAACCGCCCCGATCCTTCAAGCGGCGAAGCGACATGCTCCTTACACATCACGCTCACTACCTGATATGGCAACAACCCGAAGCGGGTGTGTCGCGCGGGAGCCCTGATGGATTGCACACTATTACCCGACAAGGAGCCTTGCCCACCACGGTCCGTCAGCTGACAAAGTTGATCGTGCGACATGGACACCCCTCGGTGCAACAGCCCGCTAGAGTCTTTACTCGACACGATCAAGCGTGATTCACTCACAACTCAGCACACAATGTCCCCTGCCAACTGTGTCGGGTGACAGACGTGTCGACCCTCTCCCAAAGCCATGTGAATGGAGCAGACAAAGGACACATGACCCAATGAGGGCTGCAACTCCCACTAGCTACTGCCTATAAATAGTAGCTATAGGACTCAGATGGGACAGGTCAAAACCCTAGGAGAGCTAACTCTGAGAGCAAAAGGAGCTAGTGCGTCGAGTTCCCAGGCCTTCTAGGCAATACTAGGTGAGCACACCCCCAACCTGAGAGGGACAGGAGGAGTTCACTTAGAACTCAACCCAGTAGAAGCAGCAGCGCGAAATGACCTTCAAGGCTACTTCAAACATGCCGGGTCTCTAGCTCGGCTTCAACCCATGATGACTCGCCCACCTATACCCGACATGAGGAACTGAGAACCCCAGATAAAGCTAACCTAACACATGTCTTAACACGAAATCATACCGAACCTGATATGGCTTACCCGTCATGGCTGCTGCCCGACTTGGCCAACAGCCTGACACAACCATATTGATAGGGAGTCCAGCTAGCTCTTTACCTGCTTAGTTAGCTTCTTTCCTTTCTCTTGTCTTGTTCATGTTAGTTTAGCTCTTTAATTGCTCTGTTCCTCTCCTTGCTTGCTTTAGTGTAATTTTCCTTTTCATACCTAGCTTAATCCTTTCTTGCCTGTTTAGTCTTAATCTAGTCTAGGGTTAACATAGATTTCATTCTCACCTTTAATTGCTTTCTTGTTCATCCTTAGTTAATAATCAAAACAACCTTTAAACCCTTAACCCTGGTCTCCGCAGTAGGAACCTAGCAAAACTAAACCTAGCTCTAGTGCCCCCTCTTTTCCCTGTGGATCGACCCTATACTTGCCACCTTCCATACTACGACACGAGCCCGTGCGCTTGTGGGTGTAGTTGTTTTAGTAGACGTAGGTGTGTTAGTTTAGGTCTTATTAATTTCGAAAGCAAAAAAAAAACCCCATCATGTGTGTTCCGACCTCGTGGGGCACATCTAGTCGGGTCAAATCGGCTAGTGTGTTGCACCTCTAGCGGAATTGCACCAAGCTTTCTGGCACCGTTGCCGGGGATTAGAGGCGCTCGACCTAGGTAGTTAGTTTTTCTTTGACTTTTCCTACTACCCTCATCATTGCTATTCTTTATTCATTATTCTTTGCCTTCTATGTGTATATTGGTTTGCTAACTTGCTTTCTTTTGTTTGGTTGTGCCTTGTGCATGTGACAAGCCACTCAGAGAAGACAAGATGGAGGGCCAAAATGCACAAACCCATCCATTACCTCCACCACCTCCATTGTCAAAACCTTCCCACCACTTCACCTTCCAACCTCAATTCCCTCCTCCATTACCCTACCTCCAAGGCTATCCTAAGCCTTACACACCACCACCACCTCCATTGCCACAACCCTCCCACCAATTCACCTTCCAACTCAATTCATTCTACCACCTCCATCACCACAACCCTCCCACCAATTCACCTTCCAACCTCAATGCCCTCCTCCACCTAAAGTCCAAGGGCCATCAACACCGATGCCACCACCACAACTATCACATCCTCCCCCTACTTCCCCTGAGCAAATGGATATGATTGAGACCCCTCTCTTTGGTGCCTATGAAGACCTGTTCCTTAAGAGAGAGAAAACCTATGGCATGAGATTTCTGAGGGTCTTAAGGATTATTAAGATCTATGATGATGATCCCCAAGGAGAGAGAATTGTTGAAAAAGACTTACGAAGCTCGCATGACCCTTGGGAGGAAGATCAATCAAGGAAAGCATTTGAGAGGATTGTCTATGATGGGGGCGCAAACATTTTGTTTTTAGACAATGGTTGATGGTGAAAGAACAAGAAGCCTGGCTGAAGGCATGAAACTTAGCACTTGTGGGAGGAAACCCACATAGGTTTGGGAAATTTTGACCCAACAAAACTAACCTAGCTCTAGCGCCTCCTCTTTTCCCTGTGGATCGACCCTATACTTGCCACCTTCCTATACTACGACATGACCCCGTGCGCTTGCGGGTGTAGTGTTTTGAGGTCGGAATGCACGGTGGATGGGGGTTTCTTTCAAAATTTATAAACCTAAACTAGCTACCTACGTCTACTAAAACAACTACACCTGCAAGCGCACGGGGTCGTGTCGTAGTATAGGAAGGTGGCAAGTATAGGGTCGATCCACAGGGAAACGAGGGGGCACTAGAGCTAGGTTAGTTTGACTGGGTTACTACTGTGGAGACTAGGGTTAAGGGTTTGAAGGTTGATTTGGATTGTTAACTAAGGATAAACAAGCAATTTAAAGGCAAGAATGAAATCTATGTTAACCCTAGACTGAATTAAGACTAAGCAAGCAAGGAAAGATTAAGCTAGGTAGGAAAAGGCAATTTACACTAAGTCAAGCAATAGAGAAGTAAAAGAACAATTAAAGAACTAAACTAGAATAAACAAGGCAAGAGCAAGGCAAGAAGCTAACTAAGCAAGAAAAGAACTAACTAAGCTAAGCGAGCACAAAACTAGGGTTTTAAGCAGTAAAGAAATGTGTGGGCTGTTTAGGGGTATGAACTTATCACTTAAGTTGGGGGTGACATATGAACATTATGATTCCATTTAGATTATCCAAACCAAACAACAAGTTAGAGTCTAATGAATTAATCTAAGCAACTAACTAGCCATGGATATGCTAGATTGTGTATAGGGGAACTAGTCCCTAACACCCCCTACTACCCTTATGAGGCTCAATTGGGTTAGGGGTTAGGTTCAATCCAATTAGAGTCTAATCAAGTCTAGGTTTCTAGATTAGACATTCCTAGGGCAATTAGGGGCCGAGGGTAGTAATGGGGTGAAATTAGGGTTTTGGACCCCAATTCCCCCACATTCTAACCTTGAGAAGGCTCCATGCTAATTGCACTAGAATTATCCAATCTAGCTACTTAGATCTCTCACTTAGGTTTAGGGAGATTGATTAGGATGTAGGAAGATGGGAGGCAACCTAGGGATCCAAGAATTGGACCTAGGGGCAAATCCCAAAATTCACACATATAAGCAATTTGCCTAAATTCCTAAGTGATTTCACACACAAACCAATAAGCAATCCATGGAGACTGAGATAGAAATAGAATATAATCATTAACAAATGAAATTACAAAGTTTACATGTCATTTTCCCCCAACATGGTATCAAAGTAACATATTTTCCCCCAAACAGCCCCCAAGGGGCCTAGCTACTCATAAGAAAGCAAAATACAAAAAGAGAGGAGAAAGAGGTGGAAGAAGCCATGGAGCTCGGTGTAGATGAAGAAGTCCTCCTCTCCAGCAGCTGTAGGGACGTCCTCCTTCTTCTCCTTGGATGAAATGGTGTGGAATGATGCAGGGAAGTGGATGGAAGTCTTAGATATGGGGGGTTATGTGGTGGAAATGGTGAAATGGAGTGGATTTGAGGTGGATATGGAGTGGAATGGAGTGGGTGGCGATTTGGGGAGCTAGGAAGGGGTAGAAGGATACTTTTTGATACATTTGCTTTATTTTTACACTTTCCAAGAAAACACACACACTTGTGTTTAATTGTTTTTGTCTAGTTTTAAGATGTGCAGGTGGTAACAGGGTGAAATGAAGGAAATTTAAGTACAATTGAAAGAAGGATTCAAAGAAAAATCACTTTGGGTCAAGTTTTGAGTGTTTGATGTTCCTCATTTTGAGAGTAGCAACTACAAGGACCACCACGGTTGTGGCACATCAATATGACCGTGGTCATTTGCATGAAAAATACACCAAGTCCCTAGATTCAGAAGCAAAATTGAGAAAAGCTGCCAAAGGACAGCACCACGGCCGTGCCAGGCAGCACGGTTGTGCAACTTGAAGCCACCACGGTCGTGCTACGCAGCACGGCCATGCTGCAGACCAATTTCAGCCACTGAAGGTAGATTAGTGCGGCAGCTACTACGCATATCCTCCACCACAGGGAGGAACACCACCAGAGCCTCAGGAGAGCCATGATCGTCTACCCTATCATCCTAAACTCTAGGATCATGTTGAGGACATCATGATTCAAAAGTTTGGGGTGGTAGGGCAGGTATGCCCTAGTTTCACTTTGCATTTCACCTGCCACATCCACTTTTGTTTTCTTGTTTTTTCTATCTATCTTAGTCATCTTTACTGCTTTGCACCCTTGCATGCCATGTAGTTTACATTCCTGCCATTTTTGCGTAATTTTCAAAAAAAATTGCCCTTTTTGCCATGCATTGCATTTCATGTAGATTTTTGTAATTCTTGCATGTTATAGCTAGTATTTGCTTGTTTACTTCTTTAAGTTCAATAATATAGGGTTTAGATGTGATTGAAGGCAACTTGGCACCGTTTTGGCCAATTTTGACCAAATTTGGAATTTCTTGTCTAAAAGTGTGTTTCAACCCAATCTCTACTTTTTGGATTAAAAATGATGACCTTTGACAAATGCAAGTGACTTATCATTGTTTATTGCTAAGTGGTATCAATGTTTGACTTTTTACATGTGCATCACCTCTCTTATGGTTGTGATTGATTTGGCTGAATTGTGAAGTTGAGCAAGCTTTGAACGCTTAGTGTTTGTAGAATCACTTGATTGATATATCAATTTCATTTTGTTCATTCATGTGGTGTGATATCTAGGATGAAGTATTGTATTAATTTTCATGCAGGATATCTTATGTGGAGAATCATACCTATGACCCCTCTTTGACCTGACTTTTCACTCACCATCTTCTTACCCTCCGCCTCATGAAAGGATGCCAAAGTGCACATATCAGTCGTGGCCACCTCTAAAAGTTTGGGGTGGCCACATCTCTACCTCCCCGCTTCACTCTATCCACCATATGCCCTATCTACACCAAGGGCAAGAAAGAAAAGAAAAGAAAAAGAAAAGCAAAAACAAAATAAAAGGATGCTCCTATTTAAGAGCATTCAAATAAAGAAAAGATGAGTGTGTAAAACACTCCAAAAATAGTACCACTACCATTTCTTCCACTTTCATACCTATTGAGCTAGGAAACATCAAACCTAATTCATTTTGCCCTTTTCCACAGCCACGTGGGTCATTTGGTGTGATTTGAAACATAAGATTGAATGCAAGAATGTGAAACAATACTCCTAGTCATTCTTGATTAATGCCATTATGAAACGGTCTACCCGGAACTACATGAAAGAAATATGGATATCTTGTGTATTCTAAGCACTATATTTGAAGTTCATATGCTTTGTGCTCTTTTCATGATTGGTTTGTGAAAGTAGGAGAGGAGAGAGGTGGAATGCATGTACTTAGTCATCTTTGAGCCCATTCAGCAATAAACACCTTTTACATTGCATTTGTCATGTCTTGAATGTGAAAAGTTTGTAGAGAGATTGAGTTGGAGCATACATGAGGACAAGTATGTTTCAAGTTTGGGGTGGTGATTCAGCCCTATTTTAGGGCTTTATCTTGTGTCATTTTGCATTTCAGCCACATCTATACTTGTTAGATTACATGTTATTTCCCCCAATATGCTTATTTCTATCAAATGCACTTATGGAGGATTTTTGCATGTTTAATAGGTACTTTTTCCACTACTTGATGGCATGGAAAGAGGATGGTCCAATCCAGGGTTTCCTCAGGCTTGGAGGAGCCCAAAATGAGGCCAAAACCACTTCCAACCTACCCCAAGTGGTCAAAGAATGTTTTAAAGCAATACCCTCCATGGATGATCAAGTTCAAGGCTCAAATGCATGGGAGAGACACCACCACGACCGTGGTGAGCCCCCACGGCCGTGGTGGACATGCCCCAAGTACAAAAAATCAGTAAAACTCCCAGAAATCGATGAAAATGGCCAAAACGACCGTGGTGATCAACATGCCCGTGGCCATAGGTGTCCACCACGACCGTGGTGACCCCCCACGGCCGTGGCCATCCATGCACACCTCCCTGTGATCTCCACATTTTATAAACCCACGATCGTGCCCAGCCACCACGGCCATGGTCTACCCTACCCACCACGACCGTGGTAACCCACCACGGTCGTGCTACTCACAAAACCCACCTAGTTTTCCACTGCTTTCCCCATTTTGCCCCTAACTTAACCCTAGACCCCCTAGACTCCTATATATACCTAGGTGGCAGCTGGGGTACGGGGCTGGCTACCTTCTACCCCTTCCTAGATCCCCAAATCGCCACCCACTCCATTCCACTCCATATCCACCTCAAATCCACTCCATTTCACCATTTCCACCACATAACCCCCCATATCTAAGCCTTCCATCCACTTACCTCCATCATTCCACACCATTTCATCCAAAGAGAAGAAGGAGGACGTCCCTGCAGTTGCTGGAGAGGAGGAATTCTTTATCTACACCGAGCTCCATGGCTTCTTCTACTTCTTTCTCCTCTCTTTTTGTATTTTGCTTTGTTATGAGTAGTTAGGCCCCTTGGGTGGGCTATTTGGGGGAAAATATGTTACTTTGATACCATGTTGGGGTAAAATGACAGGTAAACTTTGTAATTCCATTTGTTAATTATTATATTCTATTTGCATCTCATTCTCCATGGATTGCTTGTTGATTTGTGTGTGAAATCGCTTAGGAATTTAGGCAAATTGCTTATATGTGTGAATTTTGGGATTTGCCCCTAGGTCCAATTCTTGGATCCCTAGGTTGCCTCCCATCTTCCTACATCCTAATCAATCTCCCTAAACCTAAGTGAGAGATCTAAATAGCTAGATTGGATAATTCTAGTGCAATTAGCATGGAGCCTTCTCAAGGCTAGAATGTGGGGGAATTGGGGTCCAAAACCCTAATTTCACCCCCCCATTACTACCCTCGGCCCCTAATTGCCCTAGGAATGTCTAATCTAGAAACCTAGACTTGATTAGACTCTAATTGGATTGAACCTAACCCCTAACCCAATTGAGCCTCGTAAGGGTAGTAGGGGGTGTTAGGGACTAGTTCCCCTATACACAACCTAGCATAACCATGGCCAGTTAGTAGATTAGGTCAATCCATTAGACTCTAACTTATTGTTTGGTTTGGATGATCTAAATGGAATAATAATGTTCATATGTCACCCCCAACTTAAGTGATAAGTTCATACCCCTAAGCAGCCCACACATCTCTTTATTGCTTAAAACCCTAGTTTTGTGCTTGCTTAGCTTAGTTAGCTCTTTACCTGCTTAATTAGCTTCTTTCCTTGCTCTTGTCTTGTTCATGTTTGTTTAGCTCTTTAATTTCTCTATTGCTCTCCTTGCTTGCTTTAGTGTAATTTGCATTTTCATACCTAGCTTAATCCTTTCTTACATGTTTAGTCTTAATCTAGTCTAGGGTTAACATAGATTTCATTCTCGCCTTTAATTTCTTGCTTGTTCATCCTTAGTTAATAATCAAAACAACCTTTAAACCCTTAACCCTAGTCTCCGCAGTAGGAACCTAGGAAAACTAAACCTAGCTCTAGTGCCCCCTCTTTTCCCTGTGGATTGACCCTATACTTGCCACCTTCCATACTACAAAATGACCCCGTGCGCTTGCGGGTGTAGTTGTTTTAATAGACGTAGGTGTGTTAGTTTAGGTCTTATAAATTTCGAAAGCAAAAAAAAACATCACGTGTGTTCCGACCTTGTGGGGCGCATCTAGTCGGGTCAAATCGGCTAGTGTGTTGCACCTCTAGAGGAATCGCACCAGTAAGGGATTGGGATCCCGAGTGTTATGCATTCAATGTGTTCCAAATATCATGAAAGTGCTTGATAAATGTATTACACCTTTCTTTGTATCATCTGTTATAATCCATGCTTGTAACTTGGTTGATGCTAAAAGATAATGTAATGCACCTAGTTAATCAAGTAGAACCTTATCATGTAGTTTCCCAGGCCATAGATCCATTAGGTGTCAAGATTTTCTGAATGGTGAAATGAGTTTAACTTGGAGCACATATTTTTTAATATGTGGGGGTGACATATGAACATATCCTTACGTCCAGATAGGGAATTTTGTGCGATCTCTCGAGGAATACCTGGGTTGTCGTGTGATTGCCCTAATGAAAATGTACTGGGGATTGATGTGTGATCTCCCTGAAGAGAGTGCATGTTGCAGTTGTAGCTCTATAACAAAGATGCCACTACACCCCAATAAGCTAGGTGTAGTTTGACATGATGTCACTTTCAGTGGTCTCATACTGACCAAGATGGGTGAGGTCTTGGCATCTGGCGCTTCCATTGACCTTGTATGGTACCAATTTTGACTAAGTGGTGGTCGGTTGGAGCATGAGTGGTATACCTCATCTCCTCTAGGCATAAGTGTGATTATAAATATGTAATCAGTCGTGTAGTGTATCTACTTAAGGATTGAATACGGAAACATTGGTTGATGTTACATTACTTTTATACATCTTAAATAGATAGATGTTATATGTGTTTTTCATTTTCCTTATAGAGTGAATAGATGATTTATTGCTCTAACTTAGATAGCTGGAATGCTTTAAAAGATGATATTGCTCTATTCTACTTTTAAACAATGATTAATCTTGATTATTAATATAAAAGATCCTCTGCTAAGTTTTATACTATTTACTTGTGAAAATTATATTGTTGGCAGAGAGTTATATCTCTCACTAGGACTTTTGTCCCACCTCATTGGTCCCAACATTTTTAGGTGGATGCAGATGAGGAGGTAGAGGCCGTACTGTAGAGGGAGGAGGAGAACAATAAGGATAGCAGTAATAGCTCAGGTTGAGTGTGTTATCTGTCGTGTCTTGTAGATAGAAGTCCTATATGTCGTCTCTGTACTCTCAGGTCCTTGGGAATTAGTACGTAATTTTTTTATAAATGATTTGAGATTGTGGCTTGTATGCCTAGAGGTTTTATGTTGCTTATGTATATGTCAACTGGTATATGATATCCTCGAGATAAGATGGTACAATGCATGTACAATGTGAACCATGATGTATATATTGCCTTGGTTCTTTCTTTAAGACTTTTTGACAATGGGTCTCTTTGCAAAATGGTTTTAATTTTTAGTGATTTTCGTTAATCCACTGCTAATGGTTATTCTGCATGATTACCGGTGGCAATTTAGTTGTTGGTTTGATGGTAGGTCATCACAAAAAGTTTCATGCTCTCTCTTACAATTAAAAATGGAAAACGTCAATTAAAATGTAATGCTTGAATGATGTGTCTTATAAGATTATTTGATAAGTTCAAGACAACACTAAATTGAGGAATTGTTTGGGCCAATCATCTTGAGGAGACCTGGTATGAAAGAAAATGTGTAACTTATCCAAGGCATGTGTATGATGGTGAGGTTGATTCAGGACCAACCAAATAGTAGCAAGATCTTATATTAGATTTTTAGAAATAAACTTTGAAGGTCACCCTCTACACATGTTGATGGAAGAGGGATATATAAAAGTTAAGAAATATATCATCTATTAATCATGTGATTTCATCCACCCTCCATGATATTTCATTTACCACCACAAGATGATCCAGTAATCCAAATTGTTTCCTCTTAACTGCTTTGTGTATCATAGTACGTAGCATGCCATCTACTTTCTTTCCAATGTACTAGAAAAGAAAATAAAAATATATATGTGAATGCCATTTCCTTTAGTTGAGAAATTGTTGTTGCATAAATTTTTTTATGTAGATTGCATTTCCCTTTGCATCATTTTGTAGTGTGCAACATATATATATATATATTTATTTTTCTTGACAAATAAAGAATGAAAGGGTCTAGCATATGTATCCTCCAAATGAAAAAAAAGTATGGTGAAGGAAGCTTGAGCATTAATCATGAATCATGCTAAAATAAGAGGAAAGAAAAAGAAAAAAAGAATATTATCAAGAAAAGTGAGAAAAAGAATGTTGTGAAATCAACAAGTTTCTTAAAGGTGAAAGTGAAAATATCTTAGTACAAGTCATGCATTTTTACTTCCTCCATTATATAGGCGCATCACTGTTTATTTCCTGCATAAGCAATTTGGATTTCATTAGTGATTCGTATTTCATAGACACCTATTCCATTTCCACCCATTACCCTACATGGTACACCACATAAATGATTAATCCCCTCATACATGTCTGTATGTGGAGTTTCTTCCAGTGTAGTTGTGTAGGTAGATCAGAGCAATGTAGATACAAAATCACATGGTGCATCAATCACATGCCCTATTGATTATGATGTGAAATCATCCTTATTGCTAGTGTTTCATTGATTTCATTGTGGACATCTTTAATGAACACTTTTTATCACTTTAGAGTAGTTAGTATTTTGTAGCTGGTAAGGGCCATTCGAGACAGTAAGGAGGGCGAATTTGAGAAAAGTAATTCATTGCATATGTCCTCTTGTTCATTTTTTTAAATAAATCCAAAGATAGTGTTTCTCGAGGACAAAGAACATTCAAGATTACGGGATTTGATGCATTGATTTTCAGTAGCTTTTCATAGTCTATTTTCTAATAATTATTTGCATATATATACACATTGACATATGTTTATGCATTCTTTTCTATCCTTCGCATGTGAATCAATGTTGAATCATATATTAAGTATTTTATATCCAATCAAGCCAATTTATTATCAGTAATTTTAACTTATGTTATTTCCCCTTATTTTAGGTAATTTGAGCACTAATTGTGGGTATGTATACCCAGAGAACCAATCATATGATGATTGGAATGTGGCATTAGATACATGATTTGATAATCATAAAAAGTAATTTCATCTATTATGTTTGTCTCACTCAGGAGATGATGACACGGATATAATAGATGTCTAAAGAATGATGTTACTTGATGACATATGTCTTTAAGTACATGAGTTGAACAATGAGATCATATGAATGTTAAGAGTATATAAATTCTTGTTATGTCCCTAGTTGGATATTATTGTGGAAGCAAAATAGACAATAGTAATACATAAGACTAGAGTGTGTGTTGACTGATGATAATGTCTAATTAGTCATGATATCAAGTCAAGCACATAGGCATGTTAGAGAACAGTGTCTCAGACAGACCCACAATGGGATTGATATGTGGACACCATGGAATGGTAGTTAGAATTAGCTCTCGTACTAATAAGTGGTGATTTGGTTCTTAGACATAAAGTCACCACATTCATCACATGTCGTCCATGTACTTTGACATCATCTACTGTGATCTTAAATAAGGATTGCCATAAAGGTAATTCTTGGGTGCACTGTGACACATGGGGATAGAATGTGACTGATGTAGATGGGATTTGTCCCTCCTATAGGAGATTATATCCAGGGCTCTTGGTAAGGAAGATTGAGAAATGGATGTCCATACTCATGCGACTCAATATCTGATATGTGAGCTCACGTACATCTCATACAGTCTTCTCTAGTTTAAGGAACATGGATTGAACATCGAGAGGATGAAGATTCCATGCCTCAAGTTCAATCCAAATATCAGATACAAAGGAACTATACGATCATGGTAACACTGATTACAAGTTGTAGTTTGAAGTTTTACTTCAACTTTCTAAATTATTTGGGTAGTAATGATGTGTTTCTAGATGCCTCTCTTTTCTTGTGACGTAATAATAGGTTATGGACATTCACTGCCAATGTAATTTTGGACCTATAGGGTCACACACATAGGATACACTTGGATTAAAGGAGTATAATTATGAATGATGTTTAGATTGATTACTAAAGGTGTTTAGGTATTCAATTAAACAACTAAGGTTCAAAATTGACTAACTAGACTCTAAATCATAGAGTAGCAATCTCAAAACAAAATGGCATCATAAATTTTCAAAGGTGAGTACAAGGTTCATTTCAAAAAGTTACAAAAAGGTTATATAATCAATAGATCATAATCTAGATCTAGTACTGATTCCATTGGTTCCTTTATTGCTAGTGGGTCTTGATATGGCCTTTTGACTAATTACAAGATTTTACTAGATGGCCTCCTTTGCAATTCCAACTTCTATTTTTGTCTCCATCTCCATGAGTAAGGGCTTGGATGTAGAGGTAAAGGTAGTCATGGTGATTTGGACTCCTCCAGGAATTATCGATGTTGTGTATCTTGCCCATTTGGTCATAGCATCCATTAGTATTGTGTTTTGTAATTCCCAAGCATCATCCTCGACAACCTTTCTTGGTGCATCTCTATTACCATCATTGATCCTAGGTTTTTTTCCTTTGACTACATCATCCTTGACTTTTTCCTCAAGAATTTTCTTTTTAGTTTTCCTTTTATTAGTCTTCCCACCTTGATCATTATTGGTTCCAGAGGGTCTTATTTTTTGACTATTGGTTTGTGGGGACATGTGTAAGGTACATCCATTTATGAGTCCTTTAATCACATAGGTTGAGTTATGAGTATATCACATTATAGGATATTCATTTATATTATTTCACAATTTGTTTGGTTCTCATACTACTCTAAAATAGGGAGAGTAACTTTTGTATCATAGTCTTACATCATGGTTTTGAGATCTCCAATACGTAATAATTTGATGGCAATTAAATCATGATGTGTATCAAATAGGGTAAGAGTTTGCTTAGTAATGTTTTAAGGTTTAGTCAACAATAGGGAATTATGGACTTAATCAAATAGGGACCTCATCAGCAATGAGGTATAAGGTACAAAACTTTCTTATTTCACCAAATCAAGATTATTAATATTTACCTCAAACATACAAAACATGTAGTCTAATTTTAGTTAAATCAATTTTTCATGGTATGAAGGGGTCATGCATGAGTATTTGATTTCAAAATTTTCATTGTCAAAATTGAGTTTTCCAACTAAGGTCGGATCATGGCATCATTTTCAAAATCAATTTTCACAATTTCTAGTGACTTTTATTCATCCCATGCATAAGCTACACTTAATTCAAAATTCATGTTGTAAAAGGTCATGAGAGAAGGACCACATGAGGAGATGAGAAGACTGCCTAATCATCATCTACTTGGGTAGGTTAGGGTAGTTCTTAAAGAAGATATGAGATGCTACAAGACTCTCTAGGTTTTCAACAGAAAAACTTTAGGTTCAATTCTGGATCAATTAAGGCCAGGTAGAGCGGGGAACCTCAGCCACCGTGAAGACAGATAGGAGGTGATTATGCCAGAACCCTAATCCTAGACACCTCAATTTTCACCATTATGGACTTTAGGGTTTCTTGGGTACAAGGTACTCGAGATGTTATTTACTTAAAGTATATGGGAGTGTGTATGCTCTGATACCAACTATAAGGGAACCATTCTTACCCTAATCCCAATTACACTGCATATACAGTGGTAAAAGGATTGAAGTGCCCATCTTTGAGTGACCCGAAAGGATCTCACACACTGGCATATACAATAAGAAATAATAACTCATAAAACACGATATTTAAAGAACAAACTAACCCAAATATGATGTTTTGTAAAATTTTTGTTGTTATCAGAGTTTGTCAAGAGCGGAAGCAATCTAGTCAATCCTTCATAATAATCCATCTTATTTGCCTAAATCAAAAATCAAGACACAATCAATGCAATTGCACAGTACACTATCAAAAACAAGTAAAATATATTATATCAAAATAGTATACTTGGCAGGACTTATGTTCAAAATGTACAACAAGAGATTTTCTGAAACAATATTTATCCGAAAAGATTTTTATTTCAAACAATTCAACTTTATTACAAGTTTCCTATTGTACTAATATCGAGAAACATGCTTGTATTTTATGTGGCTCCATTGCCCCAACGAGATGGAGGAGGTCACCAGGAGCTTTCTCTCCATTTGCAGTAGGAGGTCGATTGACATGTTCAAGATTCAAGATCATTCAACATGTACAACTTCCACCCTTTGAATGAGGAGGTCACTTGTACTCCATATCATCATTATCATTATTTGGGAAGTCAAAATGGGCAATATCATTTATGTTTTCAAGTTTGTTGCAAACTATAATATAGAAAAATAGAATACTAATCAATAGGGAAAAGTAGCTCAAACAAATACATAGCCAAGATTTTCAAGGGGTACATACAAGTATCATTCTATACCACATGTTTTTTCAAGGAGGATTTATATATAAAAGTGTACCTTTCACCGATGATTTAGAGTATAGATCCCAACAAGTAATAGGTCAACCCTTCAAATCAGATCCTAGATCAATATTATTGGATCTAGGGTTAAGATCATGATGTTTAGAAGATCATTCTTCAAGGTTCAAGGGTTAGGTTTACTCATTCCTATTTAACCTTGGGGTTAGGTCATTCACTTATGATCCACAATATTTTGAGTTGTCCAACTTTATTCAAGTATCAAGTATATTTTCGAGTGTCAATGACCTACCTAGGTACTTTTAGGAACATATGTATTAAGCCTAATTTTATGACCATTATTCAAGTCATTGTCAAGTCTCTATATAGATTAGAACCATTGGTATTCATGGTTAGATCAAGTTTTGATTGATGTAAAATTAAAGCCATGGATCAAGTATTAGGTCAAATGATCAAGGTTTCTCATAAGATTTAGATCAATCATAAAATCATTATTTCTAATTACATGATTCATATTCAAGAGTGGATAATATAACAAGATTATTTCTAGATTAGTGTTTCAAGATAGTGATCAGAGTCAATTATTAGGGTTTCCAATGATTAAACACCATTATTGAATCATTTAGACAAATTATATAGCAGGAGATCAAAATCTAGGGATATTTGTGAAATCTATAAAGAATCATGCTTCATAAGTATTTTTAGTCACTTCCTTGGATTTTTCTGATCAAAGTTGAATTTTAATTCATATTTTTTGAAGCTAGGATGCATTTTTTATGATTTAAACAAGATATGACCATTTTGTTGACTATTTGCTGGAGAGATATAAAATACCTTAATATGGAGAAATGAGGACCGTTTGATGTCAAAAGAATGGTCTAGATTGAGCCACGTGGTCAACGTGGCTCACTTATTTCTAGATTGGTTCAAACCTCGGTTTGGCCGGTTTAATCTTCAATTTGTCAATTTGAACCCAGATTTGTTGAACCCTTTGGACCGATTCAATTCCTCCTTGGACTGTCAGTCCAGGATTCCTTTCTCACCTGCTCTAGTTTTCATGGGAGCACAATATAGGCAGTGGAGGAGCTTGCTGGAGTGGAGGGGAATCTAGAGAAGGAGGGGTAGATGGAGGCAGTAAAGGTGTCGTTGGAGCTTGCTAGTTAGATGAGGGTCAAGATTAGTGGAGAGGAGGCGTGTAGGATGAATACCCAAAATGGGCTGGTCGGCGGCACTGTACAAACTACATCTGATCAGGGAGGAAATTGGGGCTCTCGAGGGTAGTTGAGGGCACAAGAACAAGGGATAATAATGAGGGTTGGAGGTTCGACCTTGAGGTATAGTTTTATAGGGTCGAGAGGTAGGTTTTAGGGCAAATTGACTCTTGGTTGCAAGCATGGCTGCCGGAGTGAGAAGGCCATGCAGCGGAATGTTTTGATGGTGAAATTGATCATTAACGTTGATCAACCTAGTACTCATTGAACATGAAATCGTGAGAGGAACAATTCTATGTGATTGGAATTTCAAAATATGGTCCGAGCTGGTAGATCGATCATGATGGCCCCCTTGTCTCCTCCCTACAATTAGTGGGAGGTAGAAGACAACTACCTGGCTATTCGATCAGGACCTGATCAACATGGGAGTGGATCTAACATCTGGAGTTATCCCCTCCCTTTGCAAATGGATCGTTGGCACGGAAATGGTCAAATAAAAAGGTAGATAAGAGGGATTTTTTTTATTTTTTTTAAATTGGCCATTCATTCATCCCGTGGTCGGGGGGTTTTGAACTTGAGACCTCTCGGTCTTACATCAATACTTTTACCATCTGGGTGCCATCTCTTTGGATTTCTACACATTAACTTCAAGAATTCATAGAAAATGATAGGAATGTCCAATTGAAGTGAAATTTAGACCATCGGTTTAAAAAAAATGTGTAGAACAATTAGAAAAAGTTTGAGAACTAAAGGATAAAGTTACATGGACAAATATATTTCTTTGGATAGAGTGATGATTTAACGTATTTTGTAGTGTCATAATGTGTATAAAAGCCACATTGGTCATCATATTTCGAATTTGAGTATCAACATTGATTAAGTGGTGAATAAAAATTTAATTGTGGTCATGAGGGAACATAATGAGGGAAAAAGAGTAATAATCCATAATTATGCTAAAATTCACTTTGTCACAGTTGTCTATCACTAGGAGAACACCGTCAACCGCTATCTTTGGTGGCCAGACCGGGAGGCCATTGTTCATCTGTTAGAGTGTTGCTGAAGAAGAAGCAAGTTGTTTCCTAAATAAGAAGCCCATTTTTGCTTGGAGAAGAATCATGGTACTACATCAAGAGTTGTCTCTGGACTTTCTCCAGGACCATGTATAACTCTTGTTAATTTCCTTCCTAGATACATTGTTGTTGATGCAATCTTGTTGTTAAGGAAAATCGGGGATTAAATTTTTATTTCCTTTACCTTATCTATCACCCTGATTTCCCTACAATGGTATCAAAGCCACATCAATTTATGATGTATCTGGAGTTAAATCGATATAATTAGATTTATTTTATTGCATATGATGTGAATATTAAACTCGTTAATGTGCATATCTGATTAAATTCCACATATGACACCACAAAACTAATATATATATATATATATATATATATATATATCTATATATATATATATATATGTATATATATATATGTGTGTGTGTGTGTGTGTGTGTGTGTGTGTGCAATTTACATTCGTCACCCTAAATGTTGGTTTTGATGGTGGATGTGAAGAATGGTTATGGTCAATAACCCTTGATCTAAGTGTGTATGGTTGTGGTTGCTTATTCCTTTTATATCTCAATTTGCATACTGAGCCTCTCTCTCCTTTCCAAATGTAAATTAATGCTCTTTTTCCTATTTCCCCTCAAATATAACTTGAGGTTGTCCCCTATACAATGTTATAAGAAATAGGATAGTTTAAATTTATGTCTTGTCATGAAAAGATGTTCTGCACAAGATGAACCAACCAGTTGGTGAGATGAACCGATTTATTGGAGGACCGAGGAGGACAGATGACAGGATGACGAAACAATCGACTGGTGGCCCAACTGATCAGATGGAGGAGTCGAAACATTAGTTGAACCTAGAACCAAACGACTACTTCTGGAGCCCAACTTAGCGACCAACAGGCGATCAAACTAGTTCAAGAGTTGAACCATTCAACCTAGATTGGTTTGAGCATATATCTTCATCAATAATAGGTTGCATATGATGTGGACCGTAGGTGGTAGTAATTCTGTGTGGCTCCAAGGAATTACAATAGTATGTCCATAACCATTGTGTGTGTGTTTTAAATATTACATGTTCTCATTTGTGGTTATACCATGTATATGATACGTACTAAGTATGTGGTGATTGGATATGTATATGTATATATATATATATAATCCCTCAATATAATATTAAGTCTTATATGCTTTCCATAAGCGACACATATGGAAAAACTTGATCGACCAAGCATAGGTTACACCCAAGTGTGGTGCAACGTCCATCTTGTGGAAGTGTGATGGTAGATATGTAGGTTCTGCTCAAGCATGGTGCATATTCTATAGTGTTGGCTTTTTGGGTCAGGCTTAACTAAGTGTACTTAATGGGATTAAGCACCAGAGACATGCAGATGACTATGACAAAGATTTGTGCATAGCATCTATCCAAGAATTACATATGATGCAATTGGCAAAAGTTCCCTACCTTAATAATTGACTATGGATGTTGGTGTTGGTCAGTAATAGTTGAATTGTTTCAGATCTTGGCTCACTAGAAGATTGTATGTTGCAATCTTCTAGATCAATACATGAGGGTTATCAATTTGAAAAAAATAGTGAGTACAATAATAAATTAATGGCCTAATTTATATTGTTAACTTATAAAATAATCAAATCAAAAATGTTTTGAAAAATTGCAATTTTTCTTTGTAGAATCTAATGGAAAACACAACTGCATTATTATTGCAATTTAGTCCTTGAGTAGGAAAAACTAAATGGGATTCACTTCCACATCTGGTTTAGGATTTTGAAAAGCGTTCTCATAAATGAGCAAAATGTCTATGTCCTTGAAAGACCAGATCCAAAGGAACCCACTCCAAAATGCACCTAAGGCAAAAATGGATGCTTACCAGAAGCATGCCAATGATGTCACAAACATTTGAGTACCTTATGCTATGTTATATGAACTATGAGTTTCATGAAAACATGGACATTCTCGACATGGTAACGCATCTTAAGAATCATGTAAAGCAAGAAAGGTATAATGTCATCAAACCATTGTTTGAGTGTAAACTGAATGAGGGAGATCCAGTAGATCCCCATGTACTCAATATGATTGGGAATATGGAACATCAAAAGTGACTGGGATTTCTTTTAGGTATAGAGTTGACCATGTATGTAACATCCCAGGATTTGAGGCCTCGGATAACATGATCTTAAAAGGAATGATTGGACTACCCATATCACCAAGGTGCACCTCCTTTTCAGGGAGCCCATCTCTAAAGAACTCCATAGTTAAGCGTGCTCAGCTTGGAGTAGTACTAGGATGGGTGACCAGTCGGGAAGTTGATCCTGGCTTGCGCGTCGGTGTGGACAAAGTGCGTAGTTAAGGCTAGTGGTGGTTTGTGGGGCCAGTCGTCATTCCTAAAACCCTGCTAGAGCCTTGGGCAGTGGGCCTGGGCGTTACAAATGGTATCAGAGCCATAACCCCTCCAGTAGGTGGGGCCCACATGGGCATGTGACATGCCAGTCTTGAGCCGTGCGGTCCAAGCAAGTTGGAAAGGGCTATCCGTAGAGACGAGATGGAGCCACCCTTGCGCTGGTAGCCGTGGACGGGAGCTGGGTGTCCATGGGCCATTGTGGGCCTGCACTGAAATGGGGTCAGATTATGAGGCCATATAGTTGAGCCTTGACGAGGACGTCAAGAGTCTAAGTGGGGGAGATTGTAACATCCCAGGATTTGAGGCCTCGGATAACATGATCTTAAAAGGAATGATTGGACTACCCATATCACCAAGGTGCACCTCCTTTTCAGGGAGCCCATCTCTAAAGAACTCCATAGTTAAGCGTGCTCATCTTGGAGTAGTACTAGGATGGGTGACCAGTCAGGAAGTTGATCCTGGCTTGCGCGTCGGTGTGGATAAAGTGCGCAGTTAAGGCTAGTGGTGGTTTGTGGGGCCAGTCGTCATTCCTAAAACCCTGCTAGAGCCTTGGGCAGTGGGCCTGGGCGTTACAATGTATATGATTCTTTAAATGTTTCTTGGATCATATATAGCCAGCTTATCGAGTGTTATCACTTCAATAACATGGCCAAGCCGATGTTTGAGTTGCTTGGCATGATGATTAATGTTGAAGCATGAATGAAGAAGGACAAACCCATGATGGTGATCAACGCATGAGAGTCCAAGGATGAAATCAAGGCTAAGTTAAAGTCCAAGTCTTCTGCACTCAAGATAAGGAGAAGGGTTAGTGAAAAAGGAATTTGTACTTCTCTCTTAAAGGATCAAAGGAAGAAGAAAGATAGAGATATCTACTCGATGACTAGATAAGATATAAGCTAGATATGTACAAAGCAAGAGTTGTTGGCACTACAGTTGAAAGTTGTCATTCATGGGCATGTAATAGAATTAGTGAATTACTATTATATACCTTCCATTGATGAAAACATCATGTATCTTGTATGGACAAGAATTTATGTTTCATGGCAATCTCACAAACTATACTTGATAGTTCTAAAGACAAATATTTGGATGACACATATACCAAATCACTGGATGACTCAAACAATGAATACATATAGCATTGTCATCTAAAGCACATAAATGAGAAATGAATTTATAGAATTTTTATGATGGTTATATAGACTCTTTTGTTTATTGAATCAATAGAGACATGCAAGTCTTATTTATTAGGTAGTATAACAAAAGCATCTCAATGACTATTCTATTAGGGATCATACATAGTGATGTATATAGACCTTTTAGAATGAATATTAAAGGTAGTTACAAGTACCTCATTATATCTACTAATTTTATCAGTAGATATGGAAGTTTGTATTTAATGAAATACAAGCATAAGATCTCTTGAAGTGTTCATAGATATTATGAATGAGGTATGTAACTAACTTGGTAAAACTATTAAAATACATCATGTGATCGATGATGAAATATTTTAAACCAAGAGTTTGAGAACCTTCTGTGAGATCATGAAAATGTATCATGATGAAGTCCACGTGGAACACAATGATAGTGTATCAGAAAGAAATATCACACCTTGTTAAGTCATGGTGCGATTATTAATAAATCTAGCTAATCTTGCAATTTCATTTCTAGCACATGCCTTACACCAAAATTATGTACCGTCTATAATGGTTTAAAAAACACCATATGAGATATGGCATGGGAGGTGTCCAGATGTGTTTTTTACAGTGATTAGGAATGAATGCTTATATAAGAATATAGTTTCTTAAAAACTTTATCCACAAATCACATAAATGTAATTTGTTGAAATACTACTCTTACCCCCAATCCAACAACACAGTTGTTTTTTAATCAGGATGGTTGTATTCCTGAATAGGAACATAGTCTAAAGGAATTAGTGGGAGTAAAAGTAGAACTCAAAATGTTCGAGATGAACCAAAAAATATTGAACCTAAAGATGTATAAGAGGAACATGAAGAATCACAAGTTGTTGTGGGAAGTTTCTTATGAAACACACAAGACTCGTAGTTCTAGAAGAACACGCATTGGTCTTGAAAGATTATGACATCTTATGGATCAAAAGGCGGTGAGTTGATCATATATGATGAGTCAACAACCTACCTAGAAGCTATTGAGGGACCAGATCATAAGCATGGATTGAAGCCATAAGATCCAAGATGGAATCCATGTAAACCTATAAGGTATGACTGTGTTGGATCCACCTGAAGGGGTAAAACCCATAAGATGCATTTGGGTCTTTGAAAGGAGACCACCATGGATGGGTGGATTGGTTTCAGAGAGTTTCAAACAATTTCCAGGTGTTGAACATGATGAAATCTTTCACCAGTTACACTAGTTAAATCCATTAGGATCAAGCTTGTTGTTGCAGCTTAATATGACTATGAGATTTGCAATATGGATGTTAAAACCGCATTCCTTATATGGAATAATTATTAGGATGTGTATGTGGCACAACCTAAAGGTTTTATAAATCCAATAATACAAATAAAATCTACAAGACACAAAGGTTAATATGTGGATCAAAGCAAACATCTCAGAGTTGGAATCTTCTATTTGACAAGACAGTCAAAGGGTTTGACTTGAGTCAGAATAAAGATGGAATCTGTGATTACAAAATATTTAGTGGGAGCATATTTATATTCCACATAATGATGGGGAATAACATCCTTATCCTATAAATATTAAAACCTGGCATAGAGAGAACCTTCTTTGTGAAGGGTTTAGGTGAAGCATCCAATGTGATAGGAATTGAGAACTATAAAGATAGATTTGGAAAGCTTCTCAACCTAAGAAAGAGCACATACATTGTGAAGACACAAAAGGGGTTCAACATGTAGGACTCAATGAGAGAGAACTTGTCCATTTTCCATGGAGTTAGTCTCTCAGTAGCCTATGTCTTGGTTCTTATGAAGAACATGAACACATAAATAGATGCCACATGCATTCGCAATTGGATCTTTCATGTATGTACTCATCCCGTTGTTCTGGCAATGATGAAAGGATATATATATACTTATCTAGCAATCTCATAAGTATTGGACATGATGAGGGAGAGTATTTGTCTGATTCTAGTAAAAGTCACTAGAATGCCATAAGAGAATCCTTAAGTAGTTGAGAATCACTAAAAGGATTGATTCCTTGGTTATGATAATAAGTAAGAGTTGGATGTAAAAGTTACACCGATGTAAGCTTCCAAAATGATAAATAAAATTAATGATCGCAATCTAATTTAATGTTTGACCTTAAAATAGAACTGTAAGGTGGAAGAGTTGTAATAGTTGTTTAAATCTACAATAGAAGTCGAGTATCTTTTTGTTATGTGAACAACAGAAGATATTGTATGGTTCTAGAAGTTCATAGAGATGAACTTATGGGAGGTTCCAACCATTAATGACACAATTGAAATACTAATGACAACAATGGAGCTACTAGTAAGATAAAAAATCTTAGATAGCATACTACATAACTTCCATCTCATGCAGAAAGTCGCTTAGTGAAGAGATGTGAAACTTGTAAAATATCAACTTGAAGTAAATGCTACTAAACTTGCTATAAAAGTGCTTGCACAGTAGAAACAATGATGGACATATAAATATCACTCGGAATAAGATTCATGGGTGATTGGTTCTAAGTGCAAGTGGGAGTTTGATGCTATGTATGCCCAAATAGCCAATCATATGATGATTGGAATGTGGCATTAGATACTTGATTTGATAATGATAAAAGGTAATTCTATCTATTATGTTTGTCTCACTCATGAGATGTTGATACATATATAATAGATGTCTAAAGAATTATGTTACTCGATGGTGTATGTATTCATGTACTTGACTTAAGAAATTAGATCATACAGATGTTTAGACTATATACATTCTTGTTATGTCCCTAGTCAGATATTACAATGGAAGCAAAATTGTGACGACCTGGAATCAAATCAAGCTATCACCAGTAAATAATTGTGGAATAACCATAAGTAGCGGATTAACAAAATTGCTAAAAATTAAAACCATTCTGCAAAGAGATCCTCTTCCAGGAAACTCTTAATGAAAGAACCAAAACTTTATATAAATCAGGGTTCACATTGTACACACATTGTACCATCCCATCTTGAGGATAACATATAACAGTTTCTTGTCAAAACATATATGGAAGAAACATAAAACCTCGAAGCATACAAGAAAAAATCTCAGATTGTTTATAAAACCTTTATGTACTGATTCCAAGGACCTGAGAGTACAAAGACAACACATAGGACTTCTATCTACAAGACACGACAGATAGTACACTCAACCTGAGCTATTACTGTTGTCCCTGCTACTATTATTCTTCCTCTACAGTACGGTCTCTACCCCCTCGTACACGTCCACCTAAAAAAACGTGGATCCCACGGGGTGAGACAATTGTCCCAGTAAGAGATATAACTCCACCAATAATATTATTATCATAGGTAAGCTGTATGAAATAGTACTATAGTCCCAATATTATTATTTAACAAGATTATGAATACTATAGTCCCACTCTACAAGAACAAAGGTGACATTTAGAGTTGTATAAACTACAGAGGTATCAAGCTGATGAGTCACACGATGAAGCTTTGGGAGAGGATTATTGAGCAGAGGTTAAGATCTATAACGTAGGTATCAAACAACCAATTTGGTTTCATTCCTGGAAGATCAACAACAGATGCTATTTTTCTGATAAGGAGGATTATGGAGAAGTATAGACAAAGCAAAAGAGATCTTCCTATGGTGTTTATCGATCTAGATAAGTCTTATGATCGAGTACCCAGAGAAGTGTTATGGATGGTCTTGAAGAAAAAGGGTGTGCTGATACATTGACTTGATCAAAGACATGTATGATAGCTCTACTACAAGTGTCAAGACTCCTAAAGGAGAGACACCAACTTTTTCTATCATAGTTGGGGTACACCAAGGATCCACTCTCAACCCATATCTATTCGTTCTTGTTATGGATGAGTTGACAAAGAATGTTCAGGATGATATTCCTTGGTGTATGTTATTTGCTGATGATATTGTTTTGATTGACGGAACTAAAGACGGATTGAATGATAAAGTTGAACATTGGAGAAAGGCATTGGAATCAAATGGATTGATGATTAGTAGGAGAAAAACTGAGTATATGCATTGCAATTTCAGTCAATCTCGTAATTTGAATGATGGAGCCAAGTTGGACGGAGTAGATATACCAAGATGTGATAAATTTCGTTACTTGGGTTCTATTATTCAAAAAGATGGGGATGTCCAAAATGATGTTTGAGACATCCTATCTCAAACAAAACATGATTATATACTAACCAGTGGGTTACCAAAAATCAAGGGAAATTAAAAATGATTTACAACAAGCACCATAAGATGAGACATGTTGCATCTGAGCCAACACTTTCTTTTCATAACATATTTTCAAGGTGCTACAACATAATTTCCCATCATTTCGTTACATGAAATAACTATTCCACATGCTGGTTTATTACATCAAGGTACGTAAGTCGAAAACCGTACATCGATCATCATATAAGAAACATTGAAAACTCTCCCGAAGACCTGAGTGTACAGGGACGACACATAGGACTCTACTACTAGACACTATCAACTCCACCAGGTATGATACCTCTACTCATCATCTTTAGCAACATGATCCTTATCTCACCAACCACGTCCACCTAAAAAGGGTTATTAACCAGTGGGGTGAGACACACAGTCCCAGCGAGAAACATAACCCTCTACCAACTTTATTATTATCATAGATGACTGAGCAAATAGATCAAACTAAATAATAGGTAATATCTAACTAGTTATACAAGAAGGAATATGAATAACATGTATATGAAAACTTATACAAAGACCATTTAAGAGCATATGAGAAAGCTTACATCATTCAAGCCCTCAACCAATGTTTCATATTTTCCCTAAGAAA
The DNA here is from genome assembly GCA_963693085.1 of Alisma plantago-aquatica. NCBI lineage: Eukaryota > Viridiplantae > Streptophyta > Magnoliopsida > Alismatales > Alismataceae > Alisma > Alisma plantago-aquatica. Next base: position 1,476,375,490 of record OY856410.1, read on the forward strand.
AGATACTATACGGCTTGATTACCTATTATTATGCCATGTGGAAGTGAGTCGTACCACTCAGATCTAAACTGACCACCACTTGGTCGCAATCGATTTCCATACAAGGTCAAGTGGAGAGCCGGATTCCATGACCTCTTTCCCTTGTGGTCAGTACACAAGAACCAACAAGCAGGACCGTAGCCTCATGCTTAAGTGTCCTTAGCCACACAGGGTCAGGCTACCCTCTACCTAGCCCACCTTGGTACATGTACCAGCACTAGAAAACTGAGCCACGGGCCTGATCACCATGCTCCATCATCATTGAGCCATGGGCCTATTCACCATGCTCTATCACATATCCTGAGCCATGGGCCTATTCACCATGCTCTAACCACACTGAGCCACGGGCCTGAAATTGTGCTCTAATCCTAAGCCATGGTCATGTTCACCATGCTATACATGCACTAATACTTAGGGCGTAGGCGCACCCCGCATATTCAACAATATGTGTTCCAAGTTAACCCTTAGGAGAACCTATTTCACCATCACCAAACTCTTGATGATGATGGATCTATGGCCAGGGCAACTACATGAAAGATTCATCTGTATTCAATTAAAATATTTTAAGTGGATTGCAAGATTCAACAAAGTTATTTAACATGTAAACTATAACAAAAATACACAATATAGATCTCATTATAATGTGTTACATTGTCACTCTTATTGTCAAAGCCATCACTTTCATCATGATCCATCACCAGGATCCCACATCACATGTTACCACTTGGCCTCTTGCCAATCATCAAGATCCATCTCAAGGATCAACATCACAGGGACTCAATCCCACCATCAAGGCACACATTGCCATTCCATGGGTAACACCCATCATATATCACTGGTTTCATCAATACCATCATATTTCCATGGGATATTAATCCCTCATTTCATCACATAAAGCCATTGCCTCTCACAAGGCTTCATCATCATACATCATCATGGGATAGAAATCCCTCATATCACAACTAGAGGATAACACCTCAATCAGGCACTCGGCCTTTATCAGGTCACAAGACCTCTCACATCATACTAGTGATACATGTTATCTCATCAACAAGGGACATTATCATTACTCATACATTTCACATATACCTAGTGCCACACAAAGCACATACTCATATAACCATCATAGCTCTTACCTGGCTATGAATTCAATTGACAATACCTGCATGGTTAGGATGTATAGAAAAAGAGATAACTTGATCACCAGATACAAATATTTAAAGAACATATCATGATTATTACATCATTAAGATTAATGTTTATAGGATTGGAACAACATCCTTTATTATGAACACAAGGAGCACAATGTCTTAGATGGTATATTAAACAATACACATTATTATTACCATACCATGGGTATCCCACCATACCCTACATCTCATATTACTATGCGCGCCATCCCTAAGGATTCCTCTTTAAGGATCATACAACTATGATCTACCATCAAGCGTTATCGAAGGTTCACCTATCATCAACCATAGGTAACCACCATACTAATGTTCACAACCTATTCGTCATGTCTTATCATCATGATCAAAGATATGGGCTCAAGGTAGCAAGATAACACACAATCATATAAGGCTCAAGATAACTTTTTAGGTTTATCAGATTAGGGCACAACCCTTCACTAGAGGTGTCTCCTATCCTCACCGAAACCCGGCAACGACCAACGAACCCTCAATAAAGGGTGTCGGGTAGGGTACCAACCCTCACCCAAGGATATCGGGTAGAGCACAATCCTTCATCAAACGAAATATCGAGCACCAACAACCCTAAGCACCATGCCTCTTGGCATATCGTGCAAGAACACCTCCAAAGGCCATATTGCCCAGTCATACATTAGGCCATAACTGTCAAGAGACCACCTTCTAAGTATCAAACAACTCATGGATCTAAACATGTCAGATTCCATGTTCAACCAACACATCTCACTTCCTCTTGGGTTAGGCAACCTCACAACTGTGTCGGCCAAGCACCTCATAGAACCAAAACCACCAAGGTTCTCTCTAGGTCATCCCTACCAGGATTGACTTCCTTCTTGCCCCATCTATATTCACCTCTATCAACAAGATATAGGTGTAACAACCTCTTACCTACTTGGTTCACCCAAGCCTCACTAGTCCTTGTGTTACTCATGACACCATATCATCCAAACGCTCAACTTATATCGCCCTAGGCCTACTTCCCAAGCTCAGACCCGTATTGGCTAAGCACTCAACCCTAGAACCATCCAAGCTACCAAGTGTAGCATATACTCATGTCGGGTAATCAAGTAAGAGAAGACATGTATCGGGTAAAGGCATATTGGCCAAGGTATCATATCCCCCTATAGGGTATCAGCCAAGCATTCATCCTTAGTGTCTCCCAAGTCATTCGATACCTACACACTTTTATCAGGTTAGGGTTGATGATATCAGGCACCATATCAAGGGACCATCCATAACACCCAACCTCACATCTTTGTCATCCATGGAGCACTATCTTGGGCAACACACCATGATGCCCAAGAGATCATCACAATAAGAGCACCCCTATTGGTCAACTAGGGATATGGAAACCCTATCGCCCAAGGCTCCATGTCACCCAAGATGCCATATCGGGCAACTAGGGTTAGAGCATCCATATCGGCCAAGACACTATATTGTCCTATCTAAGGTTAGGGCTTCATATAGGCCAACTATCATATCGCCCATCATCATATCATCCAAAAGCTAGAGCTCACCTCACAACTCAAGGAAGGAGGGGTGTTGCTCAAAACTCAACATCAAAGCATGTCTACTCATGTCGCCCAAGGTATCCAAGAGGGTATATCAGCCAACCTAGGGTTAAGGAGACCCTATCGGCCAAACTAACATGTCGCCCAACCATATAGAGCATAGGCTCACCTCTCAACAACCAAGTGAGAGAGGGGTATTTCCCAAGGACTCACTACCGTACATATTTGGATCAAAGGATCCTAAGCTCACCTCTCAACAGAAAAGTGAGAGAGGGGTATTTCTCACAATCCATCAACCAAAGAACAACCTATCGGGCAATACTCTATATCGGGTAAGGCCCCATATCGGGTAAGCACCATATCGGGTGGGTCATCTTCAACCTCATGACACCCTTCACCAACTTGCACAAGGAAAAAAAGATAAAGAGAGTAATAAAATGTGACCATTTCCATTAGAATAGATCTCAAGTTCCACATACACAACTATCATAGAGAAGGGTATCGATTTAAAGACAACAATCAATGTATGCACATATGGAGAGTGAACATAATAGAGATGGTTAAAAGTTATGTAACCTGCATTAAGAGGATCTCCATGAAATACATCAAGCTTCCTGATCCAAGCATCAAACCCACATTCCTCACCATGAAGATCATCCATCCTAGGCTCCAAACTTGCCTTCGGCTCCATCATCATCACCTCCAGAAACAAAAGATGAAGAACAAGAAGAAGCCATGGTTATGCTTAGCTCAAGAAGAAGTAAAGAGGGATAGAACCATGGACTTGCCTACTATCATCAAGGGTCCATCCATGGCCGAGAGGCGAGGAAGGAGGTGAAGAATAAAGTGCAAGGAAAAGCTAGTAAAGAAGCATGACTCACCAAGGTCGGATCTTGAGAAAGAAATCTCCATGGGCAAGGAGCTCGGCCTCCCAAGCTCCATGGGGGTTTCCCTTTAGATCCCAAAGCTCCCAAGCTTGTCCCATATAGGAAGGGGAAAGAGGTGGCCGAAAAGTATCACTTGGGTAAGGAGGAAGGGAGTTATATACACCAAGGAAGATAGAGGTAGCAAAGGAAAGGTGTCATAACCACATAAACTTAGATGCCACTTGCTCATGCTCTTAACGCCATTTGTTGCCACTCAAGCTCCACATGCACAGCATGGTGATACACACTAGGCTATGTATCGTGCAGCTGATCCTCTTCCCTGGGTGACACACCCTCAAAACTGATACATACTCCACGCTCTACCCGATACACTAAAGGACAAGATAGCACATGTGACACATAAGGCATAAAAACCATATAGAGATGTCACTCCTTAAATATCATCCAAACAAGGTTCCCAAACCTTCATACACATCCTATATGATTCCAAACTGAAGCAAGAAAACTCTAGAGTAGGTAAATTGCATATTGACCCTCCATTTTGGGTAATTTGCAATTTACACCAAAACTAGCACTTAAAGCACAAGCATCATCCAACCAAGCTCAAACTTGGAACTTAGGCACTCCACAAGGCACCCCATAGCATCACTCTCTCCATAATGATGCTATAGAACTAAAGGCATGCTCTACATGTGACATATTGCAATATAACCCCTTACTTTAGGTTAATTGCACTTTGGTCCAAAACAAGCAAACATTGCTCAAACAGCATCCAAACGGGACCAAACTGGAAACATAAGCTTGTCACATGATATCAAAATTTCTTAAGGGATTAGATTAAGGTTATAAGCACCTTTCTTAAGCAAATTAAATAGGGTTAGCCCAAAACATGGGTCAGGGTCTTTACAAGTAATAAACCCCTAACAAGGATTTTGTCCCCAAAATCCCGAGCGAAAAGAAGACGGGTGTTACTCATGCATCGCATCATACAACTCCACAAAAGCTCATGGGTGTCACAGATATATGACCAACGTACTTGTTATTCCTCCATTGGGTTTCCTTGTACTGGTCATAGATTCAACCCCCCCTGGTCTCATCATCCTTTGTCTGGTAACACTCTTTATATATTGGAACATCACATGCAACTTATATCACTTAGGTATCAGTTCCTTTACTGATATATCACCTTCCTTATTACGCTTCTATTGCACTACTCTGATCTTACAAGCTCAACACTTAAGCTTCACATAACTTGTATCACTATCCTTCTGCTATATACATTCAAATTGTTCCTTCTCCTTCCACAAAGGATGTCTCTAATCCAAGGGAGATCTATCTCAGAAGGGATTGTCATAAGATAAACACATACATACACATAAAAAAACTCATAAATCACTTCACTATGTCTTGTTTAAGATGTAACATAAAGGATCTATCGAGTAACGAAGGAACTAAACATCTTGATTAGCAACAACAGAGCAAGATACACTACATCATTTGGATGCAAGGCTGCCACAACTTCATATTGGTTCCCAAGGGCACAACATGTGTCAACACGGTTGTAACATGTATGCATTATTCTCAACTGGTCTGGATAGGGATTACAAACCTTGTTCATCTGTCTTTAACCAATGCACATCCTTCGTAGACCTTCCTTTACTCGAGACTTAGCTAGGAGTATTCTAAGGAATCAGGATTAACTTGATGAACTTTTCCCAAGACAATCTTACCACAGTTATTTTCCTTGGGTGCATACCTTCCGATGTCATGTTTATGCGATGCATAAACCCCAAATAGGTGATAGCCATACTATAAGCACTTAGCCAGGTTGAACCAAAGCCAACATCTCCATCTGAGACCACTTCACACCTTTCCAAGGATATCCATTCCCAGGTTTATCTCAATCCTCCATATGTCAAGTGGAAAGAGATTCGCTTGACTGTCATGTACATGAAAAGAAAGGATACGAGAAGGATATACTTCATCCAACACAACCAGGTCATCCATCAAGGTGCCCGACAACAGACTATCTCTCTCCTGACTAACAGGAAGGAAACATCTGCCAAACGTACTACAAGCATTAAAAGGGGAGGTACACCCTATACCGGATCAACTGGGGCAGATAAGAGTTAAGAAGAAGACAAAGTGGAAAGGAGTGACTCCATCTGACCTACCAGCACACATTGTTTTGGCCAACTCATGTCACGAGATCTAACTGTTGCCTTTTTCTTTCTGGTCAAACCATTCGGTCATCACTTTCTTATCCTCATCAACATTCCTCTGTGATGTTGAACTTCTACCTCAAGGGTCACCACACAGGTCCAGACTCCAAAAAAGCTTCAAGCTTATGGGTTCCAAGTCAAGGATGACTGTCAGACCCCGATCTCACACTAACCTCAATCCACGAGATTAGGGCGTGACGGAGGGATTACTCACAAGCCAAACCTCTCATAAATTTTTTAAACCATTTTAAAGACATTAAAAAGATAAACTGATTTATGATGTAAAATGAAGCTAAACAATCTGCGGAAGCATTTTTATTAAACTGACTAGTAATATAAACAAAGTCTACAGCATATTACATTGTCCGACATAAAATAAGGCATAACAGTTAATTTACATCTTTATACACATTCTCTCTCACCCACACCATGTCCCAAAGATCGAGGGGAAAGGACTAAGAGACCTCTAACTACTAACTATGTATACCTTCTACAGACTAAGCGTTAGGATGAAAGGATCCTTCAGATTTCCTGCTGCTGATGATGACCTGAAAATGTTTTGAGTAGAGGTATGAGCCTACTCGCTCAGTGAATAGTATTTCATTTAGCTATCACTAAACAACTCATCAGGTTTATAAAATTGAAATAAACATAAATACAGTACAAGCAGGGCAGTTCTAATGACATAGCAGATTATAGAATATAATCACATTTCTATGCAACAACAGATAATTTAAACCAATAAATAGATATAATGAATTGGCACAAAAGTTCGGATAATATTAATTTACTGTAATCCTATATGATTACATATTTATATTATTATGCCCCAAACATATGCAGTGCACTCTACATATGAAGATCTGTAGTGAACTACGATCCCACTGTACAAGACTTAGCGACACACCCAGGAAATGCTAAGTCTGACTGTCCGTCCTGGTCTGCACAGGACTCTCAGGCTCTCAAGGGCCTCACAGCACTCTCAGGCTCTCAAGGGCCTCACTGTAGTTCCTAGGCACTCAAGGGCCTCACTACACTAACTCTGAGTGCTCTAGACTCCTCCTCTAACCTGAGTACACAGGCGCAGGGAGTCAACACTGGGTTACCACCAGAATCACTCAACTGGTTGGTGTTGGATAACCCTATATTGCTCTAGTGCCACCGTGACACACGCACGGATTATTGTTGAACACTGGTCGCCGACCATCTAGACTCAGGGCTAGATCGGTCGTTTCACCCCAAAGGTACAGACCGCGCAATGGGGTTCTACGGTGTTGGGGCACCTAAGTCTATTAACTGATTAACATATAACCATTTAAAACAAGAATATCACATTCCATACTTACTGCATGTTCTGAACATTTCTTGAAGCACATATATAACATTTGTCATCCTTAAACATGATTCAGTATCATTTATCCAGTTTCCATGCTAAATATCCATTTTTAAATCAACAAGTACATTGCAACCATAATACAGGAAATTTCATCGTTTTCATTAAGCATATTGCGTATTTCAAGTTCTAATGAATCTAACATACTCTATTGTATGTATTACACTGTTTAGAAGTTATACCAACTGATACAGAAGCAATTAAGCATTTAAATTGAGTTAAATAATGATTTCCGAATGAACTACTACTCACATAATTCGAATCGCCCAGATCCGTCTAGAAATGCGTCCAGAGGTTGTCTTCAACCTTGGAATCGCCCAAATTGAACCTGTTACAAACGAACTGTACACGCACATATACCAGGTAGAAGTAGAACTTTGGATGGGGTGTTGCTGCTCACGGCTAAGCTACAGACCCTAGATCTAGACCTCAGGATGAACTCGTTTTTGTCGATTTCAGGTGCTAGCTTGCACCCTAGATGGCCCCTGGCCGAACCTACTTCTGCAACTCTTCACCCCACGTACAGGTGGAAGAGAAAATTGATAGGGCTGTTGAATCTGTCGGCTATGAATCCGAGCAGGGACTACAAGGATGGAATCGGGGCGGCCATTTGGGGCTGCTGCTCGCGCCAATCAGGCTCCTGGTTGCTGGCGCCGCAGCTGCAACTGCAGCTAGCCGCTTCTTTTATGGGCGCCATCCCTTGCTGCTTGGGCGCCGCTAGGGTGTGGAGAAGGAGAGGTAATGGAAGATAAGAAGAAGGAGATGACGGCGGAGGCTGGGCGATGTTGAACCGAAGCAAACAAGCCCAAAAATCAATTGTTCTTCCTCCTTCTTCATGGATGGTGAAGCTGCTGCTGCAGCTGTGGGCCAACGCCGTAGCTGGACAGCTGTGTTAGGGCGCGGAAGGGGAAGGGTGAAGAAGGGAAAGGGAGGACGGAGGCCGCCTGGAGCTCGGCCAACTAGATCGAAGCTATGGGCGCCCAAATCGCCCCATCGATCCCCCCCCCCTTTCAGTTGTTGATCGGGCACTGAGCGCCGCTCTGCATTTTCTATTCTATCGGGAACAGATAAAGGAGAAGAGGGGTAGCCGACCCAAATAAATGGATATATTATTGGGAAAATTGCAAAAATCAGCCCAAGAACCCAAAAGTGTCATAACTTTCGCCTCGTAGGTCCAATTCGAACAATTTTTCTTGCAAAATGCCAAACACGAAATCCACTTCAAACTCAAAGCGAATACTCATGCCAATTAGACTGTCTCACTTGATCAAAGAACTAAACGCATCGGTGAGTACTTAATCCAACTTAATGAACTAAATAATCAACCTTGTTATCATCCTTAATTACCTCATATGAGTAAATCTCAACCATTGATTCACGTATTGTCTTATCTTAATTATCCAAGATGTTTAACAGAGTGCTTAGCACTAATCAAGGTGTTTCACGCTAATCGAGGTATTTATTGACTAACCCTGATATGGGTCGTAACAATCTCCCTCCCTTATAAGAATTTCGTCCTAAAATTCCTAAAAGAGAAAAAGAAACTTGTTACGCACATCTAACCCCAAAACTTCCCATGTGGCTCCTTCTAGGTTGTAGTTTCTCCACAAAACCTTCTCTAAGGTATCTCACGATTCTTAAGTTTCTTGATCCTCAGATCAGCTATTTGTATTGGTCCCTCAACATAGGACACATCTGATCTAATTCCAGATCAAACCACAAAACATTGTCTTTGTAGAACTGTTATAACAGCATCTCAATTTATGGTAATTACCGAGAAATTATTATACTATATATGCAGACAAACTAAAATTCTTAAATAAACAGAATGCATGTCAATCTGGTACTAAAATAAAATCATGCAATTTAACTGTTAAACATCACTACATCTCATACTGAGAATTGATATCAAAATACTTGATTCATTGAACACCCTATCCTTAGGGTTTCTTTTGCCTTATTCATTCATCACATGCCAACACCCTACTCTTAGGGTTATCTCATTCACTAGTCACATGGCAACACCCTACTCTTAGGGTTTCCGTTATCTCATCTGTTTGATTGCAGTTCAAATCACAATACGGTATCATTCTAGAACTGGCAGAGCAATATATTCACAATCATTGTAATTACTGAGTAATCTTTATATCATGCATGCAGGAAGATTTAAAATTCATAAATATTCCAAACTCAAATCAATTTTGGCACATACATACTGAATTCATGCAATTGAACATCTTATTACACCAATAAGAGTAATTTACTTCACCTATAAGAAACCATCTGTAATATTTTTCAATTATCTGAAATTTCCCGAAGAACGTGCATATTAACCAAATTCCTGGTTTGTGCATCACATAACTCAATTAAGAGTTGCTTACATATCATAACACAAATAATTAATAGTACTTGAGAATTTCTAATGATATCTCAGAGAAATGTGCCAATTCATGTAAATGTTAAGTCACACACATTAACATAACAGGAAGCATGCAACTAGGTTTATTTCATATTTTAATGCTATCTTACTATCTTGAAATCATGCACCTAATGGTTTACCAAATTTGTATTGTCTGGGTTTATATTCAAACCGAACCATTATCAGTTGTGTATTTCTAAACTCAACATTCACACTAAGAAAACTCTATAAGACTGAAATCTTCTTCCCAACTTCCACTTAGATGCATAACACATGCTCTCAGCATGTCCTTAAGAGTCTGAATGGTTCTCTCAGACTGACCATCCGTATGCGGGTAAAAAGGTTGTACTGAATCTTATCTTTGTGCCCGAAGCACGATGCAACTGTTTCTACAATCCTAGATGTGAACTTAGAATCTCAATATGATATGATTGAAACTGGATTATCAGGCAATCTAACTATTTCATCCATGTATATCTTAGTCAAGTTTCGAGACGTCAAAGGTTGACTTAATATGAAGAAAGCGAGCAGACTAAATTAGTCTATCCACAATCATTCATATCAAATCACAACCTCTAGGTGTCCTGGGTAATCTTACCACAAAATCCATTGTGATAAATTCCCATTCCCATTCAGGCATAGAAAAAGATTACAAAGTACATGTGGGTTTCTGATGCTAAGTCTTAACCTACTGACACACATTGCACTTAGCCACCTAATTAGCTACATCCTTCTGCATATATGACCATCCGTTTCAATTCCTTGACATTCATATACATCTTAGTGTTTTCCTGAAAGCATAGCATACATCAATACATGCACTTCCATAAGAATATTTTCTTTCAACTCACTATCTCGAGGTACACACAACATGTCATGCTAATACAACACCTTATCATCTTAAAAACTTAAACTCTGGTCTCTTTTCCTCCTATCATGTCATGCATGGTCTGGTTTAACTCACTATCACCCTATTGTAGTTCCTTGATCTGATCATAAGAAGTAGGCTTAACTTACATCTGTACCATCAAATCACTCTGTGTTGTCACCCCTAAGCCTAAGTTCAACTTCCACATTTCTACTAACAGGTCTCTATTGAAACCTGCCATAGAGAATGCATTAGTTGTTGAACTTGACTTTCTGCTGAAAGCATCATTCACCACATTCTCTTTACCAGGGTGGTAATCTATTGTCACATCATAAAGATAGTGACGCCATGTCTTAAAAACATGAACTACATCAACTATCTTCAGATCATATATCGCATAATACTCCGCTTTCTATGCTACTCTCTTATTGTTACATTTCAAGTTTATGTCTTACTCTTTTCTCTAAGTCATTTCATGTTGTTCATGTACCGATCAGTTTAGCTACCTTAAAACCCTAGATTACTATCACTACCCGCTTACTTTACATAGATCAAATCTCAAGGTCTTATTTTACAGAGATACTAGTATTCAAGGTTAAATCACTAGTGATATCCCTTGAACTACTACAACTCTAATCATTCTAAGATTTTGGTCCATATCAGTATCATAGCATTATTGTGTGTGTGTGTGTGGTCGATCATATAGATCAATTTGAGCTTCTTGGGTCAATAGCATATTAACCCAACACTCAATTTTAATTATACTGGCTGAAAATTCAGTTTTCACAATAGTTTCTGTAATTCGCTTATTAAATAGCTAATAGAAGCTCCAACAATTATGGACATTTTATATGTTATACCTAATGAAGTTTTAGACCTCCAGTAAAAATTTTAGATCATTTCTAATTACCAATAAATAACTAAAAATCAAACAGTGCACTGCTATATTGCAGTCTGCAGCAGATTCGGTCGAGTTGTAAACTCGGCCGACACCCTCACTGTAGAGATCAAAAGTCATCCAAAAATTACGCCAATTTAACAGAGTGTCTAAAATTGTATTTTTCAAGCAAAGTAAAAATTTGAGATCAATTGGATATACAAATAAAAAGATAAAATTCAATTACCACACTGCTATATCATTCTGAAAATGTGATCGGTCGAGTTTAAAACTCGGCCGATAAACAAGTCAGAACATTCTTCAAAAATTCTGATATTTTCCAATGTTGTTTACATTTTATATATCCAAATCATATCCAAATTTGAGATAAATCAGAGTTACACATAAAATACTAAAAATCATTTACTGAGACACTTTACTTATCAAATTTTGTGTTTATGTATCATCAAAACCCTATTTTGGGCCGATTAGGGTCTATGCTTCTCAAACCCTAACTCTCAAGACAAAAGAACACTTAGACTTCTTATCATAATTAAAACATCTTAGTGTATATACATTATCACTATGTTACGGGTCTAATTCAACCAGAGTTTATTCTTATTTTACTGTTAATAGGAGTCATTAGATCCCATTAACGTATCCTGTCAGCCGGACCAGGCCGAACCTGTAGTCCTGAAGCCAAGAGCTACTCGATATTAATCAACCCCTATTAATCTTAAACATGTGGAAAGAATATCCACTTAGGGAAAACTCATTTATACATAATTTCGGGTCTACTTTAATACAAAGAAAACAAACATTAAACAATTCACTTCATGACACAACAATATAAAAGAATCATATTTACTTTACAAATTGAAAAATCTAATTTCATGCATATAAAAGCATTTCTAGTGATCTTTAAATCAAATAAGCAATAATAGACAAGAGTTGAATCACATCTTATATGTAATCTCTTATTCATACATTAGTCTCTTATCTCATAATCCTAAGATTTCTAGGGTTTCTCTCTAGCCTATCCTTCCTCTGCATACCTGGCCAGGGCATCCAGAGAAGAACAGACAGAGTAGCTTGATACTGGTCAATCTAAGTATTCAGACACCTGGCCAGGGTATCTAAACACTCAGACCTTCCAGATCTAAAACACATCATTTATTATTCGCCTTACTTATAACTTCATCTTTTGACCTTAATGATTCTTAACGACTCAACTTAAGCTCATTACTTGATTCTCGTGACCACATCCTCTTCCTGCTATCTGCAATAATATAACAGAACACTTCCTGTTAGAAAATTACAGATAGAAGAAAGACTCATAAACCTTAATCCTATTGGTCTCTTATCGTCCCCTGATCTTGACTTAGAGTATTCATATACTCAACCTATGCTCTGATACCAAGATGTCAGACCCCGATCTCACACTAACCTCAATCCACGAGATTAGGGCGCGACGGAGGGATTACTCACAAGCCAAACCTCTCATAAATTTTTTAAACCATTTTAAGGACATTAAAAAGATAAACTGATTTATGCTGTAAAATGAAGCTAAACAATCTGCGGAAGCATTTTTATTAAACTGACTAGTAATATAAACAAAGTCTACAGCATATTACATTGTCCGACATAAAATAAGGCATAACAGTTAATTTACATCTTTATACACATTCTCTCTCACCCACACCATGTCCCAAAGATCGAGGGGAAAGGACTAAGAGACCTCTAACTACAAACTACGTATACCTTCTATAGACTAAGCGTTAGGATGAAAGGATCCTTCAGATTTTCTGCTGCTGATGATGACCTGAAAATGTTTTGAGTAGAGGTATGAGCCTACTCGCTCAGTGAATAGTATTTCATTTAGCTATCACTAAACAACTCATCAGGTTTATAAAATTGAAATAAACATAAATACAGTACAAGCAGGGCAGTTCTAATGACATAGCAGATTATAGAATATAATCACATTTCTATGCAACAACAGATAATTTAAACCAATAAACAGATATAATGAATTGGCACAAAAGTTCGGATAATATTAATTTACTGTAATCCTATATGATTACATATTTATATTATTATGCCCCAAACATATGCAGTGCACTCTACATATGAAGATCTGTAGCGAACTACAATCCCACCGTACAAGACTTAGCGACACACCCAGGAAATGCTAAGTCTGACTGTCCGTCCTGGTCTGCACAGGACTCTCAGGCTCTCAAGGGCCTCAGGCACTCAAGGGCCTCACAGCACTCTCAGGCTCTCAAGGGCCTCACTGCAGTTCCTAGGCACTCAAGGGCCTCACTGCACTAACTCTGAGTGCTCTAGACTCCTCCTCTAACCTGAGTACACAGGCACAGGGAGTCAACACCGGGTTACCACCAGAATTACTCAACTGGTTGGTGTTGGATAACCCTATATTACTCCAGTGCCACCGTGACACACATACGGATTATTGTTGAACACTGGTCGCCGACCATCTAGACTCAGGGCTAGATCGGTCGTTTCACCCCAAAGGTACAGACCGCGCAATGGGGTTCTACGGTGTTGGGGCACCTAAGTCTATTAACTGATTAACATATAACCATTTAAAACAAGAATATCACATTCCATACTTACTGCACATTCTGAACATTTCTTGAAGCACATATATAATATTTTTCATCCTTAAACATGATTCAGTATCATTTATCCAGTTTCCATGCTAAATATCCATTTTTAAATCAACAAGTACATTGCAACCATAATACAGGAAATTTCATCGTTTTCATTAAGCATATTGTGTATTTCAAGTTCTAATGAATCTAACATACTCTATTGTATGTATTACACTGTTTAGAAGTTATACCAACTGATACAGAAGCAATTAAGCATTTAAATTGAGTTAAATAATGATTTCCGAATGAACTACTACTCACATAATTCGAATCGCCCAGATCCATCTAGAAATGCGTCCAGAGGTTGTCTTCAACCTTGGAATCGCCCAAATTGAACCTGTTACAAACAAATTGTGCACGCACATATACCAGGTAGAAGTAGAACTTTGGCTGGGGTGTTGCTGCTCACGGCTAGGCTACAGACCCTAGATCTGGACCTCAGGATGAACTCGTTGGCGTCGATTTCAGGTGCTAGCTTGCGCCCTAGATGGCCCCTAGCCGAACCTACTTCTGCAACTCTTCACCCCACGTACAGGTGGAAGAGAAAATTGCTAGGGCTGTTGTATCTGTCGGCTATGAATCCGAGCAGGGACTACAAGGATGGAATCGGGGCGGCCATTTGGGGCTGCTGCTCGTGCCAATCAGGCTCCTGGTTACTGGCGCCGCAGCTGCAACTGCAGCTAGCCGCTTCTTTTATGGGCGCCATCCCTTGCTACTTGGGCGCCGCTAGGGCGTGGAGAAGGAGAGGTAATGGAAGAGAAGAAGAAGGAGATGACGGCGGAGGCTGGGCGATGTTGAACTGAAGCAAACAAGCCCAAAAATCAATTGTTCTTCCTCCTTCTTCATGGATGGTGAAGTTGTTGCTGCAGCTATGGGCCAACGCCGTAGCTGGACAGCTGTGTTAGGGCGCGGAAGGGGAAGGGTGAAGAAGGGAAAGGGAGGACGGAGGCCGCCTGGAGCTCGGCCAACTAGATCGAAGCTATGGGCGCCCAAATCGCCCATCGATCCCCCCCCTTTCAGTTGTTGATCGGGCGCTGAGCGCCGCTCTGCATTTTCCTATTCTATCGGGAACAGATAAAGGAGAAGAGGGGTAGCCGACCCAAATAAATGGATATATTATTGGGAAAATTGCAAAAATCAGCCCAAGAACCCAAAAGTGTCACAACTTTCGCCTCGTAGGTCCAATTCGAACAATTTTTCTTGCAAAATGCCAAACACGGAATCCACTTCAAACTCAAAGCGAATACTCATGCCAATTAGACTGTCTCACTTGATCAAAGAACTAAACGCATCGGTGAGTACTTAATCCAACTTAATGAACTAAATAATCAACCTTGTTATCATCCTTAATTACCTCATATGAGTAAATCTCAACCATTGATTCACGTATTGTCTTATCTTAATTATCCAAGATGTTTAACAGGGTGCTTAGCACTAATCAAGGTGTTTCACGCTAATCGAGGTATTTATTGACTAACCCTGATATGGGTCGTAACAATGATATGTCAAGACGGTTCATCACCATACCCTCACGATCCAGGTATCTTGACTCTTAATTCCCCCTTACCAGAAGACATGTTCTCACCTGCTCATATTCTTGGATTCCTTACTTTGGTATCCATCTCTTGATCCAAAACATATCACTTCCGGTATCCCATCCATAATCTACTGTCATTACAAGATCAAAACATGTCAGGGGGATCCTACCGTCGTCATCTATCACAGTCATCTCCATCTTGGAAACTAAAGTCCAATATCAACTAATACTTTTCAAAATATCCAACCAGAGATCGCTCCAAAAGCATACATATCAATTGACACAAGGTCCATTTGACTGCCACTCCCTCGGAAGGAAGGAACACAAGGGAACAAACTCCTACAATCACCCCATCAACATCTATGGTTTCATATCAAGGGGAGGAAATTATCACTTTCTTTGATCCTTACATGAGTTTTCAACTATTTATGCAACATTAAACTTTGGTCCATTTGGTTTTATCTTGCTTCTTCCTGGTTTCCTTGCAATCAGCATAGGAATCATCAAGACCATTACATGTCATTACACTTTTTGCCTTATTGTTGTTTTATCATTTTCATGATCCTTTCTTGATTATATCACATTTTTGTTTTCTCTTTGTGAAAACAATTGTTACTCTTCACATATTCTTTATTGAACATGGATCATCTCCCTTATTCCCTTTCACTCATCATGAATTTTACACTTTATACTTTCCCATTTTTGCTTACGTTCATTGGTTGGTCTGAGATTATCTCAGGTTCCATCTTATTTACTCATCACTTGTTCTTCTCTTTCTTCCAGCCTTATCTTTGCTTTCAGGCATTTTCTTCATCTTGTGTAAGTTTTATACTTTAACTCACCTTGTTATTACAGGTTAATTAGTCTTTTTCCAAGTATATCACTTGAGATTACAGTTTCAAGAACTTATCTCATCATATTCTCATATGGTTTTAGGTTTCATAGAACCAATACTTCCTCTTTTTATTACCAAGCATCCAGGTATTAAGGGGTTATGGTGCATTCATTTACCTCTTTTATAACATGATGAAGGTATTAGCGTCATATTTCCTGATTTATTATGCTCTTTAGATTGCTCCAAAATGACTACTTGATCAGAGTAATCAAGGAGGAAACAATCTAAGGCTCGACACTTACCTTTGTCTTCAATATTTGAATACCTGTCTAGGGCATCCAAGTACTGAGATTAGGTAGTATGCACCATATTTTACGTCATGGTCCAACCTTAGACACCATCCTAATCCAAGTCCTAGTGTCCCTATAGACTCGACGAACCTAGAGCTCTGATACCAACCACTTGAGACATTCTATCTCGAACAAAACACAATTATATATTAACTAGCGAGTTACCAAAAATCACAAGAAATTAAAACCGATTTACAACAAGCATCATAAGATGAGACATGTTGCATGTCATCCAACACTTTCTTTTCATAACATATTTTCAAGGTGTTACAACATAATTTCCCATCATCTCGTTACATGAAATAACTATTCCACATACTGATTTATTACATCAAGGTACATAAGCCGGAAACCGTACATCGATCATCATATGAGAAACATTGAAAACTCTCCTGAAGACCTTAGTGTATAGGGATGAAACATAGGACTCTACTACAAGACACTATCAACTCCACCAGGTATGATACCTCTGCTCATCGTCTTTAGCCACATGATCCTTATCTCGCCAGGCACATCCACCTAAAAAGGGTTATTAACCAGTGGGGTGAGACACACAGTCCCAGCGAGAAACATAACCCTCTACCAACTTTATTATTATCATAGATGACTGAGTAGATAAATCAAACTAAACAACAGATAGGCATGACTGGCCAGTCATACTTAGTTTTCATACACAGCCAGAGAGGAAGATTGTATATAACAAGCATGACTGGCCAAGTGCTATGTTGGCTGCTCAATGTCCCGTACGGATTCATCCCGTCTGTACAAAGCCCAAGTCTTAGATTCCTGACTTCTTCACCAAATTCAGGGTACAATAGATCAATCTTCTTCCACTGTGGGGAATCAGACGCATGTCGTAGGATCCCATCATTATTTTTCTTAACATCTGCATGCCACCTCAAATTCTTCGCATCTATCGGATTGGCAAACAAGCGTTGAAACCGTGATATTATAGGTAGATACCACATCACCTTGGCAGGAGAACCAGTTTTGGACTCCCCCAAAGTCGTCAATTTATACCGTGACGCACCACATTTTGGACAATCTTTCAAATCCGCATAGTCCTTTTGAAATAATACACAATCATTCGTGCATGCATGTATCTTCTTGGCATCCATTCCCATTGGGCACAACAATTTCTTTACCTGGTATGTTGAGATTGGCAGCTCGTTTCCTTCAGGAAGCATTTCTTTCAACAAAGACAACAATGACGTGAAGCTTTTGTCGCTCCATCTATTGTTAGATTTCATCTTATATAATCTCAACACAGCACTAAGCTTCGTAAACTTAGTACAACCTGTGTATAACGGTATCTCAACATCATGCACAATGTTTCTAAAAATGGGAGGTGGATCAGTGTGCTCTACCCCACAACTATCCAGCATCGCATCAACGATGTCTACTGGAACTGGTTCATTCACATCTACATCATCGTAGGCAATTTCCTCTTCCACACAAGCACTGCTATCGACATCCACTGGTTTCGGGTTTGAAATCTCTCCATGCCAGTCCCATTCTGTATAGCCTTGTATAATCCCGTTGCACATGACATGACTTTTGATTTCGTCACCAGTGCTGACTTTCAAGTTGTTACCGCAATGCCTACATGGATAGTAGAACCTATCTCCAGGTTTTTTCCTATGTTCCTCGGCAAATCTAATAAACTGGTCAAGACCAGAAATAAACTCTGGGGTGCAGCGATTGTGAATGGACATCCATGATCTATCCATTCTATGATCAAAGAGAAATCAAATATACATTACAACAAGATTAGGGTCTAGGGTTAACAAATACATGTGATATCATTATTATATATAATAAATGTGTACCACCTATCCCATTCTTG
Source organism: Alisma plantago-aquatica (assembly GCA_963693085.1). NCBI lineage: Eukaryota > Viridiplantae > Streptophyta > Magnoliopsida > Alismatales > Alismataceae > Alisma > Alisma plantago-aquatica. The sequence goes on from OY856410.1 coordinate 1,476,394,154, forward strand.
AACACCTAATCTCACTAGTAAGTGTATAATGTGTATTGGGTTTTCAAGAAAATTTCGGCAGCATTTCCCCGCTGTTCTCCAAGTACATATGTACTTAGAGAACAAACAGGGAAATGCTGCCGAAATTTTCTTGAAAACCCAATACACATTATACACTTACATCCTAAGAGAGATTAGGTGTTCAAGAACAGTCCCAAACCGGGGACTATCCAAGATTTACTCCTAATGAGTAAATCTTGGATGGGTTTCTAGGCCAACAAATATCGTGTGCCAATATTTAGTTTCTCTATGAGTGAAATAAAGTTCTCATGTGTTATTGGGTATTGCACTAGCCAAATAGGGTGAAAGGGAAGACTTGATAATAATGGTCATTCATATCATTTATAAGCATAATTTAAAATGTTCATATGGAAAGTTAAAACCAAAGCATTTTCAATATATCTACCAAAATGCTGGACCAAAACCATTGCAAATGGATCCTAAGAAAACCCAGTTTGTGATTGTGTGTACATGGCATGATGCAGAATTCTCAAGAAATTAGGAGAACTCTAGGCTATAACATTAGTAACTACCTTTCAGTATAGTAATCTGACTACATTGTAGATTATCATCAATAATCATCATTTCAATTTTGTAATAGAATGTTCTAACCAAATAATATAACTAATCGAAAAATAAAGTTAAATCATTTGTAAATAAATTTCATGAAGTATATGATTAAATCATAACAAAATCAATACCTAAACCCTAAACACAAATAAGTAAATAACTTTAAAAAAAAATAAAAAAACCGCCCAGCAGCTGCTTGGGCGTGCCTTGGCACCTCCCAAGCAGCCGCCAGAGCAGAGGAAGAAGGAAGAAGGTAGGGCGGGCATACCTTGAGGGCAGAGGAGAGAAGCGGCTGGAGCAAGACCTAGCAGCAGCTGGCAGCCGGCGCCGACGGCGAGGAGAGAATACGAGCGGCGACAAAGGTGGCGAGGAGAGCACAGCAGCCACCGGCGGGGGCGGCGGCAAGGAGAGGAGAAGCACCGGCGAGGAGCGGCAGCGAAAGGGAGAGCAGCAGGAGCGGCGGAGAGGGCGCCGGCGGTGAGTGGTGGTGGCACGGGGGAGCAACGGCGTCCGGGGCAACGACGGCGGCGACGACAGGGAGCAGAATCGCCAGACCTAGCAGCTAGACAATGAATGAAACAGAGAAAGGGGAAGAGTCGGGCTCGCGGGTGTTGTTAAGTTATCAATCGACGTCGGTTATTGAAAACAACCGACAATGACGTGTATTTTACTACGCGCTAAAAACGCAAGTGTACGCGTCGAGTAATATAGGCCTTTGTGAGGCCCGAGTCGAACACAGGGATACGTTGAATTATTGGAGACTTCTACTAACTATTTGCGATCAGCTAAGCCGGATAACAAAGTAGGGTTTGTTGTCGAAATTAAAAGAAAATAAAAATAAAACAAAGCAAACAATCGATTAAAGGTTGATTTAATCAATTCAAAAGGTTATCTTTAGGATTTTGGTTTCACCGCGGGTCAACATTGCATTAGGTTTCATATAACTCCTCAATCTTCTCTCTTATCCGGGTAGTGGCCTGTAAACAGAATTACCCACTGTCGTGGTGTAATTCACTACTTAGGTTTAGGTTGATTCCACCATCTTAGTAATCATTCCCCTAAACTAAGCGCATTACAAACGATCTCTCAGTTTCCACCATTAATTTTACACCTCCTTTGTCAAGGGATTTGTCGATTAATGTAGGTTTCATCTCTTTTCAACCGTTAATCCTTCTGTCGAAGTGATTAAGGGCATTAAGTTATTATTATGGTGATCAAGCATAACAATATATGGAGAAAACGAAACTATACCACGGATTTAAGAGAGAAAATATGAATTATTAATATAAAACGGTCATACAATGCATTCCCAGGCTACTCCCGGTCCTAAAGATGGAGGGGATTAGCCCCGCATGTTCATCTCGCACAAATACATGGTAGAAATAGGGGAAATCATATGAAAAACGTGAATCGAATGGGAAAACCCCTGAATGGAGGAGAACCGGTGGATCCTTTGCGTAGAACACGAGCTTTCCCGCCTCTCGGTGGTGAAATTCGTCTTCAGCAGCGTCCGGATCGACAGGGATGAGCTTCTGGCCTCCGTTCTCCTTTCTCTCGCTCCTTGGCACTTGTGCAATGACAAATTAGATGATCCCCTCGTCTGGGCGGCCGTCATTAGGTATAAGTCCCTAATTAGGTCGTCAATTAACTCCAGCCGTCCGATTGAGATCGAAATGAATCCAACGCATATCTGCCGGCGTCGATACCATCGACGCGGATCGATGGTATCGACCCTCCCTTTTTGACGTCGGTTCTGTCATTAAATGACGTTGTAGCCTCCATGTGTCGATGGTATCGACTTGGTGTCGATACCATCGACTGCTCCTTCGCCAGCAATCTGAAGACGTCTCGATACCATCGACATCAGCATCGATGGTATCGACTCTTTGCTGCTCCTTTCGGCTGGCAATCTGCGGTCAAGTCGATGGTATCGACTCCCGTCGATGGTATCGATGGAAGCAGATACTTGTATTTCCTGCAATTTAAGGACCAGATCAAATAAATCCACACAAATTATGATAATGTGATAAATAATGCCCGAAATGATAAAACTAAGGGGATTTGACATAAAATGATGGCAAAGACCGAAATGAGTGAATTATGCAATATTATCCATAAAAATGACTAATAAGAGCACAAACCACATATAAAATAGGTCTATAAATGCGACTCAAAATCATCGCATCAAACTCCCCTAAGCTTGAACGTTGCTTCCCTCGAGCAACTAATCCTTAGAATAGAATTGCAAATGTCAACTGAAAAACAACACACCAACCCAACATCCTTTGTGACTCCCACTGAACATTCTCAAACTGGCCTTCTCTAACCACAGAACAGTAATTACCCTAAAGGCGAAAATAATCATTAATAAAAGAAATTTACCTCCAAACCGATGAACACTATCACATAAGGTAGTTAACATAATAAAATTCGCCGATTCAGCATTGGTGCATCTTGTGATCGCCTATACTACGTTGCTCGCCCTAACTACCATCTAAATGGAAGCAGTTCTCCTGATAATCATTGGTGAGGAGAATTTCACGGTGGCCTACCACTCCGAGCAACGGGTGGATGAAAATGGGTGGCTCACGGAAGAATTTGGAAGTATTGTACAGTTTCAACATGCATAATACAAAAATTTCCTATATGATGCATATGCACATTAGAAATGCCCTAATGCCTAAAATTGGGTGAAATGATGCATGCACTAACCTTCCACCTCAAAATGAGATGGACATCTAATTAAATTACATCATGTACTCAATTTCCTGTAATGTGAGTGATATCCTGTTCCTTTCTCCCTCTTATTTCACTTCCTTCTGAATTCTCTTTTTTTTTAAGACAGAAAATATTTTTTTTCTTTAGCCCACATATCCATAATTGCTTAAAGACAAGTTTATTGGCTATTTTTTTCATGCTTGGAAATCTTTTCAAAATTTAGAAGGTATGGAACAGTTAAATTCACCTTTGAGGAAAAATTGAGATACATGGTGTATTTTATGCATGAATATCATGAGTGCAACTACATGGCATGCACCTAAAGGTCATGTGCATGAATCCCTATATTTTTTTTTCTTTTTATGCAGAAATATGGAAAATATCAATGCAAGTCCTATCTACATGCTATGCACACAAGAAGGAATTAAAACTGCACTTTACTTCCAATTCTTAGGTGGATTATGGAAAAATGAAGTGGAATGATCACAAGATTAGATGACTGAACCTTAGAAATATATTATGTGTCCCTCCTTACTGACCTGTGTAGTGATTTAGAGGGTTCTCTCTCTTACATCCAATTAAGGTCTCATTACCATTTGGTTAGGTTAGGCTCAAACAACCATTACTGTCCACTTTGCATGAATCCATAGGAGTACAGGTGTGAAATGTTGTTTTAAAGTTGACATAATCAATCATTTTCGTAGGATGTGTTCCCCAAGGTCAACCAAAGCAAGCTATCCAAGACACAAAAATTTTAGATTTCCCATGAACTAACAGCAAGATGACAAACTTTTACGACATCCACAGTTACACTAGATAGCACGTGGATCCTACAAAAACTAAAAAAAAAAACAAGAAACAAATAACACTGCTAAAAACTAAAAACAATACAAGAAAAGATAGAGTTGTTCCAACTACCCCCCTAAGCTTGAATTCGACTATGGCCTCATAGTCAAAAACAAACTTAAGAGTGGAACAGAGATACCCGATCAGTCTTGTGGAGGCGGAGGTGGGTACTGTGGGGCCGTAGGATCCCAAGAAGGATACTCCCCCTGGAAGCTCGGATCGTAATGGGTCCTCGGCGGAGGCTGTGGATAGCCTCCAAAGTAGCTCTGACTCCAGTAGTGGTCATAGAAGGGCTCCTGTTGCATCTCCATCCTTTGCAACCGATTGTGTATCTGCTGTTGGTTGTCGAGGAGGAGATGTTCATTCTCGAACATCGCCCTTTGGTTGTCAAGTAACCGGTTCGTAGTATCCTGAATACCGGTATACATCTCTAGATGTTGTTGCTGTGTCTGATGTATGTCCTGCAGCATCGTATACATGCCTTGCATGGAGTAGGCATCCTCGCTTGGCTGCGAGGGCTGTGGTGATGGCGGCGGGGGCTGTGATGATGAAGACGCACCCGGATGCATCCGAGGATGCTTCCGGGGTGCTACCCGTGCACGAAGACGTGTGAATGCCTCTTCTTCCTTCGCAGCCTCGCCTTCTTGTCCGTCGTTTCCGCCTTCATCGCCACCTTCTTCCTCATCGGAGTCGATGGCTATGATCGGCCATCTGAAATGTTGTACGCCCTCGATGTTGAAGACGGGATCCGGCAGTGCGCACTCCTGGTACGCTTGATTCACAAGGCAATGTGCAAATGTCGCGCCATCCCGAAGAAGAATTAAGTTGGCCCGGTGAAGATGTTGCAAGTTGACCTTACTTCTTGTAGAAAGAGGAGTGAGGGTTTGGAAATTCAGTCCTAAGTACGACGCCAGTTTGGTGATGAGCCCACCAAAGTGAATCGGCGCTTTCCTCGTACTCCTCTTTACATCCATCACACGCTGCAAAAAGAATGCACCCCAATTGCATTCTTGTCTATTGAGAAGCTTGTATAGAAAGAAGAGATCGAAGCCTTGAAATTTGCTAAGGGCTAGATCACCCCACGCAAAAACAGTAGAACTCAGCATCCGATGCAAAACCCGGACGAAGGGGTGCTCGAAGTCGGCTACCGCAGCGTTGTGGTAGCTAACCGACCTCCCTTGTGGCACCGTCACCAACTTGGAGAAGATCATGGCGTAATCGGTGCGGTGGTCCGGCCTCCGGTGGTCATATTGGGAATGATTCCAGTTGAAAATTTTGTTGAACTGCCGCAGCGTGAGGACGTAGTCGTGGTTGTACAGCCAGAAAGATACCCGGCCCTGGATCCACTCTCGATCGGTAGCATTGATGTCATTGGGATAGATGCAGACGTCCAACGACGCCATGAACTCGGCTACCAGCTCTTTGTATGTCGGCCAGTCACTAAAGAACGGCTGGCCATCTTGATGATGCTCCAGTTCACCAGGCCTTATGCGAGTGTTATGGGCCTATCCGTTAAGAACATAGGCCAAGTTGGCCTCGAATCCCAGATCGCGCACCATCTCCCGGTCCACATAACGGGTGGGCTCGATCTTCCTCCTCATTATCTCCTCGTAGATCTTTCGAATCTCTGGGGAAGGATGGATGAGTCGGGGACGAGAAACTGATGCCGTTGGTGGTGGGATGAATTCTATCGGAGTTGCGTGTGAGGACGATTCTCCGGCTGTATGCACCATGGTGGCGACGAGAAAGGGGTTGAAGAAGAAGAGCTCAGGGAAGATGGAGACTGGATTCTCCGCTCGGTGAAGATCTTTGCTCGATGTTGCTGCTCTTCGATCGTAGATGGCTCGGGGAAGTGCTCGGCGTGAAGGAGGAAGTTCACTCTGAAGGTGTGACGTCAAATGACGTAATAACTCTCCTTATATAGACTTGGCCGGTGCTACTGTTGACCCGTCGATACCATCGACGCGGGTCGATGGTATCGACACGTGGACTTCGCGATCGCTGATGTGGACTTTGTGATCGCTGACGTGGACTTCGCGATCGCCGTCGATATCGCTGCGTGGATCGGTGACATGGATGGTCGATACCATCGACAGGAGTCGATGGTATCGACTTGGCTTTATTGCGACACCGCCACTTTTTCACTTCATCCTGTGACTATGTCGATACCATCGACGAGGCCGTCGATGGTATCGAGTTGACTGAGACAAATTGCCCTGAACTTCTCCAGAGATCTCAATGGTATCGACTTCTGTGTCGATACTATCGACAGTTGTTGCGCGACCTTCCTGTAGATGTGTCGATACCATCGACGAGACCGTCGATAGTATCAACGCAGCACGAATCTTGCAGTTGTCAATTGGAACCTATGTCGATACCATCGACCAGTGTGTCGATGGTATCGACCCTGCCTCAGCCTGCACAATGAATAAACGGATCAAGGTATCTTCTTTACATCAAAATTTAACCGAAATGAAAGCAATCTATGACTATAATTAAACTATCCTAATGTACCGATGGTTGGGTTGCCTCCCAACAAGCGCCCTTATTTAACGTCCTAGGCTTGACATAAAGATACCTTTAACCTGGGTTGTCAAGAGATGTCTCCAATGAGTCATGTGGCAATTTGAATTGAACTCGATCCTGTCCAATCCCCAAGGTCAATGTACCTCTCCCAATGGCAGCGATGACATCAGTCGTAGCTTGGAACGGCCTTCCCAATAACATCTCGCATCTTTGGAGCTGTGGCATGTCCATGACAACAAAATCTACCAGGAAGATGAACCTGTCTACCTTGACGAGTACATCCTCGCACACTCCATATGGCCTTACAATGGACCCATCCGCCAACTCAATCGTTGCCTCCGATTTCTTTATCTCCTTCAATCCAAGCTTTTGAAATGTGGACAGAGGCATAAGATTAATGTTGGCACCCGAATCACACTGTGCTTGTGGAAAATGTTGGTCGCCTATTGAACATGGGATATAAAAACTCCCCGGGTCTTTCTTCTTCTCTGGTAAGCTCCCAAGAATGATTGAGCTCACCATTTCATTCATCCTGCATACATCAGTATCTTTGATCCGCCTCTTTTTTTTTATTATATCTTTAATGAACCTCCCATAGGCGGGAACCTTCTCAATCATTTCCACCAGCAGAATGTTGATATGCAGCTTGCGGAATATTTCCAAGAATTTCCTATAGTGTCGGTGCTCCTTCTTTGGCCCTGGATTTCCTGGACTTGACACAACTATTGCACTCACACACCTGTGAGGTGGCACATATGAGCTTTTCGGGGCCAACTCCCCTAAGCTTGCTTCAATCACTCCCTCTGACGTGGGCTTGGGCGAGACATCATCAACAGCAATAGCTTGTTGTGGTTTCTCTCTCGCATTAGATGTTTCCACACGTGCACAAACAGCCTTCAATTGTTCTTCCTGGCTAGATGGAGATGCAATATTCATAACTCGTTGTAATTTTCTGAAGAACGGGTTTCCGCCCGGAAGTCCATAGTAAGTGCGTGGATACGGTATCGCCGGTGACGCATGCGTATTAAAAGTCATTTTTCTTTCTACTTTAGCTTCTTGCACCTGAGATTCCTCCTCATTGCTTACCACAGACATATACTTGACCTGATGGTGTGCTTGGGCCACGTTTGCATTCTCGGCCAGTTTCTGCTGGTTGGCGTGCTTGATGGCCGCCACTTCACTTGAAATCTGAGCCACGGTGGTTTCTAATGCCCGCATCTGTGCTACATGGCTTTGTAGCGTATGCCCAAATTTGGTTAGAATATCACCTTGAGATTGCAATTGTTTACCAAACATAGCCATCATCTCCTGATTCTGCTGCACTATTTGACTCAGTAATTCAGTGTTCTTATCTTCAGCTCTAGGCTGTGGCTTCGCCTCCGGATCCTGCAGAAAATTGTTAGGATCCTTCCAGGAGAACTTTTTGTCCTTCCTCCACGCATATTCATTGTTTCTGTAGCCCTGTTGTTGCATGTACTTTACTTGGGCTTCCTCATCCTCAGATGAATCTTCCTTAGCTAGCAGCTTCTTGGCTAGCAGATCTAACTTGTCGTTCAGCTCCTTAATTACTTTGGATTCACCTGCAACTCTGACCTACTCCACAGTGCCTCTTTCACCCCATGACTGTTTCCTAGCCATGTTCTTTAATATCTCCCAACATCTGGTGTCCGTATTGTTCAGAAAGAATCCTGACCCAGCTGAATCCAGATTACTCCTATCGTGCTCGGAGAGAGCAAAATAAAAGATCTTCACCTGCGTCTCTTTATCCAACCCATGATGTGGGCACCTCCTCAGCATAACCTGAAATCTCTCCCAGGTCTCAGAATATGTCTCACCAGCCTGTTGGGTAAAGTTGTGAATCTTCCGGATCATGTCGTTAGTCTTCTCAGGAGGGAAGAACCTCTCAAAGAAGACCTCCACCATATGGTCCCAGGACTCCACGAACTCATCATCTAAATTGTGTAACCACTCTCGCGCCGCTCCCGCCAATGAACTCGGGAAAAGCTTGATATACAGTGCATCCTGGGGAAACCTATCAATTTTGACCATGTCACAGTTCTCAACAAACTGGCTGATGTGCGCGACGGGATCCTCATTCTTCAGCCCATGAAACACATTTGATTTCACCAAATTAATCAACGCTGGATCGATCTTATATGTCAGTATGTTGATCGCCTACTTTTTTATAGACCCCTTTGAAGCTGATGAGGAAGAAGCTTTAATCTTCTCCCATATGGTCTGTGGCTCGGCCATCTCTTCTGTTTCCGATTCAGAATCTACCTCTTCTTGGTACTCTTGCTCGGAATGCTCCTCGTCCTCAGGTCCCAAAAATGGAACCTCGGGTGCGCGTTCTGCGTAGTCAGTACTACGCGTATGCACCATACACAATACCTGAAATAAGAAAATTCGAGTTCAGTACTAATCTTAGACGAGTATAAACAATTAAAGCACAATGTAAAAATATTTGAAATTGAATGAAAAATAAAAAAAATTGTGGCCTAGAGTGGCCGCGCGTAGCACTCGAAGTGCCAACAATTCGCCGTATCCCCGGCAACGGCGCCAAAAACTTGACGTGTATTTTACTACGCGCTAAAAACACAAGTGTACGCGTCGAGTAATATAGGCCTTTGTGAGGCCCGAGTCGAACACAGGGATACGTTGAATTATTGGAGACTTCTACTAACTATTTGCGATCAGCTAAGCCGGATAACAAAGTAGGGTTTGTTGTCGAAATTAAAAGAAAATAAAAATAAAACAAAGCAAACAATCGATTAAAGGTTGATTTAATCAATTCAAAAGGTTATCTTTAGGATTTCGGTTTCACCGCGGGTCAACATTGCATTAGGTTTCATATAACTCCTCAATCTTCTCTCTTATCTGGGTAGTGGCCTGTAAATAGAATTACCCACTGTCGTGGTGTAATTCACTACTTAGGTTTAGGTTGATTCCACCGTCGTAGTAATCATTCCCCTAAACTAAGCGCATTACAAACGATCTCTCAGTTTCCACCATTAATTTTACACCTCCTTTGTCAAGGGATTTATCGATTAATGTAGGTTTCGTCTCTTTTCAACTGTTAATCCTTTTGTCGAAGTGATTAAGGGCATTAAGTTATTATTATGGTGATCAAGCATAACAATATATGGAGAAAATGAAACTATACCACGGATTTAAGAGAGAAAATATGAATTATTAATATAAAACTGTCATACAATGCATTCCCGGGCTACTCCCGGTCCTAAAGATGGAGGGGATTAGCCCCGCATGTTCATCTCGCACAAATACATGGTAGAAATAGGGGAAATCATATGAAAAATGTGAATCGAATGGGAAAACCCCTGAACGGAGGAGAACCGGTGGATCCTTTGCGTAGAACACGAGCTTTCCCGCCTCTCGGTGGTGAAATTCGTCTTCGGCAGCGTCCGGATCGACAGGGATGAGCTTCTGGCCTCCGTTCTCCTTTCTCTCGCTCCTTGGCACTTGTGCAATGACAAATTAGATGATCCCCTCGTCTGGGCGGCCGTCATTAGGTATAAGTCCCTAATTAGGTCGTCAATTAACTCCAGCCGTCCGATTGAGATCGAAATGAATCCAACGCATATCTGTCGGCGTCGATACCATCGACGCGGGTCGATGGTATCGACCCTCCCTTTTTGACGTCGGTTCTGTCATTAAGCGACGTTGTAGCCTCCATGTGTCGATGGTATCGACTTGGTGTCGATACCATCGACTGCTCCTTCGCCAGCAATCTGAAGACGTCTCGATACCATCGACATCAGCGTCGATGGTATCGACTCTTTGCTGCTCCTTTCGGCTGGCAACCTGCGGTCAAGTCGATGGTATCGACTCCCGTCGATGGTATCGACGGAAGCAGATACTTGTTTTTCCTGCAATTTAAGGACCAGATCAAATAAATCCACACAAATTATGATAATGTGATAAATAATGCCCGAAATGATAAAACTAAGGGGATTTGACATAAAATGATGGAAAAGACCGAAATGAGTGAATTATGCAATATTATCCATAAAAATGACTAATAAGAGCACATACCACATATAAAATAGGTCTATAAATGCGACTCAAAATCATCGCATCAGACACGTAAACCTAAAGGTGTCAGTTCTATAAATCAACCGATGCTCATAGGGGTGTGAAATTTTTCCCGGGAAAATGTGCGAAAACCCATAAGCGTCGGTTCCTGTAGTAACACCGACGACCAAGATGTTCCCAATTTTTGTATCGCGAATAACCTTTAGTCGTCGGTTTTTTAGTAAATAACCGACGCCAGATGTCAAATTTTGGAGGTGATTTTTTTCACGTGAAATTTGGGATTTGGCGGTTAATTTTAGGCGTCGGTTGTTTATTCTAGAACCGACGCTAAAAAGAAAGTGATACACGTGTCTGGCCACTCCTCTCCGATATATGTCGGTTTGTGTTTTAAACCGACGTTGTAGGTTTTAGGCATCTGTTCTTAGTTGATAACCGATGACTGGAAAGTGACTTCATAAGCCATTTCTGTAGTAGTGAGGTAATAGCTAACTAGTTAAGCAAGAAGGAATATGAAGAACATGTATATGAAAACTTATACAAAGACCGTTTAAGAGCATATGAGAAAGCTTACATCATTCAAGGCCTCAACCAATGTTTCATATTTTCCCTAAGAAAAGATACTATGCGGCTTGATTACAAATTATTATGCCTTGTAGAAGTGAGTCGTACCACTCAGATCCAAACCGACCACTGCTTGGTCACAATTGATTGCCATACAAGGTCAATGGGAGAGCTGGATTCCATGACCTCTTTCCCTTGTGGTCAATGCACAAGAACCAACAAGCAGGACCGCAGTCTCATACTTAAGTGGCTTCAGCCACACAAGATCAGGCTACCCTCTACCTAGCCCACCTTGGTACATGTATCGGCACTAGAAAATTGAGCCACGGGCCTGATCACTTTGTTACATCATCACTGAGCCATGGGCCTATTCAGAATGCTCTATCACATATCCTGAGCCATGGGCCTATTCACCATGCTCTAACCACACTTAGATACGGGCCAGAAACTGTGCTCTAATCCTGAGCCATGGGCTTGTTCACCATGCTCTACATGCACTACTACTTAAGGCGTAGGCGCACCCCACATATTCAACAATATGTGTTCCAGGTTAACCCTTAGAAGAACCTGTTTCACCATCACCAAACTCCTGACGATGATGGATCTATGGCTAGGGAAACTACATGAAAGATTCAACTGTAATGAATTAACATATTTTAAGTGGATTGTAAGATTCAACCAAGTTATGTAACATGTAAACTATAACAAAAATAAACAATATAGATCTCATTATCATGTGTTACATTGTCACTCTTATTCTCAAAGACATCACTATCATCCTGATCCATCACCAGGATCCCACATCACATGTTACCACTTGGCCTCTTGCCAATCGTCAAGATCCATCTCAAGGATCAACATCATAGGGACTCAATCCCACCATCAAGGCACACATTGCCATTCCATGGGTAACACCCATCATATATCACTGGGTTCATCAATAACATCATATTTCCATGGGATATTAATCCCTCATTTCATCACATAAAGCCACTACCTCTCACAAGGCTTCATCATCATACATCATCATGGGATAGCAATCCATCATATCACAACTAGAGGATAACACCTCAATCAGCCACTCAGCCTTTATCAGGTCACAAGACCTCTCACATCATACTAGTGATACATGTTATCTCATCAACAAGGGACATTATCATTACTCATATATTTCACATATACCAAGTGCCACACAAAGCACATACTCATATGACCATCATAGCTCTTACCTGGCTATGAATTCAATTGATAATACATGCATGGTTAGGATGTATAGCAAAAGAGATAACTTGATCACCAGATACAAATCCTTAAAGAACATATCATGATTATTACATCATTAAGATTAAGGTTTATAGGATTGGAACAACATCCTTTATTATGAACACATGGAGCACAATGTCTTAGATGGTATATTAAACAATACACATTATTGTTACCATACCATGGGTATCCCACCATACCCTACATCTCATATCACTATGCGAAGTGGTATCAGCTTACTGATAATATCATCAATTTGTTTATCGATCTTTTTGTTGGAATACTCTTGAACCTGCAACAATTTAACAATCATAACCTATTAATAGCACCAAAGTTCACATATTTTAGTGCCACATTCGAACAACAATGTACCATTTTTTATAAGCCCCTAATTTTGTTCATCTTCACAATTAATTGGTGTGTCTCCTCTAACATGAGTTTTATAGGAACTACTCTCATGAGCCATAGTTTCATTTATCTTTTCAGGACTATGACTAGATTCAGTATTAACATTCTCCTTGACCTTAAAAAACAAAATAATATGTGAAACAAAAATTCTTACTTAGATGACATATTGTACTACATATTAATTAAAATAGTAAAAAATCAATTTCAAGTAATATTGACAAATTAATTCCATATTGTGGTTGCCTCCATAGTTCCAACTCCACTAATAGGAGTTGTAAATGGATCACAATCTACTACCATAGTCACATTCTCCTTCTCATTGTTGATCGTCACACACTCCTTGTCAGCCGATATCATGTATCCATATATAAATATATCAATTTATCAACAAAAAACTTCAAATTTAACTCGTATTCTTTTACTTACTTTTCTTATACCAAGCCTAATTGCCTCAGAGATAGTAATCACATTTACCTCCTGTTATTCAAATATTTCTTTCAATGACTTATTATACACAACTTAGTACTTGTAACTATGCATAACAATACCAGTTACAGAAAAATTGCACACAATGCTTACTAAAAAAGAAAAAAAAATACTCTATCAATCTTATTTTCTTCCTCGTCATTTTCTAGTACTTTAACATGTGCTTCAACTCCAAAAATAGAATGTGGATCTCATTTGCTATCCTTTGAATCATTTTTATTCTTCTCTTTGTTGTTTCCTTTTTTTTAATAATGAAAAAATTTTATAGACATTAAATACATTTAAAAATAAAACTATCAACCAAAAAATCACTATTGATGTACTAACATCTCTAAATAATTTCAAGCTTAATTTTGAAGAACAAGCCCTTGTATTAATATCTGGTTTAATATTCTTCACATCAAGTCATTTTTTTCAGCACAAAATCCTACACAATATGAAAAATACCTTTTTAATTTTTATGTTGAAACAAAACACCTACAAAACATTATTGTCAACATTAACATATGTATCATCAATGTTAGGATTCTGGTCTGATTCTTCAACCTTCCTTTTATGTTTCTTCTGGAATTCATCTATATCAATGATTATATTTTCCCGATTCATATTGTTTTAAGTATTAAACAATACCAAACATAACAATAATAATCATCCCTAAGGATTCCTCTTTAAGGATCATACAACTATGATCTACCATCAAGCATTATCAAAGGTTCACCTATCATCAACCATAGGTAACCACCATACTAATGTTCACAACCTATTCGTCATGTCTTATCATCATGATCAAAGATATGGGCTCAAGGTAGCATGATAACACACTATCATATAATGCTCAAGATAACTTTTTAGGTTTCTTGGGTAAGGGCACAACCCTTCACTAGAGGTGTCACCTACCCTCACCAAAACCCAGCAACAACCAACGAACCCTCACTAAACGGTGTCGTGTAGGGTACCAACCCTCACCCAAGGATATCGGGTAGAGAACAATCCTTCATCAAAAGGGATATCGGGCATCAACAACCCTAGCACCATGCCTCCAGGCATATCGTGCAAGAACACCTACAAAGGCCATATCGCCCAGACATACCTTAGGCCATCACTGTCAAGAGACCACCTTCTAAGATATCAAACAACACATGGATCTAAGCATGCCAGATTCCATGTTCAACCAACACATCTCACTTTCTCTTGGGTTAGGCAACCTCACAACTATGTCGGCCAAGGACCTCATAGCACCAAAACCACCAAGGTTCTCTCTAGGTCATCCCTACCAGGATTGAATTCCTTCTTTCCCCATCTATGTTCACCTTTATCAAGAAGATGTAGGTGTAACAACCTCTACCCTACTTGGTCACCCAAGCCTCACTAGTCCTTGTGTTACTCATGACACCATATCGTCTAAACTCTCAACTTGTATCGCCCTAGGCCTACCGCCCAGGCTCAGACCCGTATTGGCTAAGCACTCAACCCTAGAACCATCCAAGCTATCAAATATAGCATATACTCATGTTGGGTAATCAACCAAGAGAAGACATGTATCAGACAAAGGCATATCGGCCAAGGTATCATATCCCCCTATAGGGTATCGGCCAAGCATTTATCCTTAGTGTCGCCCAAGTCATTCGATACATACACACTTATATCAGGTTAGGTTTGATGATATTGGGCAGCATATCAAGGGACCATCCATAACACCCAACCTCACATCTTTGTCATCCATAGAGCACTATCTTGGGCAACAGACCATGACGCCCAAGTGATCATCACAACAAGAGCACCCCTATCAGTCAAATAGGGATAGGGAAACCCTATCACCCAAGACTCCATGTCACCCAAGATGCCATGTCAGGCAACTAGGGTTAGAGCATCCATATCGGCCAAGACACTATATTGTCCAATCTTAGGTTAGGGCTTCATATCGGCCAACTATCATATCGCCCATTATCATATCGGCCAAGAGCTAGAGATCACCTCACAACTCAAGGAAGGAGGGGTTTTTCTCAAAACTCAAAATCAAAGCATGTCTACTCATGTCGCCCAAGATATCCAAGAGGGTATATCGGCCAACCAAGGGTTAAGGAGACCCTATCGGCCAAACTAACATGTCGTCGAACCATATAGAGCATAGGCTCACGTCTCAACAACCAAGTAAGCGAGGGGTATTTCCCAAGGACTCACTATAGTACATCTTTTGATCAAAGGATCCTAAGATCACCTCTCAATAGCAAAGTGAGAGAGGGGTATTGCTCACAATCCATCAACCAATGCACAACCTATCGGGCAGGACTCTATATCAGGTAAGGCCCCATATTGGGTAAGTACCATATCGGGTGGGTCATCTTCAACCTCAAGACACCCTTCACCAACATGCACAAGGAAAACAAGATAAAGACAGTAATAAAACGTGACCATTTCCATTAGAATAGATCTCAAGTTCCACATACACAACTATCATAGATAAGGGTATTGATTTAAAGACAAGAATCAATGTATGTACATTTGGAGAGTGAACATAATAGAGATGGTTAAGAGTTATGTAACCCGCCTTAAGAGGATCTCCATGAAAGACATCAAGTTTCCTAATCCAAGCAGCAAACACACGTTCCTCACCATGAATATCATCCATCCCATGCTCTAAACTTACCTTCGGCTCCATCATCATCACCTCCAAAAACAAAAGATGAACAAGAAGAAAAAGCCATGGTTATGCTTAGCTCAAGAAGAAGTAAAGAGGGAGAGAACCACATCCGTGCCTACTCTCATCAAGGGTCCATCCATGGCTGATAGGGGAGGAAGTAGGTGAAGAAGAAAGAACAAGGAAAATCTAATAAAGAAGCATGAATCACCAAGGTCGGATCTTGAGCAAGAAATCTCTATGAGCAAGGAGCTCGGCCTCCCAAGCTCCACGGGGGTTTTCCTTTAGCTCCCAAACCTCCCAAGCTCGTCCCATATAGGAAGGGGAAAGAGGTGGCCGAAAAGGATCACTTGGGTAAGGAGGAAGTGAGTTATATACATCAAGGAAGAGAGAGGTAGCAAAGGAAAGGTGTCATAACCACATAAACTTAGATGCCACTTGCTCATGCTCTTAACGCAACTTGTTGCCACCCAAGATCCACATGCATGGCTTGGTGATACACTCTAGGCTATGTATCATGCAGCTGATCCTCTTCCCTAGGCGACACACCCTCAAAACCGATACATACTCCAAGCTCTATCTGATACACTAAAGGACAAGATAGCACATGTGACATATAAGGCATAAAACCCATATAGAGATGTCACTCCTTAACTATCATCCAAACAAGGTGCCCAAACCTTCATCCACCTCCTATATGATGCCAAACGGAAGCAAGAAAACTCTATAGCAGGTAAATTGCATATTGACCCTCCATTTTGGGTAATTTGCAATTTACACCAAAACTTGCACTTAAAGCACAAGCATCATCCAACCAATCTCAAACTTGGAACTTAGGCACTCCACAAGTTTCCCTATAGCATCACTTTCTCTATAATGATTCTATAGAAATAAAGGCATGCTCTACATGTGACATATTACAATATAACCCCTTACTTTGGGTAAATTGCACTTTGGCCCAAAACAAGAAAACATTGCTCAAACAGCATCCAAACGGGACCAAACTGGAAACATAAGCTAGTCACACGATATCAAAACTTCTTGAGGGATTAGATTAAGGTTCTAAGAACCTTTCTTAAGAAAAGCAAATAGGGTTAGCCCAAAACATGGGTCAGGGTCCTTACAATGTTTGTCACCGGATCACTGCAGGATGGTTGAAATGGAGGAGTGCAACTGGAGTATTATGCGATCAAAAGATCCCTCTCAGGTTAAAAAGTAAGTTTTATAGAATAGTTATATGACCAGCCATGCTCTATGGGAGTGAATGTTGGGCAGTGAAGAAATAAAATCTCAGCAAGATGAACATGGTTGAAATGCATATGTTGAGATGGATGTGTGGGAAGACAAGAAAAGACTTGAGAAATTACTATATCAAGAATAAAGTGGGGTGGTGAGCATTGAGGACAAGTTGCATGAGGGCCGACTTAGATGGTACGAACATGTGCAACACAGGCCTACTAATGCGCCTATATGAAGTAATGATATTGAGCCAAACACTATAAGTAGAAGAAGAGGAAGGCCTAAATTAACATGGGATGAGCTTATAAAGAGAGATTTTGAATCTCTACATCTCAATTAGAATATGGCCCATGATAGATATGAATGGAAATGAAGGATCCATGTAGCTGACCCCAACATAGTTGGGATTGAGGCTTAGATGATGATGATGATGAGGTAACCAGTATGAAACTGAGAAAAGGTTCTTTTATATTAACAAGTAAGATTAATCACTGTTATAAGAAGAATAGAGTAATCTCTTCTCTTAAAGTAATGCAGCTATCTATGATAGAGCAATAAACCATCTATTCACTTTACAAGGAATATTAAGAAACATGTATAATATCTATCCAATAAGATGTATAAACAAAGTGTACATCAACCAATGTCTTCCGTATTCTATCCTCAAGAAAATATGCTACACGGCTGATTACATATTTAAAATCACACTTATGCCCTGAGTAGATGAGGTATACCGCTCAAGCTCCAACCGACCACAAACTTCTCACAAGTCGGTACCATACAAGGTCAATGGAAGAGACAGTTGCCATGACCTCACCTGTCTCGGTCAGTACGAGACCACTGGTAGTCACATCCTGTGTCAAACTACAAAAAGGCATGTCAGGGTATAGTGGCTTCTTCGCTTAGAGTTACAGTTGTAGCATGCACTCTCTTCATGAAAAGACAGACCTACAACCTTCCTCGATTATAAAATTATTGGGTCATGGCATATAGCCATACTCTAAGCCACGGGCCAGTTCACCGCGCTCATTACTAAGTCTACGACCGTAGTCACACTCGAGCCAGGATATGGCATATAGCCAATCACCAAGATTGTGGACGTAAGGGTATCGGCTAATATATAGCCGTCCAAGCTCATGCCCCCGCATATTCAAAAATATGCGCTCTAGGTAATCTTGTGGGAAAAACGCATTTCACCATTTCAGCAAATTCTAATGTTGATGGATCTATGGACAGGGCAACTACATTTTATGATTTCAATGATATATTAAGTGCATTACAGTATTCGTTTAGCATCAAACAAGTTATAAGCATCAATCATAAACAAATGCTATAAATAAAGGTGTAATACATCTATCAAGTAGTTTTCTAATCTTTGGAACACATTTAGATACATAACACTCGGGATCTCAGTCCCTTATCATATTATTGAGGATTCTTATCCCTTAATCATTATCATCATCATGATTATATGATCTGGCTATTCAACCCTTAGTTCATCACTAAATAATGTCACCTCTTATCAGGTAACCATTACCTCTAGGTCCTCATACCCATGTATACTTGTCGCACACATATTTCACATGGCTTACAAGGCCCATTCAAACATCTTGTCACCTCTCACTAGGCAACAACTATTCACATGGCTCAAAGGCCCATTAAACATCTTATCACCTCTCACTAGGCAACAACTATTCACATGGCTCACAAGGTTCATTAAACATCTTGTCACCTCTCACTAGGCAACAACTATTCACATGGCTCACAAGGTTCATTAAACATTGATGGAGCTTCCACTTACGTGGAAATGCGTGCACCAACTAAAAATCCTAAGGATGATAAATCCTTAAGTTTATCCTTGCATATACTAGATAGAGAACTCCACCCACGTATGCTAAGATATGTGGAAGTCTTATCGTAGTATAGTTAAGGGTCGAATCCTTAGGAGAACGGTCTTATTGCAAGCAACAAGATGGAAAACGTTAGAATTTCACTTAATCACTTGATAGAAGGCACTTAGATCAAAAGTTTGGTTTTGTTGTTTTAAACTAAGAACATGTAAAATAAAGAAAGTTAGTAAATTTAAGGAGTTAAACTATGATAAAAGTCACTAGGGTGTGATCGGTTTTCACCACCACTACACATGGATCAAAAACATGCAAAGTAAAAATAACCTGCAAAAAGAGTTTATCCAGTTAGTATCTTTGTAGACTTCATTTCCTTTCGGAGAACTAACTACGAGAAGTGCAGGAATGTTGCAATGCCAGCCATTCCCGAACAAATGGTCACCTACTTTGCATCATTCACTTCACAAAGTGTGTTCCTCGACTTATCAAGGTTGCACTTTCATACGTCAACTGATTCCATTTCATAGTATGAAAGTGCAACGAATGGTAGTGAGTTTACTCCACTTTTTGAGAAACACTTCTAGATATCGAAATAGATGCATGGTGGATACATGCACCAAGAACCAACATACAAACGAGTTTCGAATCTAATAGTACAAACGTAGACAATTCATACTAAAAGATAAAGGATAACGCAAGTTGGAGATCAAGCAACATGCATTCATTAAATGTTTGATGTCGAACTGACAAGATAGAAACTCTATATTACAAATTATGGATTACATATACATGATATGTAAACATGGGTGGCGGGGCTACTCCTTGCACCCTAGTGATAGAGACTACTCGCTCATGACTAGGATAAAGAAGGAGGCAAGAAGAGAGAGAGAGAGCATCATCCCCACAAAGGAGAGAGGAAAGTCAACCCCTTGGAGAGAGAGAAATGATCCACCAGCTTCATAGGTTGCGCGATGACGAGATCTCCCTCTTCCCACCTTCTTTGGTGGAGAGAGAGAAAGCAGCTTCGAGATGGAGTATGGGTCTTAGACCGACAGCCCCAGGGTGGAGGATGGAAGTCGTAAGTGCTCTGGAGTGATTGAGGCAGCCTTTGGACGTCTGAAACTCTCCCAGATTGGAGGACCCTTGGGGTCTTATTTATAGGCCTTAAGTGAAGTCCAAATGGTTTGGAGACCATTTGGACCTCAAGACCGTTTGGACCTGAGACCGTTTAGATCTCAAGTCTGTTTGGACCTTGAGACCGTTTGGACCTCAAGACCGTTTGGACCTTGAGACCATTTGGATCTCAAGACCGTTTGGACCTCAAGACCGTTTGGACCTTGAGACCGTTTGGATCTCAAGACCGTTTGGACCTCAAGACCATTTTGACCTTGAGACCGTTTGGATCTCAAGACCGTTTGGACCTCAAGACCGTTTGGACCTTGAGACCGTTTGGATCTCAAGACCGTTTGGACCTCAAGACCATTTTGACCTTGAGACCGTTTGGCTTCATGCGGTCTTGAGACCGTGCGACTCCATGCGGTCTCAGGACCGGTTGGATTCATGCGGTCTCGGGACCGTGTGACTCCATGCGGTCTCGGGACCGGTTGGCTTCATGCGGTCTCCGGACCGTGTGACTCCATGCGGTCTCGGAACCGGTTGGCTTCATGCAGTCTTGAGACCGTGTGGCTCCATACGGTCTCGGGACCTAATGGCTTCATGCGGTCTTGGGACTATTTGACTCCATGCGGTCTCGGGACCGATTGGCTTCATGCAGTCTTGGGACCGTTTGACTCCATGCGGTCTCGGGACCGATTGGCTTCATGCGGTCTGGGGACCGTTTGAGTCCATGCGGTCTTGAGGCTGATTTAGTCTTTTATGATTTTTTTGTGTCTTTTTCTGCAATTATAGAGGGGAAAAGTTAGTCTAATAGTATATTTACAATAAGAGGGAATATTTAGGTATTATGTCTAATTCTAATTAAGAAAGAGTGTGGAAAACTAAAGAAAAGACTAAGATAACATCCCAAAATTGGGGGTTATCACCCCCCCTAACTTAGAGTCTAGCTTGTCCTCAAGTTAGATAGAGCTGAGGCATGTAATGGCGAGGCAATTTTATTTAGTTAGGATTTCCATATTCTTGCTTCAATTCTTATCTTGAGTTCTCCTAAGGTCATATCAGGTCTTATTGCTTGCCTTGACTCTTTCAGGTTTCGAGAGTTGCTTGGGTCTCAGGTTCCTTCTGTATCTCGTAGCTCACATCGGGACCACCTTTATTCTGTGCATGTTGTTGACTCTAATCAGCTTTATACCTCTCTGAAGGACCTACTGGAAGCTACAGAGGGTATGAGGGTTGGCTAAAGGCTTGAAGTGTTACTCCCCCTTCAAGTGGGGGAGGGGTTTTCTATGCTTTTAGGATCTCACTATCGGGAATGACACATCTGCCTTTGTGAGGGCAGCAGGATGTACCGGCCGGGTGAGTCCTTTATAAGCCTTTCATATATTTAGATACCTTAGGGTTTCACTACCGGGAACGACACATCTGCCTTTGTGAGGGCTGCTGAATGTGCCGGCCGGGTGAGACCTTCATCGGTTCTTTATATAGATCCTTATTTATGGCACAACTCTCATAATTTTATTTGATTCTCTGGCTTTTATTCGAAGACTCGCAGGCTTGGGTTTTGGGGTTTTGTTTGGGAAATTATTTTGGGCGGCCAAGCCTCTTTTGTTTTGAAGAGAGGAAAGCTGATCTTAGAGTTTTTCAACATGCACTTATTTGGTTTGTGGTCCACTTGCAGAGCTTCTTGATTTGGAAGTTGTCTGATGCCCCTCTCATCCTTGAGTGCTTGGCTTATTTCTACCTTGATATTGACCTGTGGAAAGTCAGATAAAGAAGTGAAGCAAAAGCATGAAAAATAATAGTGGAGGGACATTATTAAATCGCCATTATATGTCTAAGTGCTATTTACTTTTGAGGACTAACAGGGTTCTAAAGTTAACTGAGGGTGACTATTTTCAAAGAAAAGAAAGTTAAAAAGAAGATATGTACAAACAGAGAAGGGAGAATATGGAAAAAGAAGGATTTAGAAATGATACCTCGCCCTTGTCTAATGTACCCCCCCAACTTATCACTCACTCTATCCTCAGAGTGTCAAAGTGATAGGTTGAGAAGTACGATGAGAAGGGATGTAGACTAAGTTAATTCTGAATTTGCCCCTGGTGATTGAAGTAGGTTAGCTGCGAACTATCCATGTAGAGTGTGGTAATCCACGTCGGTCATATCTTCTACTGGTCTTTGAAGGACGATGATGGTGTACATCCAGTCGAGGACGTGGAAGCCGCAGTCGTTTGATTGTCAGATTTGTTGGGGACATTTGTGGCTGAAGGAAGGGCGATGAAAATGCTCTCTGTCGTAAGCCCTTGTATGCTGACTTAGAAAGGCGATTAATTTGTCAGTGCATTCCTTCGCCACTCCTTTGTTGGCGTCCTTGGTGTCACGACATAGTTCTTCTGTCGTGGATTGTACTGGCTATCGGAACTGTTGTATATTGTAGTTGTTCCTTCTGGTAGGTTTGTTTCCAGGAGCATCCAGTGCTCATGATAGAGGAAGGGTAGCATGATGAACTTCGGCGTTGTGTGCTGTAGAAAGGAGGCCAGCACTTCAGTTGGCTGAAATTCTTTAACTTTAGAAGATCAACCTTCATGTAGGGCGACGCCATGTATGTTGTGGGGTTATTTTGGCCAAGTAGAAACGGATAAGTAGCACTGAAGCTTACAGAGAGGGATCCTTTAATTTGTAAAGTCTCTCGAAGCGTGTCTGCCATAATTAGAATATCCCTAGACATGAATATGAGCTCATCCTTCTCGGCTGAAAGTCGCGCCATAATGAGACGTAGTTCGATGTCTGAGAGACCTTTGCAAGCACCGTGATCGAAGTCAGGAAAGGTGGGTTCTATGGCAGACAAAGGATCGATGTCGCTTTTACTTTGCTTGGCAGCTAAAGCCGTCTCTGTGGGTTTTTCCAATTCTTTCAGAGTGTGGCGGAAAGGTCGCCTCTGCGGGCGTTGGACAACTGAAAAAAGATAACGAGGGACGTCATCTGGTGCCATTGTCGGGTCCGTGAAGAACCGTCTATCACAAATGAGCTCCATGGCGCAACGCCCTCGCAAGGAGTGAAAATCATCAGCAACTAGGTCAGTAAAAGGGATTTCTTGGTTCAGTGCTTGGATGTGACGTATGGTGCAGAAAGCACAGTCCCCAGATCCCTCGGCAGCTTGAACTTGAGGGTTGTTTATTTGGAACTAGGGCTGGCTCCAGTCTTGGTGGAGAGATGGGCGTGCGGCCCAAATTAACTTTAGCAGCCGGAAGGGTATGCATCTCGCTTCACCTGCTGCTTCACCAAAAAAGTTTATTACACCGGCGGGTAGCTCAGCACCGCAAAAATTATAAACCTTAGAATCCCGAGCCTCGGTGTTGACAATCATAAAAAGCCAATGATCTGAGACTTGAAAGGGCACGGTAAGATAACGTGCCCGTCCTACTAAACCAGTACGCAGCCTCTCGATTGATTTTGCGCATATGTCTTTGTATAAAAGGCCAATAGACAGAGCAGGCGAGGCGTTGAAAACCGGTTGTTGCCTCTTAGAACTTCTATACATTTCTATACAGTTGGAGAGAAGGACACGGAAGATTGCCATTGGCATCGTGGACTGAGGTCGCAGGATGGTGCGGAAATCTTCTCGTGTCATCTTGCGCTTAGTTCTGGTATTATGATAGATAATGTCTTCCCCTGCCTTTGCGTCATCCACAATAGTGTTCAGTATAAAAAATGTCCTGAGCATCTAATGTGGAGATGGCCGCCATATCCAAGTCATGCATTTTGTGCGGTAAAGGTGGTGGCGGGGGAAGCTCCTGTGGAAGTGGAGAAGCAGGTTGTTCCAGGACTTCTGCATAGTTGTGCAGATTGTCATCTGAATCGGAGGCAGAGTCGAGTTCTTCATCAGTATCTAAACCGACTCGCTCTGCCTCATCCTGGTCATTGGGGGAGGGCACAGATGTGCCAGGTGCAGGGAAAGGTGGGGCAGTACTTGTGGGTGGGCTGACGCTGGTTCCTAACAGACATTGGTGGAACTCAGCGAAGGCCGCGTCTTTAGCGGCCTCCCCGATTGACCCCAGAGCGGAATAATCAATGAATTGGTCCCCATATGACATGTTAACATTATCATTGTGTGGGGACTTGGGGTGATGTTCACCGTCATGGTGACCTTTGTCAGAACCTTTGTGAGAAGGTTCGGCTGCATTGCCTGGGTCCTCTCCGTCATCAGATTTGTCACCAGAGGAGGTGGTGTTTTTGTTCGAATCAGCAGATGAGTCGGAGTCTTCGTCTTCGTTACTATCACCATCCTTTTCGGCCGCTTCCTTGTCTGCTGGCTTTTTACTTGCGGTCTTTTTGCACCGCCGATGGGTGGCTTGTAACTCATCGAAAGCCACTTGCAGATGCTCGTGTGTTTCGAGCAGTGTGTCATGGGTTTCTTTGAGGTCATTATATCAACCCTCGGTGGAGAGGAGACGTGTTGTTAAATCTGTAACTTGAGCACGTAGCTGCTGGATGTCATTATTAGTTTACTCCTCTTAGAGATTATTTAATTGTGTGAGTGTGTTGCTGATGGTGTCCAAGCGCGTGCTCAGAACTGTTTGTTGTTGTTGGAGCTCGCGGAGAGTCTCAGGTAGAGGCTGAGTCTGCGTAGAGATCTCATCGACTTGCTTTGCCGTCACTTCTTGCTGGCGCTTCACTCCAAGGACCAGTTCCGGCAAGTTGTTGTAGTGGCTCTTGATATGCTCAACTTGCTTAGCCACCTCATCTTGTCGATGCTGAAAGCCTTGGAGGATGTTAGGCAAGGCTCAGTTTTGTTCATCGGTTGTGGCCACCTGTCTTGATAGACCCTGCACAGAAGAAAGAATAGAATGTAAAATGTTAGATGGATCGGTGAGGAGGTTTCGGACGGCGTCGAATTGACGGCCGAATTCCTCACCGATATTGGCAAAGGGAACCCAAGGAGCGGAAGGGTGGGATGGCTGGGGTCTACGTGGGATGGTGATAGTGTCTTGCGGAAGAGACACTGATGATGCCCCAAGCTGCGTGGTGACTATGGATGGAGTCACCAGCGGTGTCGGGGTGTTGGTGGATGTGAAAGGTGGTGGTATCTCAGGTGAGAGTGGAGGGAGGGATAGTGATGGGGTAGAGATTGTGGAGATGAATGGGAAAGTGGTAAAGTCGGGCATAGGGGTGGAGAAGTGAGAGCCCGAGGGGAAAAGGGGTGAAGGAGAGGATGTGAATGGTTGCATGGATGTGGTGAGGAAGGGAAGAGTGGTGGTTGTTGGAAAGGTGGAGGGTGGAGAGGTGGTGGCGGTTAGCTGATCATGTAGACTCTTAATGAAAGAGTCGATTGATGAGGTGGTTATGTTTTCTTCATGGAGGGTGTCGGTCTCTGGATTTGGCCTTCATGTTGGTGTCCACGACAGCTGTTGTGCCTTCAACTGCCTTCTGGAAGGTCGTTTGACAGGTATTTTTGATGGTCGAGTTGCCGGGGCTGTGATACTTAGCTCCGTCTGTCCCGCAGTTGCTTTCTTTTCGGCTGCTTTAACCGAAGCTAAGAGTTGTGAAAGCTCCTCGTCAGAGAAGAGGAGCTTGTCTGTGTCATAGTTTGCAAGCTCCGGAAGTGGGAGGAGGGTTCTTGATGACTTGACTGTAGGGCAGAAGACATAATGTAGTTTCCCATCCTTTTCCTTGATGATGAAGGAGTTCTTCAAAGTTTGTTCATTGGTAAGGATGTCGCCCTTTAGTTGCATGCAGCGAGGTAGGGGTCTGTCCATCTTGAGGTATTTTATAATGGATGTGACATGACCCCCCATGCAGATTTCCTTCCCCAGGGCGAAAGCTGATAATTTCTGGATCATTTGTCGTCCAATGTTAACTGGCTTTTCGTTAAGAATGGACCAGAGAACAAAGAGATCTGAGATTGTAACATTCCCCCCTTTTGTCCTGGGGAATAGTGCGCCAGCAAGAATTTTGTGTAGGGTGCGCACAAATCCAGATTGTATGTTCGATGCTTTGCACGTCTTAGCATCATCGGTGGGGAGCCCAGTTAGAGATTTCCAGAATTTGTGTTTGTTGAACTCAGGATGTTCGGTTCCCACCGCCTTGTCTTTTTGCAGCTGCTGCTGATTGTCAATAAAAACTTCGTTCAATATGTTTTCCATTAAGACCACCTTGTTGCCGAAGATTTGGGTGACCAGCCTTCTGTCACCTCCATCCCGTGATCTATCCATGATATCTACGGGTTCTTTTATAAGAAAGGTGAAGAATTCAGTGGTGGGCTCAGAGTAAGAGATCTCAGGTACTAAACATAGCCTTGCAAGCTTGGCTTTGTCTAGTGTGTTGAAGATTCGGTCATTGATCCCCATCTTAATTAGTACGCTGGAGCAGACGTACTTAGTGGGTTTGAGAATTTTGTCAGTGGAGGGGGTGGTATGTATGAAGAGATTTTCTGGTAGTGGTTCTGTGGTGGTGACGGGAGGGAAGGTGGGGGTGGTAACAGGGATGGTGGTGGTAGGTGTTGCAAGGGGTTGGTACATAGTAGAGGCAGGGCGAACTTGTTTTCTTTCCCGTTTCTTGGAGGGTTGTCCGGGTGCAGTTTCCTGGACCTTGCGTTTCCCCTTTTGTTCTTCGGCTGGGGATTCCTCCTCAAAATTTGGCTTGTAGTCCGAGCCTTCATCATCAGAAGAAGAAATTGCAATTTCTTCTTCAGGTGCCTCATCCAGGCACATGTTCAGGCGATCAAGGTCGCACAGGACTTGCATCATCTTGACATTTGGTGGCGCCTTTCCGGTCCTATTGAAATCATCTCTGATCTTCTGGAGCTTAGCTTGTTCTTTCATCAGTTGCTTCGTTGTCCATATTGCAGCGTCTTCAAATCTGATGGCCTCCCTTGCTGGTGATGCCATATCTGCAAAATGGGAGATTAAGGGTTAGAATGACATGTTTAGAAAATGGATTTTATATGTATTTATGTGTTTTTGTATTTTTATGAAACTTTAAATGAATGTGGAAAGCCAAACGGTTTCAAGACCGTTTGGTCCCAAACGGTTTTAGGACCGTTTGGTTCCAAACAGTTTGAAGATCGTTTGGTCCCAAACGGTTTTAGGACCGTTTGGTCCCAAACGGTTTCAAGACCGGTTTGCCCCAAACAGTTTCAAGACCGGTTTGCCCCAAACGGTTTCAAGACCGTTTGGTCCCAAACGGTTTCAAGATCGTTTGGTCCCAAACGGTTTTGGGACTGTTTGGTCTCAAACGGTTTCAAGACTGTTTGGTTCCAAACGG
This sequence comes from Alisma plantago-aquatica, assembly GCA_963693085.1. Classification (NCBI taxonomy): domain Eukaryota; kingdom Viridiplantae; phylum Streptophyta; class Magnoliopsida; order Alismatales; family Alismataceae; genus Alisma; species Alisma plantago-aquatica. Next base: position 1,476,421,724 of record OY856410.1, read on the forward strand.
TTTGAAGATCGTTTGGTCCCAAATGGTTTTAGGACCGTTTGGTCCCAAACGGTTTCAAGACCGGTTGGCCCCAAACGGTTTCAAGACCGTTTGGTCCCAAACGGTTTCAAGACCATTTGGAAAGCGTCGTGCAGCCACCGGTGAAGGCGAAGGTGAAGGCGGGAGCGTCGGTGATGAAGGCAAAGGCGGCGGACATTGGTGATTAAAACGAAATCGACGGCGGGAGGAGTCGGCGGCGAGACAGATGAAGATAAGGAAGATTTTGGCGAAATCGGCGGTAAAGATTACGAGGGTGGCTCCGTCGTTGGAGAAGAGGAAACTCCGCGGTGGCGCCGAAGACGATAACGGTGGTGCGGAGGGTTGCAAAAGAGAAAAATGTCGGCCATGCTGCCGCGGTTACGGGACTACTTGGGAGTTGGTGGCAGAGTCGATGGCGGAGAAGCGAAGGGTGGTGGAATAAAGGTGAGGTTGCCATGTAGAAGCACGGGAACCTGGTCATCAGAGGCAGAGGACAGAAGCAGGGAGAGCAGAGGCAATGGAATAGTTCTTGTGCGAAAGCTTGAAAACTCGAAAGTCGAAGAAGGGAGAGGGAGGGGGGTAGGGTTTATATTTATAGGAAACGGGGGTTGACTTCGACAAAAACCCTAGGTCAAACGGTTTAGCAACCGTTCGGGTCCAAACGGTTTCAAGACCGTTTGGGTCCAAACGGTTTCAAGACCGTTTGGAAGGGAAAAGGTCGAAAGGATTTTTATATTTTTATGTTTGTTTTTGGTTTATATATTTTTATGTTATTTGATTTTGCTTATTTTTTTGTTTGATTTGGTTATGTGAAATTTTTTATGTTGTCATAAGATAAATCTAGGGTATTTAAAAGAACGGAAAATAAAGGAAGAAGTTGAAATCTTGGGTTGCCTCCCAAGTAGTGCCTGGGTTTTACGTCTCTGGCTCGACGAAGCGGTAATGTTGTTATGTTGTAGGCATAGCGTCTTTGATTTCAATGGTTTGTCTTGGCATTTTGTCTTCCGGAGTGTAGTATTTTTTTAAACGATGACCATTGACCGTCCTTTCTCCTCCGTTGTTGTCGATAATTATGGCAGCTCCAGTTGGGTAAATATGCTTTATAGTGAAGGGCCCGGATCATTTTGTTCGAAGTTTTCCGAGAAACAACTTGAGCTTGGAGTTGAAAAGGAGTACTTTGTCACCGACGGCGATGTCTTTCCTCTTAAGATGGCCATCGTTCCACATTTTTGTCTGCTCCTTATAGATTCCAGCACTGTGATAGGCAGTCATTCGGAGTTCTTCTAACTCATGTAACTGGAGTTGTCTATTCTCTCCTGCACTTTTAAGATCAAAATTTAGGTGTTTGATGGCCCACCAGGCTTTGTGTTCCAGCTCTACTGGAAGATGACAAGACTTCCCGTACACCAACCGGAATAGGGTTGTCCCAATTGGTGTTTTATAGGCTGTTCGGTATGCCCAAAGGGCGCAGGAAGTTTGGTAGACCAATCAGTGCGGTTTCTGTTCACCGTTTTTTCAAGAATCGCCATCAATTGTCTATTTGATACCTCAACCTGACCACTAGTCTGTGCATGGTAAGGCGTTGCAACTTTTTGGTTGACTCCGTACTTTTTCAATAAGGCTTCAAAACTTCGTTCCAGGAAATGGGTCCCGCCGTCTGATATGACAGTTTTGGGGACTCCAAATCTTGCGAAAATAATATCTTTGAACAATTCATAACTGGATTTGAATCGCTGGACACAGTGGGTACATCTTCGACCCACTTTGAGACGTAGTCCACCGCGACCAAGATGTAAGAGAAGCCATAGGAGGAAGGGAAAGGGCCCATATAGTCTACCCCCCATACATCAAAAAGCTCAATTTCTTGCCACATTGTGAGGGGCATTTCGTCTCTTTTTGATATGTTGCCAGAAAATTGGCATTTGGTACAGGCTTTCACAAAATCATAGGAGTCCTTTGGTATGGTGGGCCAGAAGAAACTAGATTGTAAAACTTTTATAGCTGTTTTCTTAGCACTCATATGCCCCCCGTGGGTCCGGAATGGCAATGCTCTAGGACTGGGGTTATTTCTTCTTTTGGCAAGCAACGACGGAAAAGTCTGTCAGCACAAAGGTGAAACAAGTAGGGTTCGTCCCAATAATATTGTTTTATGTCATGAAGGAACTTCCTTTTGTCATGGTAGGAAGCAGAGGGATGGATAATCCCTGTGGCTAGATAATTGACGATATATGCATACCAAGGGAAACCATGGGTGGCCTTCATAAGCTGATCGTCAGGAAAAGAATCCCGGATAGGGATTTTATATTCTTCCTCAACCTCGATCCGGCTGAGGTGATCGGCTACAACGTTCTCTACTCCACTTTTATCGTTAATCTCCAAGTCGAATTCCTGAAGCATCAGCACCCAGCGGATAAGCATGGGTTTGGCATCCTGCTTCTGAATCAGGTATCGAATGGCGGAATGGTCGGTATAAACGATGACCTTAGAACTAATCAAATAAGAGCGGAATTTTTCAAACACATAGATGACAGCCAGAAACTCTTTCTCCATGGTAGTGTAGTTTTTCTGTGCTTCGTCTAGCGTTTTGGATGTGTAGTAGATAACATAGGGTTTCTTGTCAATCCGCTATCCTAAAACAGCCCCTATGGCGTAATCACTTGCGTCGCACATGATTTCAAAACGTTGCGACCAATCTGGGGCTCTCAGAATAGGTGCGGAAATTAAAGCATTCTTGAGGGTGGAGAAACTTTGCATACATTCTTGATTGAAGATAAATTCAGTATCTTTAGTCAAGAGTTGGGTCATGGTTTTTGCTATCTTTGAAAAATCTTTGATGAATCTTCTATAGAACCCTGCATGACCCAGGAAAGCTCGAACTCCTCTTATGTCCTTTGGAGGTGACAGTTTTGAGATAACATCAATTTTTGCTTTATCAACCTCGATTCCTATGTCACTTACCCTGTGTCCGAGGATGACACCTTCTGTTACCATGAAATGGCATTTCTCCCTATTCAAGATAAGGTTCGTTTCCTCACAGCGTTGTAGAACTTGTCCAATATTGATTAAACAATTATCGAAGGAATCTCCGTAAACTGAGAAATCATCCATAAACACTTCCATAATGGATTCAGTTAGTCCTGCGAAGATGGCGGACATACATCGTTGGAACGTAGTGGGTGCGTTACACAACCCGAACGCCATTCTTCTAAAGGCGTATGTCCCAAAAGGATAGGTGAAGGTAGTTTTTTCCTGATCCTCCGGGTGTATGGGTATTTGATAGAATCCGGAATAACCATCGAGATAGCAAAAATATTTCTGATGAGCTAGGCATTCCAGGACTTCATCAAGGAAGGGTAGAGGGTAGTGATCTTTCGTCGTGGCTTTGTTCAACTTCCTATAGTCAATACACATCCTCCACCCTGTTACAGTCCTGGAGGGTACTAACTCATTTTTATCGTTAAGCACGACAGAAGTGCCTCCTTTTTTAGGAACAACCTAGACAGGGCTGACCCACTGGGAGTCAGAGATAGGGTATATTATGCCAGCTTTAAGTAATTTGAGGACCTCCAGGCGAACCACCTCTTTGAGATTAGGATTCATGTTTCTTTGATGTTCGCGAGATGGCTTGAATTCTTCAACCATTGGAAGTCTGTGCATACACAGGGCTGGATTTATGCCTGTCAGGTTAGTTATCTTATATCCAATGACCTTTTTATGCTTCTTCAGCTCTTCCAGAAGCCTTTCTTCCTGATCTTCTGTAAGGGTAGAGTTGATGATGACCGGGCATAATTTCTCCTCATCTAAGAAAACATGTTTAAGCCATGTAGGTAAAGTCTTCATTTCAGGGGCTTTCAGTGGCTCAGTCGCTTCTATAATGGTAACAACTTTAAGGTCTTCAAAAGTGGCCGTTGATGCTTCTTTGGTCTTTTCTAAATGTTGCAGACACTACTGAACTAGTTCATTCGCAGAGAATTCAACATCCGGATTGATTAGGACATTCTCTAGTTCGTCAGCTGGTTCGGATATTTCTAATTGTGACATTTTTTGTATTGTGTCAAGAAGAAAAACCTCCTCTTGGATACTAGGGCCTTTCATGCTATTAAGGACTCAGAATTGAATTGCTTCTTTTCCGAGCCTAAGAATGATGGTACCAGCTTCGACGTCGATAAGCGCCCTGGCAGTAGTGAGGAAAGGTCTGCCGAAAATAATCGGGTATCTCAAGTCTTCTTTAATATCCATGATAACGAAGTTGCACGGGACGTAGGCATCCTTGCCTATTCTTACTGGAATATCTTCAATGATCCCCAAAGGTGCGGTTATGGTGGAGTCAGCTAATTGAATAGTCATTGTTGTAGGCAGCAGTTCGGTGAAACGCAGACGTTTGCACATAGAATAAGGCATGATGGATATGATGGCCCCTAGGTCAGCTAATCCCTTTTTGGTAGATGCATTTCCTATACAACATTGAATTCCGAAGGAACCTGGGTCCTTCTTCTTTTTTGGCATTTTGTTTAAGATGATGTCAGAAGAGGTCTGAGCAAGCTTAATAGTTTCTTACTCCTCAGTGATGTACTTTCTTGATAGCAAGGTTTTGAGGTATTTTGCCTAGGCCGGCACCTCGGAGAGAGCATCGAGGAGCGGGATATCGATGTACAATTTCTTCATCGCCTCCTTGAACTTTTGAAACATGTCCATCTTCATTTCTCGCAGTCTACCCGGATACGGAATTCTTGGTTTATATTGCAAAACTTCGGGTTCTGCGGACACTTGGTTTTTATCTTTGCCCTTTGTGCCCTCAGAGGGTTTCTCCATTCCTTGTTGCGGGCTATCATTCGTCATAAAAGCAGGTGCATCATCATTATCCAGAGTGATCTTGGTAGTCTCATGAAGAGTGTGTCCCGATCTCGTGGTGACAGCTTTCAACTGTTCATGTTTATTCTGTCCATGCTTAGGATTTGATTCGGGCTGCCCTGCAAATGTGCCTGCTGGGGGCTTCAATTGTGCAGCAATCTGGGCAAGTTGAGATTCAACTGCTTTCTGCTGAGCCTGTTGGTTAGCAAGCATAGTTTGCTGGGCTTGCAACATCTGCCTTATCAGAGATATTTCATCTTCCGGTTGAGGAGTGGTTTTTTAAGGAGTTTGTTGGGCTTGTTGAGATTGTTGTGGTGGTAGCGCCAGCTGAGGTTGCTGAGTGTGCAGTTGTAGATGGAGCAGAGGATGAGTGTACTGATAGTAGGCTGATTGGTTCCTGGGGTAGTTAGCCCTAGGGAAGTTATTCCTGGAGTTCCCTTGATTTTGGTTGAAATTGTTCGGGAATCCAGGTGATAACCTACTAGAGGATCCCCCCTGCGTGTGATGTTGTGGATTAGCAGTCCCAACAGGGTTTCCATACTGAAATCCTGGATGGTTCCTCGGCTGATTAGGATTGTAATAGACTTGTCCAAGGATAGAGTGGATAGAGTTGACTTGTTCAGGTAGTTGTTCTTCAGACTGATTAGTAATAGGTTCATATTGTTGTGGTGGTGGATGCAGATCCTGTTGGGTTTTAGGGGAGGCAGAGAAGGCAGCGGAAACAAAAATTTTCTCCCCCCCCAACCCAAACTGAGGAAACGCGTCAACGTCTATATAATAGGAAAGGATGGTTTGTGGAATCATACCTTGTCCCGAGGCTTGCTCGGCGACAATACCTCACGCAATGCACGGTCTTCTCCTTCGGTCTTGGACGGTGTCTGTGCAGCTCCTGGTCACACCGGGACTGACGACTCCTCCTCCTACCGGACTGTCGGATGACAGTTGTCCTCTTGAGTGGCAGAAACCTCCCGCCTCTGAAGTAGTCCACACAGACCACCTGGAACTCCACACTCCTTGTCCCACAAGGAAGTGGAAGGAGTCACACCCTCCTGTTGACGTACTAGTCGCCAACACACTCTACTACTGCCAGTTGCAACTGTAGTTGTCCTTCCCTTGCTGTACCTCCCTTTTGCGGGAAGCACTTGCTTGGGCTCTCTCTCAGTTACCAAAACCTGAGAGAACGACAACTTTACAGAGCAACTGATTACACTGAGTTTTTCTTTGAGAAGCCCCCAATACCCCTATATATATAGGAGGGTCATGGGACAGGGTTCTCCATCCCGGGCAATGCGGGACTAAAAGCAGGAGTAGAAGGGTTTGCGATTTTCCACAAAACAACCATCTTGCAACCTAAACCGATCGGTTCGCAAGTGAACCGGTCGGTTGGAACACCAACCGATCGGTTGGGACCCATGAGCCGATCGGTTCACTTCTGAACTGGTCGATTCGTGGTCCTGATCAGTTCCCGATTGACTTTCCTTCTTTTGTTTCTAATTGGTATCGAATACCAATCCTTGTTCCAATCAAATTGGGCAAGTGAAACGCAAGGAAAATTCTCACCGACCTAACTTTCCCAACTTGCTCAGTTTACACCAGTTGAACTGATCGTTTCAACACTTGAAGCAATCGGTTCACCCTGGGCTTGAGCCGATCGGCTCAACATTTGAGCCGACCGGTTCAGCAACCTCAGCCGACCAGTTCAACACTTGAACCGATCGGTTGGGAGTGCAGGTTGTGCAGAATCAGTCAATTGTGATTTCAATCAATCTGATACTCCAATCAATGTGGCCAACACCTTTAACAATATGATATTGAGCTATCAATTGATTGAGTGTTTAAATGAACTACTAAACTCCTTTAGTAATCAATCTAAACATTGCTTGTGGACAAAAACTCCTCTTCCAGGTTAAATCCTATGTGTGTGACCATGTAGGTCCATTTCACGTTGGCAGTGAAAGTCCATAACACTTATGACTTCACAAGCAAAGAGCGATGCCTATTCACACATCAGTGCTAACCAAGTGAACGTAGAAAGTTGGAGAACAACTTTCAATCCTACAATCCGTGAATGGTGTTACAAAGAATGTATAATTCCTTTGTCACTGATATCCCGAATGAACTCGAGGCATGGAACAGTCATCCTGTCAACGTTCATTCACTTTCTTGATCTCAGAGTAGATTGAACAAGATATGTATGACATCAATATCACATACTGATTCACACATGCGTGCACACGCCTATCTCAATCCTACTCATCAAGTGGCCTTGGATATCAAACTCCCTCAGGAGGGACAAATCCCATGTCTATCACTCACCCCTCAAAATCCCCATGTGTCAAAGCCACCCAATCATCACCTTTATAACAACCCATGTTTCAGGACTGTGTTTGATGATGTCAAAGTGTGCCCAGTGACATGTGTTGAGTGCAGTGATTTCAGGTCAAAGAATCACACTCACCACCATCACTGTGAGTACTGACTGTGACTACCATCTCATGGTTCCATGTGTCAAACTCACGGTGGGTCTGTCCGGTACACTTGTTCTCTAACAAGTACCTATGTGTTTGGTTTGATATCTCTATATCATGACTAATGAGATTCTGTCATCAACCAACACAACAATCTAGCCTTGTGTGTCATTGTTGTCTATCTACCTTCCACAATGACATCCGACTAGGGACATAACAAGAATGTACAAACTCTTAGCATCCGTATGATTTCATCGTTCAGGTCCTCAACCTGAAAGCATACGTCATTGAGTACTGTCATTCTCTAGACATTCAATCTGTTCTATCACTATCTCATATGACTGAACCAGAAAGAATTGGAAGCTTTCCTTTGATGTTTATCAAATCAATCTTAATGTATCCCACCAATCATCCCATGATTGACTCTCAGGGCATACACACCAACAGACTCTCACTTGCACTGCGAGCCAATCACCCTTGAATCATATTCATAGTGATCTTCAAAACATGTCCCACATGTTACTGTGCTCTAGTGCCAACATAGTGAGTAATTACAACACCTTGCCAAAGTCAGTTTAAATTGCATGTCTCTCATCTCTTCGATGTACGTCACACATATGAGATGGAGTTGCCGTAATATGCGATCTAGTATTCCTTTGCTAACCTTTAGCCACATTGAATGATCAAGGATTCCAGACTTGTCATCAATGAGCGGAATATTTATAAGTTCATCTCATGAACTTCCAGATCCATATAGTATCCATTTATGTTCTCTAACACATAGATATTCGGCATTTCCCTTTTAAATGGTTTTATTGGAACACTTCCAATTATCAACAAACTTTCACTTTTATATATATCATATATATATATATATATATATATATATATATATATATATATATATATATATATATATGTTTTGTGATTAATTTTCTGTCCATTCGGAAGTTCACATCAATGTAACTATTTACATCGAACTCTTCCTCATCTCCATAGAACTAGTACTTATCAAGTTCTTATGGTTTCCAGTAACCCTTACTGGAAGTAGACAGACACCCACTCGTCATGTCCCACATACGAGTTATCAGGATGAGCACATCATATTTTCATGTCGTACATACAAAATGATGAATGCATTTTATTCTTTCCATGCCCATACATGCAAGATAATGGGATGATTACATACATGATAGATTCATATCTATTCTTAGTGTTCCCATTCTTCATAAGAATTGGACACTTGGCCTTGGGATACTAACTCCATGTAACATGGACAAGTTTTCTCCCACTGAATCTGTGCATACTGAACCCTTCAGTACAGATTGCCAATGTATGCTTTCTCTTTTTAGGTCAAGAGGTTTTCGAGAGCTATCTCTATAGATCTCTATTCCTATTATATAGGAAATGTCTCTATCTTCCTTAAAGATAATTTCCACTTTGGATTTCCATTATAGAACATTTCCATTTCACATCAACATGTGGAATGTGAATACGCTCCCACTAAATCACAGATCACTTCTTTATCTTTGACATATCAGTCAAACCCTTTGACTATATCATCAAAGTAAAGATCAAATTCTGAGTTGCTTGTACTCAATCAATCACATTGATTAGTCCATTGTAACTTATAGACTTCATTTGCATTAGTGGATTCATAAACCTTTTTTGGTTGCGTCACATACACATGCTTGTTTTATTCCCCATAGGAATGTGGTTTTAGTATCCATATGCCAAATGTCTTAGTCATTAAGTTGTAAGAAACATCCTTCTCATAATGTCATCCATGTGTCTTAACACTTAAGACTTATTTGCACTTATGTATTTCCATCCAATGGGTGCTACCATCAAGGTCATACCTTATGGTTCACATGGAAGTCATTTAGGATGTAATGGTCATAAACCATAACTCAAAATTCTGGTTCCTCATACTTATCTAGATAGTTGACTCATCACATGAACAACTCATCTTATAAATAATTGAGGTGTATCTATCAAGGATATAAGAACTCACAACTCCTTGTGATTCTTAATTCCTTTTATTAGTGTGGGGTATTCTTTTATTAAGAAGAATTCAGTTATTTGATAATCATTCTCTAACTCCTTAGAGTATGATTCCTTCTTGATTTAGACATCAACATGCCTTAATCATGAGTTCACTATGATATACTATCATAATCACTCATAAGGATCTCAAACATTTTGGTCTAAGTATTTCATTCATTGATCTCATCAAGTATTAACACTTTACCAAATTCATACTTCATCTATGATATTCTTGAACACTTCAAGATATTCATATTGGTATTTCTCTAAACACCTTTTGAAGTATTAGCATTTACTCCAATAGGTATGTAAATACATCACATGTATTATACCTAATTGGATAATCATTCTCCCACTACCATTAGTGAAGATTGATTAATCATGTACAAGAGATCCATGTCTCTTACTAGTTCTCTAACCAAAAGAGTCTAGATTTATCCATCATATGGACACTAGAAATGAATTTCTCATGATTCATGCTAATTTGATTGTTTGAGTTATCTATAACTTTAGGTATCATTTTATCTTATGCATACTTGTATCACAAGATAAACAAGGCATTGCCATAAAGATCATATCTTTAAGATTGAAACATCAACTTTATTAATTGCCATCATTGTCATACAATATGCAAAAATAAAGTGTTTCTATCTATTGGCAATATATGAAATAGTAGTTCTCAACTCTATTTCGTGCCCTTTAGGCTGAAATAAACTAAAAGATACTCCTATCTATGGCAGCAACACTTGCCCCAATAATGAGTACTTCTTTCTCAGTCCTTTCACAAAGGCCATCACTTCTTTGTGGATCTTGCATATCATATATGACATATCCATATTTTGGTATCATATACCTCAGATAAAGAAGCGGTTCATTTCATGATACCTTAGGTGGAGATCTCCATCCCCTCCTTCATCTTCTTTTGTTCTTCCAGATATAGAGGGAAATTCCCTCATACATCCTTTCCCCATGTGCCTTGAGGCTGAAGACGGCTTGGATTGTTGGCTAGCATTAGAACACTTCTCTACTTTTCCCTTGTCCTTGCCCTTAAGAATTACCTTTTCTTTGATCACATCAAAGATTAGGGTTAGTCTTTCTTCATATTTGCCTGTACTATCCTCAACATCTCCAACAACTCTGTCAACGCTTGTCAAAGTTGTTCATGTTGTAGCTTATCATGAATTGTATGATTCTCGCAACATTTGTAGTATCATACCAATAGCCAACTCTTGGCTCAAAGGGAATCCTTCTTAGTCAGGTTTTCCACATACCCAATCACATTGAGTGTGTGAATACCTTACTGGATCTCCTTCTGTCATGACATACTAGGACAGTGTCCTTGGAGACATCATATGTCTCATGTTGTCTCTACAACTCATAGTTCAGAGAACACAACATCAAGAACTCCTCATCAATATCTTCCTCAGTATGCTTCCATAAGCATACTTTCAGCCATTAATGTGGTGGGATTGAGTTCATCTGGTTTTGGTATAATTAGGACTTAGAGCTTTCACACTTTGAGAACACTTCTCATCATCCTAACCATTCATGGAATTATTCCCATTTAATTTGTTGGTCTCAAAGACTGATCGCAAATAAAGTGATTATTGTTGATTAACCATTTATTTTAACAAAAGGAAATATATGCAATTTTAGTCCAAAACTCTTTTGACTTGTTTGATTGATTTGAAAAGTTGACGATAAAATTAGGCCTTTAATTAATTATCGCTCCCACTATTTTAGTTCAAATTGATAGCCATCACCATCAATTCAGAAGATTGTAGCGTAAAACCTTCTAGTGGGCAAGATCCTGAAATCCTCTAAGTCATGAGTCAGCTAGGGCTGATCGCCCACAACTTAGATCTCTCAGGTAGGCAACTTTTGCCAATTACATCATATGCAACTCTTGATAAGATGTCATATACAACTCCTTTCAATGATCATCTCCATGCCTCAAGGTACTAGATCCCATCTAGATCACCTTGTTAAGTCTGACCCAAAGCAAACACGATGAATATGCACCCTGCTAGGGCAGACCCACACATTCATCCTTCACGCTTCCACGAGATAGACGGTGCACCACGCTAGGGCATGCCCACACTTGGTCGATCAAGCTTTTCACGTGTGTCGCATTTGTAAGGCATCTAAAACTCAATATTTTAATGAGGTATTTGGTTTTTATATACATATACATATCCAATCACCACAATACATAGTACATATCATATACATGCTATATCCCACAAAACAACATGCACAAACAATAAAAAGCGATGATTATGGCCATCCTAATGTGATTCCTCGAGCCAAGAGGAATCGCGGTCATCTAGGTCTACATCATATGCAACCTGTACAAGATGAACATCTGTGCCTTGCCATCCGAGTTGATCAACTCATCATATGAATGATCTGCTCTCTCTGGCCGGTCGTCTGGGTGCCACCAGCCGATCGGTTGGCTCCTCCAACCGATCGGTTCGCCTGGTCGTCGTGCATCTCATCATGTCCGCCACTTGCTCGTCTCGCTCCTCGAACCGGTCATCAACCGATCGGTTCACTCCTTGAACCGACCGTCTGGAACATCAACCGATCAGTTCACGGCTTGAACCGATCGTCTGAGCAGTCGTCTTGATGTCCGCCGGTCTTTGACATAACAGGAAATAAAATCTATCCTAATGATTACATTGCTTTAAAAGGGAAACCCCGAGTTACATTCAGGGGGAGAAAAGGTAGGAAAGAATCTCGAATTATTTCGAGTTACATCAGGAATAAGAGAGGGAAAATCGGTGCGTAGACCGAGATGCAAGCAACCACAAACAACCACACACAGATAGGGGTTTATAGGCCATAATCACGCTACACACATCCACCACAAAACTCATTTCAGGGTGACGCGTATCGAGTGCATTAATAATACATATCATATATGTAATTTGGGATTTGTGGATTTAGGATTGGACATGCATAAAGCCAATATTATTCACATCGTATGCAATAAATAAAGGCGACAAACCAAAATCGATCATATCAATATTCCTAAAATATAGAATAGTTGATGTGGCTCTGATACCACTGTTGGGTTTTAGGGGAGGCAGAGAAGGCAGCAGAAACAAAAAATTTCTCCCCCCCCCGAACCCAAACCGAGGAAACGTGTCAACGTCTGTATAATAGGAAAGGATGGTTTGTGGAATCATACCTTGTCCCGAGGCTTGCTCAGCGACAATACCTCGCGCAATGCGCGGTCTTCACCTCCTGTCTTGGACGGTGTCTGTGTAGCTCCTGGTCACACCGAGACTGACTCCTCCTCCTCCTACCGGACTGTCGGATGACAGTTGTCCTCCTGAGCGGCAGAAACCTCTCGCCTCTGAAGTAGTCCACACGGACCACCTGGAACTCCACACTCCTTGTCCCACAAGGAAGTGGAAGGAGTCGCACCATCCTGTTGAAGTACTAGTCGCCAACACACTCTCCTGCTCCCAGTTGCAACTGCAGTTGTCCTTCTCTTACTGCACCTCCCTCTTGCGGGAAGCACTTGCTTGGGCTCTCTCTCAGTTACCAAAACCAGAGAGAACGACAACTTTGCAGAGCAACTGATTGCACTGAGTTTTTCTATGAGAAGCCCCCAATACCCCTATATATAGGAGGGTCATGGGACAGGGTTCTCCATCCCGCGCAATGCGGGACTAAATCAGGAGTAGAAGGGTTCAAGATTTTCCACAAAACAACCATCTCACAACCTGAACTAATCGGTTCGCAAGTGAACCGGTCGGTTGGGGACCTGAACCGGTCGGTTGGAACACCAATCGATCGGTTGGGACCCATGAGCCGATCGGTTCACTTCTGAACCGGTCGGTTCGTAGTCCTGATCAGTTCCCGATTGACTTTCCTTCTTTTGTTTCTAATTGGTATCGAATACCAATCCTTGTTCCAATCAAATTGGGCAAGTGAAACGCAAGGAAAATTCTCACCGACCTGACTTTCCCAACTTACTCGGTTGCACCAGTTGAACTAATTGTTTCAACACTTGAAGCAATCGGTTGACCCTGGGCTTGAGCCGATCGGCTCAACATTTGAGCCGACCGGTTCAGCAACCTCAGTCGACCGGTTCAACACTTGAACCGATCAGTTGGGGGTGCAGGTTGTGCAGAATCAGTCAATTGCGATTTCAATCAATATGATACTCCAATCAATGTGTCCAACACCTTGAACAATATGATATTGAGCTATCAATTGATTGAGTGTTTAATTGAACTACTAAACTCCTTTAGTAATCAATCTAAACATTGCTTGTGGACAAAAACTCCTCTTCCAGGTTAAATCCTATGTGTGTGACCCTGCAGGTCCATTTCACGTTGGCAGTGAAAGGCCATAACACTTATGACTTCACAAGCAAAGAGTGGTGCCTAGTCACACATCAGTGCTACCCAAGTGAACGTAGAAAGTTGGAGAACAACTTTCAATCCTACAATCCATGAATGGTGTTATAGTGAATGTATAATTCCTTTGTCACTGATATCCCGAATGAACTCGAGGCATGGAACAGTCATCCTGTCAACGTTCATTCACTTTCTTGATCTCAGAGTATATTGAACGAGATATGTATGACATCAATATCACATACTGATTCACACATGCGTGTGCATGCCTATCTCAATCCTACTCATCAAGTGGCCTTGGATATCAAACTCCCTCAGGAGGGACAAATCCCATGTCTATCACTCACCCCTCAAAAGCCCCATGTGTCAAAGCCACCCAATCATCACCTTTATAACAACCCATGTTTCAGGACTATGTTTGATGATGTCAAAGTGTGCCCAACGACATGTGTTGAGTGCAGTGATTTCAGGTCAAAGAATCACACTCACCACCATCACTATGAGTACTGACTGTGACTACCATCTCATGGTTCCATGTGTCAAACTCATGGTGGGTGTGTCCGGTACACTTGTTCTCTAACAAGTACCTATGTGTTTGGTTTGATATCTCTATATCATGACTAATGAGATTCTGTCATCAACCAACACCACAATCTAGCCTTGTGTGTCATTGTTGTCTATCTACCTTCCACAATGACATCCGACTAGGGACATAACAAGAATGTACAAACTCTTAGCATCTATATGATCTCATCGTTCAGGTCCTCAACCTGAAAGCATACGTCATTGAGTATTGTCATTCTCTAGACATTCAATCTGTTCTATCACTATCTCATATGACTGAACCAGAAAGAATTGGAAGCTTGCCTTTGATGTTTATCAAATCAATCTTAATGTATCCCACCAATCATCCCATGATTGGCTCTCAGGGCATACACACCAACAGATCCATCATCACATTATAAAGCATACCGCAAGAAAGGGTCGGATGGTCAGAAGCATGACAGGCCTCACACGTTCCTGTGGCGGCCTTGACTTGTTGAACCAGAGGAGTTTTCTTCTTATCAAACTCTCCTAGAGAAGTCTCGAGAGCTTGTTGTTTGTGAGCTATGGTTTTCAAGGCTTCATCTATTGCCTTCATCTCTATTTATTCTTCAGCTTTGTAGACCTTGAGGACTCTTTTGCCAGCTGATCGTCCCCAGTTGGACTGATTCTCAGCTCCGAGTGTGACTATTTTCCAGGCATCCTCATAATTCTTTCTCATAAAGTTTCCTCCATATGAGGAATCCAAAAAATGTTTGATATCGTCACTCACTCCCCGATAGAAGGTTTCTATTAGTTGGTTTTGGGAGATGCCATGATGAGGGCACTTTTGCAGAAGTTCTTTGAACCTTTCCCATGCTTCAACAAGGGATTCTCTGGGTAGTTGAGAGAAGTGATTGATCTGCCCCCTGATCTCATAAGTCAGTGAAGGGGGAAAGAACTTCTCCAAGAACTTTTCTTCCATGGGAGCCCAAGTGGTTATTATAGGTTCCCTGTCAAGTGAGTTATACCAACTCAGGGCTCTCCCACACAGAGTAAAGTGAAACAAATGAAGCATTATTGCATCAAAAGCGACTCCGGCTTGCGGGACCAGGCGGCACAGTGCCTTAAACCTCTTCAGATGATCCATGCAGTCATCTCTAGAACCTCCAGAGAATGAGATGCCCTGCATGATCTGGATCCATTGGGTCCGAATCTCAAAGTTGGGAATGTTGATGATCGGAGGTCGGACCGGATGGTTGTCCTCCTAGTTCTTTGGGACAGCGTAATCCCTCAACTGCTTGTTCCTTAGTTCCAACTGAGCAGCTTGGGTTGTTGCCTCATTTACAGCTCTGATGCGGGCCTGTTCTTCTGCACGAATCTCCGCTTGAATCTGGGCACGAGTATCAGCAATGAGTTGTGCCCTTTTAGCGGCGATGGCGGCGTTGACCCTCTCCAGCACCAATGCAGCATGGTGTTGATCTTCATCCATTTGCATGGCTCTTTGGCGATTGAGTCTAATGCGACGGTGGAAGCTTCTCTCTACCTCAGAGTCGTACTCTGGATCAGGGGAGAATCCGAGGTTATGCGCTGGTTGCATACATGTTTTCTACCTGAGTAGAGAGAAGAAGACAACTTTTAGATGTTGGAGGAGATATAATGAATTCAAGAAGATATGAATTAATGATTAAAAGAAAGTGTAAAACCCTAACCAACTAGCAAGATACTAAATGAAATTAAAACGTTCCGTCATCCCCGGAAACGGCGCCAATTTTTTGATGGAGCTTCCACTTACGTGGAAATGCGTGCACCAACTAAAAATCCTAAGGATGATAAATCCTTAAGTTTAGCCTTGCATATACTAGATAGAGAACTCCACCCACGTATGCTAAGATACGTGGAAGTCTTATCGTAGTATAGTTAAGGGTTGAATCCTCAAGACAACGGTCTTGTTGCAAGCAACAAGATGGAAAATGTTAGAATTTCACTTAGTCATTTGATAGAAGGCACTTAGATCGAAAGTTTGGTTTTGTTGTTTTAAACTAAGAACATGTAAAATAAAGAAAGTAAGTAAATTTAAGGAGTTAAACTATGATAAAAGTCACTAGGGTGTGATCGGTTTTCACCACCACTACACATGGATCAAAAACATGCAAAGTAAAACATAACCTGCAAAAAGAGTTTAGCCAGTTAGTATCTTTGTAGACTTCATTTCCTTTCGGAGAACTAACTACGAGAAGTGTGGGAATGTTGCAACGCCAGCCATTCCCGAACAAATGGTCACCTACTTTGCATCATTCCCTTCGCAAAGTGTGTTCCTCGACTTACCAAGGTTGCACTTTCATACGTCAACTGGTTCCATTTCATAGTATGAAAGTGCAACGAATGGTAGTGAGTTTACTCCACTTCTTGAGAAACACTTCTAGATACCGAAACAGATGCATGGTTGATACATGCACCAAGAACCAACATACAAATGAGTTTTGAATCTAATAGTACAAACGTAGACAATTCATACTAAAAGATAAAGTATAACGCAAGTCGGAGATCAAGCAACATGCATTCATTAAATGTTTGATGTCGAACTGAAAAGATAACAACTCTATATTACAAATTATGGATTACATATACATGACATGAAAACATGGGTGGCGGGGCTACTCCCCGCACCCTAGTGATAGAGACTACTCGCTCATGACTAGGATAAAGAAGGAGGCAAGAAGAGAGAGAGAGAGAGAGCATCATCCCCACGAAGGAGAGAGGAAAGTCAACCCCTTGGAGAGAGAGAAACGATCCACCAGCTTCACAGGTTGCGCGATGACGAGATCTCCCTCTTCCCATCTTCTTTGGCAGAGAGAGAGAAAGCAGCTTCGAGATGGAGTATGGGTCTCAGACCGGCAGCCCCAGGGCGGAGGATGGAAGTCGTAAGTGCTCTAGAGTGATTGAGGCAGCCTTTGGACGTCTGAAACTCTCCCCGATTGGAGGACCCTTGGGGTCTTTTTTATAGGCCTTAAGTGAAGTCCAAACGGTTTGGAGACCGTTTGGACCTCAAGACCGTTTGGACATAAGACCGTTTAGATCTCAAGTCCATTTGGACCTTGAGACCATTTGGACCTTGAGACCGTTTGGACCTCAAGACTGTTTGGACCTTGAGACCATTTGGATCTCAAGACCGTTTGGACCTCAAGACCGTTTGGACCTTGAGACCGTTTGGATCTCAAGACCGTTTGGACCTCAAGACCGTTTTGACCTTGAGACTGTTTGGATCTCAAGACCGTTTGGACCTCAAGACCGTTTGGACCTTGAGACCATTTGGACCTTGAGACCGTTTGGATCTCAAGACCGTTTGGACCTCAAGACCATTTTGACCTTGAGACCGTTTGGCTTCATGCAGTCTTGAGACCGTGCGACTCCATGCGGTCTCGGGACCGGTTGGCTTCATGCGGTCTCGGGACCGTGTGACTCCATGCGGTCTCGGGACCGGTTGGCTTCATGCAGTCTCGGGACCGTGTGACTCCATGCGGTCTCAGGACAGGTTGGCTTCATGCGGTCTTGAGATCGTGTGGCTCCATGCGGTCTCGGGACCGATTGGCTTCATGTGGTCTTGGGACCGTTTGACTCAATGCGGTCTCGGGACCGATTGGCTTCATGCGGTCTTAGGACTGTTTGACTCCATGTGGTCTCAGGACCGATTGGCTTCATGCGGTATGGGGACCATTTGAGTCCATGCGGTCTTGAGGCTGATTTAGTCTTTTATGATTTTTTGTGTCTTTTTCTACAAGTATAGAGGGGAAAAGTTAGTCTAATAGTATATTTACAATAAGAGGGAATATTTAGGTATTATGTCTAATTCTAATTAAGAAAGAGTGTGGAAAACTAAAGAAAAGGCTAAGATAACATCCCAAAATTGGGGGTTATCAAACATCTTTTCACCTCTTACTAGGAAACAAATATCTTTTAGGTCATCAGACCCCATAAAATTATACTTGTTATATAAGTATTTAACATGTCTCACAAGGCTTATGCAATAAGAGAAATACAACCTTCCCATTATTAGGGTTAGGGTTTCCCTTTATTTTTACACAAAATCTTTTTTTAAGATACAAACAATTTCAGGGACTAAATAAGATTTTGATACTTTTTTAGTCCCTTTAATTGACATAAACATGGGTCCTACATAGCCAAATAGGGTTTCAAATTCATATTATCAATCCAAACCATAATTCATTTCTCCACACATCTAGGAGCATACATTGGTATAATAAGTATTCAATCATACTTACTTATTCTCATCATTTATCATTAAATGATGATCAACAAAAAGTATGAGTTTCTCTCTCATCCTCACTAGGATATTGATTACCTCATACTTTATTAACTTGGCTTAACCCTTTCTCAAGGTAGGTTAGCCTACACTTATCAAAGTGCATTAAACTCATTACATCTTAATGTAATAAGTGACATGACACACTTCATGTGTTACTCATCCAAGTATATTGGATTTAAGGTGCATCAAGGTGGATCAACCTTGAGGTGCTGGATGTGATATTTATCATGCCTTGGTGTATGACTTCCCTCATCACTTTTAACTTACTTAAGTTCATCAAATTATCTTGCATTAGGGTATTTCCCATCCTAATACTTTATGCACTAACTCATTACATTTATCATGTAGTGTATTGGCCATAAGTCAAACACTTGAATTACCAAACTATCATAAAGTGATATGGACTCATCTCGGGTTAAGATATTGTTGATATAGGTTTGACCATTATCAACCACTTTAGGTGTTTCACCTATCAAGGTATTAGCCACACTAATACTTGGTGTTATACTCATCACTCCTAAGAGTGTTTTACCCTCACCTTTACAAGGTTTATCGGGTTGAATCATGTATGTCAACTTGAACACATGTATTGGGTTAGGTGTATATCGAGCTAGGCATCATCATATCCCTCATACCCTTACCCATTATGGTATCAACCTTACCAATCATATGGTGTATCACCTTCACCATGCATGGTGCAACATCCTCACCTCACTTGAAGATATTGGCCACACCATACTTTAGTGTATTGGCCATCACATGATCTAGGGTATTAACCACCTTACCACTTTTGTCATCTAGTGTATTGGGTTACCCATCATATCATTTTTGATGTGTGTTCACAACACCATATCAGGAAAAGAGGAGTATGCTTGTTTATAATATCACCTTAGAGGTGTATGTGTGCCTACCATATCGGGCAAGAGGTGTATGTGTGCCTCCATATCGGGAAAAAAGGTGTGTGCATGCTTCACACCATATCGGGCAAAGAGGTGTGTGTACACTTCACACCATATCGGGCAAAGAGGTGTGTGTATGATTCACACCATATCGGGCAGAGAGGTGTGTGTATGCTTCGCACCATATCGGGCAGAGAGGTGTGTGTATGCTTCACACCATATCCGGCAGAGAGGTGTGTGTATGCTTCACACCATATCGGGCAGAGAGGTGTATGGCTGACACCATATCATGCATAGGGTGTATACTTCATCACCATATCGTGCAAGGAAGTATAAACTCATATCCATATCATTTTAGTGGTGTATGTGCACCACCATATCAGGTTAGAGGTGCTTGCTTGAGTTTTTTAACCCGATATCACTTTAGAAGGTGATACCATCATCTTCAAGCTCTAGACCTTCATTCTACTTGTTCTAGTACATGGATAACAGGTCTAAGAAACTATTAGAACCCATAAATATATCAAGTATTCAAGAAAATCTCGTAATTTAAAGTAGATCATCAAATATAGCAAGAAAGATGGTGAGTAATAACATGTTTGGGTTCAAGTTATATAACTCGCCTCAAGAACAACTTCAAAGCTCCAAGCTCCAAAACTTCATGTTACTAAGGTTGAAGATGACTTATCAAAAGTCCAAGGATCGTTCACAACTCCTCCATATACAAGGAATCACCAGAGTTAAGAACTTGGTGAGGAAGAAAAGAAAGGAATAATGATAACCTGAGAATCATGCTTCAACCAAGGTTGAAGATAACCATGGCCTTACCTTAAGCTTGGTGCTTGAGCTCCCCTTTCTCCTTGAGATACTATGCACGATATCTAAGAGGTTATGCACAATATCTTAGAGAAAGGGAGTACTAGGGGTCAAAAAGATTCACTAGTAGGTGAAAGGGAGGGTTTATATCCTTGAGGTTCATGGGATAGAGTGTAAGAGGTGTCATCTTCTTACTAGTACTAGGTGCCAGATGGCCATGCATGGATTGACACATGGACTTGCATTCATTCCATATTTATCTTGCCATGAAAAAGAAAAACTTGAGGATAATGCAAGCGATAAAGTTCTGACCCTTTGGTTATCTTCTAGGGCAAGCCACTTCCACTCACATTATTATTATATTCACAATTCAATACAACCTTTCCAAAGGAAAATTGCAATCCGATATCTATTGCTTTATTGAGGTTATTAGCTCATTTTTGCAAAGTCAAAGAGATATCAAAACGGTATGGGGGACTCCTCTTTGGCTCCTTGGCCGATAGGGACTCCCATTTAACACTACAACCTGATACACTCAATACGAGCTCAAATTAGGGTTCCCATTACAAAACCCTTCTTGGTCTTTTCACCACCAAGGATGTTACCACTCAAATTTCGATTCAAACAGGGTGTCTCCTTCTTTCTCTCTCATCTAAATGATACATAGAGGAAGTGGGAACACTCTAGAGGTGGTAATTTGTATATCAACCCTACATTTTGGGTAAATTACAATTTGTACCAAAATTGATGCACAAGGTACTAGCATTATTCAAACAAGTTTAAAATTGGCATTTAGGCTTTCCACAAGCCACCACTTATCATAATTCTCTCTCTTATGATGCTAAAACACTCAAGGAAAGTTCTACATGTGACATTTTGCAATATAACCCCTCATCTTGGGTAAATTGTGCTTTGGTCCAAAATAAAGGAACATTGCTCAAACAACATTCAATCATGACCAAACTTGAAATATAATTGTGTCACACGATAAAAAAATACCTTAGAGGATTTTATTAAAGTTCTAAGCAACTTATTTAAGCCAAATAGGTTTATCCCTAAACCCAGGTCAGGGATGTTACAATTCTAACAAGGATTTCGTCCCCGAAATCCCATGTAAAGGGAGACATATATTATTCATTTATTACATCTTCAAGCCTTCACATATCTCCTTGATGTCATGGTGATACTATAGAACTTTGACCAGAACAAAGTCCTTTCATTAAAGATCATCATAAGATCTGTGACACATGACACATACTCAGTTGCCCTTTCCATTACTGACTGTAGAGTCAAGTTTGTATCAGGTAACACTTTTCTTAGTCAGAGAAGCATTATACATACTTTATTTAACTCAGGTATCAAACCTCACTAATATGTCACCTTCTCAACTTACAACTTTAGGTGATAAGATTTTTGACCTTGGGAGTCTTCTATATTCTTTACTTAGTTTAGCATTTCTCCTCCAAGGAAAGACCAGAGTTACGTTATGTCACCCACTTGGGACTACAAGTCTTATCATACATCTGTTGTGCCACTCTAATTTGCTGACACAACACTAAACTTTCTTATGACATGTACCAATTATCATGTTAGTTGTTTATCTTCTTGTCATAAAGAGAGGCTACTTATCAAAGAAGAACTTAACTCAGAGGTATCTCTAGATGTTATATATAAGCTTCCTCAACAGATCTAAATAGGGATATTCTAAGGAATTTTTTTTTAGCTTGCTAAGGTTTTCCCAAAACGATTATACAATTGTTCCTTCAATTGATACATCCTTCTCATAACATCTTAATGTCATGGAGATTCCATAGAACTTTGAACAGCATAAAGTTTCTCCATACAGGGTTATCATAGAATTTGTCATACAGGACACATATTCCACTGTCCTTTTCATTAATGACTGTAATGTCAATTCTATGTCAGGTAACACTTTTCTTAGTCAGAGAATCATTATACATACCTTATTTAACTTAGGTGTCAAACCTTACTAATTTGTCACCTTCTTAACTTACAACTTATGTGATAAGATTCTTGACCTTGGGAGTTTCCATACTCCTCACTTGGTTTAGCATTTCACCTTCAAGGAAAGACCAGAGTCATGTTCTATCACCAACTTGGAACTACAAGTCTTATAATACATCTGTTGTGCCACTCTAATCTGCTGACACAACACTAAACTTTCTTGTGACTAATACCAATTGTCCCATTAGCTATTTATTTTATTATCATAAGGAGAGGCTACTTGTCAAATAAGAACTTATCCCGGAGGTATCTCTAAATGTTATGTATAAACTGCCTCAACGGATATAGATAGGGATATTCTAAGGAATTATTTTTAGCTTGATAAGCTTTTTCCCAAAATGATTCTACAATTGTTCCTTCAACCCATACATCCTTGTTGATGTCATGTTTATGCAAATCATAAATCCCTAACATATGGTATCCATACTACAATATGTAACTAGACTAATCTCAAAGTTGACCCTTCTAGGTAACCAAGCATTATTCATCTTATCAGGAGTCATGTTCTCATTTTTCTCATATCATTGAAAGTTCTTAGATACTAGGATTCTTTACCTTGGTATCCATTATATGTGTCAAAAACACATCAAATCCTTATCATTTCCATCCTCTGTTGTTATTACCAAAACCATACATATAATAGGACCTCTCTCTCATCTCGGGACATTACATAACACATATACTTTGCCTTGGAACTAAAATCCAAGACTATCTGATACTTTTCAAAGTATTCATCTAAAAGATTACTTTCTAATCCATGTGCATCAAGTGTCATAAGACTAACTTGATTGTCATGTCTTTGAAAAGAAAGAACATAAGGAAACATAGTCCTTATTATCACCCCATCATTATCTAGGTTTGTTTAGTAAAGAAAAGTGATTATCACCTTCCTTGAGTATTGCATGAACTTTCAATTGTTCATGTGTCATTCAATCTTGTTTCCTTTTTGGTTCCTTGCCATCAGCATAGGAATTATGAATATGATTACATGTCATCATCCCTTACCATTATCATCATCATGATTACTAGATATGGGTATTCAAACCCTTAGTTCATCACCAAACATTGTTACCTCTCATCAGGTAACTATTACCTCTAGGTCCTCAGACCAAGGTATACATTATACTAAACATCTTCTTTTGTTTATAAGTTGAACTGTGATTAACTCAGATTCCTTCATATATCAATTAGGATGTGGTAGAAATATTCATGCCACATCTCCTACTTCATTATGCTCTTTAGATCGTCTCAAAATGACTACTTGATCAGAGTAATAAAAAAGATAGCAATCTAAGAGTTCCATACTTACCTTGCCTTCAATAGATGAATATCTGTCCAAAGTATTTAGGAACTGAAATTAGGTAGTATGCATTTGTTTTATATTATGTTTCATCCCTTTAAGTTTTAATACTTAGTATCTCAAATTTTCTCTGGGTGTTTCTTTTACATCTTTTCCCTTTCTACATGAAGAGAGAAATTTTAAAACATATAAAAGAATATTGGATTGAATATAGGTTCTCATCCTTCTTATCTCTTCCTCATGTCCTCATAGGACTAATTAAAGTAAGCTCAACAACAACTAACTTCTTATGATTATTAGATAAAATCAAGAGAAGACATATCAGAATGAAAAAGCTTTATCTAACTGTCACCCCTCGTGGTCAACTACCACTTCTGGTTGACTCAAACATAGAGTCAAGCTGTTTTATGTTGTTGCTTTTGCCTTTTTACACTATTGGGTTGTAACTTTCGTAAGCCATGTCGAGTCTGCCTCAGTTGTTGGGTCATTTCCTCCCTTATTTTTGAATAAAAGGGTTTAGTATGCTCAACACATCCATATCTATAACACGTCTTGTCCTCATACCCTATCCTTATCGGTCTTATGATCGATGTAGAAGCTAAGTCAGGAGTTCTTACAGGTGGAAAGTTAGGACTTTTGCCTTTACTTAGTGACTACTGCCCTGGTGCACTAGGCTTTTATTACACTGGTGGTACCAAAAATGTTGTCTTTTTAGAACAATTAGGCAAATGTCTCTAGAATTATAGAGACCTTTCCTTAATTCTCAGCTTATTGTCCCTCCTTGAGCATTGTCGTCACAGATGTACTATCTATCTATACTTATGGAAGACTCTATTTTTAATCCTTCCCACATTTTCCACTATTCCAACATGACTATGTCATTCAGGAACCCTCTCAAAACCCAAAGTTTCTGCATTGAGGGCTGGTAACCTAGGTTGTATTGCTAGTATCTAGTCCTCTATATTCATCACTGTTATCCTAACCTACCCAACAAGAGCATAAAAAGTAGGATTCTCTATCATGATTGGGTCAAGATGTAAATTCTCAAGCACTCGTTCTCCTCTTGCCTGATCCCTTGCACCTTCTCCTGGTGCAATAACCTTGCTCTTAGCAATGTGTTCCTCATGTTCTCTAGTCAATTTTAAACTTCACCCTTTCTTCTACAGAAGCAGAGGTCACTATAGGATATACTGGAGGACACTAGAACGGACTCCACACCTTAGTCCTATGTCTCTATAGACTCAACGAACCTTAATCTCTGATACCAAACTTGAAATGACCACCACCAAACCGACAGCCAAATCATTACTAATTATTGCGGAATAATCATAAGCAACGGATTAACAAAAATCACTAAAAATTAAAACCATTTTGCAAAGAGATCCAATTCCAAGAAAACTCTTAAAGGAAGAACCAAAACCTTATATACATCATAGTTCACATTGTACATACATTGTACCATCGTAAGGTTAATCACTATGGATAAGAAGATTAGAACATGCTCATCTCTTAAAGTATTGTAATTGTTTATGATAGAGCAGTAAATCATCTATTCATCTTATAAGGAATATGAAGAACATGTGTACCATTTACCCATCATATTATACCAACATCTCAAGCTTATCATGTGATAATATTATCATGGTATGACATCCATGAATCATTCTCATTTCTATCTGTTGGCCTCAACCAATCTGCTATCCAGGTATCAGATTGTACCAATCATGTGAATATACATCATTATGTTTAGCTAGGTATTGGATTGTACCAATCCTGAGATCACAGCCAGGTGTTGGACTATACCAATCCTGATAGAGTTCAACTAGGTATTGGATTGTACCAATCCTGAGATCACAACTAGGTATTGGATTGTACCAATCCTGATAGAGTTCAGCCAGGTATTGGATTGTACCAATCCTGAGATCACATCCAAGTATTGGATTGTACCAATCCTGATAGAGCTTAGCTAGGTATTGGATTGTACCAATCCTGAGATCACAGCCAAGTATTGGACTATGCCAATCCTGATAGAGTTCAGCTAGGTATTGGATTGTACCAATCCTGAGATCATAGCTAGGTTTCGATTGTACCAATCCTGATAGAGTTCAGCCAGGTATTGGATTGTACTAATCCTGAGATCACAGCCAGGTATTGGACTATGCCAATCTTGATAGAGTTCAGCCAAGTATTGGATCGTACCAATCCTGAGATCACATCTAGGTATTGGACTATGCCAATCCTAATGGAGTTTAGCCAGGTATTGGATTGTACCAATCCTGAGATCACATCCAGGTATTGGACTATGCCAATACTGATTGAATTCAGCCAGGTATTGGATTGTACCAATCCTGAGATCACAGCCAGGTATTGGACTATGCCAATCCTGATAGAGTTCATCCAGTTATTGGATTGTACCAATCCTGAGATCACAGCCACGTATTGGACTATGCCAATCCTAATAGAGTTCATCCAGGTATTGGATTGTACCAATCCTGAGATCACAGGAAAGTATTAGACTATTCCAATCCTATGAGATTATAGCCAGGTATTGGACTATGCCAATCCTATGAGATCATTATGAGAGTACAGCCAGGTATTGGATTATACAGATCATGTGAGATCATGGCCATATCGCTAAGGATTCCATAGGAGTTGGAATACCTTTATGTTTCCCTTTCACTTTCATTATGGGATATCAATCCCTTAAGCTCATCATTGAATACCACATCACCTTTACTAGGCATTATACCTTGGTCGAACCATCATACACATTCACATCCTTTATGTGATACAAGTATTCCTCATATCTCATTTTAGAATATTAAAAATGCTATAGCCCTTATTTGGCTATAACCATAATGCACGTATAAATAAGATTTCATTATTATCTTTGTAACCATTTATTATTATTATTATGTTACGGGTTTCCCAGTTCCCTGGTTTGTTTTTTTTTTTGGTGAACCCAGCTCGTCTATTGCTATTTTTGTAAAATTATGTACATATACATTTTTGTACACTCAACTTGTAGCAAGAGAGTGAAACTAAACAAAGGGCAGAACGAAAACAGAAAAGAACCAAAAAGAAAAGAGCCACTAGAGACCCTACAGCTTATCAGCTTAGCCAGACAAACCGCAACTCCAAAACATAATCTCAACATCACCTTCCACTCAGTCAATGAGCCGCTGGATATCTTCCAAGATGAGCAACCACAGACCAACAGAATCCCTACCAAAATTTCTGTGAATTTTGTCATTCCTCTCTTTCCAAATCCAGTGAAGCACACATATGCTTACCATTAGCAAAGTTTTACCCTGAAGAGTGCTCAGATCCTCCACACCTCCAGGAATCTCAAAATGAAAAGAGGAATAGGCACGGCTCCAAATAGAACGAGTGAAAGAGTAGCATAAGAATAAATGAACCAGATCCTCTTCCGCTGACTTGCAAAGAGTGCATCTAGAAGCAAGACTAATACCAAACCGCTTCACATAATTAGCAGTAAGAACTCTTCCATGACCTATCTTCCATCCCAACATTTGAAAACTTATGGGTCCTTTATATTTCCAAAGCCACTAAAAGAAAGGAATGGGCCTAGCGTCATTGCGCAATCTCAAACTGTCCATAACCAGTCTAAGATTTGCCTCAGCCTTCCCTGCAAATTTAATACTATCATAGCAGCCGGATGGAGAGGGCAGAGATTGCAGAAGATTAAACAACTTGACATGAAGCCTGGATACATCAAAGAACCACTCCCCTTCATAAATGAGGCTGCACATTTTAGCATTTCCAGGAATGCCAAGCTGAATAAGACTCAGCTTACCAAGAATATCCACAAGAAACATGGAGTTAGGTAGCCACGGATCAAGCCAAACAAAGGTATCTACACCATTACCAATGGTAAAATCAGTAAAGCTCCTAAGAGCATCACGTTCCATCAGAAGTTTCCTAAAGAGCCAAGAAAAGGAATCATTGAGAGGCACAGTCCAAAAGGAACATCTACTTAAGTATTTTTCATGTATCCATTTAACCCAAATGCTATCTTTCTTCTTAGCAATATTCCAGCCGTTAAGAATGACCGAAGCTCTAATCACATCTCTAATGTTTTTGATACCAAAACCTCCTTCAACTTTAGGTTTGATTATAGAGCTCCACTTGACAAGATGAACCGGATTCGTATTGACCGTTTTCCCCCAAATGAAATCACGACACAACTTGTCAATATCATCACATATAGAGGAAGGAAGAGGAAAAATAGAAGCCCAGTATTGATAAGTAGTAGTGAGTGTGGATTGGACTAACTCAGCCCTTCCAGTCATAGATAGATGAGAAGTTTTCCAGCTATCTAACCTCCTTTTAATTCTGTCCACTAAGGGATTGCAATGGATTTTGTTAAGCTTGCCAATAAAAAGAGGAATACCAAGATATCTAATCGGGAGAGAGCCTTCCTTGAACCCCAAAATTTCACCAATGGAATCCTTATCCACCTTCGAGCTATAAATAACCACACTTTTATCATAGTTGATCTTCAGACCAATCAAAATGTACAGCTTGTCAAGGACATTCTTAATAGCACTAGCACTCTGGATGTCAACCTCAGAAAAGATCATAAGGTCATCAGCGAAGATCAAATGTGAAATCTCAAGAGAATCAGACGCCCTCAAAGGTTTAAGATTACCCTCTTTCACCTCCTTTTTCAAGTAAGAGAGAAACCACCTGCATAACGAGAAAAAAAAGATAAGGAGCAAGGGGATCACCCTGCCTTACTCCGTTACTGGGTTTAAAAGAACCAGTAGCTTCTCCATTGACCAGAACCTCATAGGACATAGTGTCAAAAATTTCTTTTAACCAAACAATCCAACAGTGAGGAAACCTCATGGAACGAAGAATGAAGGAAAGGGCATCCCAAGAAACCGTATCATAGGATTTAGTGATGTCAATCATGAGACACATTCTGGGTTTAGAGCCTTTCTTATTAAAATCATGAATGAGCTCATTGGAAAGGAGAACAGCATCCTTGATGCTTCTTCCATGCACAAACGCACATTGATTAACACTCACAACAGAAGGAAGCACATTCTGTAATCTGATAGCTAATAACTTGGAAATGACTTTGTAGAACACATTGCATAGAGCAATAGATCTTAGATTCTTCAACTCATTCGAATCCTTGGCTTTAGGGATAAGAGAAATAAAAGTATGATTAGCTTCCCTGAGAAGTCTACCTGAACTAAAGAAACCAAGAACAGCTTCAACCACCTCAGAACAAATAATATGCCAACAATCCTTGTAGAACTTGCCATTAAAACCATCAGGTCTAGGACATTTGTCAGAATTAAGACCCTTCACAACATCAATAACATTTTTAATAGTAAAATGTCTGTCCAGAGCAAGAGAATCCACCTCACTGAGTTTGGGGAAACAAAGATTCTCCAGGATGTCCAAATTGATAATATGGGAGTTATTGAATAAACCAATATAATAATCCACCACATGCTTCTTTATAATAGAACCATCGGTACAAATAGTACCATCAATGGATAAGGCTTTATGTGATTAAAGGTCCTTCTGACCTTAATAGAAGAATAGAAAAATTTAGAATTAGAATCCCCTTCCTTTAACCATCTAATCCTAGATTTCTGTCTTAATAAAGACTCCTCCTGTAATTTAGCTTCAAAAGAAGCCTTTCTTTTAACACAAGCATCTTCCTGGAGCAAAAGATTAGTCAGGTCTAAGTCCAATCTAAGTTGAGCTTCAGCAGCAATAAAGTCTTTTTCCTTGGCTTTGTCAGAAAAATTACCCACACGGGACTTATTCCACTCAGAAAGAACAAAACGAAGCTTCTTGAATTTAGAATAAAGTTTAAAAGCAGGGAACTCCATCACTTCATTACTCCAGCTACTCTTAACAGTGTCAAGAAAATATGTCCTTGAAGTCCAAGCATTAATGAATCTAAAAGGGGTTTTAATCTTCACCCATTCCCCAATATCAAGAGTCAAGATTTTGTGATCACTGATTAGAGTGAAGGACACCTTTAAAATCATCAAACTCATTCATGAAATTATCATTATACAGAACTCTATCAATATAAGAAGTCACAAAGCCCTTGCCACTCTGATGATTATCCCACGAGAAAAGAAACCCATTAACCCCAAGCTCAAAGAGATGACAATTAAGCAAACACTGATTGAAGTCTTCCATGGACTTATTAGAAGGGGGTCCTGACCCATCTTTTCATCCACTTTCCTAACAGCATTAAAATCACCAAGAATAACCCAAGGGGAATCAACATATTGATAGATATCTTCAATCTCCCTCCAAATCATGACCCTATCAAAGTCAGGGTTATGTCCATACACAGCAGTAATAAGCAAATATTTACCATCACAAGAAATTCTAGCATGAACAGATTGGTCAGTCTCACGAATTTTATTTACAGTGCAGTCCTGCTCCTTCTACAAGAGAACCACTCTCCCCAAAACATGGGAGTTATGGTTAGAAATCCATTTATACTCAGAAAAAAAATTTAGACATAAGTTTACCCATTTTTGCTTCTCTCACTTTAGTTTCATTGAGGATAACAATATTAGGCTTAAACTCCAAGATTTTATTCTGGATTGTCGAGGCTTTAAGATTTAGGCCTCTAACATTCCAGGAGAGAATGTTTATAGACTTAACCATTTGAACCTATTGACACTAGTACTTCACTGGTTTGGGACACTTCAGAAGCATTGCCTTCTTTGCTATCTAACTTCAGGCTATCGAATTTATTGGCAAGCAGGTCTTGATTGACAGTATCTTTACTAGAAGCCACAGGTTTTCTTATCTTAGCTTTCCCCTTCTTCCTTCTGTAACCTTTCTGCACCTCAAACCCATCCTCAGCACTCACATTACCGACCAACGGAGGAGTAGACAAATCAACTACCCCTACGGCAAGATGGCCTACCTCTAATGAATCAGAATTGAAACTAAGAGAGGTGTCTTCAAACGAATCATTCAGAACATGAAATTCATCTTATTCACCACTGGCCTCCACATTAGAAACTTCAACAGCAAACAACTCCCCACCTGAGTTCCCTTCTGAATCCAGAGTCACAGCTATATCCTTTGAGGGTAAAGACTTCTCACCTGCATCCGAGACAATCTGTGTTTCTGTAAGCTTATCAGTAGATGAAACATTCTGCTGCACTACCACAATCTCAGTCATTTTTAAGGCTTCAGATCGTATGTTCTTTTGGACCCAGATCTTCTTGTTCCGATCAGTCCCGACCGCATTACAGTAATTATGCCCAAATAACTTGCAAACAGAGCAGACACTCGAACGCCATTCATACTCAAAGCTGATGACATGAGAATTACCTTTATCACTTTCAACTTCAAGTTCAGTCAGAAACTCTGACCCTACCGGCATAAGGACATGTATTCTCGCATACTCGAGATTCCTTAGCTCAAATGTAACCTTGTCAGTACGCAGTGGGTTTCCTAGGAACGAGCCTAACCTTGAAAACATGTCCATGTCCCAAAGTTCAAGTGGTAGATTGTGAATGCGAACCCAAATGGGCATATCCGTAAGCTTAAACCTGCGCAAAGCATCCCCTGGTCTCCATTTCATCAAGACCATTGGCTTGTTCCTAAAAAAATAGACTTCGTTGTCAAAGACATTGTGAAGATCAGTCTCATCAGAAAACTTGATCAGGAAAAAACCTTGTCCATGGTTCATAACCTCGATTCTCCCCTTAAGAATCCAGATCTGCGAGAGATACTTTTCAAGAGTGGGAAGGAAAGGCTTGAACCCAACAATGTAGCCTGCAAGACAGCTCTTCCAGCATTCCGCATTTCTAACGGCTTCCTCCTCTGGGTAGATTAGCTTTTGACCTTGAATCTCAATGTCTATCTTCTTCAACGAAGTATCATAGGACTTAGGTTTCATCAGATCTACCCAAGACTTAGTGACAGGACTAGATTTGGCATTAGGGTCGAGGAGAGACTCAGCACTAAGGGAGCCTGAAGAGGAGTGCTCGCCCTTCTTCAACGGAGGAGACAGAGCACTGCCTTCAGAGCCGCCGGAATCACGCCGCCAGTCGCCAGAGCCAGAAGCCATTCCACCCGTTGGTTACAGGATACTCAATCCCCTGGTTTATTTTGAACATTACCATCTCTTACATTAATATCTAGATCATGAGATTTTTATAAACATCTTGTCACCTCTCACTAGGAAACAACTATTCACATGGCTCACAAGGCCCATTAAACATCTTGTCACCTCTCACTAGGCAATAACGATTCACATGGCTTACAAGGCCCATTAAACATCTTGTCACCTCTCACTAGGCAATAATTATTCACATGGCTCACAAGGCCATTAAACATCTTGTCACCTCTCACTAGGCAACAACCATCTCTAGGTCATAAGACCTATATAAACATTATACTTGTTGTACAAGTATTTCACATATCTCACTTGTGTCAAAACAAAAATTCACATATCTCACAAAGCTTATGCAATAAGAGAAATACAACCTTCCCATTATTAGGGTTAGGGTTTCCCTTTATAATTGAATAGGGTTTCAAGTTCATATTATCAATCCAAACCCTAATTCATTACTCCACACATCTAGGAGCATACATTGATATCATAAGTATTCAATCATACCTATTTATTCTCATCATTTATCATTAACTAATTATCAACGCAAACTATGCATTTCTCTCTCATCCTCACTAGGATATTGATTACATCATACTTTATTAACTTGGCTTAACCCTTTCTCAAAGGTATGTTAGCCTACACTTATCAAAGTGCATTAAACTCTTTATGTCTTAATGTATCATTTGACATAACACACTACATGTGTCACTCAATCAAGTATATTGAATTGAGGTGCTTCCACCCTATCAGGCAAAGAGGCGTGTGCTTGCTTCCATATCGAGTAAAGAGGTTTGTATGTGTGCTCCACACCATATCGGGCAAAGAGGTGTGTGTGATTCACACCATATCGGGCAAAGAGGTGTGTGTATGCTTCACACCATATCGAGCAAAGAAGTGTGTGTATACTTCACACCATATCGAGCAAAGAGGTGTGTGTATGCTTCACACCATATCGGTTAAGAGGTGTGTGTATGCTTCACACCATATCGGGCAAAGAGGTGTGTGTATGCTTCACACCATATCGGGTTAAGAGGTGCTTCAACCCAATGTCAGGTTGAGCCATGTTGATGCCATCATCATCAACCTCTAGACTCTTGTTATTAGCGTTATAGTTCATGGAAAACAGTCCTAGGTCACTAATAGATCTCACGGATTCATCAAATATGCAACAAAATTCGGATTGAAAGTAAATAATTTGACTAAGGCAAGATTGATGGTAAATAATAATATAGTTAAGTTCAAGTTATATAACCCACCTAAAGAGAAACTTCAAAGCTCCAAGATCCAAAGCTTCACATTCCCAAGGTTGAATATGAGCTTCTCAAAGGTCCAAGACTTGAGCTCCTCAACCCTATGCATGATACCTCACCACTTGTGGTTGATATCCCTCCCTTGTTGTCGATATCCTTCACTTGGCTGATATCACTTTGCTATGGGCGATACCAAGGCTCTATGCATGATACTCCTTAACCTTTGCATGATACAAAGACTCTATGCATGATATCTAAGAGCAAGGGGGTGATATATTTTGAAAATTTCACTCACATGTGAAAGGAAGGGTATATATACTTGAGGTTCATGAAAAAGTGTGCATATGAGGTGTCATCATTTTAAAGCTACTAGGTGTCACGTGTCCATGAATGGTTGATACTTGTCATTGCATGCACTCATATTTATCTTGACATGCAAAACACTTGAGGATAATCTAGAGATGATATTTCGGCCATCACTTATCTTGTTGGATAAAATATCTCAACTCAATCACCACTTTATTCACAACCCAATACAACTTTTCCAAGGAAGTTGAAAACCGATACACTTCACCTCCTTGAGGTGATTAGCTCGTTATGGACAAGGCCAAGAGTTCAAATACCAATATGAGACTCCCCCTATAGCTCCTTGGCTGATAGGCACTCTTATATGAACTCTACAACCTGATACAAGCTCAAATTTGGGTTTCACATTCAACCCTTTCTTGGTCTTTTCATCACCTAGAATACTATCATTCAAATATGATTCAATCATGGTGTCTCCTTATTTATCTATCCTCTAGATGATACTAGGAGGGATTAGGAACACTCTAGAGGTGGTAAATTGCATATCAACCCTACATTTTGGGTAAATTACAACTTGTACCAAAATTGGTACACAAGGCACTAGCATTATTCAAGCAAGTTCAAACTTGGAATTTAGGCTTTCCACAAGCCACCACCTTACATCATTCTCTCTCTTATGATACTTAAACACATGAGGTATGTTTAAAGTGAGACATATTGCAATATGACCCCTCATCTTGGGTAAATTGCATTTTGGTCCAAAACATGAGAACATTGCTCAAACATTATTCAAACAGGACCAAATTTGAAACATAAGTTTGTTACCTGATAACAAAACACTTTAGAGGATTATATTAAAGTTATAAGAAACTTATTTAGGATAAACAAACAAGGTTATCCCTAAACCCATGTTTGGGATGTTACAGTTTCTACATTAAGAACTGGTAACCTAGGTTGTATTGCTAGTATCCAGTCCACTATATGCATCACTATTGTCCTAACATGCCCAATAAGAGCATAAAAAGTAGGATTCTCTATCCTGATTGGGTCAAGATGGGAATTCTCAGGCACTCATTCTTCTCTTGCATGATCCCTTGCACCCTCTCCTAGTGCAACAACATTGCTCTTAGCAACGTGTTCCTCGTGTTCTCTAATCATTTTTAAACTTCACCCTTTCTTTTGCATAAGAAGAAGTCACTATAGGGTATACTAGAGGACACTAGAATAGCCTCAACACCTTAGTCCTATGTCTCTGCAGACTCAGCGAACCTTAAGCTCTGATACCAAAACTTTATCATGACCTGACATCAAATCAAGCCATCACCAGTAAATAATTGTGGAATAACCATAAGCAGCGGATTAACAAAATCGCTAAAAATTAAAACCATTTTGCAAAGAGATCCACTTCCAGGAAACTTTTAATGAAATAACCAAAACTTTATATACATCAGGGTTCACATTGTACATACATTGTACCATCCCATCTCGAGGATAACATATAACAGTTGCTTGTCAAAACATATATGGAAGCAACATAAAACCTCGAGGCATACAAGCCAAAATCTCATATTGTTTATAAAACCTTGACGTACTGATTCCAAGGACCTGAGAGTACAGAGACGACACATAGGACTTCTATCTAAAAGACATGACAGAAGGTACACTCAACCTGAGCTATTACTTCTGTCCCTGCTACTATTGTTCTTCCTCTACAGTACAGTCTCTACCCCCTCGTGCACATACACCAAAAAAAATATGGATCTCACAGGGTGAGACAATTGTCCCAGCGAGAGATATAACTCTCCTCCAACAATATTATTATCACAAGTAAGCAATATGAAATTGAGTAGAGGTTCTGTTATATTAACAAGTAAGATTAATCACTGTTACAAGAAGAACAGAGTAATCTCTTCTCTTAAAGTCATGCAGCTATCTATGATAGAGCAATAAATCATCTATTCACTTTACAAGGAATATAAAGAAACATGTATAACATCTATCCAATAAGATGCATAAATGAAGTGTACATCAACCAATGTCTTAATTATTCGATCCTTAAGCAAATACGCTACACGGCTGATTACATATTTACAATCACGCTTATGCCCTGAGGAGATGAGGTATACTGCTCATGCTACAACCGACCACAAACTTCTCACAAGTCGGTACCATACAAGGTCAATGGAAGAGCCTACTGCCATGACCTCACCCGTCTCGGTTAGTATGAGACCACTGGTAGTGACATCCCGTGTCAAACTGCAAAAAGGCTTGCTAGGGTATAGTGACATCTTTTCTTAGAGTTACTATAACACCCCATCCACACCAAAACATGATTACATGCTAACCAGCGGATTACCAAAAATCACGGGAAATTAAAACTGATTACAACATGCACCACAAGATGAAATATATAATATCTGAGCCAACACTTTTCATTTCATAACATCTTTTCAGGGTGCTATAACATAATTTCCCATCATCTCTTTACATGAAATAATTGTTTGTCATGCTGCTTTACGTTAGGATACATACCAAAAACCATTCATCGATCATTATGCAAGAAACATCGAAAAGCTCTTCCCGAAGACCTGAATGTACAGGGATGACACATAGGACTCTACTGCTAGACATTATCTAGCCCACTGGGTATGATACCCCTGTATATCATCTGTAGACACATGATCTTCATCTCTCCAGGCACGTCCACCTAAAAAGGGTTATTAACCAACGGGGTGAGACACACAGTCCCAGCGGGAAACATAACCTTCTACCAACTTTGTAATGATCATAGATAACTGGTATAAGAAGATTATAGGAGCAACATACTGAGCAAAACTAACTTTATTAACCTTCTTACCAAACTATCAGGAGGCATATAACCAGGCATTCTGTATGGAACATGATTGACAAGATAAGCTTCATAAGATCTTATCACAAGATATAAAGAACGTACATATAACTGCAAGATATAATTAGATATGATCATCTACACAAGCAAGGCCTCAATTAATGTTCCGTGTTTTGCCTTAAGCAATATATTCTATACAGCTGGATTATGATTTATTATGCCCTGAGGAAGTGATCTGTCCTGCTCAAATCCAACCTTTGGCTGCGAAGCCCAAAACTGGTGCCATACAAGGTCATTAGGAGAGTCGGACTCCATGACCTCACCTCTTTGTGGTTAGTGCACATTAACCAAAGCAGGACCGCAGTCTCTTGCTTCAGTGGCATCAGCCACAGGGTCAGTCCCGCAGGCTGCCCTTTCTTATCATGAGCCATGGTCCTATTCACTGTGCTCCTGAGCCATGAACGCATTCATGCTCCCTCATACTGAGCCATGGGCCTAATCACCATGCTCTATACACATCTTGAGTCCACAACCGCAGTTGCACTCTAATCCTCCTATTTTTGTCTAGGAGAAACCCCACATATTCAATAATATGTGCTTCGGGCTATCCCATAGGAGAACCCGTTTCACCATCACCTAATTACTGACGATAATGGATCTATGGCCAGGGAAAACTACATGTAAGGTTCCACTTGTCATTAATTAATACATTTTAAGCGAATTGCAAGATTCAACCAAGTTATGTAACATGTAAACTAAAATACAAGTAAACAACCTAGATCTCATTATCAGGTGTTATATCGTCACTCTTATTTTCAAAGCTAACATTACATGTTACCACTTGGCCTCTTGCCAACCATCAAGATCCATCTCAAGGATCAACATCAATGGGACTTAATCCCATCCTCATAGAATGTCACTGCCTCTCGAGGCTTACATCATCATCATGGGATAGCAATCCCTTCTCTCGACATCAGAGGATAACACATCAACTTGGCACTCAGCCTTTATTAGGTCCACAGACCTTCCACATCATACTGGTGATACATGTTATCTCATCAACAAGGATTATCATCATTGAGTGTTATATAGAACACATATTCCTCATAGCTCTTACCTGGCTATGCATTCATTGGATCCACCTGCATGGTTAGTATACATATTGAGAGAGATAACTGAATCGCCAGACATAGATCTTTATGATTATCATGCTATTAGGATTGAAGGTACATGATTAGATCAACATCCATGATTATAACTACATGAAGCACAAAGTTGTATCTTGTAAACATATTACATTATGGTAATCAAACCACGAGCATTCACTATGCCCTCTATCTCATGAACATGATCATGTATCTAATCATCTCTCTTAGAACCAACGTTAGGTATCAAACATATCATGATTATCATATCGTTAAGATTAAGGTTTATAGGATTGGAATAATCATCCATTATTATGAACACATGAAGCATAATGTCTTAGATGGTATATTAAACAATACACCTTACTGTTACCATACCATGGGTATCCACCATACTCTACATCTCATGTCATCATGCTCGCCATCCCGAAGGATTCATCTTTAAGGATCATACAACCATGATCTACAATCAAACATTATCAAAGGTTCACCTGTCATAGGTAACCACCATACTAAGGTTTACCATCTGTTCCTCATACCTCATCATATGACCACAAATATGGCCCCAAGGTAACAAGATAAGCATATTATCATCTAAGGCTCAAGACAACACTTAGGGTTATTGAGTTAAGGCACAACCCTCACTGAAGGTGTGGTGGGTAAGGGACAACCCTCACCAAAAGCGCAGCGTCTCTCACCCAAGGGTGTGACGCCCAGCACTATATCGGTTAAGCACCTAACTCTTTACCTGTGTCAGCCAACACCCATCTAGGGATATGACCATAACGGGCAACCACTGTCACCTTGGTATCGGTCAGCACACAACCGGTGACACCCAAGGCAACAAACCCTATTGTCCACTTTGTATTGCCCAAGCCACTAAGGCACAATACCGGGAAGCACCACCAACAAGTTGATAACGAGCAGCACATCCTCAAGTGCAATGCCTAAGACTTCATATCAGGCAATAACAAAGAACCCACATGTAATGATGTGTCGTGCTATCTCTATTGGGCAACGCCCCGGGACGGGCAGTGTCAAGACGGGCAATGCCTCACAGCAGGCAACGTGTCATAGTAGAGTGTCGGGCAGCACCATCCAGGGGGATGTCATGCAAGGAACCAACATCCCTAACACCCAACACAACCCCGTATCGCCCAAGGGGACAACAAGGCAACCACCTACTGTATTGCCCAAGCTACACTATCATCATCCATCAAACATCAGTCAAGGTGTCATATCGTCCAGCCTTCAACTTGTATCGTCCAAGATTCTATCCAATCTATTAGGCACATTTCCATGCCGAGTAACAAACTAAGAGAAAGCATGTGTCGGCAAAGCATATCAGCCAAGACATCACATCCCTAATAGGGTATCGGCCAAGCACTTGATCCATTGTGTCACCCAACACATCATAATGACCAACTCATCATATCGTGCAACACTCAACTATCAAACACTATATCGGGCGAGGGGTCTACAAGGTGCCATCCAACCATGACGCCCAAGAACAGCCCCTATCGTTCATCTAGGGTTAGAGCAACCTTATCATCCAAGGATTCATGTCATGCAACAAGAGTTAGGATCATCCTATCGGTCAAGCAAGCATATCGCCCCAAACTAGGTTTAGGCATATGTATCACCCAAGGCACCACTTTTAGGGCTAACGCTCACACCCAAGGTTAGCTCATCGATTCATCTACTAACAAGACATCACCACTATATCACCCAAGATATCAACCAAGGGTTCAACCCAAGAGCATACCATGCAACAAAGGTAGACCATCAACTCACCACTAAAGATCAGTACTTCATATCGGTCAAAAGTCCAACTAGGTATCAACCACCCATATCATCCAAACACCTAAACCATAGGTTCACCCTTCATTAACCAAGGAGAGAGAGGGGTTTTTCACAAGCTACTAGAGTAGGGCTCACCTATTAAGTCCAAGAGCTATTGTTCATGTGCCAACAACCAAAACAAGACCTAACAGGCAAGGCACTATATCTTGCAACCACTGTATCGGGAAAACACCCTATCGGGTGGTTCATCTTCAACCTCAAGTCACCCCAAACCATTGTGCACAAGATAAACAAGAATAAGGCAGTAATAAAACATGACCATTTCCATTAGGTCAGATCCCAAATTCCATATATATAACTATCATGGAGAAAGGTACCAAATTAATTACAAGAACCAATATGTACACATAAGAAGGGTGAACATAATAGAGATGATTAAGAGTTATGTAACCCGTCTTAAGAGGATATCCATGAAAGGCATCAAGCTTCTTGGTCCAAGTAGCAAACCCACGTTCCTCTCCAAGAACTTCACCCATCCAAAGCTCCAAACGTGCCTTCGGCACCATCATCATCACCTCAAGAAACAAAGAAAGAAGAAGAAGATACCATGGTTATATATAGCTCAAGAAGAAGAAAAGAGGGGAGATAACCACGGCCATGTCTACTATTATTAAGGTCCCATCCATGTCCGAGAGGGAAAGGAGGATACGAAGAAGAAGGCACAAGGAAAAGATAACAAGGAAGCATAACTCACCAAGGTCGGATCTTGAGCAAGGAGTCTCCATGGCCAAGGAGCTCGCCCTCTTAAGCTCCATGGGAGTCTTCCTTTAGCTCCCAAGCTCCCATGCTTGTCCCAAACAAGAAGGGGAAAGAAGGTGGCCAAAAGGGAGCACTTGGTCAAGGAGGAAGGGAGTTATATACACCAAGGAAGAGAGAGGTAGTAAGGGAGAGGTATCATAACCACATAAACCAAGGTGCCACTTGCTCTAGCACTAAACGCCACTTGTTGTCACCCTAGCAGCTCATGCATGGCTTGGTCATACACTCTAGAATGTGTATCATGCAGCTGGGAATCTGCCATGGCCTATACACCCCTTTTGGGTGACACACCTTCATGTCCTAGCTGATACACTAATGGACAAGGTGACATATGTAACACATATATGTTATAAAGACCATATGAAGATGTTACTCTTCAACTATCAAACAAACAAGGTGCCCCAACCTCCATCCTCGTCCTAGGTGATGCCAAATAGAAGCAAGAAGACTCTAGGGCTGATAAATTGTATATTGACCCTCCACTTTGGGTAATTTGCAATTTACACCAAAACTAGCACACAAAGCACAAGCTTCAACCAACCAAGCTCAAACTTGGAACATAGGTCCTCCATAAGGATCCCTACCTCATCATTATCTTTCTAATGATGCTAGAGAACTAAAGGCATGCTCTACATGTGACATATTGCAATATAACCCCTTACTTTTGGTAAATTGCACTTTGGTCCAAAACAAGCAAATATTGCTCAAACAGCATCCAAACGGGACCAAACTGGAAACATGAGCTTGTCACATGATACCAAAACATTTTAGAAGATTAGATTAATGTTCTAAGCACCTTTCATAAGCAAAGAAAAGAGGGTTATCCCAAAACGTGGGTCAGGGTCCTTACAGTTACAGTCGTAGCATGCACTCTCTTCAGAGAAAAATAGACCTACAACCTTCCCCGTTTATAAAATTATTGAGTCATGGCATATAGCCATACTATGAGCCATGGGCCAATTCACCATGCTCATTACTGAGTCTATGACTGTAGTCACACTTGAGCCAGGATATGGCATATAGTCAATCCCCAAGATTGTGGACATAAGGGGATCGGCTAACATATGTCCGCCCAAGCTCACGCCCCCGCATATTCAAAAATATGCGCTCTAGGTAATCCTATGGGAAAAACTCATTTCACCATTTTAGCAAATTCTAACGCTGATCGATCTATGGCCAAGGCAACTATATTTTATGGTTCTAATGATATACTAAGTGCATTATAGTATTCTTTTAGCATCAAACAAGTTATAAGCATCAATCATAAACAAATGCTACAAAGAAAGGTGTAATACATCTATCAAGTACTTTTCTAATCTTTGGAACACATTTAGATACATAACACTCGGGATCTCAGTCCCTTATCATATTACTGGGGATTCTTATCCCTTAATCATTATCATCATCATGATTATATGATCTGGGTATTCAACCCTGAGTTCATCACTGAACAATATCACCTCTTATCAGGTAACCATTACCTCTAGGTCCTCAGACCCAGGTATACTTGTCGCACACGTATTTCAAATGGCTTACAAGGCCCATTTAAACATCTTGTCACCTCTCACTAGGCAACAAATATTCACATGGCTCACAAGGTCCATTAAACATCATGTCACCTCTCACTAGGCAAAACTATTCACATGGATCACAAGGCTCATTAAACATCTTGTCACCTCTCACTAGGCAACAACTATTCACATGGCTCACAAGGTTCATTAAACATCTTGTCACCTCTCACTAGGAAACAAATATCTTTTAGGTCATCAAACCACATAACATTATACTTGTTATACAAGTATTTAACACGACTCATAAGGCTTATGCAATAAGAGAAATACAACCTTCTCATTATTAGGGTTAGGGTTTCCCTTTATAGACAAATAGGGTTTCAAATTCATATTATCAATCCAAACCCTAATTCATTGCTCCACACATCTAGGAACATACATTGGTATCATAAGTATTCAATAATACTTATTTATTCTCATCATTTATCATTAAATGATTATCAACACAAAGTATGAGTTTCTCTCTCATCCTCACTAGGATATTGATTACCTCATACTTTATTAACTTGGTTTAACCCTTTCTCAAGGTAGGTTAGCCTACACTTATCAAAGTGCATTAAACTCATTACATCTTAATGTAATAATTGACATGACACACTTCATGTGTTACTCATCCAAGTATATTGGATTTAAGGTGCATCAAGGTGTATCAACTTTGAGGTGATGAATGTGATATTTATCATGCCATGGTGTATCACTTTTAACTTACTTAAGTTCATCAACTTATCTTGTATTAGGGTATTTCCCATCCTAATACTTTATGCACTAACTCATTACATTTATCATATAGTGTATTGGCCATAAGTCACACACTTGAATTGCCCAACTATCATCAAGTGATATGAACTCATCTCTGGTTAAGGCATTGTTGATATAGGGTTGATCATTATCAACCACTTTAGGTGTTTCACCTATCAAGGTATTAGCCACACCATTACTTGGTGTTATACTCATCACTCCTAAGAGTGTTTTTCCCTCACCTTTACAAGGTGTATCGGGTGGAATCATGTATGTCAACTTGAACACATGTATTGGGTTAGGTGTATATCGAGCTAGGCATCATCATATCCCACATACCCTTTCCCATTAAGGTATCAACCTTACCAATCATATTGTGTATCACCTTCACCATACATTGTGTAACATCCTCACCTCACTTGAAGATATTGGCCACACCATACTTTAGTGTATTGGCCATCACATGTTCTAGGGTATTAACCACCTTACCACTTTTGTCATCTAATTTATTGGGTTACCCATCATAAAATTTTAGAGGTGTGTGCTCAACACCATATCGGGCAAAGAGGTGTATGATTGTTTACCATATCACCTTAGAGGTGTATGTGTGCTTGCCATATCGGGCAAGAGGTGTATGTGTGCCTCCATATTGGGCAAAGAGGTGTGTGTATTCTTCACACCATATCGGGAAAAGAGGTGTGTGTATGCTTCACACCATATCGGGAAAAGAGGTGTGTGTATGTTTCACACCATATCGGGCAAAGAGGTGTGTGCATGCTTCAC
The DNA here is from genome assembly GCA_963693085.1 of Alisma plantago-aquatica. Classification (NCBI taxonomy): domain Eukaryota; kingdom Viridiplantae; phylum Streptophyta; class Magnoliopsida; order Alismatales; family Alismataceae; genus Alisma; species Alisma plantago-aquatica. The sequence goes on from OY856410.1 coordinate 1,476,464,775, forward strand.
ACCATATCAGGAGGAGAGGTGTATGGTTGACACCATATCATGCATAGGGTGTATACTTCATCACCATATTGTGCAAGGAAGTATATACTCATATCCATATCATTTTAGTGGTGTATGTGCACCTCCATATTGGGTTAGAGATGCTTGATTGAGTGTTTGAACCCGATATCACTTTGTAAGGTGATATCGTCATCTTCAAGCTCTAGACCTTCATTCTACTTGTTCTAGTAAATGGATAACATGTATAAGAAACTATTAGAACCCATAGATATATCAAGTATTCAAGAAAATCTTGATATTGAAAGTAGATCATCAAATATAGAAAAAACGATGGTGAGAAATAACATGTTTGGGTTCAAGTTATATAACCCGCCTCAAGAACAACTTCAAAGCTCCAAGCTTCAAAGCTTCACATTGCTAAGGTAGAAGATGACTTATCAAAAGTCCAAGGCTCATTCACAACTCCTCCATATACAAGGAATCACCATAGTTAAGAACTTGGTGAGGAAGAAAAGAAAGGAATAATGATAACCCGAGAATCATGCTTCAACCAATGTTGAAGATGACCATGGCCTTACCTTAAGCTTGGTGCTCGAGCTCCCCTTGTTCCTTGAGATATTATGCATGATATCTAAGAGGGTATGCACAATATCTTAGAGAAAGAGAGTGATAGGGGTCGAAAAGATTCACTAGTAGCTGAAAGGGAGGGTATATATCCTTGAGGTTCATGGGATAGAGTGTAAGAGGTGGCATCTTCTAACTACTACTAAGTGCCACATGGCCATGCATGGATCGACACATGTACTTGCATGCATTCCATCTTTATATTGACATGCAAAATAAAAAATTGAGGATAATTCAAGGGATAAAGGGCGACCCCTTTGGTTATCTTCTAGGGCAAGCCACTTCCACTCACATTATAATTATATTCACAATTCAATACAACCTTTCCAAAGGAAAGTTGCAAGCCGATATATATTGCTTTATTGAGGTGATTATCTCGTTTTTGCAAAGGAAAAGAGCTAAAAAATGATATGGGGCCCTCCTCTTTGGCTCCTTGGATGATAGGGACTCCCATTTAACACTACAACCCGATACACTCAATACGAGCTCAAATTAGGGTTCCCATTACACAACCCTTCTTGGTCTTTTCATCACCAAGGATGTTACCAATCAAATTTCGATTCAAACAGGGTGTCTCCTTCTTTATCTCTCCTCTAAATGATACATAGAGGAAGTCAAAACACTCTAGAGGTGGAAAATTGCATATCAACCCTATAATTTGGGTAAATTACAATTTGTACCAAAATTGGTGCCCAAGGTACTAGCATTATTCAAACAAGTTCAAACTTGGCATTTAGGCTTTCCACAGGCTACCACTTAGCATAATTATCTATCTTATGATGTTAAAACATTCAAGGCACGTTCAACATATGAAATTTTGCAATATAAACCCTCATCTTAGGTAAATTGTACTTTAGTTCAAAACAAAGGAACATTGCTCAAACAACATTCAATCAGAACAAAACTTGAAACATAATTATGTCACATGATAACAAAACACCTTATAGGATTATAGTAAAGTTCTAAGCAACTTATTTAAGCCAAATAAATAGGGTTGGCCCTAAACCCAGGTCAGGGATGCTACAAAAATAGATAACAAAAATACATAAGACTTGAGCGTGTGTTGAATGATGGCAATGTATCATTAGTCATTATATGTGATATCAAGTCAAGCACATAGATACATGTTAGAGACTAGTGTATCAGATAGACCAACCATGGGAGTGATACATGGAGACCATGGAATGGTAGTCAGAATCAGCTCTCATAGTGATAAGTCGTGATTGCGGTTCTTAGATCCGAAGTCACTACATTCATCACATGTTGTACATGTACTTTGACATCACACACCATGATCCTAAATAAGGGTTGCCATAAAGGTGGTGCTTGGGTGCACTGTGACACATGGGGATGGAATGTGAGTGATGCAGATGGGATTTGTCCCTCCTACATGAGATTGATATCCAGTACCTCTTGATAACCGATACTGAGAAAAGTATCTTCATACTCATTTGACTCGGTATGTGATATGTGAGCTCATGTGTGTCTCATACAATCTTCTCTAGTTTAAGGAACATGGATTGAATGTTGAGAGGATGATGATTCCATACCTCAAGTTCAATCTAGATATCAGAGACAAAGGAAGTATACGATCACGATAACACTGATCATGAATTGTAGGTTGAAGTTGTTCTCCAACTTTCCAAATTACTTAGGTAGCAATGATGTGTTTGTAGATGCCACTCTTTGCTTGTGATGTCATAATTGGTAATGGGCATTCATTGCCAATGTAATTTGGGACCTATAGGGTCACACACATAGGATACATTTGGATTAGAGGAGTATATTCATGAATGGTGTTTATATTGATCACTAAAGGTGTTTAGGTATTCAATTAAACATCCGAGATTTAAAATTGACTGACAAGACTCTGAGCCAATCGGTTCAAGTGTTGAACCGATCGGTTGGAGTGTAAGGTCAATTGAAATCAACATTAGTTGATCAACGAATGAACCAGGGTGTCAGACGGATGACTCACATAGTGAAACGATCGCTTCATAGGTCCTAACCGACCAATTCATGGGATGAACCACCTAGTTCAATGGTCAATTCGATTGGATCAAGGATTGGTGCTAACGTCATGTTTTGCATTAATCGTACATTGAATATCATTGTGATTTTGGACATGAAACTGCACGGATAGACCAGTTCATGGTACGAACCGATAGTTGGGCATATGAACCGACCAGTTCACCATGCATAGGTTCTAAAAGTTTGTGAAGTTGACCCTTTGGACTCCCTCACAGACTAGGAACCCTGATCCTATCCTCTCCTATAAATAGATGGATATCGGGGGCTTTTTAGAATATGATAGTTGCTCTGACAATTATTGTCCACTCTGGTTGTGATAACACATAGAGAACTTGAGAAAATCCTTCCCAATGAAGGGAGGGATAACAAGGAATAGACAATTGTGGGAGAGTGTATTAACTCTAGCAGGTTGACGTTCAAAAGGGACAACTCCTTCCCGCTGGCTCTGGTAGTGTAATGTGGAGTTCTTGGTGGTCCATGTAGACTACTCTAGAGGCATGGAACTATTGTCTGTCGCTAGGAGAACACCGTCAACCGCCATATATGATGGTCAAACCAATTGACGACTGTTTGAGTGATGCTAAAGAAGCAACAAGCTGCTTCCTGAAGAAGAAACTCGTTGTTGTTTGGAGAAGCACGGTACTGCATCAAGAGTTGTCCCTGAACTTGCTCCAGGATCAAGTATAACTCTTGTTACTTTCCTTCCTAGATACATTCTTGTTGACGTGATCTTGTTGTTAAGGTGAATCTAGCTTTAAATTTTTGTTTTCACTGTCTTATCTATCATCCCAATTTCTTACACTAATATGATAGCTGGGTGCCACCGACACATCTGTCGACGGTACCGACAAAGTATCAATCTACAATAGGGAAATAGAGAAATCTCTCTACTAAGGGGAAGTACTAATTCTACCAAGCTCAACAATCAGTGCTATCGACTTAAGATCCAGGGAGCATCAGAACTTGAGAAATTATTGTATTGGTGCCATTGACACGCTTGTCGGTGTTGTCGACTTCAACATCCAAATCTCAAAGAAAAACAACTCGATGTTATCGACGTCCTCTTCGGTAGTACCGACACAGTCTGAGTGTTACAAGTCAACCGACAACTCAGGGTCACCGACACCCTGTTTGTGGTACTGATATTGTCGATCAATTCAAATATGATATAAAGTCAGATCCAACTGTTGCAACTTAATGAAAGTCAGACCTCATTTATGACTTAAGGGGAGTTTGATCAAAAGAAGTATCACCTTTACAATCATTTTACACCATAGGGCAGAGCTAAGAGAGGAGGAGACAAGGAGATAGTCACCAACCGGATGGTTCAGATACTTTTGGAGGACGCATTTTCAGTCAGAGCGTTGTAGAGGTAGAGAGATCATTAGAGGGGGTCACCGAGACGACTTCTCTAGAGATTTACATTAGTTTTCAGATATTTAACCTAGTTTCTTCTTATTATTATTATACAATGATCATTGTCATGTGGGACTAATCTTTTTATTTCTTAGGACCTGGGTGTAACATTGTATATGAATTCACTGATTAGTAATTTATTTTCTTAATTTTTGACTTGAATATATGATCTCTTAATCAATTTATTTATGCCTAATCACCATAATCAATGTAATAGACCGCTAATAGCTTTAGGAGAGGGTTTAGGGGTAAGACATATCATAGATTCACATTACCTATATCGCATCTAGGGAGGGGCTTATGACTATGAAAGAACAGTCTAGAAGTTTTGCTAATGCACCTAACTAACTTCTAAACTATTGCGGGAGCGGGATTTTTTTAGTTAGCTACTGTATTACGTTGTGGGAGCGGGTACTCCAGAGTAACGGGTCAATAATTGCTAATAAAAAAGACTTGAATGTAATACACACCGTGGTGAAATCACAAATCCTAAAGAATTCATCCATTCTTAATCACAACAATCTTAATTAGATTTAATTCTTGTTCTTAGCAAACTAAATAACTAATCAACCATTTTTCTAAGTCTAAATGATTTGGTCGCACTAAGTAATAATTTCTAAAAAATGATTCCATAATTCAATACTCAGGCATCATAGGCCTATATTATGACACAAGTATACTTGCGTTTTTGCACGTACCACTGAAACGTTTCACCTAACATTAGGATCGTTGTCCTTGTTTGTGTAACTAATGCACCAATAACCAGAATCATCGTCATTTGTTTTCCATCTTTTACTATGTATTTTGTCTAGAGGCCTAGGCCTAGTTGCGCATCCAAGGGCCACGGTAATGACTTTTCCGGGTCAAGATCGAGAAGTGAAAGTCATTCAAATCCGATCTTTCTCTTTGCACCTCAGATCAAGAGGAATTCGGAGAGTGTCAAGCTGACCTAGTTGTATATGGTTGCCTTTGCTTTGTTAACAGTAGGACCAGTGTGTCATACAATTTAATTGCATACCTAGTCGAAACATCTGCCTCCCCCACTGTCCACTGAGTAGGAGACTTCCAGGAAGTTTCTCCGCAAACTATTCCTTTTGTGCCCTGGGTTGATTGAAATGTTAAAGGCATTGCAATTTCGACAATAATTGCCCTCTCAAAGGGTTTGCTACATGAACAAGAAATGGAATTAGAGTTGGGGCCTTTTTGTCCCCACATATGCATAACAATAGAGGATGGAAGCATATGTGTTACTTTCCTCTCCTTGAACATATCGTGCATTATAACAACCAAAACCCATAACATTTCCTTGCGAATAAAAGGATGCAGAGCTACAGAAAAGGAGGCGACCAAGGACCTCAAGCTCATTCGTTAAGCACCCCCCCTCTCAGCCAACGCGCGCATCCACCTGTAATCATGCCAACCAAGGTGCGTGTATCTGTGCTCTATATTCTCGATTTCTGCCCTGCTGAGTTTGAAGTTGCAAGGAACTTAAGTTAAAAATGTTAGGCCCATGTTTTGCGGGGCACGGAGAATCTAAAGTCAATGATAACAAAAGCAAAGAACCTCCTCAGGCTGTACTATAGCTATGTTTGATTTTTGGTATAGGATTCTGAACAGATGGACCAGTAGATGGGATCAGATGGTAGCTGAAAAGGATAGGATTTTTAGTTTCCATACCTATGTTTGGATAAACATTGTTGCATAAGCCACCGTTGTCTTGTTTTCAAGAGAGAAACATATACCATTTTTTCTTGATTTAGTTGCAGCGTACTCTGAAGCAGCTTTCTAGCAAGTTAGCAACAACCAATTGTTCATTCACCCAAATGATAAACCAACTTTGTTGGCAACTACAACCAACTGAAGGTTGGTATACTCCCAGAAAAATAGGAAGGTATCGAGGATCTACAGAATTCTCCGAAGACAACATAGCCAAGAGAAGCATCTCTCACGGTTAATTGAAACCCTTTCCATTACAACGGCTCCATTTGGCAGAGAATTTATGGAGGTGAATTTGTGGAAAGAAGTTGCATGCGGATTTGGGGATCGGCACTACACCTCCGGCGTCAAGGTTGGGGGCGCGAGACTGTCATGCGTATACCACACAATCTTTTCTTGATCATAATGTTGGTCGGTTAGGCCTAGTTTGGCCGCAAACTTTTCAAATCCTGGTAATTAGCATGATAACTGATGTCCGTTAATCGTTGTAACAGAAACGGCGAGCTTTTCGAGTCACGCAGGTATTGGGAATGCCGCCTCTCTCGCCATTTTCTGCCCGCAGTTTCATCTTTTTTTCCACGGATAGACACTAAAGTCTGTAGGCGGTATACTGCTCAGCCCTGAGCCGCTTCAAAAGCATCTGCCTAAATGCCAGAATTTAAGAATTCCGCAGCCAAACTAGGCCTTAGTTTTTCTTAGACTGCAACGGCATCGTTCCACAAGAACTCATGGTCTCCGGCTTGACGCAAAATTAACAGAAAAGTTCTGCCGTGACCAGAGAGACTGGAGGGGAAAGGCCGACTTGGGCGGCTGTGTAGTGGAGGGAGACGAGCAGCCGTAGCGGTTACGAGAGGTTCGTAGCTGCAGCAGGTGGACAATAGAAGCTACGGTCAGGCGAGCGTTTGGGGCCATGATGGCAGCGATTGGGGCGGCGTCGGGCCGCATGATTGTGTATCCCAAGCAAATACCCAGGTATTCCAGCAATCGGGGCGGCGTCTGTTAGTTTTTCTTAGACTACAACCAACTGGAGGTTGGACTGCAACGGCTCCAAATAGGTCTGCGGCGGCGGAACTCCCGTCTGGATCGGAATCGACACCGGCAGGGCCTGGCGGCCTCCGCATCCGCCAGAAGCTTTCCTTGGTTGACAGACGAGCCTCCATCTCCGCCACTTCTTCGTCCGATCCTATGGTCGCTCCCGCTGCCATCATGGCCTTCCTCCCCTTTGGGTAGATATTATTCCAGAACCCGTCTGGTGGTTCATAGGCTGACACACCGCGACCGAGACCACCGCAAATGCGATTGCGGTTTTGTGCAGGCGTGCCTGTCCGCTGTTCACGCAATCCCAGCGCCTCGGTTCTCTATTGTCTGACAGACATGAAGGTCTCAATTAAGAGGCACATAAATATAATCGTTTTCCCTCTCTTCGTGACGCTCTGCCTTCTCTCTAGGACGGGCGATCCATGGTGGGCGGGGGCGACAGACCCCCCCCCCCCCCCCTGCTTCTACCGTTTCTTCCGCTTCAGGGACGGATGGTTCTCCCCCATTACAGATGTGACGGTGGCGGGCGAATGGGTGCGCGCAGTGGTCGGGCCTCCTCCCACCCTGAGGGGCGCTGGCGCGGATGATCCGAAGACGCGAAGGCGATCAGAGGCTGTGGACCAAAATGACGGAACCCATTTTGGAAGAGATGGAGGACTTCCACCGCCACTCCGTGATCGTTCAGATCCTGGGCAAGAAATGCCACCCGGCGCAACTCAGAGGCTGGATGCAGCGCTTCTGGAGGCCAAGAGGAGCTCTGGATCTCTTAACCCTTGACGGCGGCCTGTACTTGGCCCGATTCTCCAATGCGGCGGATCAGAAGAAAGCCACCGACGGTGGTCCGTGGTTTTTTGACGATCAACTCGTGCTGGTGAGAAAATGGTCCAGGGAAAGCCACCGACGGTGGTCCGTGGTTTTTTGACGATCAACTCGTGCTGGTGAGAAAATGGTCCAGGGAGGCGGACACAGGCAGAGCGGCGTTCACCACTGCTCCAGTTTGGGCCTGATGTGGGTCGTCACTGGACGCCCCGCGCCATCGCGGTCATTGCCCACGCCATTGGGGTCCCACGAGCGATGGATCGAAGGTCTGATGGTTCCACCATGGGCTGCACTAGGTTCTGTGTTGACATCTCAGCGGACACCGAACCACCACCGGAGGTCAGGAATGGGAAGATATGAAGCTCTCCCCGATCGCTGCGAGGACTTCAAGGTCTTTGGGCATAGCACGGGCCAATGCCCTGGTGCTCGGAGAGCTGTCAACAACGAACCGCCTATTGTTCCTGAACCTGTGAGGGGGAGGCAGCTTAGAGCCGGAAAGTCTAAACCGCCCAAAGCAAGAAGCAATGGCAAGGAGAAGGTTAATGAAGTGTTGAATGCTGTGGGGGACACTGCTGGCACTTCGGGGATGCAGGACGGCGCTGGCGAGGCCGTGTTGCAGGTGACTGAGGAGCCTCTCATTGCCGCTGGTCCAGTGGGTGATGGTGAGTTGTCTGAAGCAATGCCTGTGACAGGGCCTGAAGGCCCCGACATGCCTGTTACGACGGAACCAGTGGGTGACACAGATACTGACGAGTGAGCCACGAGGATTAGGGGTGTAATAATGTGCGGGTACGATGCGGGTCTCGTCATACCCATACCTATACCTATTTAATTTAACGGTTACGGTTCTAGACCCGCATAATATAAAACATGGACCCGCACCATACTTGTACCCGCAATAATAGCGGATATGTGGTGCGGGTATGCGGGTAAGTGGTTCTATAAAACATCATATTTATGTAAGAGAAATGACTATGTTATATATTTAACACAACTAGATATTGTTATCATATAGTATATTAACATGTAATAGTTATATTAGACAATGCTATATTATATGCAATAACATTAATTGAGTAATTATTTACATATTTGTAGTCATGATCATAACATTTAATTTATGTAGAAAGTAATGTAAATTAGTAGATATTTTGATTTTAAGTTTACATATGATGTTCATTATTGTAACTAGAATAGTTAATTCTTAATTATACGACTAGTATCAACCTTAATGTGGTTAGAGTAGGATATAATCTCAATATTAGATTAGTTAGACCAGTAAAGTATGATATATATAACATATTAATTTAGTAGTTACTTATGTATAGTGGGGTACACGGGTCTGGGTCCAAGCATACCCATTATTAGACCCGCTTATATACGGGCCCAAGGGTATACGGGCCCAAGGATATACGGGTCCAAGGGTATGTGGGTATAGAAAATTAGACCCGTGACGGATTTTTTAAAGGTCCAGATTTGCGGGTCTGCGGGTCTACCCATACCCATTTACAACCCTAAGCAGGATGCTAATCCGTTTGCTGCATTAGAAAATATCAATGAGGAAAACTTCATTGAGGGACACACCAGGAGTCGTAGCCCACGACAAACCACAGATACAGCTAAGAAGAAGAAGAAGAAAGGGAGTTGCTCCGGGAAGGGAGCGGCTCCAAACAACTGTAATTATGTCCATCCTCGCATGGAACGTGCGAGGGGCGTCGCTGCTCAGGACGCAAAAGAAACTCAGAGCCATTCTGGGAGAGTCGAATGAAGATCTCATTTTTTGCTTTGAAACAAAGATTCGCAGAGTTAACAGTGGTAGGACCAAAGCCTTATTTCCTGAGAGTTGGCATACTATTGACAACCTGAATCAAGTCGAAAGAGGCAGGATTGTGATTGGTTGGAACTCGCTTGTGTGGCAGGTTGAACCGATTCAGTTCTCTGACCAAGCCGCTACGATCAGTTGCTTCAACGCGGGTGGTTTCTCGGGCATCATCACAGGTGTCTATGGCGAGAATTTGGAGAACAACCGAAGGACCTTATGGGAAGACATAAAAGGGGTGGCACAAAATGAGATCCCCTGGCTTGTTTTGGGGGATTTCAACAACGTCCCAAGGACCAGGGAGAAAAAAGGAGGGCTGCCTGTGCCGGAAAGAGTCATGGAAAGCGTTCAATGAAACCATGGATAACGCCATGCTGCTGGAGTTACCTTCCATTGGGGGCATCACCTCTTAGTCGAACAAGCAAAATATCAACAGAAGAATAGCTAGCCACCTTGATAGAGGACTAGTGAACGAGCAATGGTTGAACACCTTCCCGCAAGCCGTCATCAGAATGGGCTCTCACTCGTTCAGCGACCATGCTTGGATGAAAATGGAGCTCACGAACTCGTCTCATGGTGTGAGGCCTTTCAGATTTTTAAACCTGTGGTGCGATTGGCCGGGCTTCAAAGACACAGTAGTGCAAAGTTGGGGCACGGAGGTGGTGGGCAACCCTCTCTTTGTAGTCCTTAAAAAGCTGCAGCATACGAAGATGGCCCTTAAGAAGTGGGTGAAAGAGAAAGTTCATCTGCCAAACCTTACAAGGGAAGCTTTAGCTACTTATAACAAGGCTGCATTAGATGTTAGAATGCACCTGATGGACAACCTTGCCATTAAGGAGGAGAACAGGGCTGAGGAGAGACTTCGACAGCTTGAAAAAGCTAAGGAGTTGTTTCTTTGGCAAAGAAGCCGCATGAGGTGGGTAGCTGATGGAAATCACAACTCCAGACTTTACCACAGTGCGGTGAAGAAGGAAATGCTTGAAACTATTCACGAACTCATCAATGAGGAGGGCCATACGGTTGGGGGCCAAGGTGAGGTGGCGTGCGAAGCTGTGGAGTTCTTCAACAAACTTTATAACCAACACACTGACTGCTACAACCTTAAAGAGGTTCACCTGCCTAGTATGAGAGTTAATGCTGCCATGAATGATGAGCTGTGTAAGACTGCCTCTACGGAAGAGATAAAGAATGCACTGTTCTCAATCCACTACTCCAAGGCACGAGGACCCGATGGCTTTAATAGCCTTTTCTTTCAAAAGATGTGGGTTCTTATTGGGGTTGATGTTTGTAATGTCGTCAACTGGTTTCCGAATGGAGGGTGAATGGTCAGAGCTGTCAACCATGCCTTCATTAAGTTGATTCCTAAATCCAAGCATGCCACCTCCATCAATGACTATAGGCCCATAGTGTGGGCTCTGATCTCCAAACCATGACATAAACACGATTAAAACTTAGCGGAAGCGAATCGGTAATCAGCGGAAGACAAAAATCACGGGAAATTAAAACTTTTCGTGACAAGAGCTTGAATCCATAAAAGCTTCTTTCATAAAGTGAGGTAAACTGTTTACATCTCAGGATAATTACTTCTTGAGTAATTATATACATCAGGATACAAAATCTCAAGATCACTATACAAAAGACTCCAAGACCTGAGAGTACAGAGGACACATAGGACTGACTCTAACTACACCATATGGCAGGACAATCTCCACCTGAGATTACTGTTGCCCCTGATGCTGCTGCTGAGACTGATCACCTGTAGGCTGGTTCCTTCGTCTCCGACGTCCACCTAAAAAGTTGAAGCCTACGGGGTGAGACAATTATACATAATTGTCCCAGCGAGAGTTATAACTCTTCGCCAGAAGCTTTATTATAACATCAAAGAATATTTTAAGCAGTAAAGCCTTCAAAGCATTCTGTAACAGTTGCAGGTATAACAAGATCTCAACCATTTAGGAGATATGGAGAATATAAACACTATTGCAATGTAACATCAATCAACTAACTTGGAGTTATCTCTGACAAGTTATACTACATGGTTGATTATGTTTTACAAACAACATTATGCCCTGTGGAGATGAGGCTTACCACTCATACTCCAACTGATCGCTGAGGAGCCGCATCAGTATCATACATAGGTCATTAAGAGAGCCGGATTCTCATGACCTTCACCTTCCTCAGTCAGTAAGAGGATCACTTGTAGGACATCTCGTGTCTCTACTACTATAGCTCACCAGGGTAAACTGGTCCTTCGCTATTCTAGAGTCACAGTGGCATTCTGTACTCTCTTCGTCATCAGGAGGTTTCATATTTACCTACCACTGATACGGATATCTGTGCTTCCTTCGTCATCAGGAGGTTTCATGTTTACCTACCACTGATACGGTATGGAATTATAGTGAAGGATGGATGGATTACACATCTACATCACTTTCCTACACTAGGATGTAAGGTTCTACACATCCATGTACCCCACATACTCAAAAGTATGTGCTCCAGGAGTTCCCTGAGGAAAACCTATTTCACCATCATTTAATTTCTGACAATGATGGATCTATGATCAGGGCTCTACATTATACTTGATTAGTTAGGTACATTCAGTATTCTTTAACAACATACATTGTTCTGCAAACAATAACAATAGCATAGCAGCTATAAAAGAAGAATACTAAATGTAACAGGCCTAACTCATATCAATCATCATTTCTCATTATCCTCATCACAAGTCATCTCTAAGGCATGACTTTGATGGTATTCATGGCTCTCGCAGCCCATTATCAGTATAGGATGCCACTGACAAGACATCAGATTATTTTACTTATTCATAAGGCTAACAACATGCCTTTAATGAATATAACTTCATCATCCATACCTGGATATGATTACCTTGATATCAGAACCTGCATGGTTAATACAACTGATAAAGGTAATACAAAAATAAGGAATATCCTTCCTACTCTTGTCATAAGAGTTTAAATCTCTAATCCTTATCAAATAGAGTTTAATATTCAAAAGCATGCCATTACCCTTGAATTAGGGTTTACTAATCACGTTACGTGTCATCACCCTTGAATTAGGGTTTACTATTCACATTAAGGTGAATTGAACTCATAACATCATCATGTATGAGTAACATCTTCATTGATTATTTTAGATTAGTTAAAAGTTCATCATTTATCATAATTAGGGTTTCTATGATCTCCCACAGGTGGATCATACCCTAATTATGCTCATTTCTGTGTATTGGGGATGCTTCAATTGAGTTTCCACTTAAAAAGGGTATTTTCTCTCTCTAGAAGTACTTTCTCTCTCATCATAAGGTTAGGTGATGTCAACATCACTCTAAAACAGGTTGGATTGAGTCATCATAGGCTAACGTAGCCAAAAACATCACCATTATGTGATTTAGAGTTACTTTCTCTCTCTAGAAGTACTCTCTCTTTCATCATACTAATGGTGGATGATAACATTAGACTAGATCAAGTTGGATAGAGTCATTATGACTAAAAACATCATTCTCATGTAATTAGAGTTTGAATTGAGCAAGGTATAACTCAATTGACCCTTCAGGGGTATTTTGGTAATTCCCCCCATTGATCATCATTATGGTCAAAAACCTTAGTCAAATAATCCCTTACTATCCTAGATTATCATTAGGGTTTGATTTGGGCAACATTGGACCATTTATATTATGAATTGATTGAAAGAAGTCAACTTGGAATCACATTGATTGATTTCAATCATTAATCATCAATTGAGTTGAAATCGGTTGAAAGTGTTGACCGTTTGCCCACTTTGACTTTCCAAGACCACGAGCCTCTTTCTAACTCCAAGACCGCGAGCCCCCTTAGGCTTCAAGACCGCGAAGCCCTATCATTGGTTCAATTGATGTTGAGACCGCGAAGATCAAATTGGAGTTGAGACCGCGAAGAGTCGTTGACCGTTTAGCTAGTTTGACCTCAGGACCGCGAGGCCCTTCGTGGTCTTGAGACCGCGAGCCTCCTCTCGGTCTTGAGACCGTGAGCCCCCTCACGGTCTTGAGACCGCGAGCCCTCTCACGGTCTTGAGACCGCGAGGCTCACATGGTCTCAGCCGCTTGGTCCATCAACAAAATCAAAGATACAATCAATGATGTTAACCGATGTTGAAGCCCTCAAAAGGTCAAAGTTATGTTGACCACCTATGTATTGGGTCAACTAAGGTTATGCTTAACCAATTGGTCATTCAATTGACCCTCAATTGTTGACCAATTAGGATTGAAATCGATTCAATTAGGGTCTATCAATGTTCACCCATCAACACTCCACAATGTGACTCAACACAAGGTTGAACCCTTCAATTGAGCTCCAATTGGGCCCAAACTTGGCCCAAACGGTCTTGAGGTCATGTGGGTGGACCCCACATGGTCTTGAGACCGTTTGCCCAAGGGTTCATCAAAATCTAAGGTGATTTGATAGGGGTTGAACCATGATTGAGCCATAAAACAGAATTTTGATTAAATTGATAACTTATTTGCAATTAGGTCCTTAATTGGTCAAATTACTTAACCCTAGACCTTCAAACGGTCTTGGGTAATTGTCCTCTCGGTCTTGAGACCGTTTGCCCATCCAATTTTGGATTCTAGTGCAGATTCATCAAGGTCTGACCCATTGAGTTGATGATCATGTCAATATTTAATTGCAATGTAATTCGGTGTAATTGTACCTTCAATTGGTCAACTATCCTTGACCCCAGACCTCCAAACGGTCTTGGTTGATTTCCCTCGCGGTCTTGAGACCGTTTGGTGACCCCCAAACGGTCTTGAGACCGTTTAGGTCAATCAACCCTAAAAACCCTAATTAGGTCACCATAATTTCAGTACTGATTTTATCTAGGGTTAGCCCTAGTATTCACCCTTCAACTCTTATCCCGTTTGGAATTAGACTATCAAACTTGGTGAGTTGTTAATTAACATTATTTTTAACAGTAATCTCATACGGTCAATGCTTAGTCAACGACCTTACACGGTCTTGAGACCGTTTTCCCAAAAAGGCGGTTTCAGACCGTTTGAAAATCAGGAATAAATACAAATAAAGTTGTTACTTAAAAAGGTCATATCTCCCGATTCCTTTGGAGTTAGCCTCTCAAATGTTGAGGATAATTAGCCTATATAATTAGGAACAGATGTCTTATACGGTACACGCCCGGTCAATGGGGCCAAACGGTCTTGGAGACCGTTTTCCCTGTTGCGGTCTCGAGACCGTTTGCTCACCTCGCGGTCTTGAGACCGAGAGAGCAAACTTTTGAGACCGTTTAAGGAAGTGAAAAGCGGTGGGTTTTTCTTGGAAATCACGCCTTCATCTCCTAGCTCAAGAACAATATGAATATCCCATGGATTTTCTTGCAAAATAGCAGGGAAAAGTAGGGAAATACTAAGAGCTATCATCAAAACGCATATAAAGATGCACATAGTAAAGCATGGGTTTAGAGTTATAAAACCCGCCTAAAGCTTGCTTCTTGAGCTCCAAGCTTTCAAGCTCCAAGCTCTAATGGCTTCCTTGAGTTCTTACAGGTTGGCCAAGGTGAAAACTCCAAGGAAGGATGAAAAGAGACGGCTAGAAAAGTAGGGTTTCAAGAGTTAGCCATGAAGATGACCTTGAATTCGAGTTCTAACCATGGAACTAAGCAAGAAGAGGGGTTTAAACCTACCTTGCACCCCTTGGTCATCCTCCTTATCTCCAAGGCAGTCCTTGGTCGTCTTTGGTGAAATGAAACAGTAAGGGAACGAAGGGTGAGTTCCCTTGCAACTAAGGGAAGGAGAGCTTATATAGATGGGGTAGGATTTTCAACATTAGTTCATAAGTTGTCCATAATTCCAACTAGGTCCCTCCTTCTTTACTTGATCGTCCCTTCCTCTTTATTCTAAGGACAAACCTTCTCTTAAGGTCTTAGGAAAAGAAGGTAAAGGAGAGCAAGCTAATAATGAGGTACATACATAAAGAAATATTGCACATATACCCTGATTATTCAATCACAAGGCATATCTCATAACTTGATAATTCAATTGAGGTGACTTCCTCATCATTTCTTCTCTTAATGATGGCAAGAGTCTAAAAAGATACATTAGATGACATATTTCACAATTTGTATCCCTTAATTTGGGTAAATTGCATTTTACCCCAAACTAGGGTTTCAAGCACCGGGATTGCTTCCACAGCTGCACCTTGGTGCCTTAGCTTGGGAAATCCCTCAAACTTTGCTAAAAAGATTTCTCATGATGTCTCAACATCAGAGGAACATCTCATCATGTGCAAATTGCAAGCTAACCCTTTTTAACTGGGTAAATTGCACATAGGTCCCTGTATATCAAAACAATGCTACTACTTTAAATAAAAAGGAGCAAATACTGAGATATATGTTTCTAAGAACTTAATTACATGCTCCGAGTTAATCACAAAGATTTAATTACATATTTAGGCAAAACACCTAGGGTTAACTCATAACCCAGGTTAGGGATGTTACAAATTATCCTCCCCTTACAAGGATTTCGTCCCCGAAATCGATAAAACATACTAAGAGAAAAGGGCAGGATACTTCCTTCTCATCTCATCCTCTAACTCCCAAGTGGCTTCTTCAATACCACGATGGTTCCAGAGGACTTTCACAAGACTTATATCTTTCTTCTTTAACTTTTTAATTCGTTTATCAAGGATTGACACTGGTCCCTCCTCATAGGATATGTCATCATTCAATTCTACTTCCATGGGTTGTAGAACTGACTCGGTGTCTGGGTGACATTTCTTCAACATAGAAATGTGAAACACAGGATGTAACCTCTGTAATTCTGGGGGAAGTTCTAGTTTATATGCTACCTTTCCAATCCATTCAATGATTGGATAAGGCCCCATATATCTAGGAGGTAACTTCCCTTTCCTTCCAAAACGAAGGACCCCTTTCCAAGGTGAGACCTTAAGATACACTCTGTCTCCAACCTGGAACTCTAAGGGTCTACGACGTTTGTCAGCATAAGATTTCTGCCTATCCTGAGCAGTCTTAATCTTATGTTGTATAACTTTAATCTTTTCCGTGGTTTGCTGCACCAGGTCAGGACCTAACAACTGATGCTCACCAGTCTCAAACCAACACAAGGGTGATCTACAACGTCTACCATATAAGGCTTCATAAGGTGCCATATCAATACTATGCTGATAGCTATTGTTATAGGCAAACTCTATCAAGCTTAGGTGTAGATCCCAACTTCCGGTGAACTGGAGAACACATGCTCGCAACAGGTCTTCTAAGGTTTGTATGGTCCTTTCCGACTGTCCATCAGTCTGTGGATGAAAGGCCGTACTAAACCTCAGCTTAGTGCCTAAGGCTTTGTGCAACTGTTCCCAAAAACGACTGGTAAATTGAGGACCTCTGTCAGAAACTATTGTGACAGGAACTCCCTGCAAACACACTATTTCTTGAACATACAACTCTGATAACCTTTCAGCAGAATAGGTTGTTTTTACAGGTAATAAATGTGTTGTCTTAGTCAACCTATCAACAATTACCCAAATGGAATCATGTCCTTTGCTTGTCCTGGGTAGGCCAACAACAAAGTCCATGGTCACATGGTCCCATTTCCACTGTGATATGGGTAAAGGTTGCATTGTTCCTGCAGGCTTCTGGTGTTCAGCTTTAACTTGCTGACACACAGGGCACCTCAGAACAAACTCTGCAACGTCCTTCTTCATCCCAGGCCACCAATACAGATCTTTCAAATTCCGATACATCTTGGTGCTCCCTGGATGCATAGCATACATGGAAGAATGGGCTTCTTCCAGAACTAACTTTCTCAAGTTGTCCACATCTGGCACTACCATTCTTCCATTATAACAAGCTACTTGATCTTCTGAGTCATGAAAACCATCTTGTTTCTCATTTCCATACTCAGATCTTATATGTTGAACTGCAGCATCACCTAGTTGTGCCTCTTTAATCTGCTCCCTTAGGGTAGGTTTAATATGCATCTCAGCCAACAAACCGGCTAGCAATGACACCTTCAACTGTACATTGTCTTGCCTTAAAGAGATAAGCATATCTCTTCTAGAGCATACTAAAGAGTTTAGTTGTGCTCTATTCATGGTTGATGTTGCTGATTTCCTACTCAAGGCATCTGCAACAACATTGGCCTTGCCTGGATGGTAATCAATTGTACAGTCGTAGTCCTTGATTAATTCCATCCAGCGACGTTGCCTCATGTTGAGCTCATGCTGAGAGAAGATATACTTAAGGTTTTTGTGGTCTGTGAAAATCTGGAATGTTTCTCTATAGAGATAATGCCTCCAGATCTTCAAAGCATGAACCACAGCAGCTAACTCTAGATCGTGTGTTGGATAATTCTCCTCGTGTTTCTTAAGCTGTCGGGAAGCAAAAGAAATCACTTGTTTATCCTGCATCAACACACATCCAAGTCCATTCTTGGAAGCATCACAGAAAACTATATACCCTTTTCCTTGTTCATGTAGCACTAGCACATGTGCACTTGTCAATCTCTCCTTCAGCAACTGGAAAGATTGTTGACACTTATCACTCCAAGAAAAAGGAACATCTTTCCGGGTTAACTTGGTCAAAGGTAAAGCTATAGAACTAAAGTTCTTAATGAACCTTCTATAATAGCCAGCTAACCCCAAGAAACTTCGAATTTCCGTCGGTGTCTTTGGTTGTTCCCATTATAGAACAGATTCTACCTTTGTAGGGTCAACACGAATTCCCGAGGCGGATATTACATGTCTAAGAAAAGATACCTCCGGCAGCCAGAACTCACATTTGCTAAACTTAGCGTACAGCTTATGTTCTCTTAGCAAGGTCAAAGCTTGGCGAAGATGCTGCTCATGCTGCTGAGTATCCTTACTATAAATCAGTATGTCATCTATGAAGACAACAACACACTGATCAAGGAAAGGTCGAAAAACTCTATTCATGAGTTCCATAAATGCAGCTGGTGCATTGGTTAGTCCAAACGACATAACCGTGAACTCATAGTGACCATATCTTGTCCTAAAGGCAGACTTGGATATGTCACTATCCTTAATACGGAGTTGGTGATATCCAGACCTCAAGTCTATCTTTGAAAAGACTGTTGCACTACGCAACTGGTCAAAGAGATCATCAATCCTCGGCAGAGGATACTTATTCTTTATTGTTACTTTATTGAGTTGTCTGTAGTCAATGCACAACCGCATTGACCCATCTTTCTTTTTAACAAACAAGACCGGAGCACCCCAAGGTGAAGTACTCGGTCGGATAAAACCTCTCTCAAGTAGCTCTTGAAGCTGTTTCTTGAGTTCTGCCATCTTGGCAGGCGCTATCCTATGCGGAGTTTGAGCTATGGGTTTCGTATCTGGGATCAGATTGATTTCAAAATCAATCTCCCGAGGTGGTGGTATACCAAGAAGTTCTTCAGGAAACACATCTTCAAATTCCCTGACTATGGGAACTTCAGCAGGATTAGTCCTTTCCTTGGTAACATCTACCACATGGGATAAGAATGCATAACATCCTTGCCTCAACAGCTTATCAGCAACCATAGCTGACACAAGACAGGTGGGCAGAATCTTTCTTTCACCTTGAAAGATCCATGTGTTGCTTTCATCAGCAAACACAACCAACTTGGACTCACAATCCAAGACAACTCTATACCTTTCTAAGGTATCCATCCCGAGGATTATATCAAATCCCTGCATATCAAGTGGTATAAGATCCACTTGAATGTGATGGTCAGAAAAGAAGAGGATGCAGGGAGAACATACCTCCTGCAAAATGACAGACCCACTCAACGGAGTCTCTAACAACAAACTATCTGCTCTATGACTAACAGTCACATTGCAGTTACAAATCACTTCACGAGTGATGAAAGAGTGCGTAGCACCCGGATCAATCAGAACAGATACATCACAGGATATAGACATATCATAATATAAAAGTTTCATCTGACCTGCCACTACCCGCGGATTGACCACTGCCTCAGGTGGGTTCATAGCATAGAACCTCACAGTCGCCTGGTGTTGAGGTGGTGCTGATGATCTAGCTTGAGATGCTTGTCCACGTCCTCGAGCTGCTCCTTGATGTTGTCTATTCTAAGATCCCTGTTGATTCTGTCTCGGGGTTTGTTGTGTCACACCGACAGCCCTAGAATGGCAATCCTTCATCAAGTGTCCCACCTTACCACAGTTGTAGCAACTCTTCTCCTGTTGCTGTGGTCTGGGTGGTCCAGTAACTGACACTGATGCAGAACTGTGCGTCCCTTGAAGCGGTTGACTCCGCCCTCTACCTCTGCTTGGTGTCCATTGAGTTTGAAAACTCGATCTGGGTGGTGGAGGGTTAGGTGCAGAGAATCTAGGTTTCTTGGAATCCCTAGATGAAGAACCCTGGAACTGTGGATATCTTTTATGGGTTTGTCTTTTCTCAACCACAGATCTCTCTATCCTTCGGACTGACTCAACGAAGGTAGAGAATCTCTCTCTGTTTTCTAAGGCAGACACAGGGGTTGACATATCAGAATTCAAACCCTTCTCGAATCTTCTGATTCTTTCCTCATCCGTAGCAGCCATGTGCGGACAGAACCACAATAACTCCATGAACTTAGCTTCATACTCACTAATGTTCATCATACCCTGCCTTAGTTTCTCAAACTGAGAGATCTTTTCATCTAGGAAAGTCTTTGGAAAATATCTATTGATAAATTCCCGAAGAAACTCTTCCCATGAGAACTCTACTCCAGGTCTCTTCTGCTCTTCCATGTTCCACCAGTGACCAGCACTGCCTTTGAGAAGATAGACTGCATGTCTAACCTTCTTAGCTTCCGGAATTATAAGAATCCTGAAAGCCTTCTCCAACTCTGTCAACCATAAGTCAGCATCTGCAGGGTCGGCAGTTCCGAAGTACTCGGTAGCTCCGACATGACGAAGTCGTTCGAATGTCTTACCAATACCTTGTGCTTCAGGCTGGACAGGTGCCCTAGGTGTAGGAATGGGCATCCTATCGATTATATGTGTCATGGCAGTCATGAACTGCCCGAACATCGTCTGTACAGCTGGATCACTCATGTCAGCTGGGTCGAACTGGGGTGGCTCTCTTGGCGACTCAGGTGCACGTTGTTCTATTCTCGGAACTCTTGCACCGCCTCGAGGTGCACTAGCACTACTCTCTGCCACGTGCTCATCACGATGTTCTGACATTCTTATGTATCTTCTTCTCCTGAGGAGCAGAAGATTCTATTAGATGAGGAAGGAGTACTAAAGGTAGACTCGACATCCTATGTCCTATGCCTCTGTAGACTCAACTGAACCTGGAGCTCTGATACCACTAGTTGTGGGCTCTGATCTCCAAACCATGACATAAACACGATTAAAACTTAGCGGAAGCGAATCGGTAATCAGCGGAAGACAAAAATCATGGGAAATTAAAACTTTTCGTGACAAGAGCTTGAATCCATAAAAGCTTCTTTCATAAAGTGAGGTAAACTGTTTACATCTCAGGATAATTACTTCTTGAGTAATTATATACATCAGGATACAAAATCTCAAGATCACTATACAAAAGACTCCAAGACCTGAGAGTACAGAGGACACATAGGACTGACTCTAACTACACCATATGGCAGGACAATCTCCACCTGAGATTACTGCTGCCCCTGATGCTGCTGCTGAGACTGATCACCTGTAGGCTGGTTCCTTCGTCTCTGACGTCCACCTAAAAAGTTGAAGCCTACGGGGTGAGACAATTATACATAATTGTCCCAGCGAGAGTTATAACTCTTCGCCAGAAGCTTTATTATAACATCAAAGAATATTTTAAGCAGTAAAGCCTTCAAAGCATTCTGTAACAGTTGCAGGTATAACAAGATCTCAACCATTTAGGAGATATGGAGAATATAAACACTATTGCAATGTAACATCAATCAACTAACTTGGAGTTATCTCTGACAAGTTATACTACATGGTTGATTATGTTTTACAAACAACATTATGCCCTGTGGAGATGAGGCTTACCACTCATACTCCAACTGATCGCTGAGGAGCCGCATCAGTATCATACATAGGTCATTAAGAGAGCCAGATTCTCATGACCTTCACCTTCCTCAGTCAGTAAGAGGATCACTCGTAGGACATCTCGTGTCTCTACTACTATAGCTCACCAGGGTAAACTGGTCCTTCGCTATTCTAGAGTCACAGTGGCATTCTGTACTCTCTTCGTCATCAGGAGGTTTCATATTTACCTACCACTGATACGGATATCTGTGCTTCCTTCGTCATCAGGAGGTTTCATGTTTACCTACCACTGATACGGTATGGAATTATAGTGAAGGATGGATGGATTACACATCTACATCACTTTCCTACACTAGGATGTAAGGTTCTACACATCCATGTACCCCACATACTCAAAAGTATGTGCTCCAGGAGTTCCCTGAGGAAAACCTGTTTCACCATCATTTAATTTCTGACAATGATGGATCTATGATCAGGGCTCTACATTATACTTGATTAGTTAGGTACATTCAGTATTCTTTAACAGCATACATTGTTCTGCAAACAATAACAATAGCATAGAAGCTATAAAAGAAGAATACTAAATGTAATAGGCCTAACTCATATCAATCATCATTTCTCATTATCCTCATCACAAGTCATCTCTAAGGCATGACTTTGATGGTATTCATGGCTCTCGCAGCCCATTATCAGTATAGGATGCCACTGACAAGACATCAGATTATTTTACTTATTCATAAGGCTAACAACATGCCTTTAATGAATATAACTTCATCATCCATACCTGGATATGATTACCTTGATATCAGAACCTGCATGGTTAATACAACTGATAAAGGTAATACAAAAATAAGGAATATCCTTCCTACTCTTGTCATAAGAGTTTAAATCTCTAATCCTTATCAAATAGAGTTTAATATTCAAAAGCATGCCATTACCCTTGAATTAGGGTTTACTATTCACATTACGTGTCATCACCCTTGAATTAGGGTTTACTATAGCCATTAAGGTGAATTGAACTCATAACATCATCATGTATGAGTAACATCTTCATTGATGATTTTAGATTAGTTAAAAGTTCATCATTTATCATAATTAGGGTTTCTATGATCTCCCACAGGTGGATCATACCCTAATTATGCTCATTTCTGTGTATTGGGGATGCTTCAATTGAGTTTCCACTTAAAAAGGGTATTTTCTCTCTCTAGAAGTACTTTCTCTCTCTAGAAGTACTTTCTCTCTCATCATAAGGTTAGGTGATGTCAACATCACTCTAAAACAGGTTGGATTGAGTCATCATAGGCTAACGTAGCCAAAAACATCACCATTATGTGATTTAGAGTTACTTTCTCTCTCTAGAAGTACTCTCTCTTTCATCATACTAATGGTGGATGATAACATTAGACTAGATCAAGTTGGATAGAGTCATTATGACTAAAAACATCATTCTCATGTAATTAGAGTTTGAATTGAGCAAGGTATAACTCAATTGACCCTTCAGGGGTATTTTGGTAATTCCCCCCATTGATCATCATTATGGTCAAAAACCTTAGTCAAATAACCCCTTACTATCCTAGATTATAATTAGGGTTTGATTTGGGCAACATTGGACCATTTATATTATGAATTGATTGAAAGAAGTCAACTTGGAATCACATTGATTGATTTCAATCATTAATCATCAATTGAGTTGAAATCGGTTGAAAGTGTTGACCGTTTTGCCCACTTTGACTTTCCAAGACCGCGAGCCTCTTTCTAACTCCAAGACCGCGAGCCCCCTTAGGCTTCAAGACCGCGAAGTTCTATCATTGGTTCAATTGATGTTGAGACCGCGAAGATCAAATTGGAGTTGAGACCGCGAAGAGTCGTTGACCGTTTAGCTAGTTTGACCTCAGGACCGCGAGGCCCTTCGCGGTCTTGAGACCGCGAGCCTCCTCTCGGTCTTGAGACCGTGAGCCCCCTCACGGTCTTGAGACCGTGAGCCCTCTCACGGTCTTGAGACCGCGAGGCTCACATGGTCTCAGCCGCTTGGTCCATCAACAAAATCAAAGATACAATCAATGATGTTAACCGATGTTGAAGCCCTCAAAAGGTCAAAGTTATGTTGAACACCTATGGATTGGGTCAACTAAGGTTATGCTTAACCAATTGGTCATTCAATTGACCCTCAATGGTTGACCAATTAGGATTGAAATCGATTCAATTAGGGTCTATCAATGTTCACCCATCAACACTCCACAATGTGACTCAACACAAGGTTGAACCCTTCAATTGAGCTCCAATTGGGCCCAAACTTGGCCCAAACGGTCTTGAGGTCATGTGGGTGGACCCCACATGGTCTTGAGACCGTTTGCCCAAGGTTTCATCAAAATCTAAGGTGATTTCATAGGGGTTGAACCATGATTGAGCCATAAAATAGAATTTTGATTAAATTGATAACTTATTTGCAATTAGGTCCTTAATTGGTCAAATTACTTAACCCTAGACCTTCAAACAGTCTTGGGTAATTGTCCTCTCGGTCTTGAGACCGTTTGGATGAGTTCCAAACGGTCTTGAGACCGTTTGCCCATCCAATTTTGGATTCTAGTGCAGATTCATCAAGGCCTGACCCATTGAGTTGATGATCATGTCAATATTTAATTGCAATGTAATTCGGTGTAATTGTACCTTCAATTGGTCAACTATCCTTGACCCCAGACCTCCAAACGGTCTTGGTTGATTGCCCTCGCGGTCTTGAGACCGTTTGGTGACCCCCAAACGGTCTTGAGACCGTTTAGGTCAATCAACCCTAAAAACCCTAATTAGGTCACCATAATTTCAGTACTGATTTTATCTAGGGTTAGCCCTAGTATTCACCCTTCAACTCTTAGCCCGTTTGGAATTATACTATAAAACTTGGTGAGTTGTTAATTAACATTATTTTGAACAGTAATCTCATACGGTCAATGCTTAGTCAACGACCTTACACGGTCTTGAGACCGTTTGCCCAAAAAGGCAGTTTCAGACCGTTTGAAAATCAGGAATAAATTCAAATAAAGTTGTTACTTAAAAAGGTCATATCTCCAGATTCCTTTGGCGTTAGCCTCCCAAAATTTGAGGGTAATTAGCCTATATAATTAGGAACAGATTTATTATACGGTCCATGCCCGGTCAACGGGGCCAAACGGTCTTTGAGACCGTTTTCCCTGTCGCGGTCTCGAGACCGTTTGCTCACCTCGCAGTCTTGAGACCGAGAGAGCAAACTTTTGAGACCGTTTAAGGAAGTGAAAAGCGGTGGGTTTTTCTTGGAAATCACGCCTTCATCTCCTAGCTCAAGAACAGTACGAATATCCCATGGATTGTCTTGCAAAATAGCAGGGAAACGTAGGGAAATACTAACAGCTATCATCAAAACGCATATAAAGATGCACATAGTAAAGCATGGGTTTAGAGTTATAAAACCCGCCTAAAGCTTGCTTCTTGAGCTCCAAGCTTTCAAGCTCCAAGCTCTAATGGCGTCCTTGAGTTCTTACAGGTTGGCCAAGGTGAAAACTCCAAGGAAGGATGAAAAGAGACGGCTAGAAAAGTAGGGTTTCAAGAGTTAGCCATGAAGATGACCTTGAATTCGAGTTCTAACCATGGAACTAAGCAAGAAGAGGGGTTTAAACCTACCTTGCACCCCTTGGTCGTCCTCCTTAGCTCCAAGGCAGTCCTTGGTCGTCTTTGGTGAAATGAAACAGTAAGGGAACGAAGGGTGAGTTCCCTTGCAACTAGGGAAGGAGAGCTTATATACATGGGGTAGGATTTTCAACATTAGTTCATAAGTTGTCCATAATTCCAACTAGGTCCCTCCTTCTTTACTTGATCGTCCCTTCCTCTTTATTCTAAGGACAAACCTTCTCTTAAGGTCTTAGGAAAAGAAGGTAAAGGAGAGCAAGCTAATAATGAGGTACATACATAAAGAAATATTGCACATATACCCTGATTATTCAATCACAAGGCATATCTCATAACTTGATAATTCAATTGAGGTGACTTCCTCATCATTTCTTCTCTTAATGATGGCAAGAGTCTAAAAAGATACATTAGATGACATATTTCACAATTTGTATCCCTTAATTTGGGTAAATTGCATTTTACCCCAAACTAGGGTTTCAAGCACCGGGATTGCTTCCACAGCTGCACCTTGGTGCCTTAGCTTGGGAAATCCCTCAAACTTTGCTAAAAAGATTTCTCATGATGTCTCAACATCAGAGGAACATCTCATCATGTGCAAATTGCAAGCTAACCCTTTTTAACTGGGTAAATTGCACATAGGTCCCTGTATATCAAAACAATGCTACTACTTTAAATAAAAAGGAGCAAATACTGAGATATATGTTTCTGAGAACTTAATTACATGCTCCGAGTTAATCACAAAGATTTAATTACATATTTAGGCAAAACACCTAGGGTTAACTCATAACCCAGGTTAGGGATGTTACACATAGCTTGTTGCTCGGTCCTTTATAAAATTATATCCAAGCTTCTCGCGAGCAGGCTGAAGACCGTTTTTCCCAGCATCATTTCGATCGAACAAAATGCCTTCATTAAAGGCAGAAACATTGTTGATTGTGCTTTGCTTGCTACAGAGTTCCTGGTGGACTTCAATAAACAAAGATCGAATTCTAAAACCTGCATCAAGATCGACATCACGAAGGCGTATGATTCTGTTGCTTGGATTGCCTTGTGGCAAATCATGGAGGCTATGCGGTTTTCTAGAACCTGGATTAGTTGGATGAGGGAGTGTACAGAAACGACATCCTTTTCTATTTTAGTGAATGGTACACCTGCTGGGTTGTTTCGTGCGTCTAATGGGTTGAGGCAGGGGGACCCGTCATCACCCCTTCTCTTCACCATCATGATGGATGGGCTTACTAATGCCATAAAGATTGTTGAACATGAGGGAAAGATCAAAAGCTTCAGAGTTAAAGGTTGCGTTGCTATGACACACCTAATCTTTGCTGACGATGTGTTGCTCTTTTCTGCGGGTCATGTTAAGAGACTAAAAGAATACAAGAAGGTAGTGACTGGCTTTGGACGTGCTACTGGTTTGTACATCAACACGATAAAATCACAGATTTTCAATTCCAAATCGTGCGATTCTAGAAGAGGCAGATTGAAAACGGCTATGGGGGTCAGAAGAGGTAGATGGCCCACTAGATACTTAGGTATACCCATCATGGGTGGCAAAGGTTATGTGAAAGATTTCAGTATTCTGGTGGACAAGATCAAAGACAAGGTGGAAAAGTGGTCGGGAATCAACATCTCAATGGATGGCCGTATGGTTCTCATCAGGATGGTGATTCAAAGTATGCTGAGATATTGGAGTGATCTTTGTGATCTTCTGAGTGCTGTTCTGAACAGGATTAAATCCATGTCTGTTGCTTTCCTTTGGGGTGGGCGCGGCCATGGTGTTTCTTGGGAAAGGGTTACTAAACCTTATAAGAAAGGTGGTCTTCAGCTTGTCGATGGCCATAAGATTATGGAGCTGAGCACTATGAAGAGAATTAACAAATTTTGTAATAAACCGGACAATGTTTGGGTCCAGTGGATGAGAAATAGATATGGACCCCTCATTACTATGGAGGGATGCTCCAATCCATCCAGGATATGGAGGAGTATGTGCAAGCTCTATAAGGACAACTTTGGTGTTCCTTCTTTGGATTCGTTGGGTCAGGTTGGCGCCTTGCCTACTCTACCCAACATCAACACTAGTAACGAACCTGATGTTCAGTGATTCCACACTATTTGGGGCAGGTTTCACTGTCCTAAATGGAGCACTTTCTTGTATAGAGCCTTGCTTAACAGACTCCCCTCTAAAGATAGGATGGACAACTGGGGCATCCAGGTGGACACGGTCTGCTCCCTGTGCTCTTCAGGGATCGAGACTAAGGATCACTTGTTTTTTCACTGCAAATACTCGAAGAATATTTGGCAGATTGTGTGCTTACGGAATGAGTGGGGTTATTAGGTGCCTAACAACCTTGATGCTGTCATTAGCTGGATAATGAGCAGATCTGATAATAAAGGGACTGGTTCTAGCGTTTGCGGCATGTTCCTTGCTTGCGTCTACTTTCACATCTGGAGAGAAAGAAATAGAAGAATCCATAGCAGTGGGTCGATGGTTGAAAAAGGGTTGCTGAAGATGATTACTTCTGATTTGTGCTGGGTTTTTGCCACCAAACACGAGTTGACTGCTTACTTCAATACGAATACAAAGTTGTATTGGGGTTTTGTTGATAGCACCCCCGCTTAGCTTTCTGGCTTAGTGCCTTTTTGTAAATCTGGGCCTGGTGCATTTGTTTTTGTGTAGCTTGCTCTACGGCTTTTGGCAATACTATTTACCTATTTCCAAAAAAAAGAACGTATAAAAAATAAAATACATATTTTACGTGTTATACCTTTTAACTTGTAATAGAGAATATTTAGGTTCCATTTTGGGTCATCAAATATTGTCCACCTAGCATATACCTTCGAACTCATCTTTGCTTCTTCACCACTTTACCATTCGCTGAGTCATTTCTGATTGACATCCTTGTTCCTACTACACGCAAGTTTTATTTTGGTGGTGTGATGCCTTTTAGGTTGTTTAGTACGTCATGAAAAAATTAATGGTGATGGTGACGGTGTTGATAATAGTGATGGGAAAAGACAATGATGAATTTTTTTTTAAATGTGTTGTTTGGTAGTGTGTGCATTGCGATATTGATAGGGACGGAGAATAACTTAAAAAATATTGTTTGTTATGTGGTTATATGGATGGTGTGGGAGAATTTTTTTTATAAAAAAACCATACATAAGTAAGAATTATATTTATTAGAATATTTTTTTACATATGTGTCTAAATAAGTAGTGAAATCTTGAAAGAAGCTTCTTTCACGATGATTGACCATGCTTTTTCATGGTGACAAAAATAGATCAAATTCTACCATAGATTCACCATGGATTCACTATAATTCCTTCTCACCATAACAACCAAACAACGTTTTATGTTTCACCATCATTTCCCTCCCCATGATTCACCATGTAGCAAACACACCTTAAAGATTTATGGCGATGTCTTGTATCAACTCTCCTTCTTTCCTTCCTAGTCCGCAATTATCACAGTCCCTAGTTGCTGATAAATCGATCAACACATGTGCCCATATCAAACGCCTGCTCAAGAGTTTGCACAGTTGTCGTTGAAAACTCTACGTTGACACGTGTTAACGACATCTGCAAGGTTTTAGAGTACGCCGGTGTTTGGGAAGGCTTGATCACTACTCTTTGTTCTTCTAAATGTTGGTTGTGTGGCGTATGCATTGTCACCCAGCCTTGGTCTAAAACTTGTCTCCATCGGGCTTCTAATGGCACTGATACTTCTACCACTCTTCTACTCAATCTTGGACTTGACCTAATTGATGTGATTATTGGACTGTCTGGCGACACCAATCCTACCTTACCAGTTATTGTTCCTTGTACCTTGACGACCCGTGGATGTATTGAGTCGTTGCCTCCTCATGTAAACCGCCTCTCACTCAATTTGGATCTTATTGATTCTATCTTATGCATTGGTATATCTACAGTTAAAAAGCATCCCTCTTCTTTATCGTCTTCCCTTTACCGACACTCTACATACTGCACTATGTCAAATGGCTTCTTGTCCTGGCTTCATCGATGCTTGGGTCCTCCTTTTGCGGCTCCCAATGTGTGTCCTCTACCTCTTCTCACCTAAAACTTCTTAAGAATGCTTAGCTCGTAAACGTGCATAGCTCCAACAATTTGTGATCCTTAAATCCCTGGAAACTTGAAATTATGGTCCTAACAGTGTTCAACAACTCTTTTCCTGAATCATTACCCACCAACATCCTTTTCTGCACGACCAACAAAACAAAGCTCGAGTTTCTTGTGCCAAGCCAAAAACTAAAGATGGACAATTTATTGTCGCCATTCGAGTTCTCTCCTCTAGTGGTGTTGTTTTGTCCAACTCAGATACTCATTTGGAGCTTGAAGCTAAGCACCCCAAACTACCTGTGTTTACAGTGCAACCTCTTTCAGATATTTCTTGTCCTTCCTTTGTTGCTTCTCAGTTTATGGTTAAAGAAGTCATCTTATCCTTCCAGAAAGGGTCCTCTTGTGCACGTGACAGCCTTCGCGCATAGCACCTTCTTGATTCTATGTGTGGTGCTGAAATAGTCGTTAAAGATGAGTTTTTGAATGCCATATCATCTATCATCAACCTTTGTCTATCTCGTCATTGTTCTTCCTCTCTAGCACCCTTTGTTGCTAGAGCTCCCTTGACCCCATTACTCAAATAGAACAATGGAATGTTCCCTATCGCTATGGGGTTGATTTGACAATGCCTTGTCTCTAAGGTTGCAACAGAAAGTATCATTTGAGATTTTATTATTTATCTTAAGCGTCATCACAATGGTTTTTGAAGGAACCCTCATTGGTGACACAAAAGAGGTTTCCAAGACTTTATCGCTTATCTAAGAACAAGGCCCACATATTGTTCTTCATCTCAAAACTAAGAAGACATATATCTTTTGGCCTTTAGTGACCCCAGGATAGACCCACATATGAGTATGTTCCCTATTTACATATATCATCCTAAGCGAGGAGTGAAGATTCTAAGAGGTTCTATTTCCACAGACACATGTTTTTCCGTGGAGCTTCTTCAAGAACGTGTGGAAAAAACTCTTGCCTTGATGGAATGTTTGTCTTTGCTTCAGGATCCACAATTTGAGTTTCTTCTTCTTTGGACATTTTTGGGATGCCCAAGATGTTGTTTTCTCTTCGTTTGATGTTGCAAACTTCTATTTCCTCTGTATTGGATGATTTTGACTGTGGACTTCACAAATGTTTGACAGCCATTTTTATTGGTGAAGGCTTTGGATTTGGTGATCTGCAGTGGTGCTTAGCCATACTACCTATGCACTTTGGAGGGTGGACATCAAGTCTTCCCGTGATGTCAGTAACTTTTCTTGAGTTTCCTCTCAGATCCACACACAAGAACTCCAAGACCATATTCTGCGAGGGGTCATCTCTATGCGTTTGGGATCTTCTTTCACTAGTAAACATACCACAATTTGTGATCTTTTTCCATCCTTTTGTTGGTCCAAGCCATCACGTATTCCTTCTATCACTCCAAAGACCCAGTCTATTTTGGTAGATGCTTAGTATAGAATAGTGGTCTAACAATTCCCTACAAGTGGTCTCTCCCAATGACAATTAGCTCTTCCTTCTTCTCTACAAGCTGACCATGAACCAGATTTTTTACTTTCTATTCCTATTGATGGTCTTGGTTTGTCCATGTCACTCATTGAGTATTGAACTATCCTTCATTACTAACTCATGATCTCCTTGTACCCTAGTGATGAGCATAGCCCGCTTTGTGACATTGTATACCTAAATGCCTTTTGTGATCATGCTATACACTGTCATACAAATCTCGGTTATAAGTTTCATCATGATATAGTTTGTCATACTCCTTTTGATCTTATTTCTCGTGATGGATTAAGGGTCTTGAAATAAGCTCATGTGTCTTTCCTCGACACACAATCTGACGGTCTCCACTCCCATAGACCTATAGATATCCTTTTATTCGATTGGACCGATGGAAAACATGTGTGTGTGGACCTCACATGAATGTCTCTCCTGACAAGCATGCTTTCTAGTAACTTCAAAGAAGTCCTGGAAACCTCTGACGCCGCTGCACAAAAAGTTAAGAAAAATGGAGCAACTTGTGTGGCAAATCACACCATTGTTTTCTACCTTTTTCCTTTGATAAATTTGGAGTGTTGGATGATGATGCAATCTCTCTTCTTCGACACCTCCAACACATAACCAATATAAAACCTTTTACCTCTATCTACATCAAATATTTCATTTTTAAATCTATTGTGTTCGCCATCCAGAAAGGATCGGAGGCCCAATTTGTTTCCTGCGCTTCTACAAAGACATTTTTGTAAGTTCTCCTTTATAATAAAAATATTTTGCATTGTGCATAAGCAGATACCAAGGGGGAGTAGTGCTAAAGTTAAAATCCTGATGGGTTGAGACCTTCTTTACCATTAGAATTCCATCTTAGGGAAAAAACCGAATTGGCACACTTTTAAAAAATGTATTTTAGATATAACACCTTTTGAAAATAATTCCCAACATAGCCCACTTTGGTGAGAATAAGCCACTTGAATTGTCATTTTGTACATTCAGGAGTTGAAAACGCCATTAAGTTTAGAGCTTTTAATTAAAATTGAAAATAAATAAAAATAGTAAAAATGCCAAAACAAGTGGCATTTTCACCTCCAACGTTCGAGTAAAACTGCCACTTGTTTTGGTGTTTTTACTCTTTTTTTATTTTTATTTTTTTATTAAAAGCTCGTATCGAGAGGTGTTTTCGCATCTTAGACTTTGAAAATGCCAATCTAAGTGGCATATTCTCACCAAAATGGGCTATGTTGGTGATTATTTTCAAAAGAGTGTTATACCCACAACATTTTTTGTCAAAGTGTGTCTTTTTGATTTTTTTACCCCATCTTATTCATAAATTTTGCTCAATCAAACAAAGAATTGTAATTATCAGCAGAATTCTAGCCATATCCCACTTAGAATCCAGCAAACCAAATGGAACTATTCATATATGGCTTCACATATGCACTATGGAATGGCTTGATTGCATGTTAAAAGATAGAATAAAGATGTAGAAAACCCACTACATACTCATCTACACACTTTTTCTCTTAGAAATCAAGTAAAGTTAACTCTTACAAACAAATAAGATAGACAAACCCCGCGGGGTGGTGGCATTGGAGGTGATCGACGAACCATGCCCCAAGGGGGACGACGACCACACCTGCCAAACCTTGATCAAGTCAGGGTATCAGAGAAGCCAAAGGACTGGGCAATTTTAACCATGACACTTGTTGGAGACATCAACACACGACTCGAGACAGAGGAGATGATAATGGAAGTTGGATCCATTATCATCCCTCAAGAAGAAGTCGATTCCAATTTCGTACTGTGGAAGAACACCCTCGCAGGCTACATCATAGGGTTTTGTCCACATATTGCGACTATACAAGATCATCTCCTCAGGACCTAGAAGCCGTCAGGAGCGATGTGTAAGGAGTGGGATCCCATAGGGATCCACTCCCTACTAAAAATAAAGAGGGAAACATACACCAACAATTTTTTTTCTCAAAAGGGGATGAAACCAAATTTATTTATCATGATTTTATCATAACACAAGTAGCAGCAGAATTCAAAGATATATCTAACCATTAAAAGGAAACTTATCATACTAACTTTCACCATGTAGGGTGACATAAAGGAAAACTAACTACATATGTAGATCTAGCTGAGGATCACCTAACAACTTCAAGCAAGGTCCCCCACGAAGTCAACTACACTTGTTGTGGTCTAGGTCCTCCTAGATATCCTTCTCCTTGTCCAACGCCTGGGGTTGGAATCATACCCCACAAAAGGAAAAGAAAAGAGGATATCAACAAAACGCTCGTATGAGCATGCTAAAAAAATTGAGCATTATATATTAGGAAAAGGTACAACAAGTAGAGAAGGCTTCCCATGCAAAAAGATATTGACTACCCAAATCGGGCATAAAAGGAAAGAATCTCAAACATATGATAAAAGGAATACTTGCCATTAAAATAATAACAAAAGTGGTGCCACAAAAGCATTCATAAAGATTCTAGGGCACAACACCCATAACAACCTGTATGTAGGTGAGATAAACATAGCACTAGAATAACATAAACAATAATTGGTGGCCAACCCTCATAAATTTGAAACCTGATAGAGATTTGGCACATAACCAAACTCCCAATATATTTAAAAATTAGGCCAACCCCCATAAAGATGAAACCCGAGTATGGGGGCACATAACCACCATCCCAAAACAAACAATAAGGGCACATAACCCAAAACCAATGCAAATTATATTACTCTAGGGCTACTGAGTCACACAACATGCTTAATAGGGAGGCAAGTAAAAAGGTATAGTCAGATTTAAAATTAAATCACCACATAAGTGATCATCTTAAACAACCACCTCAAAGTGGGAATATAGTAACAAATTGAGTTCCAAAATGAACAAGGAATAATAAAGATTCCAAAAGAAAGTCAAGAAGATATTATGATCACAAGATCAGTAACAAGTAGGGTACTTCACATGAAGCATCATTTTCAAAAGGAAAATATATGGTTTTAAGTTTATTGTCCATAGGACCAAGAGAATGAAAATTTAGGTTATTGCTCAATAAAGAAAAATAGGAGATGCTAACATACCTCTCACAGAGTCTAAAACACTTTCCAAATTCCTAAGCAAGATTAGAGTCCACTTACCCTATTATAATAACCATATACATGTATTAGCATTATATGCATTCATTAAGAACTCAAAACCCTAAACTTGTCAACTTTTTCTACAAACCACTGATTTAGATCTTGAAAACATCATCATTGTCTTATTTAGGGTTTTTTGATCAAAATAACATATAATATTAAGTATTTTGAAGATATGGACTTTTAGGGTTATTCTTAGTGATTTTTAGTTAATTAAATCATCCTAAAAATATTTTTTTGAAAAACTCAAAACTAGGCATCCAATTTATTTTTATTAAATAGATAATATTTTTTTGAGTCTAGAACATATTTTACTTTTAATTTTGGCCCAAGGGTTTACTAGTTATGAATTATATAAATTACTAACTTTATTAATTAGATCTATTAAAAGCACTCATCATAAAACATTGGATTTAGGTGACAAAACCCTGACCAAAAGAAAGCTTGTATGTTTCTCATTTTATTGACTATTTATGCATATTTTTTTGATTAAGGATTAATTAGTTATGGATTGTCAAAGATCGACCAATCAGAATTCATCGAAAAGCCAACTAAATAACTCGAGAGAGAGAGTGTGAGATATCTGGGCCCGCGTGACTTGTCTCAATAAGAACTGGCTGCGTCACCAGTCAACTCCATGGTTGACCTTGCCCAACACAAAAGCAAACATGGCTAAATGACAATTTTTCCCCTTATCGAGAAAACTAAGGAACGGGGAAGAAGAGGGCAAAACGGGGAAAACATAGGGGAGTTTCTTCCCCTCCAACCTGCAGCGCCATGGCTGTGAGCAGCCAAGCTGCTGCTTCGGCGGATTTTGGGCGAACCATCACATCATGATGAAATCAAAAACTGAGATCATAGAAACGAAGAAGGGGATACACCAATCTTACCGAGGCCAGTAATTGGGTCAGATATGTCGAGTTGGAGGAGACCAGGCCACCGCAAGCCAACTCACAAACCTGGTCGTCGACCGAGATAAGAGCGAGCAACAAAGAAATTGAAACTAGGGAATATTAGGGTATGGTTCCGCGAAACTAGGGGTGAAGTCCCCTATATATAGTGTAGGGCTTTAGGGTGTAACCTCTATGGCTATGGGAGAGCTATGAGGCCAACTTTGGATGTTTCTTGGATCCGAAGAAATAGAACTCGAGTAAGAGTTATTTGTGTGCGGGACATCTCGACAAATTCAATGCAAAAGAAATCGCGGAAAAAGGACGTATATAGGCCGAGAAAATTGGGATTCTCTGAGCAACCCACCCGACAGCACTGTAGCAAGTCGACCGTGGGTAGGAGATGATCCGAGAATCATCGGATCAAAAAGTAATGGCTGGGATCCACGTGCCAGATCAAAAAGGAAAACCTTATCCAAATTCGAAATCAATAACATATAGTTTTAAATGAATTTCTCTCTCTTCATTTAATGGCTCAAACGAATTCCAAATTGTCTAAAATTTTGTTCAGAGGTTAATATTGATATGTATAATCTGAATATAAAATTATATTTACCGTTTGATAACTTTTAATATGTCAAATAAATTAATTACTATTTTTTCTTTCCTCCTTCATTAATGACATTAGGATTATCCAAAAATTATGAAACTTGACCCACAAGACATATTTAACATGTTGAATATGAATTTTCCATCAATTTTAGATGTTGGTGTTATTTTTGTATTTATTTATTATTTTGAAGGTTCTACATACTTTCTCTCTCCTAATTTCATCTTTTAATCAAACTTTCTCCAAATTGAGTGAAACTTCACCCAAAGGCATATTTTATTATGTAGATTACGAATATAAAATTATTTTCCACTTTTGGAGTCATTAAATATTTTATTTAATATATTTAGGGAAAAACACCCTTTTCTTTTCTAATTAAAATAGATATGGTTATTATTATCCTAAATTGGTGAAACTTGGCCTCCAAGCCAAGGCATATCTCAAGAAAACAAATATGAGGTTATTATTATCTAAGAAGTTTTCCTTTTAACACATTATCCATTATTTCTATTATTTCTCTCTTTAATAATTCCAATATCTCATTATTCATGTTTTAAGCATTATCTTTGATTTCCTTTTTCTCTTCCTTGCACCCTAAGGCATAGGAGGATATAGAAAGATTCTACACCACTATTATCCTACATAAGATAATTCATTTCATATTTTGTGGAATTATAACTCATTATTCTCAATTATGGACAGTTTGTCTTTTATGCACATATCCTATGTACCTTCTATTGCTTTTATGATTAATTTGAAGGTATTGGGTAATATTAATTTATATTCTACATTTTAATGTGATTTATGCTTGCATTAATATATTTAAGGTCACTATAGAGAATATACTAATCCTTGTTTGGCTAAACCTCAAAGACTAAGGGTTCTAAGATATTAACCCTGGAATAAGATTAATTCCTAGGTTTCAATATATTACAACATACCGTTAAAGAGATTTTGTCCAAACGAATATGAGGTTATTATTATCTAAGAAGTTTTCCTTTTAACACATTATCCATTATTTCTATTATTTCTCTCTTTAATAATTCCAATATCTCATTATTCATGTTTTAAGCATTATCTTTGATTTTCTTTTTCTCTTCCTTGCAACCTAAGGCATAGGAAGGATCTAGAAAGAATCTACACCACCATTATCCCACATAAGATAATTCATTTCGTATTTTGTGGAATTATAACTCATTATTCTCAATTATGGACACTTTGTCTTTTATGCACATATCCTATGTACCCTTTATTGCTTTTATGATTAATTTGAAGGTATTGGGTAATATTAATTTATATTCTACATTTTAATGTGATTTATGCTTGCATTAATATATTTAAGGTCACTATAGAGCATATACTAATCCTTGTTTGGCTAAACCTCAAAGACTAAGGGTTCTAAGATACTAACCCTGGAATAAGATTAATTCCTAGGTTTCAGTATGTTACACGATGGAGGTTATGGGGAGATCTAGAGGAGGCTTCATTATTAAATTCCAATCAAAGATTGATATGAACACATCAGTTATAGGAGGTCCATGGTATATCAAAGGAAAGCACATGATTCTCAAGAACTGGGAGAAAGGGGAGCCCTTTGAACAAGAAAAAGCTTGCATCAGTATCAGTGTGGCTCAAGCTTCAAAATCTTCTACTCGAATTGTGGAGCGAGAAGATGATAGCAAGGATAGCCTCTTTCTTGGGGAAGCCACAATGTCTTGATAGACATACCAAGGCGAAATCTCATAACGACTATGCCAGAGTAAATATCCTTATGTCTACATCTTCCTCCTTCCCAAAATCAGTCAAGTTGAAGACGGATAAGGGTAATGACTATGCAGTGCAAGTTGAATACGAATGGGTACCAGAAAAATGCCCTCATTGTGGTACCTTTGGCCATGATAAGACATTGTGAAAACCTCAAGTAGAGAAGACGATTGATGTAGAAAGTCAAGGCACTACTCCAGTGATCCCACAAAGCTCTGTGAAGCCCCCTCTGCCTGCTCGACAGAACGCCACTGAGAGCTCAGGAGAAAAGGAAGGGAACAAAACAGATGAAGAAGGGTTCCTTTAACCCAGGAAGACTTCAAATCCTAGGCAGATAAGGAGTCAAAGTAACTCGAAACAAATAATACACAACACCAGGAAAACCAATTTAGGCACCTGGATGATGAAGATAACTTGGTGGAGGTGGGCGACAAAACAACCCCCTATCATGCCAATGGTTGACACACCCACCATTATAGCTTGGAATGTCAGAGGCTTAACCCAACTGGGTAAGCAAGACATGGTCCAAGCTGAGATAGGGAGGGTGACATGCTTTTTACGTGCGTAGAAATGCAAGTGTACGCGTCAATGTAATATAGGCCTTTGTGAGGCCCGAGTCGAACTCAGGGACACGTGAATTATCGGAGACTACTAGTAACTACTCGCAATCAGCTAGACCGATTAAAAAGTTGGAGGTTGTTGTAAAATTAAAAGAAAATAAAATAAAACAAAACAAAGCAATCGATTAAATGTTTAGTTTAATCAATTCAAGTGGGAATCTTTAGGATTGCGGTTTCACCACGGGTTATCATTGTATGTATTTCTATATAGTCACTCAGATTTATCTCTCTATCCAGGTAGTGGCCTGAAATCAGAATTGCCCACTGTCGTGGTACAATTCACTACCTATGTCTAGGTCGGTTCCACGGTTGTAGTAACCTATACCCTAAACTAGGTGCATCAAAACTGATCTCTCGGTATCCACCATTAACCTTACACCACCTTGTTCAAGGGACTTGTCAATTAATGTCAATTCTGTCTCTTTTCAACTATTAATTCTTCTTTCAAAGTAATTAAGGGCATTAGATTATTATTATGGTGATCAAGCATAACAATATAATTGAGAAAATGAAATTATACCATGGATTTAAGAGATAAATGATGAATTACTATGATAAAATTGTCATACAATGATTTCTCAGGCTACTCCCGGTCCTACAGATAAAGGGGATTAGCCCCGCATGTTCATCTCAAGGCAAAACATGGTAGAGAAAAGGGGAAACATGGAGAAAAATGTGATTGAGTGATGAAACCCCTGAACGGAGAAGATCCAATCGCTCCTTGGCGTAGAATACGCGTTCTCCCGCTTTTCGGTGGTGGAAATCATCTTCTTCAATGTCCGGAACGGCTGGGGCGTGCTTCTGGGCTCCGTTCTTCTCTCCACACCTTCTCGGGACGCGTGCAGCAGCTAATGACGTGATGGATTGCTCTTGGCCGCCGTAATTAGGTATAATCATCGAGTTAGGTCACCAAAATATCACAGCCGTCGGATTTAGATCAATCTAAAACCAACTTATATCTGACGGTGTCGATACTATCGACACGAGTCGATGGTATCGACCCTGTACTGTATCGGCTGGTCTTCTTTTCTTTTCTTTGTCGCGACTGATGCCACCTCGATACCATCGACGCGGGTCGATGGTATCGACATTCATAGGCGTCGCTTTTATCTTTTTCTGTCGCTGTAGCTCCACTAGTCGATGGTATCGACTTTTGTGTCAATAGTATCGACTCTCTTTTCTGAAGCAACCTGATGGTATCTCGATACCATCGACTCTCATGTTGATAGTATTGAGATTTTGCTTCTCCTTGCGGCTGGCTGCCTGTGGTCCAGTCGATGGTATCGACCACTGTCGATAGTATCGACAGCAGCAGATACTTGTTTTTCCTGAAATTACAACACGAAACCACATAAGCCGAAACAAAACATATTCTTGTAATAATTTATGCTCAAAATACTGAAATAAGGGAGATTTGACCTAGAGAAGGATCATAGACCAAAGCAGATGAATTATGCAATATTAACCACCAAAATGATTAATAAATGCATAAAACACAAGTAAAATATGTCTCTAAATGCGACTCAAAATCATCGCATCAAACTCCCCTAAGCTTGAACATTGCTCGCCCTCGAGCAACAAAACCTTAGAATAGAATTACCAGAGTCAACTAAAGAACAAATCATCACAACAAACATTACCATATGATACCCACCGAACATTCACATTCCGACCCTCACTAACCTCAGAATGATAATTACCCTAAGGCGACAGTAATCATCCATAAAAGATTTCTACCTCAAAACTGATGAACACTATCACATAAGGCAGTTAACATAATAAAATTCTCCGGTTCAGACTCGGTGCATCTTGTGATCTCCTATACTACGTTGCTCTCCCTAACTACCATCTACATGGAAGCAGCTCTCCTAATATTCACAAATGAGGAGAAAATCATGGTGGCCTACCAATTCAAGCAACGGGTGGATGGAATGGATGGCTAATGGAAGAAATGGAAGCAGTATACAGTTTCAACATGCATAAAACAAAAATGCCCTAAATGATGCATTTGCACACAAACATGCCCTAATGCCTAAGATTGGGTGGAATGATGCATGCACTAACATCCCGTCTCCAAATGAGATGGATATCTAACTGATCTACATCATGTACTTACTCATCTTAAACTGTGAATGAGACTATGTTCCTTTCTCCTTTTTATTCTACTTGCTTCTCAATAATTTCTTTTTTCTTTTTCATTTTTTTTCTTAAGCCCTTATATCCATAATTGACAATGAATTATTTGTTGGGCTTACTTTTTCTGCATAGCTCAAATATTTGAAGCATTTATGAAGGTATGGAAAAGCTAATCACCCTTAGAGAAGAAATAAGTTACATGATGTGCTCTATGCATAGAAGTTATGAATGCAGCTAAATGACACACACCTAAGGATAATGTGCATGCATAACTATTCTAATTTTTTATTTTCATGTAAAACATGTGAAAGTGGTTGCAATGCAAAACCTATCTATATGAGATGCAATCAAAAAGATTAAAACCGTAAAGTACTTCCAATTCTTATGGTGGATTATGAAAAACAATGAGGTGGAAAGATCACAAGACTAATTGACTGAACCTTTGAAAATTATTATGTTTCCCTCCTTACTGACCTGTGTAATAGTTAAGAGGTTTCTCTCTCTTACTTCAAATTAGAGTCTCATTATCATTTGGTCAGTTTAGGCTCACACAACCAAATTCGTCCACTTTTCATGAATCATTCAGAATGTACAGTTGTGATATTCTGTTCTAGAGTTGACAAAACCAATCATTTTCTTAAGTTATGTGCTCAAAGTTGAACAACACAAGCTTGCGAACACTCATAATTTTTTTTTTATTTTCCCTTAATTTCCATATACAAGCAATTGAGATGACCCAAGACTTAAGACATCCACAATTACAATAGATATAATGTGGATCCTACAAAAAACTACAATTGCAAAAACTAAATGACAAGAAACAACAAAACAAAATGAAAAACTGAGAAAATAAAAGATAGAGCTGTTCCAACTCCCCCCGTAAGCTTGAATTCGACTATGGCCTCATAGTCAAAACAATCTTAAAGGGTGGAACAAAGATATCGATTACTCTTCTGGCGGAGGCGGGTACTACGGGGCCGTGGGGTCCCAGGATGGGTACTGCCCCTGAAAGCTCGGATCATATTGGGGCATGGGCGGAGGTTGCGGATACCCTCTAAAGTAATTCTGGCTCCAGTAGTGATCGTAAAAGGGCTGATGTTGCATCTCCATCCTATTCAACCTGTCATGAATCTGATGTTGGTTGTCGAGAAGAAGGCGCTCATTTTCAAACATAGCCCTCTGGTTGTCGAGCAGTCGGTTTGTTGTATCATGAATACCGGTGTACACTGCTGTATGGTGCTACTGCGTCTGCTGTATATCCTGCAACATGGCATACATTCCTTGCATGGAATAGACATCCTCGCTTGGATGTGAGGGCGGTGGTGGTGGCGGAGGCTGCAAAGATGAAGATGCACCCGGATGCATGCGAGGACGCTTCCTAGGTGCCACTCGTGTCCGAAGAGGAGTGTAGGTCTCCTCTTCCTCTTCAGCCTTGTCGTCATCATTGCCGCCGTCTTCATCGGATTCAGCAATGGCTATGATTGGCCATCGGAAATGTTGAGCACCCTCGATATGGAAGACAGGATCGAGAAGCGAGCATTCTTGATATGCATGGTTTACATGGCAATGAGCATATGGTAAACCATCTCGGAGCAAGATAAGATTGGATCGGTGAAGATGCTGCAAATTAACCTTGCTTCTACTGGAGAGAGGAGTAAGCTGTTGGAAATTCAACCCAAGGTAGGAGGCCAACTGTGTAATGATTCCTCCAAAGTGAATTGGAGCCTTCTGCGTACTCCGCTTTACAGCCAACACCCGTTGCAGAAAGAATGCTCCCCAGTTGCACTCTTGGCACTTCAGTTGTTTATGCAAGAAAAACAAGTCCGTCTCTTGGAACTTGCTGAGAGCCAGATCACCACGGCCGAATAGGGTGGTGCAGATCATGCGGTGAAGAACTCGCACAAACGAATGCTCGAAATCCGCTACCGCCGCATTGTGGTGGCTTACAGATTTGCCCGGCGGCACCATCACGAGCTCAGTGAAGATAGCATCATAATTTGTTATGTTGTCTGGCCGCCGGTAGTCATTTCACCCATGGTTCCAGTTGTAGATCTTGTTGAACTACTTGAGGGTGAGATTATAATCATTGTTGTATAGCCGGAAAGACACACGGCCCTGGATCCACTCGCG
Organism: Alisma plantago-aquatica; assembly: GCA_963693085.1. NCBI lineage: Eukaryota > Viridiplantae > Streptophyta > Magnoliopsida > Alismatales > Alismataceae > Alisma > Alisma plantago-aquatica. The sequence goes on from OY856410.1 coordinate 1,476,506,774, forward strand.
GTCTGTGGCGATGATATCATTGGGCACGACGCAGACGTCCAACGACACCATGAATTCAGCCACCAACTCCTTGTATGTCGGCCAGTCACCAAAGAACGGCTGGCCATCAGCATGGTATTCCATCTCGTCGGGCGTCCTGCTCATGTTTCTCACCTGCCCTTTCAAGACGTAGGCGAGATTAGCGTCGAACCCCAAGTTGCGGATCACCTCCCGGTCAACATAGCGGGTCGGCTCAATTTTCCTCTTCATGATCTCCTTGTAGATCTTCTTGACCTCCGTGGACAGATGGACAATCCGTGGGCGCGGGGTCGATGCAGTCGGTGGAGGCACGAACTCCGGAATGTCCATCGGGTTGGCGCATGAAGAAGACGTACCGGCAACATGAACCATGGTTGTGGAAGAAGGAGGAGTAGAGAAAGAGCTCGATGAAGATCAGAGAAGGAGATCTCCACTCGGTGAAGAACGTGCTCCTGGATGCTCATCGCCGGGCTCGGATTGCTCTGGAGGACACACGACACAAGTAGAGGAAGAACTTGTTGAAGGTGTGACATCATATGACGACAAACCCCTCCTTATATAACTGACGCCGGCGCTGCTGCGTGCCCATCGATACCATCAACGCGGGTTGATGGTATCGACACGCGTAGCACAATCCGTACTGCCGCTGGTATCGACGGTCGTCGATGGCTGGATTCGTGGGGCCCGGATCGCTGACATGTTGATACAATCGACATGTGTCGATGGTATTGACCCGTCCCCCAGATCGACTCTCTGGTTGCATCGATCGCCATTTATCTCCTCTCGCGGATCGACTCTCTGGTTGCATCGATAGTATCAACGCAGGTCGATAGTATCGACTTCCGTTTAGGGCAACACCCTCGCGAGGCCCGACCGCCGCCTTCTTTTTGAAACTGGGTCGATACCATCAACAGGACCGTCGATGGTATCGACTTTACTGAGATGATCTCTTCTGAATATCTCCAGAGATCTCGATGGTATCGACTAGCATGTCGATACTATCGACCTTGACTTTGCGATCTACCTGTTGGTGTGTCGATACTATTGACGAGGCCGTCGATGGTATCGACGCAGTGCGATTTCTGTAGTTGCCAACCTGTACCCCGATCGATACCATCGACACAATGGTCGATGGTATCAACTCTGCCTCAGTCCTGCACATTGCACAAACGATCACGGTACCTTTTTTACACTAAAAACAAAGTCAAAACAAATCAAACTACGAATGTTAAAGAAACTAAACTAAAGTACCAATGGCTGGGTTTCCTCCCAATAAGCGCCCTTATTTAACGTCTTAGGCTAGACGACATTAAGCTCCTCATCAACTTGGAACTTTGGAGAGTGTGCCCAAGGGATTGTGCGGTAGTTTGAACTCAACTCGATCGTGGCCAATCCCCAAGGTCAATGTACCTCTCCCAATGGCAGTAACAACATCGGCCGTTCCTTGAAACGGCCTACCTAATAGCATCTCACAACTTTTAAGCTGTGGCATGTCGATGACAACGAAATCCACCAGAAAGATGAACCTGTCCACCTTGACTAGCACATCCTCGCACACTCCGTATGGCTTCACAATGGACCCATCTGCCAACTCAATAGTTGCCGCTGATTTCTTTATTTTCTCCAACCCAAGCTTTTGAAATGTAGACAGAGGCATAAGATTAATGCTAGCACCCGAATCACATTTTGCTTGGAATGTAGAAGCCTCTTGGGTCTTTCCTCTTCTGTGGTAAGCTCCCATGGATAATTGAGCTCACCATCTCATTTACTCGGCAAACATCCGTGTCTTTAATTCGCCTCTTCTTGTTGATGATTTCTTTGATGAACCTCCCGTAGGTGGGAATCTTCTCTATCATTTCCACTAACAAAATATTGACATGGAGTTTTCTGAACATCTCCAAGAACTTCCTGTAATGTCGATGCTCCTTCTTCGATCTCGAACTATTCGGGCTAGACACAACTGCCTCATTAAGACGCTTATGAGGTGGCACGTATGGGATTTTTGGGGCAAACTCCCCTAAGCTTGCTTCAATGACTCCCTATGGCATGGACTTTGGTAGATGATTTTCAACAGGTTTAACTTGTAGTGGCTCCTCTCTCGCAGTGGATATAGCTTCGCCTAGATGCATGGCCTTCACCTGCTCTTCTTGCACAGGTGTGGGTGCGACCAAGACGGGCTCCTGGCGGGCTTTTCTGAATGGTTGATATCCGCCTGGTAGTCCATAATGACTGCGAGGATACGGTATTTTCGGGGTAGCCTCCGTATCAAAAATAATTTTGCCTTTGCTCTGCACCTCTACCACCGGGGGTTCTGCCTCGATAATCACAGATATGTATTTTACTTGATGATGTGCTTGAGCAACTTCTACATTCCCTACCTGTCTCTGTTGATTGGCATGCTTTATGGCCGCCACTTCATTGGAAATTTGGGTCACAGTCATCTCTAGAGAACTCATTTGTGCTCCATGACTTTGCAGTGTTTGTCCGAACTTGGTCAAAATATCACCCTGAGACTGCAACTGCTTACTAAACATGCTCATCATCTCCTGATTTTGCTGCACAACTTGACTAAGAAACTCAGTACTTTTATCTTTGGCTCTTGGTTGTGGCTTTGCATTTGGATCTTGTAGGAAGTTGTTTGGATCCTTCCAAGATAATTTCTTATCCTTCCTCCAAGCATAATCATTGTTTCTATAGCCCTGTTGTTGCATGAATTTGACCTGGGCCTCCTCATCGGACTCTGCATCCTCCTTGGCGAGCAATTTCTTGGCTAAAAGATCAAGTTTATCATTCAGCTCCTTGATGACCCTGGATTCACCTACGACTTTAACTTGTTCTAGTGCATCCCTATCGCTTCAGGTCTGCTTCTTTGCCATATTTTTCAAGATCTCCCAGCACCTTGTACCTGAGTTGTTCAAGAAAAATCCTGAACCTGCCGAATCTAGGTTACTTCTATCATGCTCGGAAAGAGCAAAATAGAAGATTTTGACCTTCTTTTCCTTGTCAAGCCCGTGATGCAGGCACCTCCTAAGCATGATCTGAAACCTTTCCCAGGTCTCAGAGTAGATCTCTCCTGCTTTCTGGGTAAAATTGTGGATTTTGCTAATCATGTCGTTTGTCTTCTCGGGCGGGAAGAACCTTTTAAAGAAAACCTCCACCATGTGGTCCCAGGATTCCACATATTCATCGTCCAGGTTGTGCAACCACTCTCGTGCGTTTCCCGCTAGAGAACTCGGGAAGAGCTTCAAGTAGAGAACATCTTGTGGAAATTTGTCTATTTTTATCATATCACAATTCTCCACAAATTGGCTTATATGCACGACTGGGTCTTCATTCTTGAGCCCATGGAATGCATTCGACTTCACCAAGTTGATTAATGCAGGGTCAATCTTGTATGTCGGAATATTAACCGCCTGCTTCTTGATTGGCCCCTTGGAAGCGGATGAAGAAGAAGCTTTGATCTTCTCCCATATTGTCTATGGCTCTGCCATCTCTCCTTGTTCGGGTTCAGAATCTATATCCTCCAGATGGTCTTGATTATAATCCTCCTCATCTTCCGGTCCCGACAATGGAACCTCTGGTGCCTCTCGCGTGTAGTCGGTGCTACGCGTCTGCACCATACACAGTACCTGCAAAGTGAAAATTTAAGTTCAGTACCGTGCTTAACGATTACAAAATTTAGAAAATAGACTGTGAATTTTTTTAAAATGATAAAAAAAATGTGGCCTAAAGTGGCCGCTTGCAGCACTCATAGTGCCGACAACTTGCCGTATCCCCGGCAACGGCTCCAAAAACTTGACACGCTTTTTACGTGCGTAGAAACGCAAGTGTACGCGTCAATGTAATATAGGCCTTTGTGAGGCCCGAGTCGAACTCAGAGACACGTGAATTATCAGAGACTACTACTAACTACTCACAATCAGCTAGACCGATTAAAAAGTTGGAGGTTGTTGTAAAATAAAAAAAAATTAAACAAAACAAAGCAATCAATTAAATGTTTAGTTTAATCAATTCAAGTGGGAATCTTTAGGATTACAGTTTCACCACGGGTTATCATTGTATGAATTTCTATATAGTCACTCAGATTTATCTCTCTATCCGGGTAGTGGCCTGAAATCAGAATTGCCCACTGTCGTGGTACAATTCACTACCTATGTCTAGCTTGGTTCCACCGTCGTAGTAACCTATACCCTAAACTAGGTGCATTAAAACTGATCTCTCGGTATCCACCATTAACCTTACACCACCTTGTTCAAGGGACTTGTCAATTAATGTCAATTCCGTCTCTTTTCAACCATTAATTCTTCTTTCAAAGTAATTAAGGGCATTAGATTATTATTGTGATCAAGCATAACAATATAATTGAGAAAACAAATTATACCACGGATTTAAGAGATAAATGATGAATTACTATGATAAAATTGTCATACAATGATTTCCCGGGCTACTCCCGTTCCTACAGATAAAGGGGATTAGCCCCGCATGTTCATCTCAAGGAAAAACATGGTAGAGAAAAGGGGAATCATGGAGAAAAACATGATTGAGTGATGAAACCCCTGAACGGAGAAGATCCAATCGGTCCTTGGCGTAGAATACACGTTCTCCCGCCTTTCGGTGGTGGAAATCGTCTTCTTCGATGTCCGGAACGGCTGGGGCGTGCTTCTGGGCTCTGTTCTTCTCTCCACACCTTCTTGGGACGTGTGCAGCGGCTAATGACGTGATGGATTTCTCTTGGCCACCGTCATTAGGTATAATCACCGAGTTAGGTCACCAAAATATCACAGGAGTCAGATTTAGATCAATCTAAAACCAACTTGTATCTGACGGTGTCGATACTATCGACACGAGTCAATGGTATCGACCCTGCACTGTATCGGCTGGTCTTCTTTTCTTTTCTTTGTCGCGACTGATGCCACCTCGATACCATCGACGTGGGTCGATGGTATCGACATTCATAGGCATCACTTTTATCTTTTTCCGTCACTGTAGCTCCACTAGTCGATGGTATCGACTTTTGTGTCGATAGTATCGACTCTCTTTTCTGAAGAAACCTGATGGTATCTCGATACCGTCGACTTTCATGTCGATAGTATTGAGATTTTGCTGCTCCTTGTGGCTGGCTGCCTGTGGTCCGGTCGATGGTATCGACCATTGTCGATAGTATCGACAACAGTAGATACTTGTTTTTCCTGAAATTACAACACGAAACCACATAAGCCGAAACAAAACATATTCTTGTAATAATTTATGCTCAAAATACTGAAATAAGGGAGATTTGACCTAGAGAAGGATCATAGACCAAAGCAGATGAATTATGCAATATTAACCACCAAAATGACTAATAAATGCATAAAACACAAGTAAAATATGTCTCTAAATGCGACTCAAAATCATCGCATCAGAGGGAAAGAGTAGATGTTGCTTTCCTGTTAGAAGTCAATATAAGAAGAAAGAAGATTAGTAGGATGATGAAGAAATCTTGGTTGTCTGCAAAATGGCTGGACAATTCTCTGAGTAAAAACAAGACCAGAATTCTCATTATATGGGAAAATAAAAACTAGAATATTACTTATACCTTTTAGTCGAGACATGCCTTGCATTGCAAGGTGGAATTTGGTGATAAATGCATCGAATGCACTGTGGTCTATGCTGAAAATGATGATATTAAAAGAATGAGCCTCTGGGATGACCTTAGGCGTATTCAAGCACAAGTTAACTCTCCTAGGATGATAATTGGAGATTATAACACTGTGAGGATGACTACTGAAAGGATTGGAAGAAGCATCCCTTCTGCAAGATCTATGAATGATTTCAACCAAACTATAACAGATGTAAATGTAGTGGAGATTCTGGCTAAAGGTTTTCTGTTCACATGGAACAATCAACAAGAAGGAAGATCGATAGGGCTCTATGTCAGTTGCATCTTTATGATGATTTTCCTGATCTATGGATTGAAATCATGCCTACAATCTATAGTGACCACTACATTCAAGTGGTGCATATGTAGAAAGAACAAAAACATTTGAAATACCCAACTCAATACTACAACATCTGATCTAAAGATGGTTTTATGGAGACAGTTCATAGAGCTTGGGAGAAGAAACAAATAGGCGACCCGATGTACATGCTTTTCCAGAAGCTCAAGCTCACCAAAAGATCTCTTCAAATGTGGAATTGGGAATCTAATGACATATGATAAATTCTACCAAGAACCTAGAGAAAGAGGCCTTAAATGTGCATGCTAACTCTGATCATGACCCAACTAACCTGCTACTTTGGGATATAGAAAGGCAAAAGAAAGAAGAAGCCTTGACTTCTAGATCTAAGTAAGAGTCCATTCTTAGACAAAAACTAAGAATTATTGGTTAGAGCAAGATTATTAACAATACAAAATTCTTCTATGCATCCCTAAAGACCAGACAATACATGAATCAAATTAAAGTTCTAGACCTGAATGGTATCCAGATTAGAGAAGAAGAAATAATAAGAGAATGCTTCAGGAAGCACTATGGAGACCTGTTTAACTCCAACTCAGTAACCATGTGTAAACATGATTGGACTAGGGTTAAGAGACTAAATGATAGTCAGATTGAAAGCTTATGCAGACTCATCGCAGACGAAGAGATTTACAATATAGTTAAGAACTATAACGATGATAAGGCTCCAGGTCCAGATGGCCTCAATGCACACTTCTTCAAGACTTCTTGGAAGACAGTGGGTGTGGATGTCTGTCAGTGAAAGATTTCTTCCTCAAAGGGAGGATGCTTCATGAGTTAAACAAAACTTATATCACGCTTATTTCAAAAGTTAAACAGCCAGAAAAGTTGGGGGACTGGAGGCCAATCTCGTTATGTAACTTTGTATACATGGTTATTACTAAAATCATGGCATACTGACTGAGGGATGTTATGCCCTTCCTCATAAGAACAAATCAATGCGTGTTTGTCAAAGGTAAATCCATTACTGATGCGATCCTTTTAGAAATGAACTAGTGAATGATTTTGATCAGAAGAATATGAAGGAAAAAGTTTACCTCAAGGGTGACCTCAGTAAGGCATATGAAACCATTAACAAAGAATATATTCTGGGCCTCATGTCAGCTATGGGATTCCCTCCATGCTGGCTTGAATGGGTACATGAGTGTATGAATACTTCATCATTCCAAGTTTTGATTAATGGAGCTCCATCTCAGCTATTTCAGGCCACCAGATACATTAGGCAAGAGGACCCCCTGGCTCCCTACCTTTTCGTCTTAGGGATGTAGGGTTTTTCCATAATCTTGGATGGTGTAGTCAGAAGGAAGGAGATCACACCAATGAAGGCAGGGGACAGAGAAGTATCTCATATCCTATCTGCATATGATCTGTTGATCTTCTCCTAAGGCTCGGGTAAGGATATAGAAGGCTTCAGAAGAAGCATTTAGTGTTTTAGTGAAGTATCAGGACTGAAGCTAAATCATATAAAAAGCCAAGTTTTTGTTAGAAAAACTACTAAAAACAACATTGACTCATTGATGGGAGTGAGAAGAGCTAGTATGCCAGTTAGATACTTTGGTTTACCCCTTTTCATAGGCAGACTAACGAAAAGCTTATGCAATCCACTGCTTGATAAAATCAAGGCCAAACTCAATTCATGGAAGACTAAGCTTTTATCCATGGCATGGAGGACGGAGTTGATAATATCCACCCTGTCCTCATACCATTTGTTTTGGATGGGTGCTTTTCCACATCCCAAAAATGTGATGGAAAAATAGAAAAGTTGTGTAGATCCTTTCTGTGGGGTGACAGTGAGGACTCCAAACACTTGCATACAATCAGCTGGGACGATATCTGCAAGCCCAAACTAGAAGGTGGACTGGGTATCTGAAAGGTTGAAGACTGGTCTAAAGCAGGCATGATGAAACTCTTTTGGGATATTGTGAATAACAAGAACACCCTTTGGATTAAATGGGTGCATGCTAAGTACATCATGAGTGAGACATTGTGGATGTGTCAACCCCAACAATATCACAGATGGATGTGGAGGGCTATTCTGAAATTTAGAGATGCCTACATTGACCATCCCAGATTCAAAATAGGTAATGGAAATATGGTGTCGTTATGGCATGACCCATGTGTTGAAGTAAAATTTTTGGAAGACTGCATTGGGACCAAATTTTCCTTCAGAAATGGGCTTTCCAAGAATAGTACTCTGAGCTTTGTTATTCAGGATGGTGCTTGGAAATTCCCTAACATCAGGGGTATTGAACATCTTGTCAGGATTTGCGCCCAAGTGCATATTGTAGGTGGATAGGATCACTTCTTCTTTCATGAAGTGTATCCATTCACTCTGAAAAAGGCATGGAATGCATGTAGAGATTTTAGATCTCCTAAACAATGGGAAAAATGGCTACGGAAAGCAAAGTCCCCGCAAAGATTCAAAATCCATGGGTGGAAACCTTTACAAGGTAAGTTGGTCACTGAAAGCTTCCTCAAGTAGAAGGGTTTCAGTTTGGCATCGAGATGATGTTTATGCCATAGAGTAAAGAAAACCCAACTCACCTTTTATGGTTTTGTGAGTTTTCCACAAGTTTATGGGAGAAAGCAAGGGCCATTCTTCCTTGCTGCTCTAAGAGTAAGGAAGACATCCTAATGATCAAGGGAGAAAGTGAAAATCTACTCATCTTGACCATCTTATATTACATTTGGTTTTCCAGAAACCAAATCATTTTTGATGAAGCTAAACCCACTGCAAATGTGGCGTGGAATAGAATAATAAATGATCACAATAGTCTTATGTATAGATAGGTCTTTTGTTTTTCTTGGGATATTTCTAGATCCCCCCCCACTTGTACATATTTTTTTGATTTGCAATATAGAGGGAAGCACACTTAATGATAAAAAAGAAGAAGATAGATTAAGGGTTGTAAAAACCAAAGGAAGTCAAAGTTGTATAGAACACCCAATAAAATCAATGCCTCCTAATGCTAGTATTTTGTACACTCCCTCAAAACCAGTAGGGGGGGAGGGGAGCACCCCCCTCCACTTTCCAAAATTCATTTACATCCATATGTTATAATCAATTAATGAAAAAAGCAGCAATTCAAAAGGCAAGTGTATTAATACTTTCTCAAAACTCAAAAGGCAGGTGAATTATGCGTGAATAAAGGCTTTTCTAGAGTCTAGGTCCCTAACTGCAGTGATGCTGAGGTAGCGTCTTTTTGTTTCTCTCCACAGTAATCGTCGCAGTTGCACACAGATTGTCTATATTTCTTATGCATTCAAACTTTTGAGTTGCAAGATCTAAATTTTGAAGTTTCTCATCTAGTTATCGTATTCATGGCCTTTGCTTTCCTCCGGACAAGTGGACAGTCTGACACTATGATCATTGTTCATTTTTCTTCTTAGAAAGAATTTTTTTATTCATGATTACAGCCTGTTATTTATCTCATCATTGTGGTTTGTCAGCTGAGACTTGAGAAATCAGTTCTTGTACGTCCTTGTTGACGTTACCCGTCACCATAACCATCTCTCATCTTTTCATAGAGAAACTAGCTTTGTGTCTACCATCGTGGTAAATTTTTTACTATCTACTAAGAATCAAGATGTTTAAATTGTTGAATACTAACATATATAAATTTATTCCTCAATACAACAATATTCAATTCAAAGCAAAGACATCAAAATTTTTGTCTGCAACACATTGTTGAGTTCTTCTCTTTTTACCAGTTTGTGGTAAAGTGACAAACAACATCTTCTTCATTCAATCTTTCACATTATTAAGTAATACTTTTTAATCTAAACACACTTTGAATAATTTTTTACGAACTAGTAGCCTATGATAAATTCTTTCGTTCAAAGTTTGAATATATACACGCCATTGTTATGTAGAATCATATACATTGAGAAAGAAATAGTTGACACTGTCTAGAATAATGTTATAGTGAAGCGTTTTTGAACAATGAAGACAAGGAGGAAATTTTAAACTTTGTTCAATGAAACTATATCTTGACATTTGAATTTTATGTGTGCAACTTTTATGAGTTTTATAGATATTGATTTTACATCAAGTTTTTTTAATGATATTTGTGCCCCTCCTTCAAAATTGGGCTGGCTCCACAACTGCTCAAAACAACAAATTAGCTAGCATCGTGTTGTTATGCTTAGTTGGAGCTCTTGCGGTATTATTTCACACATTAGTATCGTGATGTTCTGCTTAATTGGAGCTCTCATGGTATTGTCTATGTAACCTCTGTCATGATGTTGTGGTTGCAACTCTCTAGGTGGGACTGCATATAGTTCTGTCCATGCTATAATGTCAGGCCTCCTGTCGATGACCTCTTGCTTCAAGTTTCACCATTATATTCATGAACTTACGAATTGGTATTGTTGTGTATAAAGATTAGTATTGTCAACTAATTTCATTTTGTTGTAAATATGCACAATATGCAACAATTTCTTACAAAAAAGTAAAAATATGATTTTAAATTGTTGCGTATACAAATTGGGTATTGATAAGTATACTTTTATACACTTATAGTCATATAATATGTCTTGTTTTGTATAAAACTTGATATCGTCAAATATAAATTGGTATTGTCGAGTACATATTAGTATGGTTTTAAAAAAATTGGTGTACAAATTGGTGTGCCAATTGTCATTTAATAAAAGAGAAGGGAGAAATACTTTTTTGGCATTTGTTTTTGTTAATTTTCTTAAAATTTTTGGTACTTTTTGCATCGCATGCGATGGACATACATGCCATATAAAAACTATATTCAAGTCGTTTCAGAATATATAAAAACAATATCAAATAATAATTCATTATTTTTTTTACTCTCTTATCTCATTTTTTCCCTTAATCAAGTATTTTTATCTGTTTCCCACTTTTTTTACTACCCACACCTCATTCAGAGTTACTAAGTTAAAAACGTTTTAAGTAATTAACGATAAAATTTAATTTTTTTTCGGCAGGAGAGCCTAATTGAAGAGACAGTCAAATACGCGCCGGGACGCGATACGCCCGCATCTTTTAGTGCTTCCAGAACGGTAGTGGACGAGAATCATGTGACACAACCGAAACAGAATGCCGACTTCGTCCGCGTCCTTATGGGGCGGTCTTATAGTCAATTAGAATCTGTTCAAGAGGATGTTGAACTGAGCCGTACTTATAATAAACCGGATAATACAATGGAACCAGTTGGTCCGACGGTAAGACTACGGAAATGGCCGGAGAAGAAATTAATTACAGTCGCCCTCTGGCTAGCCATCCTTGAAAAAGCAGCTAGCACATTGGGTGTGCTGGCGTTTATGTGGGCCACTGTCGTTGTCTTGGGAGGGTTCGCCAGTGATGTGAAGCCAATAGATTTTTGGTTTGTAACCATTATATTGGTTGTGCAGGGAACTAGAATCTTCAGTAGGAGCCATGAACTTCAATGGCAACGTCATCTTGCCCTCACTAGCGATGGTGTTGCTTCTTGGTGGGAATACTTGCCGAGGATAATGAGTAGGTTCATGTACTGTCTGCAATTTGTATCGGCCACAGCATGTGGAGTTCTATCTATGAAAAGGCTAGTTCGTCGGGACTACTCCCATCGCGGTTCTGACACGGCTGCAAACCTCAAGCCTACCTTAAACATATTCTACGGCCTTGTATTCGCTGAGGCCGCCGTGTCAATTGGGCAAAAAGCTTACTTCAATTCGCGTGCAGCTTCACCTGCCTGAAACTTCTCAAGCAGGTGAGTGAAAGATGCGGGTTCACTAACTGTTATGATCGAGGCTACATGGAGCATTTCTTCTATTACGTGTATGCTAAATCCATCAATGGCCACATCCTTGATGCATTTCATTCTGACATGGTTAGCTATGCTGAGGAATTGCTCCTATCCAACAAGCCTGATCAACAGCTGAGTGGAGCGAGAATACTCTGCCAGTTTACGGCCGATAGCAGTGAAGCAGAACGACGATCGTATTCAAAGTGGGTGATCGGCACCAGTGCTGCAGCAATGGAGAGGTTGATTGAAATGATGGGATGGGAGAATACCGGTAAGGAGCTTCGGACTTGCGCTGCAAGCATTGTGAGGGAGCTTGTAGGAAACATTCAGACTGCTCTTCGACTGGCCAGCATCCCCGGCTGCATGGAATCAGTGTCTTCCCTCTTATCTCACAAAGGTATCTATGAAAATGACCTAAACCTCAGCTTTATAGGGCTTGAGATACTCATGGAGATATCTGAAAGGGGCTACAATCTGGACAAGATTGTCACCACGAGAGGTTTGCTACAGAAGATCATAAACTTCACCGACGATTCACTCCTAGTTGAGACCAATCCTCCCATTCTACTCGATGAGTCCGTCCATCTAGCACTTCGGGTGCTATGGAAGTTGGCTCGTATTCATGGTGAGATTGGCGCTCACCTACGTAGTGAAATAGTGAAGAACGTTTTCATTGGGAGCAACCTCAAGTCGATATTGCAGCATCGACAAGTCATACAGGACAACCAACTTCTGAACAATGCCATCGACATTCTTAAGTATCTCGCCATGGAGAATGAGGAAGCCAGGGGCAAGATAGGGAGCACGGGTGGGATCATCATTGAGCTCTTCAATCTTTTCATAGACCATAAAAACAAAAAAGCCGGTAAAGCACTGTTTTTATTGTTATTAGACCATGCTTATAACTGCCACCAAATTATGTGTGTGCATGGAACATTGCCGAAGCTCTTGGATGCATTACGAACAGATACAAGTCATAGCGATGCAAATAATGAGATTATAATCTACACAGCAAATATCTTGCGCAACCTTTGCAACTCTGGAACCCTGGAGCAGGAACATATAGATTGCATTGCAAAAGCCGGCTTGCCAGTTGTAAGTCATTCGATCCTATCGCCTGCCCCACTCTAAATTAAGTCAATTGATATCGCTAGTTATGATGATTTGCACCATAACAATATCAAATCTCACACCTTTAGACTGCAGTGCATGTATATATAAGCAATTCTCCACATCCGGCATCCCCCTTAGTTACTTTCACCTACTTCCCGAAATACTAACTTACTGCATATATAGCGCGAATCCCTACTGTTTACTCAATATCAAATAAAACCCAATGTCTTTAGCAAGATTAAGAGGACAGGCCTACCCTTACTGTAAACCTCTCCATATATATTCCAACGGAGACTTATTTTCTACTCGAATTCATATGCTCAAAACTCTTGTAACGTACGTAAAAGCCATCCACATCGTCACGGTGACACTTACAACCACCATCATCCACGTTGTCAACTTGTCATCATCATAATTGTCATCAGAGTTGTCCTCATCATAGTTGACATCATCCTAAAATTGTATCTTGACTCATTATTTCTTATGGAGTTACTTTAGAAACAGTAGAAGCTTGACGATTGCAGAAAATTGCTAAACAAACTCCTTCCGGATGTAATTATCAAGTTTCACCCATTCGTACTACATATCAATGCTCATGCTACTAGACTAGATACTTGTAAATGGTTAAGTTAGTCCTATTATTAATGCTACAATCTGTTGTCGCACCCATTAAGATCTTTAGAGGAAATGGGGATGATGTGGAGTAAATACAGATTTTGTATAATTGAGGATTATATAAAAAGTTGGAGAATTATGTTTTATTGATTATGGATGTTTCAGTGGTGAGAAATTTAAAAAGAAGATTCACAGAGTTATTGGTGGTCTCGATCATTACCTCTAAGATCATGATGTCCATGCCTTAGATCCTAATACACAGCCACATTGTATATTCACAATGAATCTCTAGAGCTTCATGAGTCTTGGTAAATGAGAAATAGTTATTTGTTGTCTTAACAAAGGTAACCCCACACACTCCAACTTCATCTAAAAAATGTTTCAAGTAGTGAATATTACGGAATAAACTTCACAAATAAAATTGAACAAGTAGGATTAGCACGAAGAGCATGAAATATGGTATTGCACGAACTATGCTGTTAATGATACTACCTAATTCCAAAAAGTATTAACAGATCAAGTTTGAATTTTCAAATTTTCCCCTCAATAAAGATTTTGTTACATTTTTAAATGACAAAGTGGTTTTTTTTCCGGTGGCTGCAATTTATTCATGTTTCTTATTGTTTTCTATCTTGATTGTCAGGTCATTAAGGGAATCCTAAACACACAAAACAAACTCCTACTACAATCATTTTTGGGATTTGCAGTGGCAATACTCGGCTTAACCATTTTTACAATGGTTGATGAAAAAGATATAGATTTGTTAATGGTACGGGTGGTGGACTTGTTAAGAATATACAAACAAGCATCTTCTGAAGTTCCAAATATTAGAAGATATGCCATTGAGCTAATAGTCCTTATTATGGAATTTCAATCTGAAAGCATACAATCTTTCAAGACTATGGGACTTACTAACCAGCTTACGAATGTTTGGAGCACAACATCACAGCTAGAATCTTTCTATATGTTCTATGGAAGCATAGGGCTGAATCCTCACTCTACTACTATGTACGACATCATGCAGACCGCATTCGATTATCTACATAAATCTTGCTAGAAAGGCCATGTGGGATATGTAATGTTATATATCATGTCCCGACCCCGTTTAGCATGTTAATACCTAGAAGACAAGTTCAAATTATTATTATATGAGTGTGCAAGATGAACTCTGAAATGTCAACCACGACATTTTGAAAGTTTTCTTCCTATTCTATAAGAAAAATTATTAACATTACACCGAACTCGCTACACCCACATCGGGAAATAGCGATCCGGCAACAATCCGTACTATACAACACGACTGTCAAGTTCTTGAATCTGAACCAGCGTCTGTTGTTCATACAATATTATTCCAAATATCTTTTGACCAATCAGTAGTTATATACTCCATGCATCCACATGGGCTGTTACAGAATAAATAATGTCTGACCAATCATAATATGTGCCATTTGTTTTATTTTTTTTAATTTCACCAGTTTGATGCCTATTCAGCTTCTGTTAGTGCTTAACTACGAAATACACAATGTCTACCATTTTTTTTTAAATTTTTCTGTCGCTTCTTTCTATCCATTCTCTGTCCTATATATGTTTTTTTTCACCAATATGAATCCCCTATTGTCGTCTCATCCTCCACTACCCACATAGCTCGAACTCCAATTAGTATCTTTGATCTCCACAATACCAATAAATAACAAGTTACTAACCAGTGATGAACATTACATTCTATATCCTTCATATTTTCTAACATCCAACTAATGTGCGCACAATTTACCCTAAAATATGGTGGTCAAAGCATTTACTTCAATGCTAGACATTCTTAAATCTTAAATTTGGAATGTACTCTTACTACTAATTTGTAGTTATCGCTGTATGATTCTAGAGTACCTTGATCTCCCTCCATTTTCAAACGATGGTTCATTTTCTGATATTATCATCTATTTATTTACATTACCATTCTATTTTTTAAGTTTCCTTATCTAGATCCACAATTAACAGTGACCGTTTGTATTCCATCATAAGTACCATCATATACTCATAACAATACCGCAGAACATTCATACTAGTACAATTCTCACCGGACAGTAACCAATTTTTGTCCTTTTTTTACAGATGTCATTAGACAACATCGATCTCAATGTGACAATTAATGACAATCAAGAAGATCTTATCGACAACCCAAGAGACCTATCCATACCAAATACTCAAAATAGTGATTTTTCTAAACTTGTTATACCAAGGACTGATATAGGGGTTGTAAAACCTAAGGTTGACATGGTGTTTGATTCTATTGAAGAAGCCAAATCATTCTATAAAATATATGTTGATGTCTACAGATTTGGAGTTTCAACAACACATTCTACCAAAAAATTTATCAGTAATTCTAGAGTGAGGTTAACCCTGTCATGTCTTAAAAATAGTAGACCTCCTAAATCATCTAATACTGCTATTTACCGTCATCATCCAACTTCTATAGGCTAACTGTGTTGGACATATTATATTTTTTCATGACATATTTAGTGATAAAATTGTAGTCACTGCTTTTCAAGAGTAGAATAGTCATGCCCTTTTAGAACAAAGTATTCCAATGCTTTTACCTTCAAAGAGAAAGATCTCTGAAGACATTAAAAGGAGGATTGATCTAAACGCAGGGCTGGTAAAGTCATCTAAAAATCAAATTTTATATTCTAAAGAGGCTAATACATTGTACCAATATTTATAGGTATTAGTGCTGTAAATTTCATGTCTAGTTTTTCTATCGAGACTAGAGGATACAACAACTTACATTTAATGAGTGAGATGTCAGGAATCACATCGCCATAGTTAGATGTCTAAATCTTGACAAAAGCAATGAAAAAGCCATCCAAGAATACTTAATTAAAATGAAGATCAAAATAAAAAAAATTCTATATCATGGACTTAAATGATGATGATGTTCTTCGAAATGTATTTTGGGCCGATTCAAGATCCATAGATTCTTACAAATACTTTCGTTATGTAATCACATTCGATACTACATATTTGAATAACCATTATGAAATGCCATTTTCTCCATTTATTGGTGTTAATCACCATTCTAAAAGCATTCTTCTTGGATGTGGTCTTCTATGTGAAGAAACCACTAAAAATTATATATGGCTTTTCTAGACCTGGCTAAAATTCATGGGTAAGTTAGGTTTGAACATATTTAATATATATATATATATATATACACTGTTATGATACATATTTGGTACTGTTATACTTTATTTAAAGTACAATTACAAATATGTAAAATAAAACATCTCAATTACCACTACACGAGTTCCTCCTAAGGGTATAATAACATATTAGGCACAACAAATTATGAATGCAGTGAAAGTGGTTCTCCCAAATACCCATCATCGTCTTTGTTTGTGGCATATAATGAAAAAGATACCTGATAAACTTGGAAGGATTCTTCTACTTCTTTTATGGTGAAACATATTGTTTATCATAATATTACAATAGATGAGTTTTAGTCAAATTGGGACAAGGTTGTACAGAATTGCACTGTTAAGGACGATGGATGGCTGAGTAGGATGTACCAATTGAGGGAAATGTGGGTTCCAACCTACGTTGATAATTATTTTTAGGCTGACATGACAACCACACATCATAGTGAATCAATAAATGCATTTTTTGTCAGTTATGTAAATTCTCGTACATCGTTGCAACAATTTGTTTACCAATATGAACCTGCTTTATGCTCTAAATATAAAAAAGAGAGACTTGCTGAGTATGAATCTATATATAAAACAACACCTACAAGAACGTCTTATATGATTGAATTGTAGTTCCAATATGTTTACACAATATCCTTATTTAAGAAATTTTAGGACCAACTTTGTGGTATGATTTCATGTGATACCAAAGTCATATTTCGTGATGAAGTCAATGCTACTTTTAATCTGATCGAGCATTATAGATTAATAATTTCTCCAAATCAATCCAAAATCTTTGAAAGACATCTCAATGTCATGCATGAATATTCTACACAAAACATGAATTGCTCATGTAGATACTTCAAATCCAGTTATATTCTATGTCGTCACATGCTATGTATTATGATTATAATATTGAAGTTTGAAAAACTTCCCAATCAATACATATTGGATCGCTAGAGGAAAGACATAACTCGTGTTTATGATGATCCAAATTCAGACCTATTGCAAAATTCTAACATTGCAAATAGTAGGGCTGAAGAAACAATTAAATTTGGTCAACGATTTGGTATTTATGAAATCATCAAAGGAGAATTATGATCATATCAAAAGAGATACTCACAGATGCATACAAAAATGTAAAATACCAAATTCCACTAAAAAGTCAAGTGCAACCACACAATTCATATGCAAATTGTATACACTTTTTACGTTATCATTTACTTACCAATTTTCATTCTTATTTTTTAAGGCTAAACATCTTGCAACACGATCTATACATGATCCCTTCATATGCAAAAGAGTTGGACGCCCCTCCTCAACAAGGAAAAATCATTTAAAGAGGAATGATCATCGAAAAAGTCAACACAAAGAAGAAGAAGGTGAATCCTTTGCATCTGTTACTAGATACATTTTGTGTTGCTGCTAACAACAACATTGAAAAAATTGGAGATCAACCAACATTGCCCCCATCTGGATACCTTCCACGTCGAGAGTCCACAATAGAACCAATCAACATGGAAAATAGTGCTCATACTAACACACAACAATTGAGTATTGCTACATATTCAAAGGCCAGGTATAAGCGATGGAACGACCCTCAAACAAAATGGTGGATTGATCTATACTCAATGTCAAATAGAAGTGATGTTTGAGTGTAATAGTTTCATGTTTATCAATGTAAACCCTACTAATTTCATGTTATTAAATACAATCCTATGTAAAACAAATGCTTCTATTTAAACACCATACTAATAATGTTAAAAACACGTACCGATAGGTGTTCCTCAAACAACCTAACATAGATTTGAACAATACCGGAAAATGAAAAAAAAACCCATAAACCTAAAACCACTTCTACACCTAATGGTACATATCCTCTTATGTACTAGGTCTGTCTAAAATATTTTATCCAAGGTGATAATCAATGTATGCTGAAAACAAATGTATATTACAAACTAAAAATGAGTCATCAAGGAGACTTCCTCTCCCCAACCCCTCATCAACCAACAGAGGCTTGACACAGGAGGAGTAAGGTAAACCAATTGTGCAACCCATTAGTTCCGGCACAAACCATGTCAGACATAAATCCCAATTTATTCGTCCCCATGAGGATTTGAACCTGGGACCTCTACCTGCATTCACGGTCCAATCACCAGTGAGCTACACCCTTACAGACAATGTATATTAGAAACTAACTTGAAAATAAATGTATACCACATCATATAGAATAACATTACCAAATCATATAGAAAGTAGTACCAAAATGTACACCTTAATGGTACTGCATGAAAATAGTGGGCACAATGCGGGATAAACATGCATAAAAATCTTTTCTATACAAATTAAATGATATCCTTTAAACACCATGATGATAATTTAAAATCA
Organism: Alisma plantago-aquatica; assembly: GCA_963693085.1. NCBI lineage: Eukaryota > Viridiplantae > Streptophyta > Magnoliopsida > Alismatales > Alismataceae > Alisma > Alisma plantago-aquatica. The sequence goes on from OY856410.1 coordinate 1,476,525,839, forward strand.
AGTACCAAGAACCATACTTCACATAACATAACATAAACCCAAACATAACATAGACCCGAACAATACCAACCAAATAACTGTGCTTCACATAACAAGCAAGTACCAAGAACCGCTCTTCACATAAAAAGAAAGTTCTAAAAAATTGTTGTTTATAAAAGCAAGTACGAAGAACTGTAATTCATATAACATAACATAAAGTCGAACATAACCAACCAAAGACCATTAAACACATTAAAGTCATTCTATGATACACAACAATATGTATAATAAAAACTAAATTAGCATCAAATGTATACTAAATCATATACAATAGTAGTACCAAATCATATAAAATAGTAGTACTGAAATGTATATGAAAACATCCCGAACTACACTCATGTTCCACATCTAATCCACTTAGATAACACATACATCATAAGTTTTTATAAAAACCTAACATGATAACTACTTAACTAAACAACCATACTTTCCCAACTATTTATCTTCCTTGAAAGATCCAAAGTTTACCCATCAAAATTTCACCACTCCTAAATTATTAATCAACAACACATAGATACTCCTTTTGTTGTAGTAGTCTACTTGCATAAGTTCCTCTCAACAGGTGCACATTATCTCCCCTTGTGTCTTCAATCCCACAATTCTGCAATAATTCTTCCATCCATATGATCACATTGAATCCACAGTCATTGCTTGTTGATGTTGCTGTAGAGCACTTCTATCATAAATCATTTCCAATCCTTATCTAATATTCCCATTTTAATCTTCAACACATACTTAATTGCATGGCACTAAAGTCATCACACAATAAAAATATAACATCCCTGAACTGGGTTATGTTTTAACCCTAGGTGTTTTGTTTAAGAAAGATAATTATATGCTTAATATTATCTTTTGAAAAGTAATTAAGGCTCAAGAGGAACTTATATTTCAATTTTAATCCATTTTGAATAATGTTGAAAGTAATGTTTTACTTGTACATGATAATATGTTCCTCATGTGTTGAAGCATCATGGGAATGAAGATGATGCAGAGGTATGGCTAGTGAAAGCCTGTGTTATAACCCCATTTTTTTCCAAGATATGTAATGAGATTGTAAATCTCTATTTAAAGATAAATAAAAATCTATGAGTTGATTTGAATGAATTTCATGTATGATATCCTTGTATGTTTTCTTAATAGGTCTTATTGGCTATTGAGCCCAATTGAAGGAAAAAGAAAAAGAAATTCAATTGGATAAGGAGTACATAAGAAAATAAACAAAGTAATAACAAAAGGCTAAGGGATAATTCCAAAAAATAGGATTTTGAGTTTAATTCATTCCTTGGGGTTCAAGGAACTCAGAATTGGAAAATAATGATAAAAGAAATAGAAAGGACATGGAAAATATGAGTAATTGAATGATAACTTGCAAACCAAGAAAAGGGATCTTACATTTGAGATAATAACTTAATTTTTTTTAGGATGGAAGATAAAAATATAATTGAGTTTCCCTCAAAATTTGAGTACGAAATGAGTTACCGTTTGAAAGTTATGAAATTTTCAAGATTATCATTGAAATAGGAATACAATTTGAATTTATTTGGAAATTGTTTCCTTTTATTCAAACGCGGATAATACAGACCGTTGGATCTTAATCCAACGATGATCGATCATCGTCTTAGTCCTACTGGGACTAGGAATCTGTGGGAAATAGAGGATTCTTCCTCTCCAATTTCCTTGAGATCCAGAGGGAGTGGGCGTTTTCTACTAGTCCCATTGGATTCAGGAGATGAAATCGCAAAGGATCATCCCTGGTTTGAGTAGGTTTCATCTTCATTTTGGGAAATCCCCAATTCCAATGAACCTGAACTCGACCCTATATAAAGGGGAGGGTTATGGAGGGAACCAACATCCCTTTTGATTAGTTCAATCGTTGCGGAGCGCGAAGTAGAGTGGAACGACGTTTCCAATTGTAGAATTTAGCCTGAACCACCCCCTCTACGACCAGCAAGTCGGCGGCGACACTCCGGCGACACGTTGGTGGTGAAGGTCGAGCGGGAGCATGAAATTGATCGAGGAAACAAGTTCAGGCATCTCCGGAGGAGCTTCGTGGCTTCTCAGTTGTTCTGTAGGTGGCCTGGAGTTCAAGGTCAACTGGTGAGTTGACCGTGGGACCTTGCTCAGTTTGGAGGTAGACGACGATCGGGTCGCCGTTGGATCATGGACCACAGTGGTCTGAATCAAGTTCTAACGCTTCAGGGCAGGAGCAGATTTGGTTAGGCATGCGTGACTGGGATCGTTGGATCCAAGAAGCGGACCACCGGTCCACAGATCGAGCGACCGAGAATTTTTCAGTAAATCCCTCTCTAAACAAATAAATTAGAAAAAGGATTATTCTTGCAAAAATGATAGAAATAACTAGGAATCTCATATGAAAAAACTTTTATATGAAAGTTGTGTAGAAAAATATGAGGAATCTGATAAAAATAATTTGGGAACCTAGTTATGCTTCGTTTTGTAAAAGAACCCTAAATTGCTAGTAAAATGTATTTAAATTGATGAGAAACCCTAATTGAATATAAGAAGTGTATTAATGAGTCAATTTGGTAAGATTAACTTTGTTAATAACAAAAGAGGTTGTTCATCAGTTTTGAATACAAGGATACCTAATTTAGAGTTATAATTCATAAAAGAAAGGTAATTATAATAAAAACCCTAATTTAGGGAAAAGGAGATAAAAGCTAAGTTATTTCGGATTGAGGGAGTAATTTGCCAAGATATGATCTTAAAACTACTGGGAATGTTTAAATAAAGGTTTTAAGTGAATTTGATGAAATTAGGAACCTTGATGATTAAGGATTGGAGCAAAACCCTAATTTCCATAGAAATCCTAAAATTGGAATTGAAATTCTAAATAGTGTAATGGAATTGGATAATTATTAATAAAAGGAAATTGGTACTTTTATTTTAGGATTTCTATTCCTCATTTCTTAATTGATTGGGTTTCTCTACATACTTGGATCTTTCTTGAAATCTGCAATCGAAGGTATGTGGTTACGCTTATGAATATCTCGAATTAGTTTTTCGAGGTTTACCGAAGTTTTCACCGATGTCATGAATTAATTGTTGGATGATTTTAATTCATGCAAACTATAATGTGGATATGACTATCACATAAGATATGTGCCTACTAGCTCAGATCCTAGTCCCCTCTGTGGCTTAATAGTTGACCTAGTATATGGCTACCTAGAGGGTAGGTCCATCAGGTCATTGCATGACTTAGTATATGGCTACCTAGAGGGTAGGACCATCAAGTCATATTGAGTTAGATATTGGGCTACCTTTGGGTAGTGCCATGCGACTCTATTACCCTATGTATTGGCTACCTGTAAGGTAGGACCATGGGGGTAAAGATCTACCTTTATAGAGGTATAATATAAGTCCACTGCAAGGACAACACAGAGGTGTGGATAGGTATGGATTGAGTAGTATGGATTAAAATGTAATCTTGGTTGTTAAATGATTAATTGCATGATTACATTGTTATTATATTTGCATGATTATTTTTTCCCCCACATACCAGCTTCTTGCTGACCGACGTTTTGTTTGTCGGCGATTTAGGTACAAATGAAAAGAACAAACAGTAAAGTGGCATATGCGGAATTAAATGAGAATTAACATGCACAGGAGGATTAGTTAGATTGGTATCTTCATGGATATAAGTTTAGAAATCCCAGTTTTAAAAGGTAAGCAAAGTTTTATTTTATACCAGTTTTCAGCTTAGTTGGTAAATTTTATTAATTGTTATTGATTATTTGCTGAACCTTTGATCCGGGTTATCGGTAACGGCTCTGACCTTTCGGTCTCTCTTAATTGGGGGTTACCGGGAGGCGGGGTCATTACAATTGGTATCAGAGCATAGGTTCCTCAATTAATCTTTAATAATTATTAAATTTTACAAAATCTGTAGAACCCAAGGGAGTTATTAGAGGATTATCCGAAAGACAGAGGTGTCTAGAAAAGGATCACGACAGGGGGCTGGCAATATTTTCCTCCGCACCGCTAGTCAGAATATGAGGACTCCCGGATCTGTGTGACTTCCTGGCCAAAGTCTTAGGGTATGATTCAAAATAAGATACCTTTAGGACTCTCTCATCTTATTCATCCCTTTGCAACTCAAATTCTGATAAGGGCCTTAAGGATTAGGGTTTCCTCTCTTCTCCTCGCCCTCTTGAGGTATGGGTAAGGTTGACAAGGATTAAGGAATCCTCCATCAAATTAAAGGAAAGCATGTAAATAAGATGTCATGGATATAAGCTTAATAGATTAAGCGCAAACTAAAGGATAGATACATGCTTAGGTCATATGATATAAGCTGTCATGCCCTTAGGAGAGACCTGAGGCTAGGCCTTCTTGTCAGGAGGATAAATAAGGAGAGTTAGTCTTGGAGATAGAAATCTCCATTGCAAGTAGAGACCTGACTCATCCTCTGAGGATGATGTTAACCCTAACCATAAGTGAAGGTTAGAGATGGAGACAACATGATGAGTTAGATGTCATGGTAAACTAGGTGTTTGGATGGACATACCTTTGGATTGCCATACGAGCCATGAGAGGTGGATGACCTAGCACCTTTGGCAACCCAACCCTGGGAAGGGTCGTGCATGTTTGAGCAAAGGATATCTCCTTCATGGATGAGGTTAGAGAAGAACCTATAGAAACCTTTTGGGTTGATGCAAGTAGGATATATCTTGCTCCCAAAGTGCGTCAGTAGTGTTGACAGTTGAATGAAACCCTAGACAAGGGATTATGATGGATGGCTTATGAGATAAGCATAAGGGGTTATGGATAAGGTTGAGTAAACATAAGTTTGAGTATAGGCTTCACTCGGGTAGGGGCATGCTTATGAGCTTGATCCTTCATGAAGAAAGGACCTCTTATAGAGAGGTTGGTTGTAGGATTAGCCCTAGAGAGAGAGAGCAGACCTCAAGTAAGAAGGTTGGAAGCCTAAAACCCCGAAACTTGAGGAACAATGGGAGTTGAGGATGATGTGACCTAAGTGGATGATAGTGGTTACCTTATGCTTGACCCCTGGAGGCTGATGATGTCTTGGTTATCTCGAGAGGAACCAAACCCTAGAGAGAGGATGATGCTTCTGGTACCTATGGTATAAGTGATTACCTATTGGATGAGATAAAGAGTGCTTTAGACCCTGAGGAGGTTTAAGTCACCAGTTGTGAGGCTTTATACCTAGTTGGATGTCCTGGAAGAGGAATCAACTCTGAAGTGTTGCTCGAGTAGAAAGATCATGGAAGTACATGACATATCTTGGACATGCTTGATTCATGGTTAAGAGATTGAGCATGCAGTTGGACACCTGAAGGTGAACCTAGGGTTCCTAGGCCTAAGAAGGGAAGCAGTGTATCTAATAATCATGATGAGATTTGAGCCTCTATAGTTTCGAGCATGATACTCCTCATGTGTAGAGGTAATGGGAACCCCTTAAGTTAAGGGTATGTTTGATGAACCCCTCACAACTAAGTTGATCTAGTGTGGAGGAAAGAGAACAAGTATGACCTAGCATGGTTTAATAGGTGGTCAGCTTGTGCTTTAGTAGCTGTTGGGTTAGACATGCTCATATGAGGATAAACCCTAAGGACGGTTGTGACCTTGTGGTCAAGAGTGGTAGTTTCCTCCCATCCTGGGAGAGGGATCCTTTGGTTGGGTGTATACCAGTTTTGTTGGAGTTAAGATAACCTAAAGAGGTTTTATAGGATCTTGAGAAAGCTAAGTGAAAAGTACATGGAATGAGATTGAACCTGTAGACCCATAGTTAACCATCTCTAAGTGCATATGGATGTGTTACCATGAAGGTAACCGGTATGGGGCCTGACCAAGGTAGGCAGGTCACCATGATCCCTGAGAAAGGATGAAAGACAACCCAAGAATGTAGAGAGAGATGATGAAGGATTGGGTAAGGTTCTAAGTTGAACATGTACTATAAGAGAATCCTAAGTCTATCCTAGGTTCAGGTAGGGATAAGACTGATGGAAGTAGGAGTTGCCTAATTCCCTAGTTGCACATGACCATAGGTTCGGGAGGTAACAACTATCATTGTTTGAGGGCCATGGGTTAGGAGATTTATCACCTTCATGAACTCATGGGACCCAAAGGGAAGATGAGTAGGGCACTCTCTAATGCATGAGGGAAGAGGGATGACCCCAAAAGTGCCGGCACCCTATAGACCTAGAGGTGATGACTAAGGATTGTGTTTGGACCAGATAGGTTCGAGACCAGTTTTCCATGGAAGTAACTTTGATATCGAGATGATGGCACGTTTCAACCTAGATTTGAAGGTGTACTGGAAAGGTGGGATGTGTCATCTCTACTCTTGGAACATGAAGAACTTTGTGTTTGGACGGCTGCCAAATGCTTATTTCTTCTTGTTATGGGATTGAGAGATAGGACACTACGCATGTCATACACCAAGGGTAAAGATGATGTGAGTTGGAACGTTGCTATAAGGAATGAGGACAGAGATGATAACATACCTTGGTGGAGTGAATGATACATGGATGGTTTACAAACACTAAGAGGAATAGTGAGGATGTTTTATCAAGAGCTATGTGGAATTTGCAAGTTAACCAAGGTTGAGTTTGATCACTATGAGGATGAGCTCAGAGTTTCTTAATGAAGACAAACTTAGAGTTTGAGATGAGATGATGAGTATAATACATGGAGGTGTATGTCTTCGACATTACCTAACACCTAAGGATAAGGAGTGGTAATGAATGCTCTGGTTGAGATATAGCTGTCTAGTTTAGCTGGAAGCTAGAAGAAGTTGAGGTTGTTAGGCTAACCTTAAGTTGGGAAAAAGAAATAAGTTTGGCTAACACTTAGATATAACGAGATCTGTTGAACAAGATTAGTGGTTGTTTTGATAACCGACCTAGTCTTTGATGCAATGAAAGGATGGTTGTAGAACCTCAGATGTTCTTCTTTGGAAAGAAAAGTGATGAAACCCTAATGAGAGTGGCTTAGGGTTTCTGAGGTATTGATGCGATGATTTTGAGTCACATTTATAGACTTGTTTGATATGTGTTTTATGTTTTTATTAGTCATTTTTATGGTTAATGTTGCATAATTCATCCACTTTGGTCTTTACTACTATTTTATGTCAAATCCCCTTTATTTTATCGTTTTGAGCATTAATTGTCAAAATATTATTATTTGTGTGAATTTATGTGGTTTTGTGTTTGAATTTCAAAGAAAACAAGTATCTGCTTCCGTCGATACCATCGACGGAAGTCGATACCATCGACCAGACAACAGGTTGCCAACCGCGAGTATCAGCAACGAGTCGATACTATCGACAGGGATGTCGATGGTATCGAGCTACCATCAGGTTGCTGGCGAGGAAGGAGTCTATACTATCGACACAAGAGTCGATACTATCGACTGGTGGAGCTACAACGACGCTTAAAGATAAAACCGACGCCTATGCATCTCGATACCATCGACCTGAGTCGATGGTATCGAGTCGGTCTTGGTCGCGACAAAAGAAAAGGAAAGAAAGCCAGCCGATCAGTGCATGGTCGATACCATCGACCCGCGTCGATGGTATCGACACCGTCAGATATGAGTTTGATTCAGAATGATCTTAATCGGATGGTGGTGATTATTTGGTGACTTAACTCGGGAATTAAACCTAATGACAGCGCCACCAACTGGGGGATCATGTCATTAGTTGCTGCACACATCCCGAAGAGCAAAAGAGAGAAGAACGGAGCACGAGAGCACGCCCCAGCCGATCCAGACACTGAAGAAGACGAATTCTACCACCGAAAGGTGGCAGAACACGGATTCCTCGCCAAGGATCGATTGGACCTTCTCCGTTCTGGGGTGTCACCACTAAATTTCGTTTTTCTCATGTTTTCCCTTTTCTCTACCATGCTTTGTCTTGAGATGAACATGCGGGGCTAATCCCTTTTATCTTTAGGACCGGGAGTAGCCCGGGAATTCATTGTATGACAATTTTATAATAGTAATTCATATTTTATCTCCTAAATCCGTGGTATGATTTTGTTTTCTCAACATATTGTTATGCTTGATCACCATAATAATAACCTAATACCCTTAATCACTTTGAAAGAAGGATTAACGACTGAAAAGAGACGGAATTCACATTAATCGACAAATTCCTTGAACAAGGTGGTGTAAAATTAATGGTGGATACTGAGAGATCATTCATAATGCACCTAGTTTAGGGTATAGGTTACTACGACGGTGGAGTTGCTTGAGAAGGGTTTTATCTGACCAAGTACTTCACCATGGGGTGCTCCGGTTCTCTTTGTTAAGAAGAAGGACGGGTCGATGTGGTTATGCATTGACTACAGACAGTTAAATAAAGTAACTATAAAGAACAAGTATCCTCTGCCAAGGATCGATGACTTGTTTGATCAGTTGCGTGGTGCAACTATCTTTTCTAAGATAGATCTGAGGTCGGGATACCATCAGTTGTGTATTAATGAGGGTGACATACCTAAGTCTACCTTTAGGACAAGGTATGGTCACTATGAGTTCATAGTTATGTCATTTGGACTAACTAATGCACCAACTGCATTCATGGAACTCATGAATAAAATCTTTCGACCTTTTCTTGATCAGTGTGCATTTGTCTTCATAGATGACATTTTGATTTACAGTAGAGATGCTCAACAGCATGAGCGGCACCTCCGTTAGGCTTTGACCTTGCTAAGAGAGCATAGACTATATGCTAAGTTTAGCAAATGTGAGTTTTGGTTACTAGAAGTTTCTTTTCTAGGACACGTTATATCTACTTCAGGTATTCATGTTGATCCTAAGAAGGTAGAATCTGTCCTACAATGGGAACAACCAAAGACACCGACGAAGATTCATAGTTTTCTTGGGTTGGCAGGCTACTACAGGAGGCTCATTAAGAACTTTAGCTCTTTAGCTTTACCCCTAACCAAGTTGACCAGGAAGGAGGTTCCTTTTGTTTGGAATGACAAGTGTCAACATTCTTTCCAGCTACTAAAAGAAAGGTTAACAAGTGCACCTGTGTTGGTGTTACCTAGGCAGGGAAAGGGGTACATAGTTTTCTGTGATGCATCCAAGAACGGTCTAGGATGTGTGTTGATGCAGGATGAACAAGTGATTTCTTTTACTTCTCGACAGCTTAAGAAACACGAGGAGAATTATTCGACACACAGTCTAGAGCTAGCTACTGTGGTCCACGCCTTGAAGATCTGGAGACATTATCTCTATGGAGAGACATTCCAGATTTTCACAGACCATAAGAACCTAAAGTATATCTTCTCACAGCATGAGCTGAACATGAGACAACGCCGCTGGATGGAGTTAATCAAGGACTACGATTGTATAATTAATTATCATCTAGGGAAGGCTAATGTGGTAGCTGATGCATTAAGTAGAAAATCATCCTCACCAGCTCTAGATAAAGCACAGTTGAACTCCTTAGTGTGCTTTAAAAGAGATATGCTTATCTCCTTAAGGCAAGACAATATAGAGATTAAGGTGTCGATGTTAGCCAGGCTGTTAGCTGAGATGCAAGTGAAACCTACTATGAGATAGTAGATTAAAGAAGCACAACAAGCTGATACTGTGATTCAGTAGATCAGGTCAGAGTATGGTAGTGAAAAATGAGATGGCTTCCATGATTCAGATGATCAAGTAGTCTGTTACCATGGTAGGATGGTAGTACCTGATGATGATAACTTAAGAAAGTTAGTTATGGAAGAAGCTCATTCTTCGATGTATGCTATGCATCTAGGGAGCACCAGGATGTATCATAACTTAAAAGATATGTATTGGTCGCCTGGATTGAAGAAAGATGTAGCTGAGTTTGTTATGTGGTGTCCGGTGTGTCAGCAAGTTAAAGATGAACATCAAAAACCCACAGGAATAATGCAACCTATGCCCATACCACAGTGGAAATGGGATCATGTGACCATGGACTTTGTGGTTGGTTTGCCTAGAACAGCCAAAAGTCATGATTCCATTTGGGTGATAGTTGATAGGTTGACAAAGACAACACATTTCTTACCTGTCAAAACAACCTACATAGCTGAGAAACTTGCACAGATATACATAGATGAGATAGTGCGTTTGCACGGGGTTCCAGCTACAATTGTTTCTGATAGAGGTCCCCAATTTATGAGTCATTTTTGGGAGCGACTCCATAAAGCTTTGGGTACACAGTTAAGGTTTAGTACAACCTTTCACCCATAGACAGATGGACAATCTGAGAGGACCATACAAACTTTGTAGGACTTGCTTAGGGCATGTGTCCTTCAGTTTGTAGGAGGTTGGGATCTACACTTGAGCTTGATAGAATTTTCTTATAATAATAGCTATCAGCATAGTATTGAGATGGAACCATATGAGGCATTGTATGGTAGATGTTGTAGATCTCCTTTATGTTGGTATGAAACATGAGAGTATCAACTTTTGGGTCCCGAGATAGTACAACAAACAACTGAGAAGATTAAAATAATACAACAACAGTTGAAAGAAGCCCATGATAGATAGAAATCTTTTGCTGATAAGCATCGTAGACCCTTAGAATTCCAAGTTGGAGATAGAGTATACCTCAAGGCTTCACCTTGGAAAGGTATTCTTAGATTTGGAAAGAAGGGGAAGTTAGCTCCTAGATTTATCGGGCTTTATCCGATCAATGAAAGGATGGGAAAGGTATCCTATAAGTTGGAGTTACCACCTGAGTTGCATAGATTGCATCGAGTGTTCCATATCTCTATGTTGAGAAAGTGTCATCCTGACACAGAGTTAGTTCTACAACCTGTGGAGGTAGAACTAAATGATGATATATCTTATGTTGAAGGACCTGTGTTGGTTCTTGACAGAAGAGTCAAAAAGTTGAAAAAGAAAGACACTTGTCTTGTAAAAGTTCTCTGGCATCATCGAGGCATTGAAGAAGCTACGTGGGAGCTAGAGGAAGAAATGAGGAGGAAATATCCTACTCTTTTCTCTTGATGTTTTTGTTGGTTATTTCGGGGAGAAAATCCTTGTAAGGGGTGGATAACTTGTAACATCCCTGACCTGGGTTATGTTTTAACCCTAGGTGTTTTGTTTAAGAAAGATAATTATATGCTTAATATTATCTTTTGAAAAGTAATTAAGGCTCAAGAGGAACTTATATTTCAATTTTAATCCATTTTGAATAATGTTGAAAGTAACATTTTACTTGTTTAAACTAAAGTGCAAATTACCCAAGTTAAGGGGTTAAATTGCAAATTGTACATGATAATATGCTCCTCATGTGTTGAAGCATCATGGTAATGAAGATGATGTAGAGATATGGCTAGTGAAAGGCCGAGTACCAAGAAAGAGCTTATAAAGCAATGTTTGTGCATTAAAACCTAGTTTTGGTATAATGTGCAATTTACCCAAAACCTAGGGTCCAATATGAAATTTACCACCTCCATAAGGTCCTTAATATTCTTGGCATCTTGTAGAGTCAAGAAAATGAGAGGGGCATCTCATTTGAGCTACTTTGATGGAGAGAGAATCTTGATATTAAAATAATCAAGATTTAAGCATAATTGAAACCTTAATTCAAATTAATGCAAAAATAAATAAAATAATTGAAGGAACTTCAACCAAGAATGAGACGGTTGGATTTTCTCAAGTGTGAAATGTCCTTGTGCCTTGAAAAGGCAAAGGAAATATCTACGTGAGTGGAGAATCCACTCACATTAAGAAATTAAAAAGAAATATCCACTAAGTTATGGATAATAATATTATAAGGGTTAAGGTGCTTAATTTCTTTTCCCTTAATTCATGGATAATGGAAGGGAGTTCGGTGGTGATAAAGATGCCTTTGCATGCAAGGAACCAAGGGGGAAAAGGTGGCAACAATTTCAGAATTAAAGGATTTAGATGAGGCATTTTCTCTCTCATTGATTTTCTTATAAAAACACCCTTTACCACTCAAACCAAAGACTTTTTTTCGAATCCACTTCTTCTATTTGCTTGAAAAAAAAATGATCAAATAAGCTAGGAGCAGAAGGAATATGACCCCCCAACCTGTTGGTAAGCTTCTTGACCTTCGTTCATCTTGTTTTCATGGTGGAAATCACAAATCAATACATGATTTCTTCTGATCTCGATCCCATCTCCAATTCTAACCATTCCTTTTCACTCAAAATCTTGAGGAATGAACCTTGTGGTGTGGAAAAGCTTATTCCACCATTGTTGACGTGAATCTCCAAGCTTTGAAGGTCAATTAGAGGCGGGTTATATAACTTGAACCCCTATTCATTGTTATTGATTTCAATTTCTCAATCAATTATGTTCAATTGCTCTTCTTGCAATTCCTTTGATTAATTGATGAAATTACCATGATAATGGTAGTATTTTTTGATGGAATAAGGATTGATGATGATGACATCATCTTAGGCACACATTCCAACAAGTTTGCATTGCAAACGGTTTCAATAGCTTTGGTCCAAACGGTTTTACCAAACCGTTTGGAGGTTTGGATCCCAAATCGTTTAGAAGAGTTGACCGTTTGGATGGGTAGACCATTTGAGGTCAGGTCCCTAGAACATGTTGTATGATAATCCATTTGATCCAATTGATTAATTCAATATATGGACAATCCTCCAATTAGAAACCCTAATCAGTTAAGTGCTGAAATTGAAATTGTTTAATTTAAAAGTTTGGGTTGATTTGCCCAAACGGTCTCAAGACCATTTGGAGGTCACCCCAAATGGTCTCAATACCATTTGGAGGTCAACTAAGACTTTTTGGAGGTCTTGGGTTGAGTATGGTTAAGTAATTGAAGAGTTAGAGATATCAAATCGAAGTGCAATCAATAGTTAAATTGATGATCAATCCAATGATGCAAACCCTAATTGGATTTCACAAATTTTAAATGAATGATGAGGCAAACGGTCTCAAGACCATTTAGAGTTCATCTAAACGACCTCAAGACCGTTTGAGGTCAGGTCATACCATAACTTGATGATGATTCATTGATTTCAATTGGATTAGTTCCGCAATGTTAATCATTGATGGTTACTCGATTCCCAAACCCTAATTGATGGGTTCTTGATTATAAATCCTAGTTCAATTGGGTTCAAAACCCTAATTGATGATCCAATGGAAGGATGGTTCAATAGTTCAATTAAAGAATGAACTAAGGAGTCAATTGATAGGTGGTTCATTGATGGAAACCTTGAATTGGTTAAGTGTTGAAAGAACTTTTTGGTCGATTCGGTTTTGAGAGGGTTTGGACCAAACGGTCTTAAGACCGTTTGAGTCCAAATGGTCTCAAGACCGTTTGGGTCCAAACGATCCCAAACCATTTGGAGACCCAAGTACACACGGTTTCAAAACATTTCTTGCTTAAACGGTTTCAAGGGCAATGTGCCCAAACGGTTTCAAACTGTTTGAACTCTGAGAGACCAAGACCGTTTAGGGTCTAAGTAATCAAAACCATTTAAGATTCAACATGGTTAATCCATTTGGATATCTAATGTAATTGAAGATTTAATTGGTCAATTCAATTTGATACCTCATGTAATTGAAGGTTCAATTGATCAAATCTTCTAGACATCCTAGAAGAGGATGAGAGAGAGATTCATACATGAAAAATTATCATGTAGCAATCAAGCCTAGCATATTCAAAATGAGTGAGGTATACAATTAGGGTATGATCCTTGAGGAAGAGATCATAAAACCCTAATTGAGTTAATTGATGAACTCAAACCCTAATTTAGGGCAATTCTGAGTGAAACCCTAATTTAGGAGGATAATGTGATATGAATTTAGGGTAATGACATGAGTAACCCTAATTCAGGGTATTTTAATGATAAACCCTAATTGGAATGAATAGTAAACCCTAATTGTGGGTTATTGAATATAAACCCTAATTTAGGGTGATGTGATGTGAATAGTAAACCCTAATTCTAAATAGAGTGAAGGTGTGTGAAACCCTAATTCTGGATTATACTATATTGTGTGAAACCCTAATCTTGGACAATGAAAAGATGAATCATTGGTCCTAATTGAACAAAGGAATAGTGGTGTTACCCTTGAATAGCATGGAACTGAATTATGAATGATATACCTACTATCATCTGTACTAACCATGCAGGTATCATGAGATGATGAACATAGTCAGGTATGAGATATGATGCTTTATTTAATGAAATTATTTATGGGCCTTGTGTGCCATAATATGCCTTGTTTCTTAGTAAGAGGTAACAAGAGAGTTAATGGGCCCCAAGTGCCAGATGAGATGGTTGTGTAACAAGTGTCATGTGTACCTTGGTCAGATGACCTGAGGATGATGGTTACCTGAAATAGTGGTAACAATGCTCAGTGATGAGCTAAGGGTTTGAATACCCAGAACCATATGTTTATGACATTGAGTTTGAAATGAGGGATTGAGATCCTAATGTCTTTTAAAGACTGAGAAGTAACTGATGAAAACAGTACATGTTTCCTTATAGAATTTGTCCTAATAAGTTATGTTTGAAAAACTTGACTGATGCTAAGAGAATATGATAATGTACTTAATTAATCAAGTGAAAGCTATTCATGTAGTGCTCTGACCATATATCCATCATCGTCAATAGTTGGTGATGGTGAAATAGGTTTTCCTATGGGATATCCTGGAGTTCGCATATTTTTTAATATGTGGGGGTCAATGGGCGAAAATGAATGGGGGAATTGATGGAAGGTAAACATTAAACCTCTCAATCCTTCATTATATGTTCCGGGATGGATGTTTCACAAATCTCCCAATGTTTTTAATGCCGGATCGATGGAGGTAAACATGAAATCTCTCAATTGTCCGGGGAGTGGAGGTGATTAAAAGGGTGGTTTCTATTTTGAAGGATCTTAATGATAAAGAGGATGCTGTTCTCTATAGAGGAAGAAGTGATTTCAGGCTCAAGGACGGATGGGAGATTGCTAGAAAGAGTTCTGATGATGTGCGTTGGGCAAGATGGGTGTGGAAGTCTAGTTTCCCGAGGAGTAGTTCTTGTTTTCTCTGGAAATGCTTCTTGAGGAAACTTCCCACCTGTGATTACTTGATGAGAATTGGATTTTCCATGGCGACGAGGTGCGCGCTCTGCTATTCTGACAGGGAGGACATGGAGCATTTGTTGTTTGGATGTAGCTTCTGTTCTGATATTTGGGCCTTCTTTCACGATGAGTATGATGCCAATCCTAAGTGTTTAGATGATGTCTTGATGTTCTCGGGAGAGAGGAAGACTGCTGCAGGGATTATATGTCAAAGACTGTGGAAGGAAAGAAATCAAAGGGCTTTTTGTAACTTTATTAGGAGTGCGGAAAAGATTTGGAAACAAGTATGTATAGATACGAAATTGATACATGGTTTTTTTTTAATTTTTTTATATTAGGGAGATGTCTGTTTGGTCGGTTGGATGTAAATCCACGACAAGCTGGGTTTGGAGGAAGCTGCTTAATGTTAGGGGTCTGCTCCGAGCAAATATCGATTTCTTTATTGGAAATGGAAAGTTTTTCTTATTTTGGTATGATCCTTGGATCCCTGGGAAGAAGACGCTGCTGGAGATTTGTGATGCTCATCTCATTCTCAGATTGGGGAAAGGACACTTTTGTAGAATTCATGAGTGTCTGCTGAACAATAGATGGGAACTCCCTAATTTCCGGGGAGTGGAGGTGATTAAAAGGGTGGTTTCTGTTTTGAAGGATCTTAATGATAAAGAGGATGCTGTTCTCTATAGAGGAAGAAGTGATTTCAGGATCAAGGACGGATGGGAGATTGCTGGAAAGAGTTCTGATGATGTGTGTTGGGCAAGATGGGTGTGGAAGTCTAGTTTCCCGAGGAGTAGTTCTTGTTTTCTCTGGAAATGCTTCTTGAGGAAACTTCCCACCTGTGATTACTTGATGAGAATCGGATTTTCCATGGCGACAAGGTACGCGCTCTGCTGTTCTGACAGGGAGGACATGGAGCATTTGCTATTTGGCTGTAGCTTCAGTTCTGATATTTGGGCCTTCTTTCACGATGAGTATGATGCCAATCCTAAGTGCTTAGATGATGTCTTGATGTTCTCGGGAGAGAGGAAGACTACTGCAGGGCTTATATGTCAAAGACTGTGGCAGGAAAGAAATCAAAGGGTTTTTTGCAGCTTTAGTAGGAGTGCGGAAAAGATTTGGAAACAAGTATGTATAAATACGAAATTGATACATGGTTGAGGGTGTATAGTTAGTTTTGGTTTGTTGTTTGCCTTTTATTTTCTTTCCTCTTTGTTTGGGCTTTTCCCTAGGCATTGTACATACTCGTCTTCTTTTATCAATGGAAAAGGACACACGCTAGGTTCACCAAAAAAAAAATCTCTCGATTGCGAAGAGAGTGCATCCGCCGCTGTAGCTCTGTAGTGAAGATGCCACTATACCATGGCAAGCTATGTAGCATAGACATAAGATGTCCTGCATGTGATCTCGTACTGACCGAGATGTGGGAAGTCATGGAAGCCGGCTCTTCCACTAACTTTGTATGGTACCGATTTCGACTTCGCAGTGGTCGGTTGGAGTATGAGCGGTATACCTCATCTCCTCAGAGCTTAAATATGTTTGAAAAATGTAATCAGTCGTGTAGCGTATTTGCATAAAATTGAAACACGAGCACTTTTGGTTGATGATTATCCTTCTTAGCATGTCCTGGATACATAAATGTTATTTATGTTCTTTAATTCCTTATTGAATAAGTGACATGCTGCCTTATCAAGTTATAGCTGAAATTTTTGAATAGGAATGTTTCTCTAATCTGCATAGGTACTGATTTTCCTACTAATGAAATATATTATCCCACTGCTAAGTTTATTTCTATTAAACTGCAATAATAATGTTTTCTGAGGAGAGTTATATCTCTCACTGGGGCAATTTACAAATTGTCTCACCCCCATGGGATCCAACATTTTTAGGTAGACGCAGACAAAGAGGCAGAAACTCTGTAGTAGGGAGATAATAGCAGCAGCAACAACAGGGACAATAGTGATATCCCAGGTGGGGATACTAGATGTCAAGCTTTGTATATAAAGTCCTATGTGTAGTCTCTGTACTCTCAGGTCCTAGGAGTCGGTAGATAGTGTTTTTATAATCGATCTGATATTTTGGTTTGAATGCCTCGAGAATTTTGTTACTTGTGCTTGTATCAAAGGCAAAGTGCTGTGTATATATTCCTCGAGAAGAGATTGTGCATGGAATGTACAATGTGGACCAGTATGTAATTATAATACTTTGGTTCTTGTTTAAAGAGTTTTCCTAAGAACGGATCTCTTTGTAAATGGTTTTAATTTTTT
Source organism: Alisma plantago-aquatica (assembly GCA_963693085.1). NCBI lineage: Eukaryota > Viridiplantae > Streptophyta > Magnoliopsida > Alismatales > Alismataceae > Alisma > Alisma plantago-aquatica. The sequence continues at coordinate 1,476,543,175 of OY856410.1, forward strand.
GTGATTTTCAGTAACCCGCTGCTAACGATACACTTCCGCATTAGTCAATCTCGTTACATTATATAATCATGTTTTTATAAGTTGGACGCCATAAAAAACATACTTAGCACATTACTTAATGACGATTCTATAGAGAAGCTTTCAAAATTATGCATTTTAAGTTCATTCAAGAATTATTTTTCATACCATCAGATGTGCATCTTGATTATATACATTGTACATGACTTCAATATCAACATTCCTTTCCTCCTTTAGACTGTTGTAGTGAACAAAACTTTTTTCCCAAAGTTTCCACCAGCAGGTGCCAGTGTGATGTTGTCAATATAGGCAAAGTAATAGTTTTTTATTCTAAGATTTCCCCCATATGTTTCAAAAAATAATTCACCAATCCTAAATCATTGTGTGTCCTAATAGTGTCTGGCAACGGCAAATGGAAAATGAAACACGTTTTAGGATTGTCTTTACTATCGCTTATCTTTAATTCCATTATCACCTCCATAACCTATCACGTAATAACGTTACAATATTATTTTAACAAGAAGAAGATACCAATTGTTATGAACAACATCACCAATCGATTTATCAAGTAATTAATTTCAAATGTGATTGACCATATGCTTAAAATCATTCCTCATTAAAGTTGCATGTGGTGGAGCGAATACAACATCCTCGTCATTGCTTCCTTCCCTTATTATCTACATCATAAGAACAATATTATATCTAATCATAGTATTTAATCTTACAATTCAACAAAATCTGATTACCCTTTCAAGAATTGTAATTTCATCTTTTGACAGTGTTTGCACTATACTATTATCAAACTCTCTCATTATCCTAACAACTGACATATCATCACATCTCCCTTTGCTTTCCTCTTCAGTTTCATTCTTCTAACCACCGCTATTTGAATTTTTCCTTTTGCCTTATTTTTTGATGCTTTAATATCAATTTCCAATTTATCAACATCCTCACACAATGCAACAATCTAGTCTTTAATGTCCCCCTATTTCAATAGCAGGTTGTTATGTTTGTCATAATAATAAGTATATACAAATTATCTGCATACCATATATGTCATTGTAAGTTCATCAATCAAAAGATTTCTCCTAACACTTGTAACTGGTGTATTTTAAAACTAGGTGGTATCAGCTTACTGATAATATCATCAATTTGTTTATCGATCTTTTTGCTGGAATACTCTTGAACCTGCAACAATTTAACAATCATAACCTATTAATAGCACCAAAATTCGCATATTTTAGTACCACATTCGAACAACAATGTACCATTTTTTTAAGCCTTGGATTTTGTTCATCTTCACAATTAATTGGTGCATCTCCTCTAACATGAGTTTTATAGGAACTACTCTCATCAACCATATTTTCATTTATCTTTTCAGGACTTCCATCTCTGATCCTTCATGACTATGACTAGATTCAGTATTAGCATTCTCCTTGACCTTAAGAAACAAAATAATATGTGAAACAAAAATTCTTACTTAGATGACATATTGTACTACATATTAATTAAAACAGTAGAAAATCAATTTCAAGTAATATTGACAAATCAATTCCATATTGTGGTTGCCTCCATAGTTCCAACTCCACTAATAGGAGTTGTAAATGGATCACAATCTACTACCATAGTCACATTCTCCTTTTCATTGTTGATCGTCACACACTCCTTATCAGCCTATATCATGTATCAATATATGAATATATCAATTTATCAACAAAACACTTCAAATTTAACTCATATTCTTTTTACTTACTTTTCTTATACCAAGCCTAATTGCCTCAGAGACGGTAATCACATTTACCTCCTGTTATTTTTTTTCTTTCAATGACTTATTATACACAACTTTAGTACTTGTAACTATGCATAACAATACTAGTTATAGAAAAATTGCACAGAATGCTTACTAAAAAGAGAAAAAAAATTACTCTATCAATCTTATTTTCTTCCTCATCATTTTTTGTACTTGAACATGTGCTTCAATTGCAAAAATAGAATGTGGATCTCCTTTACTATCTTTTGAATCATTTTGATTCTTCTCTTTGTTGTTCCCTTTTTTGTTTTTAATAATGAAAAAAAGTTATAGACATTAAATACATTTACAAATAAAACTATCAACCAAAAAATCACTATTGATGTACTAACATCTCTAAATAATTTCAAGCTTAATTTTGAAGAACAAGCCCTTGTATTGATATCTGGTTTAATATTCTTCACATCAAGTCATTTTTTTCAGCATGAAATCCTACACAACATGAAAAATACCTTTTTGATTTTTATGTTGAATCAAAACTCCTACAAAACATTATTTTCAACATTAGCATATGTATCATCACTGTTAGGATTCTGGTTTGATTCTTTAACCTTCCTTTTATTTTTCTTCTGGAATTCATTTATATCAATGATTATATTTGTTTGATTCATATTGTTTTAAGTATTAAACAATACCAAACATAACAATAATAGTATACCTTTAAACAATCCTTCATTTCTACTAGTGTATCACTATTTGATTCTTCTTCTTCTTGGTAGTCATTCTCTTCAACATTATCAGAGCCCTCACTACCTGTGTCCTCCATAGTTGGATCAACTATGCCATGTGTAGCCAATTCCTCCCTCAGGAATACACAATCGTTTTGGCTCTTGTTCGAAGCACTTTGTAATCCATGAAGTTTTAATTTCAACTCATCATTATCTACCTTTATCCTTCCGATATCTTTCTCATATTTCAATTTTAACTTTTTCACACTCTAATCCCAATTCCATCTTATCAGCCTCTAGATATGCTAGCTTCACCCTAGTTGAATCTAGAACATCAATGTCCTCAACAACAACAATTTTGTTTCTCAACTCCCCAATATTCCAATCATCATGGATATAAACCGCATTCAATTCAACATTTTTTTTGTCATTCTTTTCAAAGTAGTTGTTGAACTTGTGGTCATACTTACATTTGTTTTTGTTGGGGATTCCATTTGGATAATCTTCTGGTAATCTTTTGACATTCCCTAAACCAAACCTTAAACATAAAAATACGAATGTTTAAGTCTAGAAAAAATAATGTCACAAATGAATAATACAGAAAATTAACAATTATAATACCAAAACATACCATTAACAGTGCGCTACGACCTTTCAAATACCCTTTTATGTTTATACATTTATCCATCATAACTAAATGTAGGAAAACCCATCTATTTTTTGTAGATCATGAACCAAATCGAACATTACTTTTTGAGTTCCAAAGTTACCATATGGAAATAAAAAACTTCTTAGAAGCACTAAAATCCAAAGTTTTACAAAGTCTTCTTTGCTTTTAGTGTATTTTTTATGTACCAGTTCCTTTATAATTTCTATAGCGTCATTCACCTTTCGGTCTCCTTTAAAAGTACTCACACCTAAATTTACTATTTTACCCACCAATTTTCAAGAATGTAAGAAGCAACCAACACCTATAGAAATATAAAATAAATCTTATAAATTTGAATACCTAAAAAATTCACATACAAAACTATTTAGGTGTTCAAATAATCTTACCTATTGTAGGTAGTCTAAACATTGCACACACCTATCGAGGGTTAAATCCTACCAATGTGGTTCTCAATTTGAAAGCCATTTTGTTTCCCTCATAGGTATAAACAATATCCTCTATTAGAGTCATGTCCAGAGAAGTAGGGCACCTCGTATCAATGAACACACTAAATACAAATTCCTTGAACATTGACCTATGTTTGTCTTTAAAAATCCATACTACAAGCTTAAATTTATTTATCCCACATATGCACTCAAAATGTTCCACTTTTATCTATTCCTCAGTTGTCATTTTGAAAAGGATAATGCCTATGATTTTTTTAAACAATTTGTAGATTAAAAACAATAGTATCAGAAACCTATAATAACACTCTTCTGTATGTTAAAATATACTTTTGAAAATAGTGCGTATATTTAAAAAAAAATAAAAAATATAACAAGAGTTTGCATAAGCATCCTTTTTTATCACAATTCTTGTATTACACATTATTTTTCATATGACTCTATCCACAATTACAAAATTTAGTTACAAATCAACTACCAAAATGACTTGTACTTATTTGTTGCGTAGTTGTACTTATTTGAAAAACATTTAAAATTTTTGCAAAATGATGCTTATATTGTCGTGATCTATTTTTAACACAGAGAATGTATCAATTATTGTTGCTCAGCTGCACTTATATGCAAATCATTTATATTTTTTTTCTAAAATTGTGGTTTTATTTATAAAAATCATACCAAAGAAATGTGACAACAATCCTCATTATCATGATTTTTGTAGCATAATGTTTATATTACAAATTCCACAGTACATAGTGCTGATAATTACAAAAGAAATCTAATAACAATCCACATTATCACCATTTCTAGCACAATGCTGATAATTATTATTACAAATACCCCAAAATAAATGCAAGTAATATAGATTTATTCAAATGTTCATTTGATCAAACAAATCTTACTTTTTTGTACCTATGATGATATGTACAAAAATACTATACAATATAACAAAAAAAATCGCTTCACTCCAAACTAAAGGAACCCCAAAATTGTGCTAATATCTTACAATTCTTTGCCAATCCAAGCAAAATCAAAATTCCAAAGAACATTCAATTCCATTAAAAATGCAGCTAATTTTCTGACTTTGTTGCTATAACATATACCTTTTTTGTGGTATATAGACATAATTTTCATAACAACATTAGGAAAAAGTAACCTTCCAAAACACCTATTTTCCCCCAAAAATTGGTTTTTATACGTCTATCAACCATTCTATCAGTGCTTTTATACCAAATCGGTCAAGATTGCCTTTTTCTATACCTTTTCATCCTTTACTTTTACCAAAAAATACTATTTTTTTACCTATATTTACAATGTCGTACATGCAACTTGAAAGAAGAACCCTGTTAATTGAGTTATATTTGATTTCATTAGGCAAATCAAACATGTAGCCAAAAAATTTGAAAATGTGTGAGAAAAATGAATTTTCCTACAATAATCACATATCGTAGGTTGTTTAGCACTATCCTCTTCGTCCCCGGAAAAACTTCCACTTGCACTAAACCTCTGGCGAAGCTTTCACTTGCTTCCACTTCAGACCTTCTACAAAGCTTTCACTTGCTTCCCTTTCACCTCCCACTACAGTAGCTAGATCAACTTGTCGTCGTGTTCATCTCCGACGAAGAAACTGAGCATCATACTTTGCACCTTCTATTTGTTCTGAATCCTTCAACCTCTAGCTTTCTCAAAGCTTCACTGAGAGAAGCTCCAACTTGGGGAATGATTTCCAGAGAGGGAGATAGACGAAGAAGAGTGAGAAAGAAGAGAGAGAGAGAGGATGGGTGTCAAAATGAAACCATACACATAAGGTGAGAGTCTAAAATTTCCTTTGTGGGTACACATGCACATTTACTTTTCTTGACTCTAGAGAATCAAATGACGCCTTTTCAATGTTTAGTACGGTTCAATTGGAAAATCGATAGAGTACGGATAGAGCACCGAGACTACTCGAAAAAGTTGGTATGTTGCATCAATTTTTACGACAAAAGAAGAGACTATCATGCCACCTATATATACATTTTATTGATGAATATTTCGTTGAGTTTGGTGTCGCATGTTGCATTCCTAGAATAAATAACCACAAGGTTAACATTTAAAAAGGACTAAAAGAAGAGATGCTCATGCCACCATATATAAGTTTTGTTGACGAATATGTTGTTGAAGTTTGTATGACACATTGAATTCATAGTCATAGGTAACATATTTGAATAAAGTCATTGTGCCACGTAGCATCCCTAGTCAAAGATAACATGGTTGTATGAAATATATTACACTTATTTTCCTAAAAATAAGTGTTTTTAGGAAAATGGAGATGTCAAAACAATTAATTATGGAGGGAATTGAAGAGGAAAATGTGTTATTATATTTTAATGGGATATATGTGAGTGAGAAGATACATAGTGTATTTTAAGGAATTAATTTGTGGGTATAGATGGGAAGTTGTCTTCCGGATTTGACCGTTTTAATCAATACTATAAAATGCCACAACCAGTACTGTTTGATTATATTCTATTTCAGTGTTTGCCAAAGCGATTGGTTGGCCCAGATAGTGTTTATTTTTAGAAAAAGAATGGGTCAGGAGCCTATCTCTCTTCCCTAACACCGATGAAACATGGTCATCAATTTCTGTTGATTTTTCTACATAGCACAATCATCTGTGTAAGGCCCCTAAACTTGCTTAATGAGTTGAATGAGCTTAATTATCATAATTTAAGTTTTATAACCCTAATATAACCTTTTTATATACTTTGAAATCATAATACAAGCTTAAGTTTCAAATTTGGTCCAATTTGGACACTGTTTGAGCAAGTTATGCAATTTTATGTACATTTTGGACTTTTCTACAATTTACCAAATTGAGAGGTTTTTTGTGCAATTTATCCCTTGAATTATGTTCCTTGGATATTCTATCATTATTCTTGATCTTATTGATACATGGGGCACCTATTTAAACCTTTGTTTGAATGTGTTTTCTCCAAGGGTATTTTAGGGTTTACCCCTTCATGGATGAGCTACCTTTAGTAGCTATCAACTAATGAGTTATTTGTTTTTCTTAGAAATTCAAGAAACGAGGGATAAGGATGTCTCACGGATGGTGGGGGAGCGGCTTGTGTGTGTGCTTGTATATTCTTAATGGTTTAAGGCCATGGGCACTTGGAAAGATACTAGAACTTCAACTTGTTCTTTTATTTATCTTAAAGTTTCATATACTTATCCCCAAGCACCAAAACGAGCCATTTACTATTCACCACTTCCCTCCTTCTCCCAACCTCATTCTCCATCTGTTCTGCTATGAATTTTCCTATCCAAGGAAGAAGAAAGTGGGGACCTTCTTGGAAAAAGGATCTAGGGTTGCAATTGACTACCTTTTTGGGTTTCAAAAGCATCCTTCTAGTGATCTTGACCTAAAAGAGTAAGAATTCCCTTCTTTCCTCCGTTTATTTCTTTTTTATCCTTCCTCCTACCTTTCTCCAGATCAGAACCATGCTGTTCTATGGTATAAATTGCTCTAAAGCTCTAAAACCCTACCTTTCTTGCTCCTTATGCTTAGGGTTTTCTCATTTGATGAAGAAAGGTGCTAGATGGACGAGTTTACAACTTATGATTGGATTTCCTATCCTACCTGATCAAGTTTTCTTATGTTATGTATTTCATCTTCTCATTAGAGGCAAGTTTATAACTTGCTCCACGTTTATTGCTTACCAAAAGCTTTCTAGATCATGTTCTTGCTTGAAAATGATGATTCATGCACTAAAAAGCTATGCTTGACTTGGATCTCAATTTTTATAATGTTACATATTCTAATTTAATTTCTATATGAACCTATGATCATGTTTAATTTATTCCTACGGTATAATATGACTTGTATCAGGTTGGTTTGACAACCAATGGTGCTAAGCACCTATCAACCAATGGTCAATTTTAGGGTTTAATGCTGATTTCTTCTATAAACCCATGACCTGATGATGGTTCCATTGCAACAACCCTATGGTGTTGTCTTCATGATAACAGATGGTCAAGAGAAAAGGTTTCAAATTATGGTGACAACCTATGGTCACCCCCTTAGGTCAGGTTTTGGATCAATTAGAAGTTTAATGATCAACCATTAAGTACCCTAATAATGTTATCAATCAATAATGACATTAGCTTAATATTTGATGTTGATTAATGAATATAGTGCTAATCTGACAACCTACAATGACTTAATGGTCACTAATGATAGTGGATCAGGTCTCCACAACCTATTATGAGTTAATCATATAGTTTTAGAATCAATTAAGCCTTAGACCAATGGTTTCTTGGGTCACTTGATGCAATGGTCGAACCTATATTGTAATTGATGACTTTAACATATGAACTTGACCCAATGGTCAGGATCTAATGTTTATTCCTCCAATAAATTGGAATGATGTCTAATGTAATATGTTAGTCCTAATAATGTGATTTATATGGTTTCATTTATATGATCAACTTAAGGATCTTAGTTGTTGACAATGGATGGCTTGTTTTAAATAAATAGTTGACTGTGGGTTTTACCCTACTCTCAATGTAACTTTTTGTGTTGTTAATAAAGGGATGTTTAGGGTTAAATGGTAACTTTTTCTAGAGCACAAATAAAGGACTACATAGGTGGTTTATCCAAGGTGTTTACTTATGTAAACAACCAATGGTCTTACCTTTTAAACATCCAATGGTTCTGGGTGAAATTGTGGTATGGTGGTATGGGTTGAATGATGATGGAACAAATGGAGGGTTACCCTTAATAAGGTAGTCTTAACTATTCACTCATATGAATAGAAGGGATGATAACCATATTGTGTTGATATGTAACCCTAGTGAGGTATAGCTTGTTATACATATCTTTAATATAACTAAATGATGGTAATTGGGTATGAATAGATCTTGAATGACTAATACAATCATGGAGTACTCTGTTATTGTTGTTGAAGCCTTAGTATGCTATAACCCGATAGTTACACCTTGGTTTATGTGTGGGTTCAGACTTGAGAATAGTATGGAATGTGATGGTGATGCTTCACTTTATGCATCCATGATCCAATGGGGATGCTGTGAGTTAGGGTATGGGTATGAGTGCTGATTAGTAACATTAATATAATTTATCTTGTGAACCAAACTCTAATGCAAATAGATAAAGATGAGTATTCTTGTTTAACCTTCTTATATGATGCCATGATGGTGAAATAACCTCCTTAATATGATCATAACCTTAATGTGTTAATTGGTGGTTATCATAGCCACATGGTTGATACTTTCTTATGGTAAACATGTGCATTATGAATATGATGAGGGTTAATCATATCTAGATTCCTTGCATGTTAATGTGATTAAGGAATGTTCTTAATGTTAATATAACCCTGCTATGATTGTTTATGAATATCTCTTAGCTCATTAATACAATATTGTGCTGATATGGTGTATTATTTATAAGTGATGTTGTTGAGACTTGTTATAAGGCATGCAAAGATAATGATGATCTTACAGGGAATAGTATGATGGTCTTAATGACCTTTGGGCATGGTTGATCCCTGAATGAGGTGTAATCCTCTTGTGTTGATAAGGGTTGATACCCTGTGATATTATGAAAACGATTTATATCCTGTGATAGTATGATGGTCTTAATGACCTTTGGGCATGGTTGAGCCCAGAATGAGGTGTAATCCTCTTGTATTGATAAGGGTTGATACTCGGTGATATTGTGAGAAGGATTTATATCTTGTGATAATATGATGACTAGTGTTTCTCATGAATGGCAAGTGAATAGTAACATTTTATGATGAGATGAGAAATTATGTTTCATACGTTTTATATCTTTTCAAGTTTTGATATTTATATGCTTGCTAGAAGTGAATTAGGGTTTGTATGTCCACTTGTTTGATGCAGCCTTAATTCACCCAATTGGCATAACTAATTAAGTGCAATTCAAATCATGTAGTGCCCTATTTCGTAGATCCATCTTCAGTGTTAGAACTTGCTGGATGGTGAAATGAGTATTTCTAAGGCTCCGATTTGTTCGATGGAAGTCATAAGTTTTCTGGAACTCATTTTCTGGAAACTCTAGTTCTGTTTCTGGAACTTAAGTTCCATTCACTTCCATGTGATTGGTTTGTCATTAGTGTAATATGTAAATCAATTAAAAAATTAGTAGTTTTACTGTGTGATATATAAAAAATAAAGACGGAAAAGAAATAAAAAAGAATCATATCTATGTCTAGTAATTAATATATTTTTAAAATAATAATCATAGAAAGCAGTCATAATGTGGGTGTTGCTCCCTTAAAAATAGAGGATGAGAAAAAGTAAAAAAAGAATCATATTTGTGACTACTAATTAATATATTTTTAACATAATAATCTCAACAAGCGGTCATGATGCGGATGTTGCTCCTTTAAAAATATTTTAATATGGTATATTGAAGTTCAAATTACATTATAATATTTTTATTTCACTTTGTATGTATAAAATATTGTAATGATATGTACATTTTATACGTATGTAAATATAAGTTTTGGTTTAAAATTATTTAACAATATGTACAACATTAATTTTTACTATATTCTTCCCATACGATTATAGTTTATTATCATTTTCACATCATATTATTTAAACATGAATATAAAAAAATGCTAGATAAATGATTTTCTGTCAGATGGTGCGGTCTGATCATTTTTAATAGTGTTTTTATATATTTTTTATTTTGTATACATAGTGATAATGGTAGTTGTAGTGAAAAATATTTTATATGATGTCGCTTATAGTGTACAATGTTTTGTCATATTATCTTATCATTTTGACAATAAATCATATCCACACACTAACATTCCTAATCATAAATATTTTACATGCGTCATTTATGAAGAATGAAACATATAATTATATAGGAAATGCTGTCAATTGTTCTGGAACTAATTTTCTGCTCTTTTTCAGAGGGAACTCAGGAACCCTATTTTGTATATAACTCTGTAACTCACCGGAAGTCACAGAACTCAACTTCCTACACTTACTTTAAACCAATCATGAAAAAGTACTTTAGGAACTTCAGTTCGTAAGTTTTCCGGACCAGTTACAACAAACCAATCGGAGCCTAAGGGAAACTCGAAGCACATACTGTTGAGTATGTGGGGGTGGCAGGTTGAGTATATATCCTTGTCATCCACAATGTCGATTGTGGAGGTTGGATATGGTCATGCCTCATAGATATGATGTGATTGAGAATGGTTGTGGTCGTGTCTCGGTGATTATAACATGATGTGATTAGAGGACAACTGCGGTTGTACCTCAGTGATTGGGTTTGCATACCCTGGTTTCTAGTGTCGTGACCTATACCAAGGGCAGACTAGTGGTTAGCAGTTTGACTATATGTTGCTGTGGTGGCAGCTTTGAATGATATGTCACTACCTTTTTACTCGTACTGATCAAGGGGAAGATATCTTAGGATATTGACACTCCTAGATCTTGTACGGAACCGAATAGACCTTCACAGGGGTAAGTTGGACTTTGAATGATACGATTCGAATTCCCCATGGCATAATAAAAGATGTAAGATAGCCATCTAGCATATCTGTTTAGGGTTATACACAACGCTTCATATTGGATGATAACCCTTATTTGCTTTCTTTTCACTGAGATCATGTATAATACAATAAGAGATAGTATATAGGCTAATGTTATAGTTATGATCATGTTGTAAACATGTATATGTTGTCAAATATACTGACATTGATGGTTAAGATGTTGCTTCTAGCTATGTTTAATATTGCTAGTCATGCCTAGGTAATTAGAAATGGTTAAACTGCTAATCATGCCTATGTAGTTCATTGTGTTATGATATTAGTTCTACTTATGATATAGATCTATTCCCTTGATTTGAGATGCCAATATTGATAGCCATTTTATGTTACTAGACATATTCATGATGTCAGGGATTCTTATGCTACTAGATTACTTGTGCTATTAGCAAGGAATATGATGATATATAGATTAATGATAATGATTGTTATTATATGCAATTTTATGATATTTGAGTAGATATCTATCCAAAGAAATGGATTTATTTGTTATCTATATATGCATTGATGATCACACTTGTTGCTAATATTAATTGCTTAATCTATTTAGCATACTTGAACTATTCAATCTATTCAATTGATTATTATATACTCCAACTGCTCAGTTATTTACTATTTAAAATGTTGTAATCAATAAGTGTTGTTGGAGGATATATCTCTTGCTGGGACTGGGTCTCACCTCTGTGGTTCTCCACATTTTTTTAGGTAATCGAAAATGACAAAAACAAACATGTGGCAGAAAAGAGGAGCCATAGTAATGAATCTTTGAGAAAGTTGATTAGATATCTAGTGTGTCCTAGAGTCATCCCTGTACTCTCAGATTCGGGCGAAAACAAATTTGTATATGGTGTTTCAAAGGAATTAGACTTTTGTTAGCATATTAATGCTTGTTTGTGTGGCATATATGAATATTGTTCTCCTGTGTATATATGTGGTGGCTAAGCCAATAGAACAATTTGTATCAAATTCTAGGCATAGTATGATATAAGAAAGATTTTGGGCTCTTATGCAAATGTTTCTGAGTGGGTGCTGATGTTGAAATCGGTTATAATTTACCCATATTTTTGGGTATGTGATTAATTATTGATTGATTGTGTTTTATGTTTTGAGTAATCTCGTTTAGTGTAACGGGTTCTCACAAGTTAGTATCAGAGATTTAGGTTCACTGAGTATGCATGGACACTAGGACGTAAGACTAGGATGATGTCTAAGTTAGGAACGTGACACAAAAACATGGTGCATACTACCTAATCTCAGTACTTGGATGCCCTGGATAGGTATTCAATTATTGAAGAAAGGTGAGTATAGAACTATTAGATTGTTATCTTTCTAATTACTCTGATCAAGTAGTCATTTTGAGACAATCTAAAGAGCATAATTAATAAGAAATCATGGTGTGAATATCTCAATCCTACCTTAAAGAAGATGAGAATTGCATCATTATCTATCAAAACTTGAATGTTTGGTAAATATAAGAGAGAGATACAACACCATGAAATCTAAGTTATAATACAAATAAGGAAAAGAGGAGTTCTTGAAGATGTGATTCAAGAAGATAATAAAGTAAAAGACAGACAAATCTATGCTTATAAAGTGAATCAAGGTATGAAATCCACACAAGATAGAGAGAACTCCTATAACAAGTACAAAATGAGAAGATGAATGGGAACAATGGCAAAGAAATAAGGTGGAACTTGAGTTAATCTCAGACCAATCTATGTGTGTAAGAAAGTGTTAATGAAAAATCAACATGACATGTGAAAGAAATTAAGGGAGATGATCTCAATTTAATGAAGCAAATGTGGAATATGAGTATTTACCTGATGATAAGTGGTTGAAAAATATAATAAAATAAGAGAACATACCCAAGTGTGATAAATAGTCATCAAGGAAGGAGTAAAGAGATATGTTAATCATGATGATTCCTATGCTAATGGAAAGGAACCAAAAATGAAAAAGGTAAAATGATACATAAGAAATTGTAATATGCATAATGAAAATAGAATTGGTTACCTTTTTGCTATGTTTCCCTTTGTGTCTTTCCTTTCTAGGGCACAAATTTCAAGTGGATCATTGCCACTTAGTATATGTCGATTATTTGTAAACATGAGGGTGGATTGCTTATTATAGCATAAGGTTGCTTGGACTATGGTTCCAAGATCATAAAGTTTGTGATGAGTTTTCTTTTGAGCCTTCCAATAATTAGGAAGACTCCTCTTAAATTTCTTGATATTTGTTATGTTGGTAAAAGTGGATGAAATAATGATGTGAGTTCCTTATAGCACATGAGGTGGATACCAAGGTAATGAATCCTAGTATCCAAGATGTATCAACAATATGAGAAATATGTGAAGGTTGGAGATGTTTATTAAATGAACATTCCAAGTGTTTCTGTCCCTTAGAGAGAGAAATAGAGTTGATGATGACCCTCTAAATGTTGTTTGGAAAGAAAAAAAGTGATTCTATAATGTTGTGTATGGTTCAGTGATGGCTGAGTAAGACCACTCTCAAGGATAGATGGTTTGTTGGTCAATAGATATGTGTTACCATGTTCCTTTAAGACAAACATATGATCAAATATCAATGCATAAGAGTTAGATTGGATGACATAATTAACATGACCATGATGAGTTTAGAGTTATGCCCTATAGACTAACCAATGTACAAATAGAATTTATGAATAGTAGGAACAAAGTGTTCTAGTCATGTCATACAAGTTATATAAAACTTTGAATGATGACATGTCAAAGTATTTCAAATATGGTCAAAAATATGATCAATATTTCTTCAAAAACCTTAGGGTTGCCAAAGCAGCAATAGCTACGATACAAGTTGAACAAGAGTGAGATGGGGTTGATTAAATTTCTTTTTGGGATCATGATATGTCTTCTAAGTAGGTTGTGTATATTCGAGTAAGGTGAAGATAGTATTGTTGTTTCACCCCTAACAAGGTTGACAAGGAATGATGTTTCCTTGTATGGAATGACAGCTTCCAACGTCAGCATTTCTTTTGATGTTGAAAAAGAACTGACATGAATTCTAGTATCAGTGTATATATAAAAAAGGGGATGGATACATTGCCTTTTTTTATTCAAGGAATGGTGTGGGACACATGCCATGATTGGTAAAAAGGTAGCAAGTATGACTTTGAGTAATGTGTTGATATAATAGATATAATTTTAGGATGATAGCTAGAATAAAAAGTTGAACATTACTACTAGAGTTGTACAGATGACACAACAAGTTTCTACATTCCATATTGAGAATGTCTTCTTAGGTGGGATTTTTTGTGTTGACCCAAGATGAAATATGTATGAATGATGTGACATAACCATGATATGTAAGTAATCATGTGAAGGTAATAGTATGAGGTACAAATGAAGTACCCATCTTTGTTTACCTTGGATTTCGGGGGCGAAATCCCTGTTAGGGGTTTATAGTTGCAAGGCCCCTAAACTTGCTTAATGAGTTGAATGAGCTTAATTATCATAATTTAATTCTTATAACCCTAATATAACCTTTTTATATACTATGAAATCATAATATAAGATTGAGTTTCAAATTTGGTCCGATTTGGACACTGTTTGAGCAAGTTATGCAACTTTATGCACATTTTGGACTTTTCTACAATTTACCCAATTGAAAGGTTTTCTTTGCAATTTATGACTTTTATTATGTTACTTGGATATTATATAATCATTACTGAGCTTATTGAGACATGGGACACCTATTTAAACCTTGGTTTGGAAGTGTTTTCTCCAAGGGTATTTTAGGGTTTACCCCTTCATGGATGAGCTACCTTTAGTAGCTATCAACTAATGAGTTATTTGTTTTGCTTGGAAATTCAAGAAATAAGGGATAAGAATGTCTCTATGGATGGTGGAGGAGCTTCTTGTGTGTGTGCTTGTATATTATTAATGGTTAAAGGCCTTGGACACTTGGAAAGATACTAGAACTTCAACCTTTTCTTTTTCTCTATCTTTTAGTTTCATATACTTATCCCCAAGCACCAAAACGAGCCATTTTCTCTTCACCACTTTCCTCATTATACCAACCTCGTTATCCCTCTATGATTATGTGAATTTTCCTTTCAAAGGAAGAAGAAAGTGGGGACCATCTTGGAAAAAGGATCTAGGGTTGCAATTGACTTCCTT
Organism: Alisma plantago-aquatica; assembly: GCA_963693085.1. Taxonomy (NCBI): domain Eukaryota; kingdom Viridiplantae; phylum Streptophyta; class Magnoliopsida; order Alismatales; family Alismataceae; genus Alisma; species Alisma plantago-aquatica. Next base: position 1,476,558,521 of record OY856410.1, read on the forward strand.
TTTGGGTTTAAAAAGCTTCCTTCTAGTGATCTTGACCTAAAAGAGTAAGAATCCCCTTCTTTTCTACATTTATTTCTTTGTTATCCTTCCTCCTACCTTTATCCATGTCTGAACCTTGTTTTTCCATGGTAGAAATTTCTCTAAAGCTCTAAAACCCTACCTTTCTTGCTCCTTATGCTTAGGGTGTGCTCATTTGATGAAGAAAGATGCTAGATGGACAAGTTTACAACTTATGATTGGATTTGCTACCCTACCTGCTCAAGTTTTCTTTTGTTTGGGATTTCATCTTCTCATTAGAGGCTAGTTTTATAACTTTCTCCACGTTTATTGCTTACCATAAGCTTTCTAGATCATGTTCTTGCTTGAAAATGATGATTCATGCACTAAAAAGCTATGCTTGACTTGGATCTCAATTTTTATAATGTTCCCTGTTCTGATTTCATTTTTAGATGAACCTGTGATCATGTGTACATTATTTCTAAGGTATGATATGACTTGGATCAGGTTGGTTTGACAACCTATGGTGCTAAGCACTTATCAACCAATGGTCAATTTTAGGGTTTAATGTTGATTTCTTCTATAAACCCATGACCTGGTGATGGTACCAGTGCAACAACCCTATGGTGTTCTCTTCATGATAACTGATGGTAGAGATCAAAGGTTTCATATGATGGTGAAAACCTATGTTCACCCCCTTAGGTCAGATTTTGGATCAATTAGAAGTTTAATGATCAACCATTAAGTACCCTAATAATGTTATCAATCAATGATGACATTAGCTTAATAATTGATGTTAATTAATGAATATAGTGCTAATATAAAAACCTATGGTGACTTAATGGTCACTAATGATTGTGGATTAGGTCTCCTCAACCTATGGTGAGTTAATCATATAGTTGTAGCATCAATTATGCCTTAGACAAATGGTTTCTTGGGTCACTTGATGCAGTGGTCGGACCTATATTGTAATTGATGGTTTTAACATATGAACTTGACCCAATGGTCAAGATCTAATGTTTATATCTCCAATAAAGTGGAATGATGTCTAATGTATTATATTGGTCCTAATAATGTGATTTTGATGGTTTCCTTTATATGACCAACTTAAGTATCTTACTTGTTGACAATGGATGGCTTGTCTTAAATGAACAATCGATTGTGGGTTTTACCCTACTCTCAATGTAACTTTCAGTGTTGTTAATCAAGGGATGTCTAGGGTTAAATGGTGACCCTTTCTAGAGCACAAATCAAGGACTTCATAGGTGGTTTATTCAAGGTGTTTACTTATGTAAACAACCAATGGTCTTACCTTTTAAACATCCAATGGTTCTGGGTGACATTATGGTATGGTGATATGGGTTGAATGATGATGTAACAAATGGAGGGTTACCCTTAATAAGGTAGTATTACCTGTTCACTCATATGAATAGACGGGATGATAACCATATTGTGTTGATATGTAACCCTAATGAGGTATATATTGTTATACCTAGCTTTAATATAACTAAATGATGGTAATTGGGTATGAATAATCCTTGAATGACTAATACAATCATGAGTACTCTGTTATTGTTGTTCAAATCTTAGTATGCTATAACTCGATGATTAAACCTTGGTTTATTTGTGGGTTCATAGTTGAGAATAGTATGGAATGTGATGGTGATGCTTTACCTTATGCATCCATGATCCAATGGGGATGTTGTGAGTTAGGGTTTGGGTATGAGTGATGATTAGTAACATTAGTATAATTTATCTTGTGAACCTAACTCTAATGCAAATAGATAAAGATGAGTATTCTTGTTTAACCTTCTTATATGATGTAATGATGGTGAAATAACCTCCTTAATATGAGCATAACCTTAATGTGTTAATTGGTGGTTATCATAGCCACAAGGTTGATACTTTCTTATGGTAAACATGTGCATTATGAATATGACGAGGGTTAACCATATCTAGATTCCTTGCATTTTAATGTGATAAAGGAATGTTCTTAATGTTAATATAACCCTGCTATGATTGTTTATGAATATCTCTTACCTCATTAATGCAATATTGTGCCGATCTGGGGTATTATATATAATTGATGTTGTTGAGCCTTGTTATAAGGCATGCATTGATAATGATGATCTTATAGGGAATAATATGATGGTATTAATGACCTTTGGACATGGTTGAGCCTTGAATGAGGTGTAATCCTCTTGTGTTAATAAGGGTTGATACCTGATGCGATGATTTTGAGTCGCATTTATAGACTTGTTTTACTCATGTTTTATGAGTTTATCGGTCATTTTGGTGGTTAATATCGCATAATTCACTTACTTTGGTCTATGATCCTTCTCAGTGTCAAATTTCTCTTATTTTACTATTTTGAGCATAAATGATTACAATAATAGGTTTTATCTCGGCTTATGTGGTTTTGTTTTGCAATTTCAGGAAAAACACATATCTGCAGCTGTTGATACCATCGACGGCTGTCGATACTATCAACACGACCACAGGAACGCAACTGCATGGAGGAGCGCAGAGTCGATACCATCGACTGGGAAGTCGATGGTAGCGACTTACCATCAGGTTGCCAGTGACCAGTCAGTCGATACTATCGACCCCAAAGTCGATACTATCGACACGTGTAGCTTGAGCGACGAAAAAGGGATAAAACTGATGCCTAAGGGTGTCGATACCATCGACCCGCGTCGATGGTATCGAGTCAGCATCATGTGCAACAAAGAAAAGAAAAGAAGGCTTGTCGATATTGCGAGGGGTCGATACCATCGACCTGCGTCGATGGTATCGACACCATCAGATCAGAGTTTGTTTCAGATCGGCTCTAATCCAATGGTTGTGATATTTTTGCAACCTAACTCGGTGATTATACCTAATGACGGCGACCAAGAGCAGGGTATCACGTCATTAGCTGCTGCACACATCCCGAGAAGGTGTGGAGAGAAGAATAGAGCCCAGAAGCACGCCCCAGCCATTTCGGAAGGTGAAGAAGATGTTTTCCATCGCCAAAAGGCTGTAGATCGCGCATTCTCCGCCAAAGAGCGATTGGATCTTCTTTGTTCAGGGGTTTCATCACTTATTCACATTTTTCTCCATGTTTCCCCTTTCTTCACCCAAGTTTTGCTCTGAGATGAACATGCAGGGCTAATCCCCTTTATCTTTAGGACCGGGAGTAGCCCGGGGAAGCATTGTATGCCATTTTTATCATAGTAATTCATAATTTATCTCTTAAATCCGTGGTATGATTTCATTTTCTCAATTATATTGTTATGCTTGATCACCATAATGATAATCCGATGCTTTTAATTCTTTGAAAGAAGAATTAATGGTTGAAAAGAGACAAAATTGACATTAGTTAACAAATCCCTTGAATAAGGTGATGTAAGGTTAATGGTGGAAACCCAGAGGTCGATTCTAATGCACCTATTTTAGGGTATAGGTTACTACGATGGTGGAACCGACCTAGACATAGGTAGTGAATTGTACCTCGACAGTGGACAATTCTAAGTACAGGACACTACCCGAATTGAGAGATGAACCTGAGTAACTATATGGAAATTCATACAATGAAAACCCGTGGTGAAAACGCAATCCTAAAGATCTCCATCTGAATTGATTAAACTAAACATTTAATCGATTGCTTTGTTTTATTTTATTTTCTTTTATTTTCACAACAGCTCTCATAACCTTTTTATTGGTCTAGCTGATTGCGAGTAGTTAGTAGTAGTCTACCGATAATTTAGTGTCCCTGAGTTCAACTCAGGCCTCGCAAGGGCCTATACTACATTGACGCGTGCACTTGCGTTATACGCACGATAAAATCGTGTCAAGTTTTTGGCGCCGTTGCCGGGGACACGACAGTTGTCGGCACTACAAGTGCTGCAAGCGGCCATTCTAGGCCACTTTTTTTATTATTCATTATTTCGTAAGCATTTTTAAAAATTCATAGTTCATCTTTCATATTTTGTAATCGTCTAGCATGGTACTGAATGGAAATTATCATTTTTGCAAGTACTGGTGCATGGTGAGGACGCGTAGCACTGACTACACACAACAATCACCAGAGGTTCCACTACCGGGACTAGACGACGAGGAGAACAACATTCAACCCCAACTGGAAGATATAGATTCAGATTCTGAACCAGAAGCTATGGTAGAAGAACAGACAATATGGGAGAAGATCAAGGCATCTTCTGCATCTGCATTAAAGGGGCCAATAAAGAAGCAGGCAGTCAATATTCCAACTTATAAAATTGATCCTGCATTAATAAATTTGGTCAAATCAAATGTGTTTCATAGACTTAAAAATGAAGATCCGGTGACTCATATAAGCCAGTTCGTGGAGAACTGTGATATGATCAAGATAGACAGGTTTCCGCAGGACACGTTGTACTTAAAGCTGTTTCCCAACTCTCTAGCGGGAAATGCACGAGAATGGCTACATAATCTTGATGATGAGTATGTGGAATCATGGAACCACATGGTGGAAGTGTTCTTCGAAAGATTCTTTCCGCCCGAGAAGACAAATGATATGATCAGAAAAATTCATAATTTTAGTCAGAAAGCAGGAGAGACTTACTCCGAGACCTGGGAACGGTTTCATATCATGCTGCAGAGATGCCCACATCATGGGCTTGACAAGGAGAAGCAGGTAAAAATTTTCTATTTTACTCTCAATGAGCATGATAGAAGTAATCTAGATGCAGCAGGTTCAGGGTTCTTCTTAAACAAGAAGGGCTCAAGGTGCTAGGAAATTTTGAAGAATATGGCAAAGAAGCTATCCTGGGGCGACAGAGATGCCGTAGTGCATGTTCAGGCTGCGGGGGAGTCAAAGGCAATCAAAGAGCTAAATGAGAAGATGGACCTTCTAGCAAAGAAACTGCTTGCAAAAGAAGATGCAGAATCAGATGATGAGGCTCAAGTAAAATTCATGCGCCAGCAGCAGGGGTACAAAAACAATGATTATTCATGGAGGAAAGACAAGAAATTTTCCTGGAAGGACCCAAATAATTTCTTACAGGACCCTGACGTAAAACCCCAACCGGAAACGGAGGATAAGAGCAATGAGTTTCTCAATCAAGTAATAAAGCAGAATCAAGAACTTATGAGCACGTTTGGCCAGCAGATAAAGCAACAAGAAGAATTCATGAATCAATTTGGGCAGACCTTACAAAGCCATGGGGCTCAAATGAGGACTATAGAGACATCCTTGGCGCAGATGGCAGCTGAGATAGAAAATCTAAAGAAACCGGCTCAGCAAGGTTTTCCGGGTAATACAAACATTCTTGGAGGAAACCAACAAGCTAAGGCAATTTTACTAAGGAGTGGTAAGAAGATTTTAAACCCCAGGGCCGATGAACCAAGAAAACCCCAGTTAGAAAACACAGGTGAGGCCACAGAGGAGGTTCCAACTCCTATCACAGAGCTGATAGAGGATGTGGTAGAGGATGTTGCAACAGAACCCGTCATTGTTGAGGATCTGACACAGAAGAGGACACCATATGTGCCGCCACATCAAAGGCCACAGAATGTCCCGGTCCCATATCCTAATAGCGTGAAAGCCAAGAAAATGGATGCTCAGTTCAAGAAATTTCTAGATAGCTTTAGAAAGCTTTCGGTCAACATCCCTCTTTTAGAAGCAATAGAGCAAATTCCCTCTTACGGAAAGTTTCTGAAAGACATCATTACAAATAAGAGAAAAATCCCAAATACCGAGTTTGTGGTTCTTAAGGAATAGGTGAGTGCTTTCATCATGGGCACATTGCCACCTAAAAGGCAAGATCCGGGCTGCTTCAATATTTCATTCTACATTGGTAAAGTGAAATTTGGTGAAACATTGTGTGATTCCGGGGCAAGTATAAACCTGATGCCTCTCTCTACATTCAAGAAGTTGGGACTGAAAGAATCAAGGCCAAGAAATATGCCAATACAATTGGTGGATAATTCCGTGGTGAAGCCATATGGTATTTGCGAAGATGTGTTGGTGAAAGTTGATCGGTTTGTATTTCCAGCAGACTTTGTCATAATGGAAATGCAAGATGAGCACGGTAATGAGTTACTCCTTGGACAACCCTTCCAAGCCACTGCTGACATGATACTTGAGATGGGGTGAGGTTGTTTGACCTTGGGCATCGCTGATGATCGGTTTGAGATGGTCATGCCCTCCAGCACAATGAAATCAAAAGCTAAGGAGCAATGCTGCATGGTCAAGCACTTTGATCAGAATATTTCTATTTGTCTAGGTAAGCCATTTCTAGATATGGCTCATGTAATGAATAAGGTAGATAAGGGGACACTGGCTGTAGACATCATGGAGCAGACCAAGGTTGTGTCTCTTAACAAGGCTGTGGGTTTTCCCAATGATGAAGAGGAGGACATCCCGCCTTCTACTGAAGATGAGGCTATAGCAAGTTCTGTAATCAATGCATATCCAAAACTTCCTCTTGAAGCCTGCCTGGTTAATATAACACTTGATTGGATGCGAAGCAAGTCACTACAAGAATGAGACAAGATGCTTCAGGTGCTGCTGTGTTTCTACGCTAGGTACTATGAAGACCTTGGAGAACTCCCACCACCGCTTCAGTCATCCTTGATCAACCTGCCAGATTTAGAATTGAAGCCACTGCCACCTCATTTGAAATATGCATTTCTAGCTGAGGTTGAGAAGCTGCCAGTGATTATTTCAGCATATCTGAGTGTCGAGGAGGAGGATGAACAGTTGATCGTGCTGAAGAACCACCGAGGTGCATTTGGGTGGTCGGTCTGGACATCAAGGGGATTTCCCCTACATTGTGCCAGCACAAAATCTGGATCGAGGAGGGAGCCAAACCTGTAATTCAGCCACAACACCGACTAAATCCTAGCATGATGGAGGTCGTCAAGAAGGAGGTGATCAAGCTCCTTTCTGCAAGTATCATCTATGCTATATCCGAATTGACATGGGTGAGTCCTACACAGGTAGTCCCTAAAAAGGGGGGAATTACTGTTACACATAATTTGTTAAATGAGCCAGTCACGACCCGTCTGCTAACCGGGTGGCGTGTATGTATAGATTACCATAGATTGAATGCTGCTACGCTTAAGGATCATTTTCCTCTCCCATTCATTGATCATATTTTCGAGCGATTAGTAGGTCGATCTCATTTTTGTTTTCTCGATGGTTATTCAGGCTACAATCAGATTTCCATTGATCCTAAGGACTAAGAGAAGACCACCTTCACTTGCCCTTATGGAACATTTGCATACTGCAATATGCCCTTTGGATTGTGTAACGCACCCGCGACCTTTCAGTGTTGCATGCTCTCCATTTTCTCTGATATGGTTGAACGTTGTTTGGAAGTCTTTATGGATGATTTCTCCATCTATGGTGTGTCTTCCGATGAATGTTTATACAACTTGGATAAGATTTTGCAACGATGTGAGGACACACATTTGGTTCTCAATTGGGAAAAATGCGATATGATGGTTAGCAAAGGGATTGTGCTTAAAGTGTCTAGCAAGGGGTTGGAGGTAGATCCAGTGAAGATTGAAGTTATTTCTAAATTACCCCCACCGAATTCGGTAAAAGGGGTACAAAGTTTTCTAGGTCACGCCGGGTTTTATCGCCGCTTTATAAAGGATTTCTCAAAAGTCGCTAAACCATTGTCTGAGTTGCTGGAGAAGGATATTGTGTTTGATTTTAACGAAAAGTGTTTACATGCTTTTAATGTGATTAAAGAAAAATTAATTTCTACTCCGGTTGTGCAAACACCGGACTGGACAAAACCATTTGAATTGATGTGTGATGCGTCAGATTTTACAGTAGGGGCTGTTTTAGGACAACGTGTGGACAATAAACCCTCTGTGATTTTCTATGCATCCAAAACTTTAAATGAAGCACAACTGAATTACACGACAACCGAAAAATAGCTTCTCGCCTTTGTTTTCGCTTTTGAAAAATTCTGGCAATATCTTGTAGGATCTAAAGTCATGGTATGGACAGACCACGCCTCCATTAAGTACTTGATGGAGAAAAAAGATGCCAAACCTAGATTGATTAGGTGAATTCTACTATTACAAGAATTTGACATTGAAATCAAAGATAAGGCGGGAATAGAAAATGTGGTTGCAGACCATTTGTCTAGGTTGGAAAGGGTAGATGAGAAGGATGCGCATATACCCATTATCGAGACATTTCCTGATGAACAACTTCAATCTTTGAAATCTAAAGATCCTTTCTTTTCTTATATTGTTAATTATCTTGCCTGCAAAATTATCCCAGATGATTGGACATACCAAGAGAAAAATAAACTTTTCCATTCTTTGTGATATTATTTCTGGGATGACCCCATTTTGTTGAAGCAGTGCAGGGATGGTGTGTTACACATGTGTGTACCGGAGGTGGAATATGAAAGTGTTCTTCGTCATTGCCATACCCTACCGACTGGTGGCCACCATGCTAGTTCTAGAACCATGGCCAAGGTACTTGAGAGCGGCCTTTACTGGCTTACTTTGTTCCAGGATGCATATGACTATGTGCGGCAATGCGATTCCTGCCAACAGGCAGGTAACATTTCAAAGCGATAGGAGATGCCCCTCAATGTATTTCAAGAGGTCGAGGTGTTCGATCTATGGGGTATTGATTTTAAGGGACCCTTTGTGTCCTCCAACTCTAACTTGTACATTCTATTAGTTGTTGACTATGTATCGAAGTGGGTAGAGGCAATACCCACTAGGACTAATGATGTCGTTGTAGTGTCTAGGTTTGTCAAAGAATACATTTTCTGCAGGTTTGGTGTACCAAGAATGATTATCAGTGATGGAGGTACACATTTCCGAAATCAGAAGTTTGCGGCATTATTGAGAAAGTATGGGGTAAAGCACAACATTGGTACCCCGTACCACCCAGAGACACAGGGGCAAGTGGAAGTCTCCAATAGAGAGATTAAGAAGATCTTGGAGCACACTGTGGCTTCAATGAGAAAGAACTGGAGTACTTTGCTACCAGACGCTTTGTGGGCGTACAGGACGACATTTAAGACACCTATAGGCACTACGCCTTTTAGGTTGGCTTACGGTCGGGCCTGCCATTTTCCGGTGGAATTGGAGCATAAAGTGTACTGGGTGCTGAGAAAGATGAATTTGAACTATGATGAGGTAGGAAAGAAACGCTTGTTGGAGCTAAATGAACTTGACGAGCTGAGGATGAATGCATATGAAAGCTCATGGATTTACAAGGAGCGAACAAAGCTGATTCACGATCGACACATTCAGATGCGTATCTTCAAGAAGGGAGATCGTGTGCTCTTGTTCAACTCAAGGTTGAAGATGCATCCTGGGAAATTGAAATCCCGATGGAGTGGACCATTCACTGTTGAGGAGGTCAGGCCACATGGCACAATCATGGTGCGTGATGGTGAAACAACATTTTTGGTCAATGGACAGCGATCAAAGTTGTACTTCGGTGAGGATTACATGAGGAGAGTGCATGAGGTCAAACTCATTGCGCTTCCGGATGCATGAGGATCTTGATTTCGTCTAGCGTAAGACGTTAAATAAGGGCACTTGTTGGGAGGCAACCCAGCCATTGGTAGTTTCATTTAGTTTCTTTTACAATTGTACATTAGTTTGATTCGATTTTGTTTTTAGTGTAAACAAGATACCTTGATCATTTGTTCAATGTGCATGACTAAGGCAGGGTCTATAGTATCGACCCTTGTGCCGATGGTATCGACAGGGGCACAGTTAGGCAGCTGCAAAAATCTCTCTGAGTCGATACTATCGACGGCCTCATCGATGGTATTGACCTACCATCAGGTTGCTCACCAAAACGGGGTCGATAGTATCGACATGGATGTCGATACTTGCGAGATCCCTGAAGATATTCAGACGAAATTTGTCTCAGTGAAGTCGATACCATCGACGGGCCTGTCGATGGTATCGACCCGGATACAGGAAGAAAGCGGCGGCCGGGCCTCGCGAGGGTGTTTGCCCTAAGTAGAGTCAATACTATCGACTTGCGTCGATAGTATCGACGCGACACGTCACCGATCTGCGAGAGGAAATCAACGGCGATCGCTACGTCAAGAAAGTCGATCTGTGGGATGGGTCGATACTATCGAAACCCGTCGATGGTATCGATGCGTCATCGATCCGGGCACCCACATCAGGCTATCGACAACCGTCGATACTAGTGGAAGACCGAATTGTGCTACAGATGTCGATACCATCGACCCGCGTCGATGGTATCGATGGGTGCACAACAACGACGGCCGTGGTTATAAAAGGGAAGGATGATTGTCATATGATGTCACACCTTCAGAGTCTTTTCCCCCTACTTGTGCTTTGCGCTGTACTGTGCGACCGAGGCCTGCCACGAGCATCCAAGGAGCGCGATCTTCACCGAGTCTTCACCGAGCGGAGATTTGTCTTCTCCGAGATCATCTTCACCGAGCTCCATCTTCTATTCCTTCTTTCTCGATGACAATGGTGCATACCACTGGAGCATCTTCCTCACGGGTGGTACCCAATGAGATCCCTGAGTTCATTCCTCTATGAACTGCATCGATTCCTCATCCGAGGATAGTCCACCCTTCCATGGAGATCTGGAAGGTCTACGAGGAGCTTTTGAAGAGAAAGATTGAGCCCACGTGCTATGTTTATCAGACAATGATTCGTGATTTGGGGTTTAATGACAATCTCGCCTACGTCTTGAAGGGGTAGGTGAGACATACAACTAGGAGGCCCAACGAGCTGGAGTACCACGCTGACGGTCAGCCATTCTTCGACGATTGGCCGACTTACAAGGAACTCATGGAGGAGTTCATGGCATCATTGGACATCAATGTGTTGCCCAATGACTTGATCGCCACCGACAGAGAATGGAAGAAAGGGTGGGTGTTTTTCAGACTCTTCAACAACAACTACACCATTACCCTCGACCAGTTCAATTCAGTGTACAAATGGTATCATGACACTTGCCAGCACTGGAGGCCAGACAACAGGACAAACTACGATGCTATCTTCGCTCAGCTCGTGACTGTGCCCCCTGGAAAATCCGTGAGCTACCATAATGCGGCTGTTGCAGACTTTGAGCATCCGCTTGTGCGGATTCTTCACCGCATGATCTGCACCAAGCTGTTCACTCGTGGTGACCCGTCTCTCAGTAAGTTTCAAGAGATGGATCTGTTCTTCCTGCACAAATTGCTGAAGCACGAGGAGTGCAATTGGGGCGCGTTCTTCTTGACACACGTGGTGGCCGTGAAAAGGAGTATGAGGAAAGCTCCTATCCATTTTGAAGGGCTAATCACACCATTGGACACCTATCTTGGGTTGGATCTTTCCCAGCTTACTCCCCTTTCTAACAGGAGCAAGGTCAACCTCCAACATCTGCACCGCTCCCACCTCCTCCTGCTCCGTGATGGCTTGGCATATGCACATTGCCATGTCAATCAAGCATATCAAGAGTGTTCACTTCCAGACCCCGTCTTCAACATTGAGGGAGCTCAGCATTTCCGATGGCCTGTCATTTCCATCGATGACTCTGATGAAGACGGTGGTGATGATGACAACAACGACACAGGCGACGAGCATGAAGAGGAAGAGGAGGCCTTCACTCCTCTTCGGGCACGAGTAGCACCCCAGAAGCGTCCCCGAATGCATCCGGGTGCATATTCATCTTCACAGCCTCCGCCACCTTAGCCCTCTCATCAAGGATAGGATGCCTACTCCATGCAGGGGATGTATACAATGCTGCAAGAGTTCCAACACACCCAACTGCAACATACAGCTTCATACGGCGGTATTCAGGATACAACGAACTGACTGTTAGATAATCAGAGGGCCATTGTTGAGAATGAGCACCTCCTCCTCGACAACCAACAACACATCCATGACAGGTTGCATAGGATGGAGATGCAGCAGCAGCCCTTCTACAATCATTACTGGAGCCATAATTACTTTTGGGGGTATCCACAACCTCCACCAATGCCCCAGTACGATCCGAGCTTTCAGGGGCAATACCCATCTTGGGACCCCATGGCTCCACAGTACCCGCCTCCTCCTGAAGAATGATCAATATCACTGTTCCACCTTTTAAGGTTGTTTTTGACTATGAGGCCATAGTCGAATTCAAGCTTAGGGGGGGAGTTGGAACAGCTCTATCCTTTAGTTTTCTCAATTTTAGTTTTTATTGTTTTGTCTTTTTCCATTTGTTTTTCTTAGTTATGAGTTTGTTTGTAGGATCCACACACTATCTAGTGTAATTGTGGATGTCTTAAGTCATATGTCATCTCGTTGCTTGTACATGGGAATTAGGGGCAAAGTTAAAAAAATTTAGTGTCTTTGCAAGCTTGTGTTGTTTAACTTCGAGCACATAACTTGAGAAAATGATTGGGTTTGTCAACTCTAAAACAAGAAATCACAACTGTACATTCCTAGGATTCATGAAAAGTGGACGGAATTGGTTGTTTGAGCCTAAACTGACCAAATGGTAATGAGACTTTAATTTAAAATAAGAGAGAGAAACCTCTTGATTACTACACATGTCAGTAAGGAGGGACACATAATATTTTCCAAAGGTTCAGTCAATTAGTCTTGTGATCTATCCACCCCATTGTTTTCATACTCCACCATAAGAACTGGAAGTAAAGTACGGTTTTAATCTCTTTGATTGCATTCCATGTAGGTAGGTTTTGCATTGCAACTACTTTCCAATATTTTGCATGAAAATAAAAAAATAGACTATTTATACATGCACATTATCCTTAGGTGCGTGTCATGTAGTTGCATAACGATCATTTGTAGTTGCATTCACATCTTTTGTGCATATAGTACATCATGCATCTTATTTCTTCTGAAACATTAAGGGTGATGAACTTTTTCCATACCTTCTGAATGCTTCAAATATATAAGTTATGCAACAATAAGTGAGCCTGACAAATAATTAGTTGTCATCTATGAAAATAAGGGCTTGAGAAAAAAAAGAGAAGTTTTGAAAAAAAAGAAAGAAAAAAGAATTGAGGAGTAAGTAAGAATAAGAGGGAGAAAGGAACATGTTCTCACTGCATCTTAAGAAGAATAAGTACATGATGTAGTTCTCTTAGATGTTCCATCTCACCTTGAGACGGGATGATAGTGCATGCATCATTCCACCCAAATGTAGGCATTAGGGCATTTTTACTTGCATGTGCATCATTTAGGTCATTATTGTTTTGTGCATGTTGAAACTGTATCATGCTTCCAATTTCTTCCACTAGCCACCCATTCCATCCACCCGTTGATCGAATTGGTAGGCCACCGTGATTTTCTCCTCACTCATCAATACCAGGAGAGCTGCTTCCATGTAGATGGTAGTTAGGGTGAGCAATGTAGAATAGGAGATCACAAGATGCACCGAGTCTGGACTGGAGAATTTTATTATGTTAACTGCCTTGTATGATACTGTTGATCAATTTTGAGGTAGATATCTTTTATGGATGGTTACTGTTTCCTTTAGGGTAATTATCATTCTGTGGTTAGTGAGGGACGGAATGTGAATGTCCGGCGGGGATCATATGGTGATGTTTGTTGTGATAATCTATTCTTTAGTTGACCCTCACAATTCTATTCTAGAGTTTTATTGCTTGAGGACGAGCAATGTTCAAGCTTAGGGGAGTTTGATGCGATGATTTTGAGTCACATTTATAGACTTGTTTTACTCGCGTTTTATGCATTTATCGGTCATTTTGGTGGTTAATATCGCATAATTCACTTACTTTGGTCTATGATCCTTCTTAGTGTCAAATTTCTCTTATTTTATTATTTTGAGCATAAATGATTACAATAATAGGTTTTATCTCGGCTTATGTGGTTTTGTTTTGCAATTTCAAGAAAAACACATATCTGCAGATGTCGATACCATCGACGGCTGTCGATACTATCGACATGACCACAGGCATGCAGCTGCAAGGAGGAGCGCAGAGTCGATACCATCGACTGGGAAGTCGATGGTAGCGAATTACCATCAGGTTTCCAGCGACCAGTCAGTCGATACTATCGACCCCAAAGGCGATACTATCGACACGTGTAGCTTCAGTGACGGAAAAGGGATAAACTGACGCCTAAGGGTATCGATACCATCGACCCGCGTCGATGGTATTGAGTCAGCATCAGGTGCAATGAAGAACAGAAAAGAAGGCTTGCCGATATTGCGAGGGGTCGATACCATCAACCCGCATCAATGGTATAGACACCGTCAGATCAGAGTTTGTTTCAGATCGCCTCTAATCCAACGGTTGTGATATTTTTGCAACCTAACTCAGTGATTATACCTAATGACGGCGGCCAAGAGTAGGGTATCACATTATTAGCCGTTGCACACGTCCCGAGAAGGTGTGGAGAGAAGAACGGAGCCCAGAAGCATGCCCCAACCACTTTGGAAGCCGAAGAAGACGTTTTCCACCGCCGAAAGGTTATAGATCTTGCATTCTCTGCCAAGGAGCGATTGGATCTTCTCCGTTCAGGGGTTTCATCACTTATTCACATTTTTCTCCATGTTTCCCCTTTCTTCACCCAAGTTTTGCTCTGAGATGAACATGCAGGCTAATTCCCTTTATCTTTAGGATCAGGAGTAGCCCGGGGATGCATTGTATGACATTTTTATCATAGTAATTCATAATTTATCTGTTAAATTCGTGGTATGATTTCATTTTCTCAATTATATTGTTATGCTTGATCACCATAATGATAATCTAATGCCTTTAATTACTTTGAAAGAAGAATTAATGGTTGAAAAGAGATGAAATTCACATTAATTAACAAATCCCTTGAACAAGGTGATGTAAGGTTAATGGTGGAAACCCATAGGTCGATTCTAATGCACCTAGTTTAGGGTATAGGTTACTACGACGGTGGAACCGACCTAGACATAGGTAGTGAATTGTACCACAACAGTGGACAATTCTGAGTACAGGCCACTACCCGGATTGAGAGATGAACCTGAGTAACTATACGGAAATTCATACAATGAAAACCCATGGTGAAACCGCAATCCTAAAGATCTCCATCTGAATTGATTAAACTAAACATTTAATCGATTGCTTTGTTTTATTTTATTTTCTTTTATTTTTACAACAGCTCTCATAACCTTTTTATTGGTCTAGCTGATTGTGAGTAGTTAGTAGTAGTCTACCGATAATTCAGTGTCCCTGAGTTCGACTCGGGCCTCACAAGGGCCTATACTACATTGACGCGTGCACTTGCATTATACGCACGGTAAAATCGTGTCAATACCCTGTGATATTGTGAAAAGGGTTTATATCCTTTGATAGTATGAGCACTACTACAGAAATAGCTTATAAGGTCACATTTAGAGGCATCGGTTGTATCCAAAAAAGTGACACCTAAATCCTACAACGTCGGCTGAAGACACAAACCGACATCTATATGTGAAGACCAGCCGAACACGGGTATCGCTTTCTATTTAGCGTCAGTTGTGCAATAAGAAACCGACGCCTAAAATTGCCCGCCAAATCCAATTTTTCTAGTGCAAAAAAATTACCTCCAAAATTTCACATACGGCATCGGTTGTTTACCAAATAATCGCCGACTAAAGATTTTTGATGAGACAGAAATCGGGCCCACTTTCGTCATCAATTTTCTTGCAATAACTAACACTGATCTGTTTTCACCCACTGTCACTGTGAAAATTTTTAGGGTTTAGGTTGCCCAATTGGCATCGGTTTTGTATGGAAACCGACGACTATGGTCGTAATTCAAGAACATTTTTTTTGTTGGCATATATATATAGATGTCGGTTTTTTAGTTGAAACCGATGACTATGATTGAACATAGGTGTTTGTTTTTAAGTGGTGACCGATGCTTTTATATCTTAGGTGTCAATTTATACAACAACCGACGACGATTGTTAACTTAATAACCCCCGCGAAATAAACTCTTCCCCATTCTCTATTTCATCGCAAAACACGACTCGATCTCTGGCGATTCTACTCGACCTGCCGCTCATCTACCGCCGTCTTTCGCTGCCACCACCTACTCGTGTGCTCAACGTCACTGCCTACCCGAGTGCTCAATTCCTCCACCACCTACTCAATGCCGCCGCCTACCCATGTGTTGAATGCCGCCGCCTACCCGTGTGCTCAATGCTGCCGCCGCCGCCTTCTCAACGCCACTGGATATTATCAGTAAGTTTTCCCTCATTTCCAGTTCTTGTGCTTGGGGTTGCCTGTAGTAGAAAGTGGCGACTTGTTAGCTAGGGTGGAGGGCATTTTGGTGGTTGGCATTGTAGGTGGGCGGGGGTGATGGGGGTTTTGGTTGTGGTAGGTGTAATGTGCTTCTCTACAAAATATATAAAAACTAATTGTATGTATCTATTTCTATATTTACTGCATTAATTGTTATAACCTCAAAATGTAGTAAAATGATGTAATTCTCTTTTCAAGAATAAAAGAAATTTATTTCTTTGATTTGTGATGAATTTCATGTGAAATGGCCTTGATTGATTGATAGTGGGCCTTGTTGGCCATTGAGCCCAATTGAAGAGAAAAGAAAAATAAAAAGGAAAAGGATTTGTTAAATAAAAGGGAAATATGAGAAATAGACTTTTAAAAGAAGATAAAGGCAAACCAATATTCCCCAATATGGGAATTCATGCCTTTAGGATTTCTTGAGGTCCAAGGGACCCAAAATAATAAGATAATCATAAAGGAAAAGGGAATACAAATTAATTTGGATTAATTTATGAGATAACTTGGGAGAGAAGGAAGACTTCTCATTCATTGCAATTTGTTTCCCAAATTTTGTACAAAGCTAGGCAATATTAAGAGGAACCTTCCCTTAAAAGTTGAGTTAAAAAGGAGTAAGGGTTTGGAAGATACGAATTTCCTAAGAAATTGCCAAGATTGGAATTTATTCAGAAATAGGAAAATGATTTTCTTTTTTTGTTTAAATGTGGGCAACTCAGACCGTTGGATCTTAATCCAACGTCAGGCGGTCATCGTCTAAGTCCCACTGGGACTGGGACTCTGTGAGATCCATAGGATCTTTCCTCTCCAATTTCCTCATGATCCAAGGAAGATGCGAGCATGCAATAATTCCCATTCCATTCCGGAAGGGAAACCACACAGGATCAACCCGACTTTGTCGGGGTTTGGCCGATAACTGGAGAAGTTCCCAATCTTCTTGGGACTGCCTCCGACCCTATATATAGGGGAGGGCTTTTGAGGACTCCAGCGTGCAAAGAAACTAGACCCTAACCTGCGGGTTGTTGCAAGGAGCAATTTGTGCCCCCAATTGGACGTTTCGTCCTGACCTACACCTCCATCACCTCGGAGACCCTCGCCGGAGTCCGGCGAGTAGGAGAAACTTGGGCGTACCCTTGGTGAGCAATTGGGCTCCTGGTCGAGTTCGTCGACGGAAGACGAAGCTTCCTAACTTGTTGGCGCGGTCGCAGGTGGCTAGGATCGCGAAGTCAACCCTGAGGTTGACCATCAGAGCGCAACAGGGAGACGACACGAGGTTGAAGAAGGCCTCTTGTGAAATTACCTCTTTGCCCCTCACCTCCTTCAGTTAGAATAGACTTTTGGTTCTTTTGTTTGCAAAGAGAGGGCATGTGTGATCCTGGACGTTGGATCCTATGTGGACCAGCGGACCACAGATCAAATGATTCGTGTTTTTCCCAAATTAGCAAATAAATAAATAAAAAGGAATTTTCTTGTTAAAATTGTATCTTTTGCTAGAAAACTCAGATGACTGGAGTTAATCATGAAAATTGATCAGAAAAATACGAGGGATACATTAAAAATTGTTTGGACACTAAATCTATATATTTTTTGCAAAAGTGGATATTTTGGATAGAAAAGGTTTTAATTTGTGATTAGAAACCCTAATTGTTGATAAAAGATATATTTAATCTTGCAATTAGGTTAATTCAAGCATGGTCTACTTGATTAATGATAAATATGATTTTTAACCTGTTTTGATGATAGAATTGCAAAGTTTAGGGTTTTAAACCTAATATAATGGTTAAGATGCTTAGAAACCCTAAATTAGAGAAAAAGAAAAGAAAAGTACTTATAATCTGAAATTAGGGTTTCCTGTTACTAAAAGATGAAATTAGAATCTTTTGTTAGAGAAAGATGAAATAATTAGGGTTTGCAATTGATTTGGTAAAAATTAGGGTTTAAAGTAATAAAAATAGAGTAGAACTCTAAATTATGCTCAAACCCCTAAAAAGGACAAATAACCCTAGAAAACAACTAGGATTAATATATCATGATGACATGATTAATGATAGAGAAATTAGATGCCTTTTACAGGATCAATTTGGGGGTACTTTCTTGATTTGTTGATTGGTTGAGTTATTTCTGCATTCAAGTTTGCTTAACAGGTATGTGGTTAATTATGGTTAATCACATTAGTTTTCTGAGGGTTTTCTGGATGTTTCCTCACATTGAATGCAATCTAAATAGTTTGGATGTTCATACTACAATTATAAAGTCACTATGGCTATCACAGTTATATATATACATGTGAATTCTCGCACTTACATGCCACCCTGATGGAAGATGCCATAAAGGCCAGGCCCAGGAGGGTAGACCCATGGGCACCATGAGAGGTGATCCCAGACACCAAGCTCGGGAATGAGAAGGTGGTCTATGAGGCATGACTATGGAGCACCACGAGAGGTGACTCCCAGGCACCAAGCTCAGGATTGAGAAGGTGGCCTTAAGTCAATAGCAAAAGAGAAACCCTAGAGGGGTATGCCAGGGTTAGGGCAAAAGCGGTGGAGAATGACACATTGAAAATGTAAATTGTCATGTTAAATAATTTGATTGTGAATATTAAATTGTTAGCCATATCTGTGAAATTTTGGATGTCCCCAAATACCAGTATATTCCCGTATACTGATCAATGTTTCGTTTGTCGGTGTTTTATGTACAACCCTGAAATGAACAAATAGTAAAGTGACACATTGTGAAATTAAGAAATAAAGTGCAAGGAGGATTAGATAGATTAATTCAATCTCTAGATAGATAGATTTCCAAAGTTTTAAAAAGGTAAGCAAAGTTTTAATTTTCTACCAGATTTCAGTTTAGACAGTAGAATTTCATAATTATTATTGATTATTTGTTGAATCTTTGATCTTGTTAATTGAATAACGGCTCTGACCTTCAGGTCTCCCTTAATTGGGGGATACCAGGAGGTGTGGTCGTTACATTAATCATATTACTGTATTCATGTACAATACTTCTACATATCTCTTTATTCGTTGCAAAAGTTAGAGTAACTCTTTGATTCATACATACAGTTATAATCTACTTAGTTATTAGCTGTTATGCTAATTAATTACGACTTTTATAGATAAATAGTATAACAATTGGTAATTATTACTAGTTATTGACGTGCTATAGTTATGAATTTACATATTTACTATCTGTGTATTATCATACTAAGTTAGTAACTACTTTATTAGTACTTAATTACTTGTTATACTTATATATGTTATGTTACTTTATATAAATTTACTCCATATGTGATCATCTACCCTCCTAACTGTGAAATTGGTAACTTGTTTCCTTGTTGAGTATATTGAGAATCCTAATCACCCTTCTTGCTTAATGATGAACTCTAATACACTCATGTGACATGCTTGGAATGTAAATGATGAACTTTTCCCTAGATTGCCAATCATGCTTCTAAAGACATCAATAATCACCCTAACTTGAAGAACTAGGATATGAATATGAAACTAGGATTGTAGGTATAAGAATGACAACATGTGTATTTGTTGGCCTAGAAACCCGTCCAAGATTTACTCATTAGGAGTAAATCTTAGATAGTCCCCGGTTTGGTACCGTTCTTGAACAATTAATCTCACTTAGGATGTAAGTGTATAATGTGTATTAGGTTTTCAAGAAAATTTCACTAGCATTTCCCTGTTTGTTCTCCAAGTACATATGTACTTGGAGAACAACGGGGAAATGTTGCCAAAATTTTCTTGAAAACCCAATACACATTATACACTTACTAGTGAGATTTGGTGTTCAAGAATGGGATAGGTGGTACACAGTTTGTAGGTATAAGAATGACAACACATGTATTTGTTTTCCTAGAAACCCATCCAATATTTACTCATTAGGAGTAAGTATTGGATAGTCCACGGTTTGGGACTGTTCTTGAACATTTAATCTCACTTATAATGTAAGTGTTTAATGTGTATTGGGTTTTCAAGAAAATTTTAGTAGCATAATCTCTTAACCCTAGACCCTAATCTTTTAACCATAAACCCTAATATATACTTGTTTTCTCTTTGATCATAGAACAGATAGATCATGGATGTCCATTCCAAATCGCTGCACCCTAGAGTTTATTTCTGGTCTTGATCAGTTTATTAGATTTGCCGAGGAACATAGGAAACCACCCGGAGATAGGTTCTACTGTCCATGTAAGCATTGCGGTAACAACTTGAAAGTCAGCACCGGTGACGAAATAAAAAGTCATGTCATGTGCAATGAGATGTACAAGGCTATACAGAATGGCACTAGCATGGAGAGATTTCAAACCTGAAATTAGTGGATGTCGATAGCAGTGCTTGCGTGGAAGAAGAAATTGCCTCCAATGACGTAGATGTGAACGAACCAGTTCCAATAGGCATCGTTGATGCGATGCTGGATAGTTGTGGGGTATAACACACCGATCCACCTCCCTTGTTTAGAAACATTGTGCATGATGCTGAGATACCATTATACACTGGTAGTACTAAGTTTACTGTGTTGAGATTGTATAAGTTGAAAGCTAATAATAGATGGAGCGACAAAAGCTTCACGTTATTGTTGTCTTTGTTGAAAGATATTCTTCCTGAAGGAAATGAGCTGCCAATCTCAACATACCAATTAAAGAAATTGTTGTGCCCTATGGGAATGGAGGCCAAGAAGATACACACATGCATGAATGATTGTGTATTATTTCAAAAGGACTATGTGGATTTGAAAGATTGTCCAAAATGTGGTGCGTCAAGATATAAATTGACGACTTCAGGGGAGTCCAAAACTGGTTCTCCTACCAAGGTGATGTGGTATCTACCTATAATATCACCATTTCAATGCTTGTTTTCCAATCCGATAGATGTGAAGAATTTGAGGTGGCATGCAGATATTAAGAAAAATAATGATGGGATCCTATGACATGCGTCTGATTCCCCACAGTGGAAGAAAATTGATTTATTGTACCCTAAATTTGGTGAAGAAGACAGGAATCTAAAATTTGGGCTTTGTACAGATGGGATGAATCCATACGGGATATTGAGCAACCAACATAGCACTTGGCCAGTTATGCTTGTTATATACAATCTTCCTCACTGGTTGTGTATGAAAAATAAGTACGTTATGCTGTCGTTGTTGATATCGAGCCCTAAACAACCTGGAAATGATATCGACGTTTATCTTGAACATCTGATTGATGACTTAAAGAAACTCTGGGGTGAAGGTGTGATGACCTATGATGCTTCACGAAGAGAGACATTTCATTTGCACGCTATGTTATTTTGTACTGTTTTCCAGCATATGGGAATTTGTCTGGATATAGTGTCAAAGGATCTAAAGCGTGTCCTATATGTGAAGAGAACACTGATTCAATACGACTAAAATATGGCGGCAAGACTATATATATTGGTCATCAAAGGTTTCTTCGAAAATTCCATCCGTATCGTAGGTTGCACAAAGCATTCAATGGACATAATGAGGAACAGAGTGCACCTAAACCTATACCAGGGGAGGTTTTTTATGAAAGAGTAAAAGACTTTGCCAATGAATTTGGTAAGAGATCATAATGTACCAAGGCCACACGGAGTGACAAATCTTTATTCAAGAAAAATTCAATATTTTGGGATCTTCCTGAATGGAGTTCTTTGGCAGTCAGACATTGTATCAATGTCATGCACATTGAGAAAAATGTCTATGATAGCGTCATTGGTACTTTGTTGAATATACCAGGTAAGACTAAAGATGGGATAAATTCCAGAATGGACCTACATGAAATGGGAATAAGGATAGAATTAACAGAAGTAGTTAGTAACGATCGGAGAGCATACTTACCTCCTGCTTGTTACACATTGTCTAGAAAGGAGAAGAAAGCTTTTTGTGAATGCTTGATAAATGTTAAGGTGTCATAGGGTTACTCATCCAACATCCATAGATTGGTATCAATAAAAGATCTAAAGTTGATAGGTCTTAAATCTCATGATTGTCACACTCTGATGCAACAAATATTGCCCATGGCAATTCGATCTATATTGTCGTAGCATGTAAGGTTTGCAATCACCAGACTTTGTTTCTTTTTCAACAGTCTGTGTAGCAAAGTTTTTGACCCTGATATTCTCGATAAATTGCAAAGAGAAGTGGTTGTTACCCTATGTCATCTTGAGATGTATTTTCCTCCTCCGTTCTTTGATATCATGGTACATCTTGTTGTCCACTTGACTAGGGAAATGAAAATGTTGGGACCAGTTTTCTTGCATTGGATGTATCCCTTTGAACGATACATGAGCATTTTTAAAGGTGATGTTTGAAACTGTTATTGGCCTAAAGGGAGTATTATTGAGGGTTATGTGGCGAGAGAGGTTATAGATTTTTGCAATGAATTTCTAAGTGCTAATGACGCTCCTGTTAATGACAAGAATATTGAGGAGTATTCTGACAAAGGAATTTTGGGATCATAGATGAAAGTAATCAGCCGTGAGCAGTTGGAACAAGGTCATTTGTATATTTTACACAACATCGATGAAGTGAGTGTTTATATCGAGGAACATACCAATTTCATCAAGAGACAATATCCTCCAGCCAATTAAATGTGGCTTGCTAGAGAGCATAACAAGACATTTATTAAGTGGTTTGAAGGTAAAATATTACATCAACTATCTCAAACACCAAATAATCTTACTGAAACTATCAAATGGCTCGCCTTTAAACCAAAATTGAATGTTATGTCTTATGAAGAGTTTGACATAAATGGATTCTCATATTACACAAAGCGTCAAGATGATAGGAGTGTCGTCTAAAATAGTGGGGTCACCCTTCAAGTGTCTTCATTGTTTTTTGTAAGTGCAAAGGATAAGAGTCCACATGAAGCTAAAATGTCATATTACGGTGTCATTGAAGACATATGGGAGTTTGACTACGTAGATTTCAGAATTTTGCTCTTTAAATGTAATTGGGTTGATAACACCAAAGGAGTTATAGTGGATGAATTGGGTTCCACATTAGTGAACTTTGAAAATATTGGTGATAAGGGTGAACCATTCATATTGGCATCACAAGCGAAACAAGTATTTTATATCGATGATCCTGTAAATGATAAATGGTCGGTAGTTTTTCATGATAAAAGATAATTCATTGAAGATCCTATAGATGAAGAAGAGTACTATGATAAGTATGATGACTCCAGTCCATTCTTAGTTGGGTTACCAACACCACCAAATATTGAAGCTAATTATGACTTGTATGTGTGCGGAGATCACAATGAAGGATTGTTAATTGATAAAAGATCACAATATTAGTGGCATGCATGTTTATATTTTTTTTAAGTGTTGTATTTTTCTAAATGTGAACTTTACAATGTTTTTATTATCTTCTAGTTATGTCAAATGCTTAATGTTTGATTTTTTAATGACATTTTTAGATGGATGAGCATGAGCATGATGACTGTGATGATGATTACCGTGAGGGTGAGGATATCAATGCGCCGCCTCACAATGTAAGTTTTAAAAATATATCCTATATTTCTATCTATATGTCCATTTATAGTTATATCCTGTAAGTGTGTTTATTTTGTCAAATTTTAGGTCTTGATCATGTATCCCCTGAAGAACTTGGGGCACTTGATGAGCAACAATTTTTTTTTGAGAAAGTGAGGGGCATCACAATGATGAACAAGTTACAACAGTAAAGGGGCAATGGATCCAAACTGGCTGTGGATTTTGAGCATGCAGGAAATCAAGTTGGAGTGAACCGCAAGCCGTTTATTTCATATCTTGGGGTTCTTACTCGTAGCCATTGTAGTCTAAATTTTGAGTCTTTTCATAAAGTTCCTAAAGGGAAGAAAGACTTAGTATGAAAGGAATTATGCATGAGTTATTATTATTTGCAATTCTATTTTTGTAGATTACTAATTTTTAGTATACTAGTTAATAACAATTTTATTTTGCAGAGTATATTTGATCTGGATGAAAAGTTGCATCGTAAATGCATGATGCGACGTTGTGGGAGGGTCCTAAGGAACTAGAGGACAAATCTCACTCAAGATTACATACACGATGATGAGAATAGGTTCTTGATTGATTTCCAATTCTAGACATTGATCACTTTTTGACTAACTCTACACTAATAATTTTTTTTTGTATTCTCATTAAAAAATAAATTTAGGAAGAAGGCAGCCACAGAGCAATGGAACTACCTGGACCCCAAAGACTGGGAGGAGTTTGTTACCCAAAGAAAAATGGATGAATTCAAGGTATTAAGCGCCACTCCCAATTTAATTAATATTCGTTCTTATGTATTCACCTATTCAAGATTAACCTTTAGTGTTACTAACCAAATCAATGTGCTTACTAACAAGACTATCAACAATGCTCAAAGAGCAAGGCGTGCACTGAATGTGCATGACCACACAATGGGTCCAAGAGGCTATGTAGGCGTTCACCAAAGACTACAGGCTAAGTCTACTGCTCAGTCTGCTGCTACTCAGGAGACTGCATAGTCCTCTACTATTGGTCCCACACCTCTGCCTCACCATGCTATGTGGATAGCTGGGAGGAAAAATAAGAAGGGAGATATAACAAAGTGCACAACTGCTGAGGCGGCTACAAAAATGGTAAAATTCAACTCTTAGAGCAATTGATATTGATTATTGTTATGTTTACTTACCAATTTCTATTGATGGCGATTAGCAGGAGCTTCATGAGTAGAGGAAGGAAGGCAAGTTCATCCCTGAGGGCACAAGGGATGAATAGACAGTTGCTCTTGGTAACCCAAAGCATCCTGGACGTGTTAGGGGTGCAGGCGCTGGTGTGGGCATAAAAGCGTTCTTTGGGCCATCACAGCGCAAATCTGTCCCAAAAGCGGGACTATCAAATGTTGAGGTAACATGTTCTTTTTTTAGAATGTTTTTGCAAAAGGGAATTCAATTATCAAAAGTTAGTGTTTCTTTTGTCGATGTATAGGTAGATGAGTTAATTAATAAGAAAATCCAAGAAGCAATGGTGAAGTGGCAGGCATCTCAAGATGCCACTCAGATAGTCACTGTGGCGTGCCACTCCTATCCTACTACATAGGTTGGGAGTAATCCTATAGACCCATC
This sequence comes from Alisma plantago-aquatica, assembly GCA_963693085.1. Lineage (NCBI taxonomy): Eukaryota > Viridiplantae > Streptophyta > Magnoliopsida > Alismatales > Alismataceae > Alisma > Alisma plantago-aquatica. The sequence continues at coordinate 1,476,583,853 of OY856410.1, forward strand.
TAGAACATCCACTGTAGGTATTTTTATGACATAGTATCTAGTCTTTTCAATAGGATATGTTTATGTATATATGTATATAACATTCTTTAAATAAATTTGTGGAGGTTGAAGCCATGTTGTCTAAAAAGTCAAGAATATATCGTTGCAGAGGCACAGGCTTACTAGCCCTTCCAGTAGACATGTTTCATGGGACTCCAGTACCAGCTGGTGCGGTTCATGTGAGCCTGATACATGTACTCCCCAATTGGAGGGATCTTCCATTGCCATATTCCCACCCAGATTCTAAAATGCTTGGTGAGGCAGAAGGCGGAGTGATAATATGGCCCAAAGAGGATGTCATTTATACTAATATTATATGGTAAATTTACATTACAGTAATTTGTTAGTGTGTATATATGAGTTAATTGATCTAAAATTATATGTATAGGTCAAAAGGAAGACACTCGCTACATCTCGGCCTCCACCTCCACCCCCTGAAGTACCAAGTTGGCTTCCAAGGGACCTACATGCCTCGTTAGGTCCTAATTATAGAGGTATGGCAGTACGGATAGGTGAACATGATCCAAATTTCCCTATAAATGTTTCTATTCTGGAGGATGTTGCAGGTCAATCATACGATAACAAGCTATTTATACTAGATATTTTTGAGTTGTTTCATTATGATTGGCTGAATACATCTATGATAGAGCTATGGATACGGTGAGATCTTGTTTATACATCCATCTACCTTATTTTATATACGGTGATCTGGTTTCTTATATATTAATGCATACATAATACATGTTTTGCAGCCACTTACACATGATATGTACAGATTTTTCATTTTCCCATGTGAGATTTTTGGTTCCATCTTTGATTAGTCTTGTAGATAAAGACCTTTCTTCAGCTACTTCATACTACTGTGCTACTTTCAAATATTTTGGCAAAAAAAGAAGATGGTGATAATAGCTCCATTCAATGTCGAGTAAGTTTACTTTGCTTATAATTTGGACATAAGAAAATTACATTTTTATTGTGGATTTTGAGTTATTAATTTTTAACTTTCTTACCTGTAGTGGTAGGCATTGGGAGTTACTAGTTATTGTCCCCAAGACGTTCACTATCTATTATCTAGATCCTGCGGGGAATGAATTGAATACATTATATGGACACACAATGAAAAAGCCATTATTCCCGTGAGAAATATTTCATATTTTTATATGTTAACATTTGTTATTACATTACTATTTAATTATGCAATTTAATGTGTTACATTAACATATAGGGCTTTACATGAGTTTAAAAGAGTTGGAGGAAATGTCCCCAAGAAAAAGACTCAGCCACTAATTTGGGAGAATGTTGAAGTAATTTCCCGACTCCAATGTATATATTATTTATGTGAACTGTGCTTATTTGTGTTTTTGAATATTTTGTATGTTTCAATTTATAGTGTGCTACTTAAGACAATGGTTGGGCATATGCATACTATGTGATGTGATTTATGGACCTAATCATCAAACATGCCGCAATGGAAATCGATACCATATAGAAGGTATTATATATAGTTTCATTAGGTAATATGAAATATATCAATCTTATTATATATTATTAATTATATATATATACATCACTCTTTGTAGGGGTTTAAAACTAACTTGACTATAGGTGGAAAGTTATTAGATGTACATCCTATACGAGGGAAGAATTAGATGATGTAAGAGAAGAATGGGCAAAAGCCCTACAAGTAGTGGGAATTTTTAAATATAATTGGGATACTAATGGCGACAATGATGATGATGAATAAAGAATGATATTTCTAAACTTTGTTCTCATAATTATTTTTGTGTGAATGTGAATAAATTTTTCTGAATTGTCATATGTGTAAATGTGAAGATGATCAATACATGAATGCTTCTACACGTCTCTGAATGTGAAAAGAGATGAAATGAATGGAACTGCGGGTTGCTAAATGTGTGTGAAAATGGAGGAAATTTGAAATGGAACTACTAGTTTCTACATGTGTGTGATGAAAAATAATATGAATTAAATGTGCTTATATATGTATGTGATCATAAATTGTTGTCCATCTTGTTAATTTTGTAGATTTGTGGCATGTTGTTGGCTGATATCAATGGATGTTGTAAACCTGCAGTTCAGAACTGAACTGTAGGTTCTGCATCCTACTGACCATCCATACAACAGGCCTGCAAACTGATAAGAAAAAAAATAGAAAATAGGCGTCAGTTATTAGTATAAAACCGACAACAAAAACATACAACGTCGGTTATTAGCAAGAAATTGACGTCTATGTTGCTAGGTAGTGTCGGTTATATATATAAATCGACGCCTATGGTGCCCTTGCTGGTGCATTTTATTGGTCGCGAGAAGGGTTATATAGTGTTAGTTTTTGTGAAATGCCGATGTCTTTGACCTGGATATAGTTTCAGTTAATTTTAATAATCGACACCTATAGTGCCCTTACTGGTGCAGTTTTGGTGGCGAGAAGGGTTATGGCGTTGATGTTAAAACCGACACTGAAGGTTTCGACTTTTAGCAACACCCACTTGGGTATTGCTTTGAAACTGACGCCAAAGGCCTTAAATAATCGACACTAAAGGTCGCTTCTGTACTAGTGGATGGTCTTAATGGCCTTTGGGCATGGTTGAACCCTAAATAAGGTGTAATCCTCTTGTATTGATAAGGGTTGATACTATATGATATTGCTAAAATGATTTATATCTTGTGATAGTATGATGACTATTGTAGTCTCATGAATAGCAAGTGAATAGTAACATGTGATGAGGAGATGAGAAATTATGTTTCATATGTTTTATATCTTTTCAATTTTTGTTATTTATATGCTTTCTAGAAGTAAATTAGGGTTTGTATGTCCACTTGTTTGATGCAACATTAATTCACTCAATTGGCATAACTAATCAAGTGTAACTCTAATCATGTAGCGCCCTGTGCCGTAGAGCCATCTTCAGTTTCAGAACATGCTAGATGGTGAAATGAGTATTCCTAAGGGAAACTTAGAGTGCATACTATTGAGTATGTGGGGGTGGCAGGTTGAGGATATATCCTTGTCATCCACAATGCATATTGTGGAGGTTGGCTATGGTCATGCCTCATAAATATGATGTGTTTGAGAACAACTGCGGTCGTGTCTCGGTGATTATAACATGATGTGATTAGAGGACAACTATGGTTGGACCTCAGTGATTGGATTTGTATACCCTGGTTTCTAGTGCCATGACCTGTACCAAGGGTAGACTAGTGGTTAGAAGCTTGACTATATGACATTATGGTGGCATCTTTGACCGATATATCACTGCCTTTTTACTCGTACTGACCGAGGGGAAGATATCTTAGGATACTGACACTCCTAGATCTTGTATGGAACCGAATAGCCCTTCACAGAGGTCGGTTGGACTTTGAATGGTACAATTCAAATTCCCCAGGGCATAATAAAAGATGTAAGACAACCATCTAGCATATCTATTTAGGGTTATACAAAACGCTTCATATTGGATGATAACCCTTGTTTGCTTTATTTTCACTAAGATCATGTATAATATAATAAGAGATAGTAGATATGCTAATGTTGTAAACATGCATATGTTGTCAAATATATTGACATTGATGGTTAAGATGTTGCTGCTAGCTATGTTTAATATTTCTAGCCATGCCTAGGTAATTAGAAATGCTTAAACTGCTAATCATGCCTATGTAGTTCATTGTGTTATGATATTAGTTCTACTTATGATATAGATCTATTCCATTTATTTGAGATGCCAATATTGATAGCCATGTTATGTTACTAGACATATTCATGATGTTAGGGATGCTTATGCTACTAGATTTCTTGTGTTGTTAGCAAGGAATATGATGATAGATAGATTAATGATAATGGTTGTTATTATATGCAATTTGATGATATTTGAGTAGATATATATCCAAAGAAATGGATTTACTTGTTATCTATATATGCATTGATTATCATACTTGTTGCTAAGATTATTTGCTTAATCTATTTAGCATACTTGAACTATTCAATCTATTCAATTGATTATTATATACTCCAACTACTCAGTTATATACTATTTAAAATGTTGTAATCAATAAGTGTTGTTGGAGGTTATATCTCTTGCTGAGACTGGGTCTCACCCTTGTGGCTCTCCATATTTTTTTAGGTAATCGGAAGTGACAAAAAAAAACATGTGGCAAAGAGGAGCTATAGTAATGAATCTTTGAGAAAGTTGATTTGATGTCTAGTGTGTCCTAGAGTCATCACTGTACTCTCATGTATGGGTGAGAAAAAGTTTGTATATGGTGTTTCAAACGAATCAAACTTTTTTTAGCATGTTAATGCTTGTTTGTGTGGCATATATGAATATTGTTCTCCTGTGTATATATGTGGTGGCTAAGACAATAGAACAATTTGTATCAAATTCTAGGCATAGTATGGATATAAGAAAGATTTTGGGCTCTTAAGCAAATGTTTCTGAGCAGGTGCTGACGTTGAAATCGGTTTTAATTTATCCATATTTTTTTGTATGTATTTAATTAGTGATTCATTGTGTTTTATGTTTTGAGTAATCTCATTTAGTGTAATAGGTTCTCACAATCTGCTACTCAAAAATAATAAGGACATGTTTGGTTTGCTAGAAAGAATTACGATAGGATACACAAGAGGATGGGATAAGAAGGTATAAGTGAACTGTAGGGGTTTGGACGATCATCACTTATGTTTGGAAATAATGTAGGATAGGATTGCTGACAACTTCATGTTAGTCGATTTTGGGGCCTGTCTTTCAAAGTCAAGCACTACTTGCTTTCATTTTAAGACAAAAAACTATTTTCCAAATGAAAAAGTTGGTGATAGTAAAATCAACTATGAAATTTGATTCATGCTTCGGTTAAGATTTTTAGGCCTAAAGCGTTCCATAGATCAACAATTTATACATGTGAGTACTTCAAAAAAATAGAATATAACCAGATTGAATGAGTTTAATATCAGCTAATATGTTAACCACAACCTAACATCGTCTGCTACTCCAAAATACAATAATCATTTTGCATGTACCTAGTTTTGTCTTGTACAAAGGAAAGAAGTATAAAGCCCTAGATGTTTTTTAATGCATCTGAGTATATGTACAGATGTCTTAGCATAGAAGCTAGTTGATCTTCAAAGAAGATGTGGATGTGATATGTGAAGAAAGATAACTGGGTTGGAATCGATTGGACAATTGATCGAGAGCTCTCGAAGTTGCTTTCTAAAACTCCAATGTGTGATGCTCTTATAAAGGAAGACCCAAGAAGCATGTTTGTTGTTCCGAGAAGGCACTGAGAAGTTTTTTGGTTGTGATGAGGAAGATAACAAAAAGATGCCACTACTGGTTCCATCCACTGATGGGAGTGCATCTGATCATTGGTTTGGGAGTTTGGAGGAGTAGTTGTGGAAAAATGTTGGGAATCAAGATCTAGCCATCAAGGGGTGTATAGACTTTATACCACCGAATACCTAAGGGGGAGGTGCAGAACTCAAAAGTCCTAATGAAGTAGGATCTATATCCTAGACTGATTTTTATCCTTATGTCATGTTTGCCCAAACAAAAATGGGATTGAAAACAACAATAGGATGCAAGTGCTATCCTACCTATAATACCTCTAACCAAACATGCCATACTAATTTTTTGTTGTGGTGACTCAGAGAGCAATGACTTGCCAGAGATGGGAACAAACGTGTTCCCAAACAATAAGTATAGACACGGTGTGGTAAAAGGTTTGAACATTCAATGATTTTTCTATTTGGCAGTATAGATTAATTATGTAAAAAGAACACAATCTCTAATAATTTGACTACATCAAGTATAGAGATACAGAGTGTGGCAAAACGTTGAGGCATTTAGTGGACTTGGAAAGAGATAAATATTTGATTAAGATGTTACTATAATGGAATAATAGAAGGAGAGCAATAGACAAGAGTGGTAGGAGAAAACAAGGGGTCGTTGTAGATGAGGAGAGGGAGACAAAAAAAATGCAATGTAAGTGTGGGCTCCGATCTCCAAAACACAAGATAAACATAGCGGAAGCGATTCGATTAACAGCAGAAGACAAAAATCACGGGAAATTAAAACTTTTCGAGATAAGGGCTTGAATTTATAAAAACTTCTTTCATAAAAAGGAGATAAACTGTTACATCTCTGATAATTACTTCTTGAGTAATTATATACAACATGATACAAAATCTCAAGAACTCAAAACCAAAATCTCAGACCAAAAGACTCCAAGGACCTGAGAGTACAGAGAACACATAAGACTGACTATCTAACTACACAACTCAGTAGTCTGAATCTCCACCTGAGATTTACTGCTGCTCCTGGTGCTGCTTCTGCTGATACTGATCACCTGCAGACTGGTTCCTTCATCCTCGACGACCACCTAAAAAGTTGAAATCTACGGGGTGAGACAATTTTAAATAATTGTCCCAGCGAGAGTTATAACTCTCCTCCAGAAGCTTTATTATAGAAATCAAGAACAATATAAGAAATAAAAGCTTTAAGGTAATCAACAGCAGATTGTTATCAATTAGAACAACAACATTTAAGGAATATGAAGAACATGTCTACTAAGTAATGTATCTTCAACCAATGTATCTCGTAGTTCAATCTAAGCAGATATGCTACGCGGTTGATTATGTTTTACAAACATCATTATGCCCTGCGGAGATGAGGTATACCACTCATACTCCAACTGATCACTATTAAGTCGCATCGGTATCATACATAGGTCATCAAAAAGAGCCGGATTATTATGACCTCATCTTCCTCAGTCAGTGTGAGGATCAACATGCAGGACATCTAGTGTCTCTGCTTCTATAGCTTACCAGGGTATTCTGGTACTTCGCTATTAGAGTCACAGTGGCATTCTGTACTCTCTTCGCCATCGAAAGATTTCTTGTTTATCTCTCATCGATGCGGTATAAAAGACTTTCCTCGGGAGATTAGTGTTACATCACCCCGGCATAAACACATAGTGAAGGATTGATAGATTAAGATACATCTACATCAATTCCTACACTAGGATGTAAGGTTTTACACATCCATATACCCCACATACTCAAAAGTATGTGCTCCAGGAGTTCCCTTAGGAAAACCTGTTTCACCATCATATAACTTCTGACTATGATGGATCTATGATCAGGGCTCTACATGGTATGATTATACTTGATTAGTTAGGTACAATTTAGTATTCTTTTATCATCATACAAGTTCTCAAACATTAATCATTAGCATAGCAGCTATGAAGGAAGAATACTAAATGTAACAAGCCTAACTCTCATCAATTATCATTTCTCAATACTCCCATCACAAGTCATCTCTTAAAGCATGACCTTGATGGTATTCATGGCTCTCACAGCCTATCAATCTCATAAGATGCTATTAACAAGGCATCAGGATATATGTCACTATTCATAAAGCTAACAACATGCTTTTAATGAATATAGTATCATCATCCATACCTGGATATGATTATCCTCATATAGGAACCTGCATGTTAAATCAATTGATAACAGTAAATAACTCATTTAAAGAAGTTGTATCTCCCTACTCATACAAGAGCTAGGTTTCCCTGATTTTCATCAATTAGGGTTTATTATTCACAATACATGTCATCACCCTAGAATTAGGGTTTACTATTCATCATACATGTCATCACCCTAGAATTAGGGTTTACTATTCACCTCATGGTGAATTGATCTCATAACATGACCATGTATGAGAAACATCATCATTAAAGACCTCAGATAAGATTAAGATTCATCAATTATCATAATTAGGGTTTCCACGATTTCACATAGTGGATCATACCCTATTCATGCACATTCATGTATATTGAAGGTATTTTACTTGAGTTTCCACCATAATTGGTACTTTCTCTCTCCTTTAACTAGTAGATGGTGATTAAACCACTCTAGATTAGGTTGGGTTAAGTCCTCATTGACTAACACAAGTCAACACATCACCATCATGTGATTAGGGTTTGATTAAAACAAAGTATCACTCAATTGAACCCATTTAAGTTGAAACGAGTGTGAACCCATTTGAATTGAAACGAGTGTGAACCCATTTGAGTTGAAACTGGTGTGAACCCATTTGGATTGAAATGGGTGTGGACTCGTTTGAGTTGAAATGGGTGTGAACTCATTTGGATTGAAACGGGTGTGGACTCGTTTGAGTTGAAACGGGTGTGAACCCATTTGAGTTGAAACGGGTGTGAACTCGTTTGGATTGAAATGGGTGTGAACCCATTTGGATTGAAACGGGTGTGGACTCATTTGGATTGAAACGGGTGTGAACCCATTTGGATTGAAATGGGTGTGGACTCGTTTGAGTTGAAACGGGTGTGAACCCATTTGGATTGAAACGGGTGTGGACATGAAAGGTGATATAAAGGTTATGATAGAATAGGATATCCTATGTTGAAGCCTTCAATTGGCCCAAGCCATGTTAACCACTTACAAATTGAGTCAATTAGGATGAGCCTCAATCAATTGGACACCAATTTGACCTTCAATTGAAAGCCAATTAGAGTTAAGTCTAACTCAATTAAGGTTTCCAATCGGCTAATCATCAATTTTCAACAATGTGAATCAAATCAAGGTTGAACCTATCAATTGAACTCCAATTGGGCCCAAACTTGGCCCAAACGGTCTTGCGATCATTTGGATGACCTCCAAACGATCTTGAGACCATTTTCCCAAAGTTTGACCAAAAACCAAGTCGGTTGGATTAGGGTTGAACTTGAATTAGGTCTAAATTCAGCATTTTTATCAATTCATCAACTTATTACAATTGGACCCTCAACCCATAAAATTACCTCAACTTTAGACCTTAAAACGGTCTTGGGTTGTGCCCAAACGGTCTTGAGACCGTTTGGAGGAACCCCCAAACGGTCTTAAGACCATTTGAGTCCTTCAACCCAAAACTCAACAAAATCTATACTTGAAAACAGCAATTTTAACCCAATTAGGGTTAGGGTGTTGAAGTGCCTTCAACTCTCAATTGGTTAGGAATTAGATTATGATTATTTGTAGAAATGAAATTCAACATATTATGAACAGGAATCTCAAACGGTCAATGCTTGGTCAACTCACTCAAATGGGTTGAACCCGTTTGCCCAAATAGTTCAAGTTAATCAGTTTGGAAAAATTAGCACTTAATTCAATTCGATTGCCTAATTGATTGGCCTTCAACCTACGATTCCTTTGGAGTTAACCCCTCAAATTTGGTGGGTCATTAGCCTACATGATTATGAACAGGAATCCCAAACAGTAAATGCTTGGTCAACGCCCTCAAATGGGTTGAACCCGTTTGCTCCAACCGACCTTGTGAACCCGTTTGCCCTTCAAACGGTTTGGTCGGAGGGGGGGGGGAAACAGGACCGTTTGATAAAGTAACTTTGGTAATCACGCCCATCTTCTTCTACCTCCAGATTAAGGTATGTTCTTCATGGTTTTAGTTGCAGGAAAGAAAGGAAAGATGGGGAAAAGAAGAACAAGCTACTTTTGCAAATACAAAGATATGCATAAGAAAGCAAAAGGTTTAGAGTTATAAAACCCGCCTTAAGGTCGTTCCTTGAGCTCCAAGCTTCCAAGATTCAAGTATTTAGTGGTGTCTTGAGCTCCACAGGTCGGCCAAGGGTGTTTCTCCAAGGAAAGGTTGGGAAAAGATGGCTAGAACGAGAAATCTAAGTAAGAAAACTAGCAAACCAACCTTGTAACATGATTTCCTCCATGAATTTGAGCAAGATGATGATCAAAGATTACCTAGAACTGCTTGGCCGTTCTCCTCTTCTCCATAGTTCTATCCTAAGTCGGTCTAAGCAAGGAAATAAGAAAGGAAGTGAAGGAAACGTTCCTTTACAAACAAAGGAAGGGTGTATATATATCTTGGGGTCATTTCCAACATAAGGACAACTAGTTTCTCCTTTTCTTAATTAGGTCCCTCCTTTCTTTTAGGCACGTCCCTTCTCCTTATTATAAGCCACATTTCTTCATTTCATACTTAAGAAAAACTCATCTTAAACCCAAGGTCCAAGGGTGAAGAAGGTCAACTTCTTACTAAGTTGCACATATAGGAGGGTTATTAGGCTTATAACTTGATAATTTAATTTATAAGGGTTATCATTCTTATTTAATTTATTCAATTGAAGTGACCTCTTAATCATTATAACTTTAAATGATGCCAAGATTCATAAAATATGTTCTAGATGGTGTATATCACAAGTTGCACCCCACATTTTGGGTAAATTGCACTTTATACCAAAATAAGGTTTTTAAGCACAAGGATCATTCCACAAGCTGCATCTTGGTGCTCAAGCTTGGGAAATCCACCTTACCTCATAATATTCACTCATATGATGACTCATCATCATAGGAACATATCAACTTGTGTAATTTTGCAAGTTAACCCCTTGACTAGGTAATTTGCACAAAGGTCCCTGTATTACCAAACAATACTACAACTTTGTTTAAAAAGGACAAAATTGAACGTATATGTTCCTTTGGGAACTTAGTTACATGCCAAAAGATAATCACCAGGGTTTAATTACATATTTAAGCAAAACACCTAGGGTTAGTTTATAACCCAGGTCAGGGATGTTACAAATTATCCACCCCTTACAAGGATTTCGTCCCTGAAATCGATAAAACATATTAAGAGAAAAGAGCAGGGTATTTCCTTCTCATCTCATCCTCTAGTTCCCAAGTGGCTTCTTCAACACCACGGTGGTTCTAGAGGACTTTCACAAGGCTTATATCTTTCTTCTTTAGATTTTTAATTCTGTTATCACGGATTGACACTGGTCCTTCCTCATAAGTTATATCATCATTCAATTCTACTTCCATAGGTTGTAGAACTGACTCAGTGTCAGGGTGACATTTCCTCAGCATAGAAATGTGAAACACAGGGTGTAACTTCTGCAACTCTGGTGGTAACTCTAGTCTATAGGCTACCTTTCCAACCCATTCAATGATTGGATAAGGCCCCATAAATCTAGGAGCTAACTTTCCTTTCCTTCCAAAGCGAAGAACTCCTTTCCAAGGCGAGATCTTGAGATACACTCTGTCTCCAACCTGGAACTCTAACGGTCTACGACGCTTATCAGCATGAGATTTCTGCCTATCCTGTGCAGTCTTAATCTGTTGTTGTATTACTTTAATCTTCTCTGTAGTCTGCTGCACAAGATCAGGACCTAACAATTGATACTCACCAGTCTCATACCAACACAAGGGTGACCTACAACGTCTACCATACAAAGCTTCATAAGGTGCCATATCAATACTATGTTGATAGCTATTGTTATAGGCAAACTCTATTAGGCTTAGGTGCAGATCCCAACTTCCGGTAAACTGGAGAACACATGCTCTCAACAGGTCTTCCAATGTCTGTATAGTCCTTTCTGACTGTCCATCAGTCTGTGGATGAAAGGCTGTACTAAACCTTAACTTTGTGCCTAAGGCTCTATGCAGCTGCTCCCAAAAATGACTTGTAAACTGGGGACCTCTGTCAGAAACTATAGTGACAGGAACTCCGTGCAAACACACTATCTCTTGAACATACAACTATGATAACCTCTCAGCATAATAGGTTGTTTTGACAGGTAAGAAATGAGCTGTCTTTGTCAACCTATCAACTATTACCCAGATGGAATCATGTCCTTTGCTTGTCCTAGGTAGGCCAACAACAAAGTCCATGGTCACATGGTCCCACTTCCACTGTGGTATGGGTAAAGGTTGCATTATCCCTACAGGCTTCTGGTGTTTGGCTTTAACTTGCTGACACACAGGACACCTCATCACAAACTCCACAACATCCTTCTTCATCCCGGGCCATCAATACATATCCTTTAAGTTCCGATACATCTTGGTGCTCCCTGGATGCATAGCATACATCGAAGAATGAGCTTCTTCCAGGACTAACTTTCTCAAGTTATCCACATCCGGTACTATCATTCTCCCATGATAGCATGTTACTTGATCTTCTGAGTCATGAAAACCATCTCGCTTCTCATCACCATACTCCGATCTAATCTGTTGAACTGCTGCATCAACCTGTTGTGCCTCTTTGATCTGTTCTCTTAGAGTACGCTTTATATGCATCTCAGCCAACAATCCGGCTAACAATGACACCTTCAACTGTACATTGTCTTGCCTCAAAGAGATAAGCATATCTCTCTTAGAGCATACTAAAGAGTTTAATTATGCTCTATCCATGGTTGATGTTGCTGATTTCCTACTCAAGGCATCTGCAACAACATTGGCCTTTCTTGGATGGTAATCAATTGTACAATCGTAGTCCTTGATTAACTCCATCCAGCGACGTTGCCTCATGTTAAGTTCATGCTGAGAAAAGATATACTTAAGGTTCTTGTGATCAGTGAAAATCTAGAATGTCTCTCCGTAGAGATAATGTCTCCAGATCTTCAAGGCATGAACCACAGCAGCTAACTCCAGATCGTGTGTCGGATAATTCTCTTCGTGTTTCTTAAGATGTCGGGAAGCAAAAGAAATCACTTGTTTATCCTGCATCAACACACATCCGAGTCCATTCTTAGAGGCATCACAGAAAACTATGTATCCTTTGCCTTGCTCAGGTAACCCAAGTACTGGTGCACTTGTTAACCTCTCCTTCAGCAACTGAAAAGATTGCTGGCACTTATTGCTCCAGTCAAAAGGAACTTCTTTCCGGGTCAACTTAGTCAAGGGTAAGGCTATGGAACTAAAGTTCTTAATGAACCTTCGATAATATCCGGCCAACCCCAAGAAACTACGAATCTCCGTCGGTGTCTTCGGTTGTTTCCATTGTAGAACAAATTCTATCTTTTTAGGGTCAACACGAATACCCAAAGCAGATATCACATGTCCAAGAAAAGATACTTCCGGTAGCCAAAACTCGCACTTGCTAAACTTAGCATATAGCTTATGTTTCCTTAGCAAGGTTAGAGCCTGACGAAGATGCTGCTCATGCTGCTGAGCATCTTTACTATAGATCAGAATGTCATCTATAAAGATGACAACACACTGATCGAGGAAAGGTTGGAAGATTCTATTCATGAGTTCCATAAATGCAGCTGGTGCATTCGTTAGTCCAAACGACATAACGGTGAACTCATAGTGACCATACCTTGTTCTGAAAGCAGACTTGGGTATGTCACTGTCCTTAATACGAAGTTGATGATATCCAGACCTCAAATCTATCTTTGAGAAGACAGTTGCACCACGCAACTGGTCAAAGAGATCATCAATCCTCGGTAAAGGGTACTTATTCTTTATCGTTACTTTGTTTAATTGTCTGTAATCAATGCACAACTGCATTGACCCGTCTTTCTTTTTAACAAACAAAACTGGAGCACCCCAGGGTGAAGTGCTCGGTCGGATGAAACCTTTCTCAAGTAACTCTTGAAGTTGTTTCTTGAGTTCTGCCATCTTGGCAGGTGCCATCCTATACGGAGTCTGGGCTATGGGCTTCGTATCTGGGACCAAATTGATCTCGAAATCAATATCCCGAGGTGGTGGTATACCAGGAAGTTCTTCAGGAAACACATCCTCAAATTCCCTGACTATAGGAACTTCAACAGGATTGGGACTCTCCTTGGTAACATCTACCACATGGGCCAAGAATGCATAACATCCTTGCCTCATCAACTTATCAGCAATCATAGCTGACACAAGATAGGTGGGTAGAATCTTTCTCTCTCCTTGAAAGATCCATGTGTTGCTTTCATCGACAAACACAACCCTTTTGGATTCACAATCCAAGACAACCTTATACTTTTCCAAGGTATCCATCCCAAGTATTATATCAAATCCGCACATCTCAAGTGGTATTAAATCCACTTGAATGCGATGATCAGAAAAGAAAAGGATGCAGGGAGTGCATACCTCCTGCAAAACAGTAGACCCTCTCAACGGAGTCTCAAGCAACAAGCTATCTGCCCTATGACTGACCGTCATATTGCAGTTATGAATCACTCTTTGAGTGATAAAGGAGTGCGTAGCACCCGGGTCAATCAAAACAGATACTACACAGGAGATAGACTTATCAGAATATAACAACTCCATCTGACCTGCCACAACCCGTGGGTTGATCACTGCATCAGGTGGGTTCATTGCATAGAATCTTGCTGTCGCCTGAGGTTGAGCCGGTGCTGATGATCCAGCTTGAGATGCTTGTCCACGTCCTCTAGTTGCTCCTTGAAACTGTCTTCTTTGTGATCCCTGTTGAATCTGTCACTGAGGTTGTGTCACACTGACAGGCCTAGCTCTGCAGTCCTTCATTAGGTGTCCCACCTTACCACAGTTGTAGCAGCTTCTCTCCAGTTGTTGTGGTCTAGGTGGTACTGTGACTGACATTGAAGCTGAACTGCGAGTCTCTTGTAGTGGTAGGCTTCGTCCTCTACCTCTACTTGGGGACCACTGAGTCTGAGAACTAGATCTGGGTGGTGGAGGTGTAGGTGCAGAGAATCTAGGCTTCTTAAAGTCCCTAGATGAAGAACCGTGGAACTGCGGATATCTCTTATGGGTTTGTCTCTTCTCAACTACAGATTTCTCTATCCTTCGGACTGACTCAACGAAGGCAGCAAACCTCTCCCGACTCTCTAGGGCGGACACAAGAGTAGTCAAGTCGGCGTTTAAACCCTTCTCGAACCTTCTAATACTCTCTTCTTCTGTGGCAGTCATGTGCGGATAGAATCGTAGCAACTCCATGAACTTAGCTTCGTACTCGCTAATGTTCATCATGCCTTGTCTCAATCTCTCAAACTGAGAGATCTTCTCGTCCATGAATGTTTTTGGAAAATATCTGTGGACAAATTCCTGGCGAAAGTCTTCCCACGAGATCTCTATTCCAGGCCTCTTTTGCTCTTCCATGGTCCACCAGTGACCAGCACTTCCTTTGAGAAGATAGACAGCATGTCTAACTTTCTCACCTTCGGGGATGTTAATGATTTTAAAAGCTTTCTCTAACTCTGTTAACCACAAATCGGCATCTGCAGGATCAGTTGTTCCAAAGTACTCGGTTGCTCCGACACGACGAAGTCGCTCGAACGTCTTACCGATACCTTGTCCTTCAGGTTGGGCAGGTGCCCTAGGTGCAGGCATGGGCATCCTGTCAGTGATGTGTGTCATGGCAGTCATAAACTGCCCGAACATAGTCTGGACAGCTGGGTTACCCATGTCAGATGGGTCAAACTGAGGTGGCTCAGGTACAGATTGCTCTATCTCCGAGTTTCTTGCACCTCCTCGGGGTGCAGCGACACTACTCTCAGCCTCATACTCCTCATGTTCTTCGTGTGGTCCGTACATCCTTAACTTATCTTCTTCTCCTGAGGAGAAGAAGACTCTATTAGATAGGAAACAAACACTAAGGATAATCTCAACATCCTAAGTCCTATGTCTCTATAGACTCAGTGAACCTAGAGCTATGATACCACTTGATTGTGGGCTCCGATCTCCAAATCACAAGATAAACATAGCGGAAGCGATTCGATTAACAGCGGAAGACAAAAATCACGGGAAATTAAAACTTTTCGAGATAAGGGCTTGAATTTATAAAAACTTCTTTCATAAAAAGGAGATAAACTATTACATCTTTGATAATTACTTCTTGAGTAATTATATACAACATGATACAAAATCTCAAGAACTCAAAACCAAAATCTCAGACCAAAAGACTCCAAGGACCTGAGAGTACAGAGAACACATAAGACTGACTATCTAACTACACAGCTCAGCAGTTTGAATCTCCACCTGAGATTTACTGCTGCTCCTGGTGCTGCTGCTGCTGATACTGATCACCTGCAGACTGGTTCCTTCGTCCTCGACGACCACCTAAAAAGTTGAAATCTACGGGGTGAGACAATTTTAAATAATTGTCCCAGCGAGAGTTATAACTCTCCGCCAGAAGCTTTATTATAGCAATCAAGAACAATATAAGCAATAAAAGCTTTAAGGTAATCAACAGCAGATTGTTATCAATTAGAACAACAACATTTAAGGAATATGAAGAACATGTCTACTAAGTAATGTATCTTCAACCAATGTATCTCGTAGTTCAATCTAAGCAGATATGCTACGCGGTTGATTATGTTTCACAAACATCATTATGCCCTGCGGAGATGAGGTATACCACTCATAATCCAACTGATCACTATTAAGTCGCATCGGTATCATACATAGGTCATCAAAAAGAGCCGGATTCTTATGACCTCATCTTCCTCAGTCAGTGTGAGGATCAACATGCAGGACATCTAGTGTCTCTGCTTCTATAGCTTACCAGGGTATTCTGGTACTTCGCTATTAGAGTCACAGTGGCATTCTGTACTCTCTTTGCCATCGAAAGATTTCTTGTTTATCTCTCATCGATGCGGTATAAAAGACTTTCCTCGGGAGATTAGTGTTACATCACCCCGGCATAAACACATAGTGAAGGATTGATAGATTAAGATACATCTACATCAATTCCTACACTAGGATGTAAGGTTTTACACATCCATATACCCCACATACTCAAAAGTATGTGCTCCAGGAGTTCCCTTAGGAAAACCTGTTTCACCATCATATAACTTCTGACTATGATGGATCTATGATCAGGGCTCTACATGGTATGATTATACTTGATTAGTTAGGTACAATTTAGTATTATTTTATCATCATACAAGTTCTCAAACATTAATCATTAGCATAGCAACTATGAAGGAAGAATACTAAATGTAACAAGCCTAACTCTCATCAATTATCATTTCTCAATACTCTCATCACAAGTCATCTCTTAAAGCATGACCTTGAT
Organism: Alisma plantago-aquatica; assembly: GCA_963693085.1. Lineage (NCBI taxonomy): Eukaryota > Viridiplantae > Streptophyta > Magnoliopsida > Alismatales > Alismataceae > Alisma > Alisma plantago-aquatica. Next base: position 1,476,600,685 of record OY856410.1, read on the forward strand.
GGTATTCATGGCTCTCACAGCCTATCAATCTCATAAGATGCTATTAACAAGGCATCAGGATATATGTCACTATTCATAAAGCTAACAACATGCTTTTAATGAATATAGTATCATCATCCATACATGGATATGATTATCCTCATATAGGAACCTGCATGTTAAATCAACTGATAACAGTAAATAACTCATTTAAAGAAGTTGTATCTCCCTACTCATACAAGAGCTAGGTTTCCCTGATTTTCATCAATTAGGGTTTACTATTCACAATACATGTCATCACCCTAGAATTAGGGTTTACTATTCATCATACATGTCATCACCCTAGAATTAGGGTTTACTATTCACCTCATGGTGAATTGATCTCATAACATCACCATGTATGAGAAACATCATCATTAAAGACCTCAGATAAGATTAAGATTCATCAATTATCATAATTATGGTTTCCATGATTTCACATAGTGGATCATACCCTATTCATGCACATTCATGTATATTGAAGGTATTTTACTTGAGTTTCCACCATAACTGGTACTTTCTCTCTCCTCTAACTAGTAGATGGTGATTACACCACTCTAGATTAGGTTGGGTTAAGTCCTCATTGACTAACACAAGTCAACACATCACCATCATGTGATTAGGGTTTGATTAAAACAAAGTATCACTCAATTGAACCCATTTAAGTTGAAACGAGTGTGAACCCATTTGAATTGAAACGAGTGTGAACCCATTTGAGTTGAAACGGGTGTGAACCCATTTGGATTGAAATGGGTGTGGACTCGTTTGAGTTGAAATGGGTGTGAACTCATTTGGATTGAAACGGGTGTGGACTCGTTTGAGTTGAAACGGGTGTGAACCCATTTGAGTTGAAACGGGTGTGAACTCGTTTGGATTGAAACGGGTGTGAACCCATTTGGATTGAAACGGGTGTGGACTCATTTGGATTGAAACGGGTGTGAACCCATTTGGATTGAAACGGGTGTGGACTCGTTTGAGTTGAAACGGGTGTGAACCCATTTGGATTGAAACGGGTGTGGACATGAAAGGTGATATAAAGGTTATGATAGAATAGGATATCCTATGTTGAAGCCTTCAATTGGCCCAAGCCATGTTAACCACTTACAAATTGAGTCAATTAGGATGAGCCTCAATCAATTGGACACCAATTTGACCTTCAATTGAAAGACAATTAGAGTTAAGTCTAACTCAATTAAGGTTTCCAATCGGCTAATCATCAATTTTCAACAATGTGAATCAAATCAAGGTTGAACCTATCAATTGAACTCCAATTGGGCCCAAACTTGGCCCAAACAGTATTGAGATTGTTTGGATGACCTCCAAACGATCTTGAGACCGTTTGCCCAAAGTTTGACCAAAAACCAAGTCGGTTGGATTAGGGTTGAACTTGAATTAGGTCTAAATTCAACATTTTTATCAATTCATCAACTTATTACAATTGGACCCTCAACCCATCAAATTACCTCAACTTTAGACCTTAAAATGGTCTTTGGTTGTGCCCAAACGGTCTTGAGACCGTTTGGAGGAACCCCCAAATGGTCTTAAGACCGTTTGGGTCCTTCAACCCAAAACTCAACAAAATCTATACTTGAAAACAGCAATTTTAACCCGATTAGGGTTAGGGTGTTGAAGTGCCTTCAACTCTCAATTGGTTAGGAATTAGATTATGATTCTTTGTAGAAATGAAATTCAACATATTATGAACAGGAATATCAAACGCTCAATGCTTGGTCAACTCACTCAAACGGGTTGAACCCGTTTGCCCAAATAGTTCAAGTTAATCAGTTTGGAAAAATCAGCACTTAATTCAATTCGATTGCCTAATTGATTGGCCTTCAACCTACGATTCCTTTGGAGTTAACCCCTCAAATTTTGTGGGTCATTATCCTACATGATTATGAACAGGAATCCCAAACGGTCAACGCTTGGTCAACACCCTCAAATGGGTTGAACCCGTTTGCTCCAACCGACCTTGTGAACCCGTTTGCCCTTCAAACGGTTTGGTCAGAGGGGGGGAAAACATGACCGTTTGATAAAGTAACTTTGGTAATCATGCCCATATTCTTCTACCTCCAGATTAAGGTATGTTCTTCGTGGTTTTAGTTGCAGGAAAGAAAGGAAAGATGGGGAAAAGAAGAACAAGCTACTTTTGCAAATACAAAGATATGCATAAGAAAGCAAAAGGTTTAGAGTTATAAAACCCACCTTAAGGTCGTTCCTTGAGCTCCAAGCTTCCAAGCTTCAAGTCTTTAATGGTGTCTTGAGATCCACAGGTCGGCCAAGGGTGTTTCTCCAAGGAAAGGTTGGGAAAAGATGGCTAGAACGAGAAAGCTAAGTAAGAAAACTAGCAAACCAACCTTGTAACATGATTTCCTCCATGAATTTGAGCAAGATGATGATCAAAGATTACCTAGAACTGCTTGGCCGTTCTCCTCTTCTCCAGAGCTCTATCCTAAGTCGGTCTAAGCAAGGAAATAAGAAAGGAAGTGAAGGAAACGTTCCTTTACAAACAAAGGAAGGGTGTATATATATCTTGGGGTCATTTCCAACATAAGGACAACTAGTTTCTCCTTTTCTTAATTAGGTCCCTCCTTTCTTTTAGGAACGTCCCTTCTCCTTATTATAAGCCACATTTCTTCCTTTCATACTTAAGCAAAACTCATCTTAAACCCAAGGTCCAAGGGTGAAGAAGGTCAACTTCTTACTAAGTTGCACATATAGGAGGGTTATTTGGCTTATAACTTGATTATTTAATTTATAAGGGTTATCATTCTTATTTAATTTATTCAATTGAAGTGACCTCTTCATCATTATAACTTTAAATGATGCCAAGAGTCATAAAAGATGTTCTAGATGGTGTATATCACAAGTTGCACCCCACATTTTGGGTAAATTGCACTTTATACCAAAATAAGGTTTTTAAGCACAAGGATCATTCCACAAGCTGCATCTTGGTGCTCAAGCTTGGGAAATCCACCTTACCTCATCATATTCACTCATATGCTGACTCATCATCAGAGGAACATCTCAACCTGTGTAATTTTGCAAGTTAACCCCTTGACTGGGTAATTTGCACAAAGGTCCCTGTATTACCAAACAATACTACAACTTTGTTTAAAAAGGACAAAATTGAAAGTATATGTTCCTTTGGGAACTTAGTTACATGCCAATAGATAATCACCAGGGTTTAATTACATATTTAGGCAAAACACCTAGGGTTAGTTTATAACCCAGGTCATGGATGTTACAGTAAGGATGTTTGAAAGGAAAAATTCTAGCCAGATTCAGTGATCCACCCACTCCCCACCCATTTTTAGGAACGGCTGCTAGTCAGCCCACTTTTTTTGACAACAATAATTCCCTTCCCGTGAGAAAATAAAATTAAAGAAGTAAAGTAAACAAGAGAAAAGAGAAAATAATTTTTTAATAATTCTCAATGTATGATGATTTTTTTCTAAAATAAAAATCAATATGTTTCTTATAAAAATATTTCTAACAAAACTAATGTTGACAGACATTAGAAAAATAATAATTTGATATATACACACACAGATATATATATATATATATATATATATATATATATATATATATAGACACACACACATATATCTCTAATCATTCATAACGTATACACGTACCTATGTCTCATACTGTACTATTTGTTTCTGGTGACACTAATTTGTACTTCTCTCTTCTCTATGTCCTAGTTCTTTTCCTCTTTCATACCGTACATCTCATAAAAATTATATGTATTTTGTTGTCATACAATACTAATATTTACTTCTCTCTTCTCTATGTCTATTTCTTTTTCTCTTTCATACTGTACGTCTTGTACTATATATATTTGTTTCTCACAATACTAGTGTGTACTTCTCTCTTCTCTATATCCTATTTCTTTGCCTTCTCGTATTGTATGTCTCACATTTTATATCTTTATTCCTCATACGATACTAATGTAGACTTCTCTCATCTCTATGTTATTTTTTCCAAAGTATATCACATTAGTCTTGTTTGAAAGTATTTTTATAAGATATTTAATATTTTTTATTATGGGAGAAGTATAAAAAAAGGTATTATATTAACAAAGAGAGAATAATTAGGTAATCATTATTACTATATTAAAACAAAATTATATAGTACAAAAGTAGCGCACGTTAGCACTATACAAAAAACATTCATACAATATGTGAAAAAAAGTAGTATGAGTTTCTAATATTTTTTGTTTTACAAAATATGTCAATATTAATTTTATTGAAAAGTATTTTTTAAGGAATTCAATATTTTTTGTTTCAGAAAAACATTCATTAAGGTCTGAAAGTTATGACAGAAACAATTGTCTCTTTCTTCATATTTATTGATTGTATTTCTCTCTCCTAGAATATATAGTGGGGTTAATGAGAGGGACTCCTCCATTTTCTCTATGGCTCTGATTGGAATGTCGTGACTGGTCCAGAAAACTTATGAACTGGAGTTATGATTGGTTTAAAGTAATTGATGGACTTGAGTTTTGTGAATTATGGTGAGTTATTGACTTACATACACAACAAAATTATTGAGTTTCCTCTTAAAAAAAAAAAGAAAATGAGTTTTGAAACAAATAATAACATTTCTTATACAATTATATTATTTATTATTCATAAATGACACATATAAAATATTTATGAATATAACTGTTCGTGGTATGCATATGGTTTATATCCAAAATCATTAACATTATATAAAATAATCGCACCATGTAAATTAAATATTTTACAATGTAACCACCATTACCAATGTGGTTTATAAATTTAAAAATATATGAATACTATGAAAAAATAACACTCCGCACTAAAATGTGATTTATCTAGAATATTATTATTCTTCATGTTTGAATAGTATGATGTCAAAAATAATAATTAACTATAACCTGAACAAAGAATATAGTTTAATATGTATGTTGTGTTAAATAATCATGAATCAAAATTTATATTTACAAACACATGAAATACAAACATTATTATAAAACATAGTACATAAAAGTGAAAATTAAAATATTATGATGTGATTTTAATCACATTGTTTAATTAAATTACAATTATACAATATTAAAATATTTTTAAAATGAGTACCATCCACACCATGACAATTTGTTGAGGTTAATATGGTTAAAAATATTATAGTTATTCACGGATATGATTCTTTCTTATAAATATCAATATTTTAATAATTTTTATATCAAAATTTACAACACACATGAAAGTGAATGGAACTTAAGTTCCAGAAATTGAAATAGAGTTCTTAAAAATTGAATTTCAGATAAATTATGAGTTATATCAAACCAATCAGAGCCTACAACAAATCATGATTCTCTTTTTTTCTCTCTGTTTTCTCTCCTCATAACCGCTCCCTTTAATATAGGAAAAGTGGGCTGTTTTGCACAGCAAATAACGAGTCCCAATGACCGGGTGGAAGACAGATGATGTCGCTGGGCGTGGATAACGTAACTTTCTGAAGGTTGTATTTTTTGTGAAAGAAGAACCGGAAAAGAATGATTGATGCCTACTCTTTCTCTTGGGTTAATCGAACTGTTGTATGTCCATTTATTTTAAGCTAATGGACTATCCTCTCTCTAATTTACTTTATCTCCGAGTCTTCTCACCTTTTTCTTTGTCTTCGCTAACTACTTTTTATTTACTCAGTTTCTAACTAGGAAAGATATGGGCCTATGGTGGATCCCCAGTGCCCGTTCATTACTTGTGTCTTCTGGTGTAATTTGAAAAAAAAATATGGGGTACCTTGGACATCGTGATATATGGTTTATGTCACACCAACATTGCAGGCATGTGATTTTACTTATGTGATCTGTTGCTATCTATATTGGCACCTCCTTGTTTATCATTATGATTCCAGGCAATCATCCGGTCCATCTCATATCTTATATGAAAACTTATTTCTTAGGAGAAGAGGAAAAATAATAGAGTAAATTTCACCAGATGATCGACAAAATGGGTTGAACTCAATTGTGAATACAAATAATCCAAACACTGTAGTTTTAGTGAATTCACGTTCGAGTTGTATCTAAAGAAAGACAACTCTTACCTTGAAATATCTCTCAAGATGATGCCATCCTTGTTCCTGTAAAAGGACACGTGTTGCTGCAGCACAGACATGCCATTGGGATCCCTCCCGTCTGTTTCAGTCGAGTGATCTGGGTCCGGTGCCACAAGTGCCCTCCAGATCTGATCCAGAGACACCTAAGGCACCATTGGTTAGCACAAAGTAATGAAACAGAGGATAACACGCAAGCTAAAACGCAGTACTGTAGGAAGTAAAACAGAAATAGTTTGGACACGGAAGATTTCATGTGCGCTAGGAGCCTAAAAGTTGTGGCATCTGCTCCGGTAGGTGCGGGTTCACCTTGCGCTCGCCGGTGACCGCAGTGGCATGGGCGTAGGATGCCATCGAGAGGTTGCTGGCGCTGGGAATGCTGGAGCTGGTCATGGTCGTTCCTTCATCGGGGATGACGGTGGACAACATTGCTATGAAAGCCAACACTGTGTGACTGCTCTGCGAGATTGCGGGTGCGCAAACACCCCGGTGGAGTGTGGTGATTATGGGTAGATGAGATGAGAAACTCCTACAGCACGGTTCTGCACGTTTGGGAGATGTATCTACCGGCTGTGAGGGCACGACGATAGTGGGGCTTGTGGGTTTGCAAGTGGGGCAGTTAGAGAGAGATGTGAGAAAAAAATGCAATTAAAATAGGACAAAGATGAGAAAAATTGTGAGAAGAGAGAGGGTTAAGGAGAGAGAGTATTTTCAAATGCTGCTTTCTAATCGGTCAATGAGGCAAAAAGGTAGTACCTGTAATTAGTTAAAAAACTCCTTTTTATAGTAGTATAGATATAGTTATTTTACGTCAAAAAAGTCAATTCTAGTATCGAACATTATGTTCATTTAGTCCCTCATCCACATTCCAATGTAGTGATGAGAAGTAAATCTCTTTGTGTTACACTGATGATAATACATCCCTTGGTTATCAATTGTGAAACATGACAGTAGGTAATTTCTTGTTTATATTGATGAAAAAATGTTAGAAAAATGTGTACTAGTAGTTTGCTATGTGGCACTATTAATATATATTAATTAACTCTATTTGGATAATATATAAAATATATTACACTAATAACATAGAATAATTATATGTAGAGAATTTTCTAACTATTTTTGACTTGATTCATGTATGACCTTTTTAATAATGGTAAATAGATGGTATTAGATAATGAGAAGTCATACAACATCGACATGTTAGACTATCTAGACATAAGGTTGGAAACAAAATACCAACCCAATAACATAGATTATATTGAAAATAGATAGAATGCTTCTCCTTGGACTTCTAATATTCATGCTAATAACAACAATTTTTTGATGCAATCCATCTTCAATTTTGTGCATTTTCTATAGTGAAGGTGTCTTTCTTGCCTAGGTTGTAGACAAATTGGACAACCAATTGCCAAAACAAACACTCACAACCATTCTCTTTTCTTATCCTTGTCTTGATGAACATGTGCTTTATATGTATACAAAAGCTCGCGATGGGATGAAACACCAATAGTGACTGAAGAATTGAGGAAAACCCCAGATCCAACCCACCTCCATCGAGGAAGGGATTACTGCCTTAACAAAAAGGGAAAATGACATAAAAATGGTGACTAAGGAAAGTTCAGGACCAACCAAACCAAAACAGAAGACAAAAACTAAGGGAAACGAGCACAAGGCAGAGTGAAGGGAAATCCCACCCAACCAGAGACAATTCCTAGAGAAACCAACATTAGCCCTTCGAAGCTTCCTAAGATCTACAATAACATGATGACCGTGATTAGACTCATGTAAACTCCACCCAATGCCAAGAGAAGACCCAGGACCAGAGATCCAAAACCCCTATCCCAATGGGACAAGAAGGAAGGGGGAAGGAGCAAATATGTAGTCTCATGTATCCATCACTCCAACATAGGGTGGGCTCCGAGGAAGCCTAGGGGTAGCAGGGTGGCACACATTGGGCTTGGATGACATGCACATAAGAAGGTGGTCTAACAAAGATTTGTAATAACCTACACACTCAAATACGCAAAAAACTTTTTCTGCAAGCTTACAGGTCCAAAGTATGATATAAAGAAACAAAGTGATGGCTTGATCTGTAGGGAGAAATGAGGCCACTAGAGCTAATTTTACATTACTAGATTCCTATTGTGGAGTGTAGGGTATTTTGGATTTGACTCTAGGGTTTGCATTACATTAAATGATCAAACAATGGAAAAGGATAAGAATCATACCTAAGTTAGATCTATACAACTAATGCTATCTAACTTAGCAAGACAGGCAATTAAACTAAAATAGACTAGCAGCTAAAACTAAACTAACAAAAGTAATCATATCTCGTAGTAGAGAGAATAACCTAGAAAAATAAGGTGATAAGAGCACAATTAGTTACACTAAGAAAGATGAACTAACCAGAAAAAGTTAAAACAAAAGACTAAAGATAAGAACTAACTACTCTACTAAGGGCTAGCTAACATTTGAAAGGAAATTATCTAAGTATACAAGCAAGGAAGTTAACTAGGTTGACACTAATTGAGAAAATGAACTATTAGGGTTTTAAGAAACTAAATGTGGCTTGTTTGGGGGTATATGTGGTTGTCAACATAGATAGGGTCTTATCATACAACCCATTCAATAAAACCATGTTATTGAAGCAAAAAACATAGTGGGACGATGGTGAATTATCCTCTACAACTAGTTGTCTATGGTTGGTAAAGGATGTACATAGAAGAACTAGTCTCTATTACCCCCTATGAAACCTTATGATTTTCAATTTACTAGTATATAAATATAATTCAATTATATTCAAACTAGTCTAGGTCTCTAGGAATGATTCCCCTAATGTGCTTATTGGCAAAGGGTAGTATGGAGTGTAGGAGAACTAAGCTCTAGCCTCTCTCCCTTGGGTTTGATTCTGAGTTGCCATCTCTATGCTGCTCTTGATCTTGTTCTCTTATGGATTTGTTTAAAAGTGTGACCAACCTGGTTTTATAAATATCGACAAACACATGTGTGTGCCTACAATGCGTATAGCCACGTCGATTGTCTAGGGGTCTTGGGGACATATGAAGCTTTTTGGAGCCTTTCCAGGTATATAGGTGCTCTCTAAGTTGGTTTGTTTTGCTTTAACTCTTCCTATTGCCCTCACCATTTTGTTGATTATTCTTTGAGTTACTTTTGCATTCTGTATTGCTAACTTATTTTCTATTGTTTGGTTGTGGATCTTGTAGGTGACAATTGGTTCCTTTTTTTTTTTAGGCAAGGTAATGATATATTTAAAAAGCACATACAGCAAGCGAAGACCTGCTAATGTGAAGAACCAACATAGAGTTTGTAGGGGAAAGAAAGCTAAGCTGAAAGTAGACAGGGGGAGGCACCCCTTAAGACAAACCTCTTTTAAAATATAAAGTTTTAGCAATCTAGAAAATGAGGCTAAAAGTGCAGATCTTGAAAGGGATGGAACGTCACTAAGGTTGCTGCACAAGACTGACACCCGTCTCATCGTCCACCATGGCTTTTAGATCACAAAGGAAAGCTGCTTCCGATTCCGCAGCTTCTGATTCACCTTCATCCGATTGCTCTTGGGAATCACCTGCTATTTTTCCTGTAGTTTGGTTCCTTTTTGGACGTTGATATCTCTCTATAGACTCCTTACTTGAGGATCCATAGGTATGGGGGTGAAGGTAGAGAAACTGGCACAATCAACACCTAGAAGACACGATGAGTGATATGAATGGACATAACCATGAAAAGGCACATGAGAAGCTACCACCTCCTCCACTGGTGCACAAGACACTGCATGACTATTTTATGTCGTGGTACTACCATTCACCAATTGCAACTAGAGTTGATCAAATGACAGTGTGGAAATTCTCCATACCACATGGTATTCTTGGGCTCCCAATAATGAGAATCCGTACAAGCATGTGTATTCTTTCTTGAACACATGCAACCACTGATGATTCTATCTAGCTCACATTATTTCGTTTATCTCTTAAGGACAATGTAAGACCCTTGACCTTGCTTTCTGGTTGAACATACTTTTTTATCATAATTGGATGCTTAAAACCTTAATAAAACCCTAACATGTGCTTTTATATAACATGGTAAGCTTAAGTTTCAAGTTTGGTCCAATTTGAAAACTAGTTCTAATTAGCTAGGTGTCATACAGTTGGCATGTAAGCAGTTGCCACAAATTATACTTAATGAGAGTTGACTCTGACCCTTGGATGTTATTGAATGGATGAGGATGTAGCCTTCTTCATAGCAGTTACGTTGAACAAGATCCAAACTGGGTCCATTCCCACATTATGGTCGTGGCCTGATGGAGTAAAGGAAGTGAGCAGTTCCCTTGTATCACTTATACCTACAAGCCAACCTCTCATTGAGGGCAGTTGGAGTAGATAAGGATGTCTGCTTAGCTTTGGGGATCAAACCTGACCGGTGGCATACAGAAGCACGGAATCGCGAGGAGGAAGTCGTTAGACAATCATACACCAGAGGACCACACCGACGACACTGATGTGTGAAGCATGTAGGCACAGTGCTGCGGCCTGCGGGTGGGGAAAACACATGAAGTCATGCTGATCGCAAGAAGTGAGAGGAGAAGCAACCGACTGCTGGCTACCACTAGCTTGCTTCACAGCAGTGGAGGAAGTGCTAGGAATTGGCGCTCACTTGTGAGGACAAAGATGCGAATGCGTTGTGTGCTGAAAGAGAGCTCAGGCCAGTCATGACCAGAAGTGGAGCATGACTGGTTCCTCACTGGATGAGAATCATGCGGTGGCATCTTCACAAGACGGAGGTGTAGGTTCGTCACGCAGGAGCTGAAGCTCTATGCAAATCGCAAGCCGGTGAGAAGGCCAGTGGCAGTGACACTGTGAAGGGGAGAATAGATCCCTGGTACAGTGGACTCAAATAGACGGACCTCTTCAAACTCACGAATGTAGAGGAACGGTAAGATCTTGAGATTGATGCTCACCGGGGCAGAGCCTTCACGGCGGCGTCCGCCCATCGGGAAAGAATCGCGCTGGGCGCGATGCCTCTAGGAAGCGAGAACCAGTCATGGGGGTTCATCCATACCATATGTGAACCAGTAAGAGAAGCATGCAACCTAGTGAATCAGGCTGTCCGACCCAAAGAAAGAGCAGTGCCTGTTAGTATCTAAGTGGCAGACTGCGATTGGCTAAGAGAGGTAAATAATCAGAAAATGCACAGTTCTTGGATAATTCGTAGAAATTAACTCGTTTATCCAAATAATACAAATAATATACCAAAATGTTCAGAAAAATAAATAGAACAACATGGGATCTTGATATCAATCTTTTGAAGCTCAAATATTAGTAACATCATGTAAGATTCTATATACTTGTTTCATGGATAATAAATATTAAACAATGGCCTAAAATTATGATAATATGTCAGTAAATCATTTTTGATGTGTATAATCCATTTGATGTCATATATTATGATGTTGATGCACGAAATCATGTAATTTGCTTAATGTGGCTAATTAGGTCTAATAACCCTAATTAATGTGCAATAATTACAAAGGTGTTCAAGAAATCTTGGAAATTGCAGAGTAAGCTCATATCTATAACTAGAAGTTAATATGAAACTTTGATATCAGATAGATGCATAGAATTCATGTTATATGAAGATGAACCTTAATACATGTTATGAAAGCCTAATTTAGGTTAATGATGTAAACCTATGGTTAATATGTGCATAAAATACTATGGAAGCTAATGTTCAGATGATGAACGCTAATTTGTAACATAATTGGAAAATATGACATCAATAAGATAACTCCAATATGAGAATACAAGTAATTATGAGAATATCCTAATGAATTAAGTAAATCCAAAAATGGATATAACTAGGGTTAAGATGATGAGATCTAATGCATGGTATACATGATCTTATTTGAGTCAGGGTTTGAGTGGGATGTAGTTGACATGAGGGACATGTGGCCTAGGTTATCTCTTTTCAGGTACACCATTACCTCGTAGTTGGCTTATTATACAATATGCTTGTGTTATATGCGTAGTAAATACTTGGCATATGGTATTGGATGAGATGATTATTCTTTTATGATATCTTGCTTGGTTTTCTATACTTATATGGTTATGAAGACATGAAACATAAGATGTCTGATCTATTATATGATAGCACTAAATCCCTTTGGTGGAATAGTGCATTAATTAAAGCACTAAATCTCTTTGGCAGAATAGTGCATTTATGAAAGTACTAAATCTCTTTAGCAGAATAGTACATGTGAGCACTAAATCTCTTTGATATAATAGTACATTTGGTTGATCAGCTTTACATATAATGGAATTGTGCATGAAATATGTGTTCTCTTTTGGTAATGAATATCTTTGTACAAGTATAGGCCTTTTCTTATATTTAGTTTAATGTTGCCAAGTATTAGTTTTATCTTATTGCCAAGCTTAGTAATGATAGGTATATAGAAAGAAACATAGGCGTACTCAGTATAATATTCTTGAATATTGTGCTGACGTGTACCACATATAATCTTTTGTTTAGGTTTGTGGACATATGATCTTGAAGATCCAGGATAGTTGAGAGTTGATTTGCGAGATGATGTATAGGTTGACCTGTTGTCTTAAGATCCTATAGTTTAGTGGTAGTACATGTAAAGAGTGTGAGATCACAACAAGATGGGGACCCAAACACATCATCACGTTCTCTATGATCATGTGACCCAGGAAGAAGCAACATGTAATAAGTCACCATCGTTAGGTTGAATGGAGGTGTTTGCAGATGACATGGTGTTGCAGATCTAGTGGTTGCAAATGATGGTGTCACTATCAAGGTCGACGACGTTGCACTTGGTGGCTGCGATGCCCTGCTATCAGTGTGTGATGGTGTCAGGGTTGCTCTGGAAGTGGTGTTGTGGGCGTCGGGGCGTCATAGCATCGGGGCGTCGCAGTGTCAGGGCATCAGAAGTGTAGGTGGTAGTGACACTAACGCAGCGTCGAGGCGTTAGTTGGGCAGTTGTTGGTAACGCTGACGTAGCATCAGGGGCTGCTGGGCGTCAAGGGTAAGATGAGAAGGTGTTAACGACGCCGACGCAACGTCGGGGGTTGCTAGGCGTCGAGTTTCAGGCATCGTTCAGGGAGAGGAAGAAGAAGAGGAGGAGGTGACACTGCCCAACGATCCTCAACTCTGTCTGGCATTACTCGCCACGGTTGGACGCAAGGTGAGGGTAGGTTGGGCGGCTAGGGCTTCGTGTGTTTGAGGAGAAAAGGAAGGAAGGGGGGGGAAGATAAATAGGATACGAAGATGAAGGGGGGCTATGACTACTGCGTTGGGCGTTGCCCATTTTGGAAGGGGGGAACGTGAGGTAGTGTTGGAGGGAGAGGTAGTAATACAACATTGCGTTACGTTTGGTTTAGGAAATCATTAATTTGTTTAATCAAATACCACTACTAAAGCCAATGGTAATTAGGATTTTAAATGCCAATTCAATTGGGAAAGCAAGCATTGTCCAGTTAAATATAAAATTTGAACCCTATACTATTTAATACATGTAGATCCCAATTGTAGCATTAGTTTTTATTTTTGGGAATCCTAAGTATTTTATTTAATTCCTTTAAAGTAATTCATATTTTCTCTTTCTTAATATATTAGAGACTTATATAATTATCAATTAATGTGAAACTTCACTCTCAAGCAAAACAAAATATATGGAACATGAATTTGTTATTAACATCATTTGTTTGTCATTTTAATTATTGATTTGAAGGTTTTGTACACTTTCTCTCTCCTGAATTTATCTTCTCATCAAATATTTTCCAAATTGAGTAAAAATTCATCCAAAGATATACTTTAACATGTAGAACACGAATTTGGCATTATTTTATTTTTTTGAAGACTTGTATTATTTTATTTAATACATTTAAATTTTATCACTTATCTTATCCTTTTAATTTATGAAAGGCATCTAGAGACTTTGTAAAAATTTAAAACTTTGCCTATAAGCAATACTAAATGTGTGGAACATGATGTTGGCATTAATTAATTATTTTCAACATATATTTAATATTTTTGGTCTTTAAGTCATTTTCTCTCTCCTAAATAAATTAAAATAGTTAACATTGACCAAATTAAATAAAAATTCACACATAGACTCATTTTGATATATAGATTATGAATTTGGAGTTATTTTTCCAATTTGAGGATGTTAGATATTTTATTTTATCTTATTGGATTATCTCCTATTTTCTTTTAATAAAGGCTTTAATATATGCATTTATCTTCCAAATTAGGTGATACTTGGCCCTTAACTTTCTTTTAAATCAAGAAAATGAGATTGATATAGAAATTATCTTCATTGGTTTCCACTAATGATTTTTGAGACAATATATTCCTCATTATCTCTTTTTATCCATTATATCCCATATTATCTCCAATTATTACATTTATCATCTCCTTTATGTATATTTCGGGATTTCCTTTCTTTTTCATATTCTAAAAAGCACTAGAAAGTTCTAGGACGAATTTATTTATTCTTTTTATCACTTGGGTGGACATTTTACATATTAGACCCATTGCTAAGCTTTCACCGAGGTATTTGTGCATAAAACCCAAATATTGAGATTAAAGGTGAACAAATGCTCATTAGGCCATTATATTTTCAACAAATTACACAGAAAGGCCAAAGAAGATAGGAATGAAAGGAAAAGATGGAAAAGATGACCAAAACGGAAAAGAGTCTAGAATTCGGTATGTTACAGTACATGTATATGTATAAGTTGTTATTCAATGTGTAATATCAAATGTTGTAACAATTCATTATGTAATTATATGTTGAATGGTGAACATGTGTTGTATGGTTTTATTATTGTTCATGTGCATGTGTGATGCGATGATTTTGAGTCACTTTTATAGACTTGTTTTATGTGTGTTTTATGCATTTATTAGTCATTTCTGTGGTTAATGTTGCATAATTCATCTACTTTGGTCTATGATCATTCCATATGTCAAATCTCCCTTATTTCAATATTTTGAGCATAAATTATCACAAGAATATGTTTTGCTTCGGCTTATTTGGTTTCATGTTGAAATTTCAGGAAAAACAAGTATCTGCTGCTGTCGATACCATCGACCGGACCACAGGCAGCCAGCAGCAAGGAGCAGTAAAATCTCGATACTATCGACAGGAGAGTCGATGGTATCGAGATAACATCAGGTTGCTTTAGAAAAGAGAGTCGATACTATCGACACAAATGTTGATACCATCGACTAGTGGAGCTATAGCGATGGTAAAAGGACAAAAACCGACGCCTATGAATGTCGATACCATCGACCCTCGTCGATGGTATCGAGGTGGCATCAGTTGCAATGAAGAAAAGAAAAGAAGAACTACCGATATCACGCCAGGTCGATACCATCGAACCGCGTCGATGGTATCGACACCATCATATACAAGTTTGCTTCAGATCAATCTAAATCCGACAGCTGTGATTATTTGACGACCTAACTTGGTAATTATACCTAATGACGGCGGCCAAGAGGTAACTATCACGTCATTAGCCGCTGCACACGTCCCGAGAAGGTGTGGAGAGAAGAACGGAGCCCAGAAGCACGCCCCAGCCAATCCGGACGCCGAAGAAGACAATTTCCACCACTGAAAGGCAGGAGAACGCGTATTGTACGCCAAGGAGGGATTGGATCTTCTCCATTCAGGGGTTTCACCACTCAATCACATTTTTCTCCATGTTTCCCCTTTTCTCTACCATGTTTTGCCTTGAGATGAACATGCGGGGCTAATCCCCTTTATCTTTAGGACCGGGAGTAGCCCGGGAAATCATTGTATGAAAATTTTATCATAGTAATTCATCATTTATCTCTTAAATCCGTGGTACAATTTCGTTTTCTCAATTATATTGTTATGCTTGATCACCATAATAATAATCTAATGCCCTTAATTACTTTGAAAGAAGAATTAATGGTTGAAAAGAGACGGAATTGACATTAATTAACAAATCCCTTGAACAAGGTGGTGTAAGATTAATGGTGGATACCGAGAGATCAGTTTTAATGCACCTAGTTTAGGGTATAGGTTACTACGACGGTGGAACCGAACTAGACATAGGTAGTGAATTGTACCACGACAGTGGGAAATTCTGATTTCAGGCCACTACCCGGATAGAGAGATAAATCTGAGTGACTATATAGAAATTCATACAATGATAACCCGTGGTGAAACCGCAATCCTAAAGATTCCCACTTGAATTGATTAAACTAAACAGTTAATCGATTGCTTTGTTTTGTTTTATTTTATTTTCTTTTAATTTTACAACAACCTCCAACTTTTTAATCGGTCTAGCTGATTGAGAGTAGTTAGTAGTAGTCTTTGATAATTCACGTAACCCTGAGTTCGACTCGGGCCTCACAAAGGCCTCTATTACATTGACGCGTACACTTGTGTTTCTACGCACGTAAAAAGCGTGTCAAGTTTTTAGCGCCGTTGCCGGGGATACGGCAAGTTGTCGGCACTACGAGTACTGCAAGCGGCCACTCTAGGCCACATTTTTTTATTTTTTTTATCATTTTCAAAAATTCGTAGTCTATTTTCTAAATTTTGTAATCGTCAAGCACAGTACTGAACTTAAATTTTCACTTTGCAGGTACTGTGTATGGTGCATACGCGTAACACCGACTTCAAGCGAGAGGCACCAGAGGTTCCATTGCCGGGACCAGAAGACGAGGAGGATTATAATCAAGACCATCTGGAGGATATAGATTCTGAACCCGAACAAGAAGAGATGGCAGAGCCACAGACAATATGGGAGAAGATCAAAGCTTCTTCTTCATCCGCTTCCAAGGGGCCGATCAAGAAGTAGGCAGTTAATATTCCGACATACAAGATTGACCCTGCATTAATCAACTTGGTGAAGTCGAATGCATTCCATGGGCTCAAGAATGAAGACCCAGTCGCGCATATAAGTCAATTTGTGGAGAATTGTGATATGATAAAAATAGACAGATTTCCACAAGATGTTCTCTACTTGAAGCTCTTCCCGAGTTCTCTAGAGGGAAATGCACGAGAGTGGTTGCACAACCTGGACGATGAATATGTGGAATCCTGGGACCACATGGTGGAGGTTTTCTTTGAAAAGTTCTTCCCGCCCGAGAAGACCAATGACATGATCAGGAAGATCTACAACTTCACGCAGAAAGCAGGAGAGACCTACTTTGAGACCTGGGAAAGGTTTCAGATCATGCTTAGGCGGTGCCCGCGTCACAGGCTTGACAAAGAGACATAGGTCAAGATCTTCTATTTTTCTCTCTCCGAGCATGATAGAAGTAACCTCGATTTCGCAGGCTCAGGACTCTTCTTGAATAACACAGATACGAGGTGTTGGGAAATCCTTAATAACATGGCCAAGAAGCAATCTTGGGGCGACAGGGACGCCGTTGAGCATGTTCAAGTAGCAGGGGAGTCTAAAGCAATCAAGGAGCTGAATGAGAAGATGGACCTTCTCGTGAAGAAACTGCTTGCAAAAGAGGATACTGAATCCGAGGACGAGGCACAAGTCAAATTCATGAGGCAGAATAAAGGTTACAGAAATAATGATTACTCATGGAGGAAGGACAAGAAGTTCTCTTAGAAGGATCCAAACAACTTCTTGCAGGATCCAGATGCAAAACCCCATCCAGTAGCAGAGGATAAGAGCACAGAGTTGCTCAATCAAGTGATAAAGCAAAATCAAGAATTAATGACTACTTTTGGCCAGCAGATAAAGCAACAAGGGGAGTTTATGAACCAGTTCGGGCAGACACTGCAGAGCCATGGGGCTCAAATGAGGACAATAGAGACGTCCATGGTGAAAATGGCAGTGGAGATAGACAATCTGAAAAGCCTACGCACCAAGGTTTTTCGGGTAACACTAATATTCCAGGAGGAAACCAGCAGGCGAAGGCCATCTTGCTAAGGAGTGGCAAGAAACTGTTAAACCCCAGAGCCGATGAACCAAGCAAACCCCAAGCAGAAATTGAAGGTGAGGCCACTGAGGAGCTGCCCATACCGGTCACAAAACTAGTTGCGTATATAGCAGTTGATGCTACTGATGATCCTATTGCAGATGAGGAGGAGACGCCGAAAAGGTCACCTTATGTGCCACCACATCAAAGGGCACAGGCTGTCCCGGTCCCATATCCGAACAGTGCAAAGGCAAGGAAAGTGGATGCCCAATTTAAAAAGTTTCTAGACACTTTCAGAAAGCTTTCGGTCAACATCCCATTATTGGAAGCAATTGAGCAAATCCCTTCTTACGGCAAATTTCTGAAAGACATCATTACCAAGAAGAGAAAAATCCCAAACACGGAGGTTGTTTTGCTCAAGGAGCAGGTGAGTGCCTTCATCATGGGTACATTTCCGCCAAAGAGGCAGGATCCGGGCTGTTTCAACATCTCATGTTACATTGGGAAAGTTAAGTTTGGTGAAGCGCTATGTGACTCAGGGGCGAGCATTAACTTGATTCCCCTCTCTATGTTCAAGAAGATGGGATTAAAAGAGTCATGGCCGAGCAACATGACAATCCAGTTGGCGGACAATTAGGTGGTAAAGCCATATGGTATTTGTGAAGACGTGCTAGTGAAAGTAGATCGATTTGTATTTCCAGCAGATTTTGTCATCATGGAGATGCAAGATGAACAAGGCAATGAGCTACTACTCGGACGACCCTTCCAAGCTACAACTGACATGATACTTGAGATGGGGAGAGGTCGTTTGACCTTAGGTATATCTGATGATCGATTCGAGATGGTCATGCCTTCTAGCGCCACTTCACCTAAAGCCAAGGAGCAATGCCACATGGTAAAACATTTTGATCACAATATCTCACTTTGTCTAGGGAAGCCATTTTTAGATATGGCTCATGTAATGACCAAGGTGGAAAAAGGGACTTTGGCTGTGGACATCATGGAGCAGACCAAGGTGGTATCCCTTAGCAAGGCTGTAGGTTTTCCGAACAATGAGGAGGAGGACATTCCTCCCTCTATTGAAGATGAGGCTATAGCAAATTAAATTTTTGACACACATCCAGAATTACCACTTGAAGCCTGCTTAGTCAATATCACACATGATTGGATGAGAAGTAAATCACTGAAGGAGTGCGCCAAGATGCTTCAGATGTTGCCATGCTTCTATGCGAGGTACTATGAAGATTTAGGCGAATCCCACCACCGCTTCAATCATCCTTAATCAGTCCGCCAGAATTGGAGTTGAAGCCGTTGCCACCACACCTCAAGTACGCATTTCTAGCTGAGGAAGAAAAGTTTCCTGTGATTATATCTGCGTATCTGAGTGCTGAGGAGGAGGACCAGTTGCTGATAGTGCTGAAGAACCACCGGGGAGCATTTGGGTGGTCTGTTGCAGATATCAAGGGGATCTCCCCTACTTTGTGCCAGCACAAGATTCGGCTCGAGGAGGGAGCCAAGCTGGTGATTCAACCGCAACGTCGACTAAATCCGAGCATGATGGAGGTTGTTAAGAAGGAGGTGATTAAACTTCTTTCTGCAGGTATCATCTATGCTATTTATGATTCTACATGGGTGAGTCCTACGCAGGTAGTCCCTAAAAAGGGGGGAATCGCTGTTACCCATAATCTTTTAAATGAACCTGTCACCACCCGCTTGGTAACCGGGTGGCGTGTTTTCATAGATTACCGATGATTGAATGTCGCTACGCTAAAGGATCACTTTCCTCTTCCGTTTATTGATCAAATTTTAGAGCGCTTAGCCGGCCGATCACATTTTTGTTTTCTAGATGGTTATTCGGGGTACAATCAGATTTCGATAGATCCTAAGGACCAAAAGAAGTCCACCTTCACTTGTCCTTATGGAACGTTTGCGTACCGCCGTATGCCTTTTGGGTTATGTAATGCACCAGTGACCTTTCAGCGTTGTATGCTCACCATTTTTTCTGATATGGTAGAACGCTGTCTAGAGGTTTTTATGGATGATTTCTCTATTTATGGTGCATCTTTTGACGAGTGTCTTTACAATCTGGATAAGGTGCTACAATGTTGTGAGGACACACATTTGGTCCTCAATTGGGAGAAATGCCACATGATGGTGAGTGAAGGAATAGTGCCAGGACATAAAGTGTCTAGCAAAGGTTTGGAGGTAGACCCGGTAAAAATTGAAGTGATTTCCAAATTGCCCCCACCATATTCGGTAAAAGGGGTACGGAGTTTCTTAGGTCACGCCGGTTTCTATCATCATTTTATAAAAGAATTTTCTAAAATCGCCAAACCTTTATCTGAGCTTTTAGAAAAGGATGCTGTTTTTGACTTCAATGAAAAATGTCTACATGGGTTCAACGTGCTTAAGGAAAAATTGATTTCCGCACCAGTTGTGCAAACACCGGATTGGACCAAGCCGTTTGAACTAATGTGTGACGCATCCGATTTCGCGGTTGGGGCTGTGTTGGGACAGCGGGTGGACAATAAACCCGATGTGATTTTTTATGCATCTAAAACTTTGAATGATGCCCAACTCAATTACACGACTACCAAGAAAGAATTGCTTGCCGTTGTTTTCGCTTTTGAAAAATTTCGACAATATCTAGTTGGATCGAAAGTCTTGGTATGGACGGACCACGCCTCCATTAAGTATTTGATGGAGAAAAAGGATGCCAAACCTAGATTGATTAGGTGGATCTTGCTTTTATAGGAATTTGATATTGAAATCAAAGACAAGGCGGGGATTGAAAATGTGGTTGCGGACCATTTGTCTAGGTTAGAGAGGGTAGATGAAAAGGATTTACACATACCTATTACCGAGACATTTCTGGACGAACAAATTTTGAAGGTGAAATCGAAAGATCCGTGGTTTTCTTATATTGTGAACTATCTTGCCTGCAAAATCATCCCGGACGATTGGACATACCAAGAGAAGAAGAAAATTTTCTATTCTTTACGTTATTATTTCTGGGATGACCCTATTCTTTTGAAGCAATGCAGGGATGGTGTTTTATGCAGGTGTGTGCTGGAGGAGGAATACGAAAGTGTTATTAGTCATTGTCACACACTACCGACAGGCGGCCACCATTCAAGCTCTTGCACTGCAGCCAAAGTACTGGAAAGTGGCCTATACTGGCCCACCTTGTTTAGGGATGCTTATGCGTTTGTGTGTCAATGCGATTCCTGCCAAAGGGCGAGCAACATATCAAAAAGACAAGAGATGCCCCTTAATGTATTTCAGGAGGTTGAGGTATTTGACTTATGGGGTATAGATTTTATGGGACCCTTTGTGTCCTCAAATTCTAATTTGTATATCCTTTTGGCTGTTGATTATGTGTCGAAGTGGGTAGAGGCAATACCCACAAGGACTAATGATTCCACTATAGTGTGCATGTTTGTTAAGGAATATATTTTCTACAGGTTCGGTGTGCCCCGAATGATCATTATTGATGGGGGTACACACTTCCGGAATCAAAAGTTCTCGGCACTATTGAGAAAATACGGGGTCAAACACAACATTGGTACCCCGTACCACCCGCAAACTCAAGGACAAGTGGAGATCTCCAATCGAGAGATTAAGAAGATCTTGGAGCGTACAGTGGCTTCCACAAGGAAGAATTGGAGTACTCTACTACCAGATGCGTTGTGGGCATACAGGACGGCGTTCAAGACACCTATAGGCACTACGCCTTTTAGGTTGGCTTATGGCCGGGCATGTCACTTATCGGTGGAACTGGAGCATAAAGCGCATTGGGCGCTGAGGAAGCTAAATCTGAGTTATGATGAAGCGGGAAAGAAGAGGTTACTTGAACTCAATGAACTTGAGGAGCTGCGAATGAATGCATATGAAAGCTCGTGGATCTACAAGGAGCGCACAAAATTGATTCACGATCGCCATATTCAAATGCACATTTTCAAGAAAGGAGACCGTGTCCTTTTGTTCAACTCCAGGCTGAAGATGCATCCCGGGAAGCTGAAATCCCAATGGAGTGGACCATTCATCTGAACTTGTTATGGGCATTACAAAATTTTGGTGATGCCATTCGGGTTAACCAATGCACCTAGAATTTTCATAAATCTTATAAATAAGGTCTTCCAACCCTATCTTGATGAGTTTGTGGTCATTTTTTTGATGATATTTTGATCTATTACAATTCTATGGAGAAACATAGTTAGCACTTGAAGACAGTTCTTGAGGTCCTTCAAGCTTAGAATCTCTATGGGAAACTTTCTAAATGTGAATTTTGGATTTATAAAGTCATGTTCATTGTCTTTTTCATTTCTGGGGGTAGTATATCTATTGTCTGTGCAAAAGTGTCAGTTGTCCTCAGCTAGCAACCTCCCCTGAATCCTTCTAAAATCCATAGTTTCTTGGGTCTAGCTTGATATTATTATCACTTAATCCCTAATTTTACTAAAGTTGAAATTCCTCACACTAAGTTTACTTGAATGGATGAGTGGTTTATACGGTCACCTGCTTGTGAGTCCAATTTCTAAGCTAAAGCAGAAACTAACATCAACACCTATTTTGATTTTACCTTCTAGCAATGAAGGGTTTGTGATATTCACCAATGCTTCAAGGAAAGGTTTAGGTTGTGTCCTATAGTAGAATGGGAATGTAGTGTCTTTTGCATCCCGATAGTTGAAACCCAATAAACTCAATTATCCCACCCATGACTTGGAATTAGCTGTAATAATACATACTCTCAAAATTTGGAGGCACTACCTGTATGGGACAACATTTGAC
Organism: Alisma plantago-aquatica; assembly: GCA_963693085.1. NCBI lineage: Eukaryota > Viridiplantae > Streptophyta > Magnoliopsida > Alismatales > Alismataceae > Alisma > Alisma plantago-aquatica. The sequence continues at coordinate 1,476,623,533 of OY856410.1, forward strand.
ATCTTCATCGATTACATAAGCTTGAAGTATATCCTGACCCAGAAAAACTTGAACCTGTATCAGCATTGATGGATTTAGTATCTAAAAGAATCAAAATTTCCTACCATCCGGGTAAGGTAGATGTAGCCGCCGACTCCCTTAGTAGAAAAGGGCAGTATGTGCGTATTTATCTATCCCCAAGTGGATGAACATGGAGGATTTGGTGGATTGGAAACCAAATTTCATGTATGATCATATCCATTTCAATAATGTTTGTATCATTCTTGGGCTACAATCTAAATTTCTTGTGGCACAAAAGGCTAGTTCTAATCTTGATGTGCTCTCTTCTCTCTTGTATAAACCTCAAAAACACATGTCTATAGGTCTTGATGGTGGTTTTTTATATAAGAACCGCATGTGGGTTCCTAAGAGTCAACTATGAAGGCAAAGATTTTCAAGGAGCCACATGGGTCAAAGTACACAATTCATCTTGACAAAACTAAAATGTACAAAGACCTATAATGACTTTTTTGGTAGAGGTGCATGAAGCGTGGTATTGCAAAATTCATGTCCAGATGTCTTACATGCCATAGAATCAAGGAAAAGCACCAGAGACCAGGTGGACTACTACAACCCCTTGAAATCTTAGAATGGAAATGAGAACACATGACCATGGAATTGGTTGTGGGTCTACCCAGGACCCGAAAGGGATATGATTCTGCATGGGTTATAGTGGACCGTCTCACAAAATAAGCACACTTCCTACCTTTGAAGATGACAACAAATGTTTCTGAGCTTGCTGACCTCTATATACGGGAGATAGTATGTCTGCATGTAGTTCCATAGTACATTTTTTCATACATGGATGAAAAGCTTACTTCCAAGGTGTGGAAACCGGTTCAAAAGGAATCGGGTAAAAAATTGAACTTCAGCACAACATATCATCTACAGATGTCCAATCTGAGTGTAAAATGCAAATTCTCAAGGATCTTCTATGGTCTTGTATTCTCTATTGGGAAGGCTCGTGGGACCATTATTTTCCCTTAGCTGATTTCAAATATAATATTAGCTATAGGGAGAGTATTAAGGTATGTGTTTCCATATGAAGCCCTCTATTGCAGACCATACAGATTCCCGATACACTAGGATGACGCTAGGAAACACACCTTGATGAAATATGAGGAGATGCATTGATAAGGTAGAGAATGTAGCAAGCACATAATAGGTAGAAATCTTAACAAGATGTGCATTGAGAGGAACGCCAGTTCAAATAAGGTGATCATGTTTTTCTAAAGATAAGACCTATCCGAGCTATGGTCAAGAACAAAGGAAACTCAATCCTTGCTTCGTGGAACCCTTTGAGATCTTAGAAAGGGTTAGTTAATGTGCATATGGTCTTGTTGACCCGCCTCAGTATAGTGCAATGCATAACATGCTTCATGTATCTAATCTGAAACTTTATGTCAAAGTTCCTAGGAACATTTTGAATGATGAGCCTCTAGATATGAAATATGATCTATCTTACGCTAAATCCCCAATCAAAATTATTGATTTCAAGACAAAGGAGCTTCACAGTAATCAGTGCACTAATATGGTGAAAGTTCTAAGGAGCTACCATGATCAGATTGACGCCACCTAAGAGGTCAAGTTCGAGATCGAGCAGAAGTATCCAAATATATTTCAATTTGTTTGAATTTTTACGACATAATTCTTAAAAGGAGGGGAGAATGTGATAATGTGAGTTTTTACATTTTTATTTTCTCTCTCTTGCAAATTTTATGATATTAATAATAACTCAAATTTAATTGCATAAATACCCTCAATAACCTCCCTCTACTATTTTGACCTTATGGATACACAATTATAAAATAATGCAAACCCTAATACAACTAACAAGTGATTCATGCTTATTAGCAACCTAGTGAATTGTTATACTCAACTTTGGAATTTAGATTCAATATTCCTAAAGTTAGACTACTATCTCATGAAACCTCTCCTAAAATTTCATTATAACTGGATGTATCAATTGAGAGATATGAACATTTCAATTTACAAGTATTATTTTGATTTATTAAGAGTCGTACACCTAAGTTAGACGATTAAACGACTTTGGTGTGACATATAAATGTCATGTATCCCTTTATAAGCTTGGACGCTGGGCTTTTGAAAATAGTCGATTAAATCTCATCCATCCAACTAAGATCTAGTGGGGGAGACTACATCTTCTACCTCCTAATTGTCTCTCCCAATAGCCCTGCCACCTAACTTTGACCTATCGCTCCCAGCCTAGCATATATCTCAAAGAACTGGTGGGATATTTCTCCCTCCCTCACTGATGCAAGCTCAACCACCCACACCATGTCATCCCTCAAACTCGGATCAGGGAGAACCGACTCTCATTTCCATGTGCCTCTTATCCGACAACAAACCTACATTTAGGGATTCTTCACCCTCACCCTCTTATGTGTATTTCAGGCCTCCAACACCATCACCACTCTTCCCTTACCCATTCCCTACCCTGAATTACACCTGAGCTCACCCCATCATCTCCAACCTCAAACCTTCTCCACCTCCACCTGACTAGGAGCTTTGTCTCTCTAGGGGTCACCACATTCAATTATTGGTGCACAAACAACCGCAGGACCTCACCAGCAAGTAGGGTTGGCAAAACAAGACTCGACCCGAACCCAAAGAACACAAAATTAATTTAGGGTCAGGTCTAGGTTTGGACTTTAGACCTAAATTGACCCGATTGATCCAAAATTTAGAATTATATTTTCAAATAGAATTACAAATACTATACTTTAAGGCACCCGATGGCCCATTAATTTATTAATCCATCAATCATGAAGTTTATTTTGGCAATTCTACATGATTTTGTATTGATTTGTATGATTTATTATACAAATTATATTAGCAATTTGTGTTTAAAAGTCTTGAACAAACTACAATAGGATTCATATGTATTTCTCAATCACATTGTAAGTTTATCACAATGAAATTTGTTAATTACACTTGGGAATTATCAATGACTAGACAAATCATAGCATTTTCTTAAAGCTATTGTCTTGGTGTTGGATTTACGAGTCAGACCCGATAAACCCGAAATTATTTGTGGGTTGGGTTAGGGTCAAGGGTTTCGACCCAAAAATACATATTTTGCAAGTTTAGGGTCCAGTCAAAAAGTGTTGAACTAAAATGACCCAAAATAAAACCCGCTCAACCCGAACCCAATTTCCACCCCTACCAGCAAGGTCCCAACTTCCATCTGGGCTTGCAAAGCCACAATGAGTCAGGTCGACAAAGACCTATAATAGAGCTTCAAAGCTTCACCACCAATAAATCTTGGGCACACTCATGGTTCATGATGGATTGCGAATCATCACTGGATCCCTTGCGGAGCTCCTTGATCCCTCAATTGGGCCAGAGGGATGTAAATTCTCTCAACCCCATTTTATGTTCGGTCCACTTGTTCTAATTGAAACAAGAGATTCATCTAGCCTCTAGCGACCTCTCTAGGCCCATTGAACTCATTATGACACCATGGGGCCAACTGTGCCCTTAATGAGACCCCTGACAACCTCTCATCAACTCAGACCATCACCCCCTCTATCCTTCACACACTTCTACCATGGCGCGAGCAACAGAAGAATCAAGCGGATGGAATTTCTGCCATAACCATGCCCTGTTGTGCCCAATCGTCATAACCCCAAATGTATTTGGGTATTTTGAACCCCCTGATCGACCCCTCTTAGCCAAGGATGGCTCGAGGGTCAGACAAGGGTCCATAGAGTGGATCCCTCCATAGATCTACAAGGCGCAACTGAAAACCTTTATCTTTTCATTTTATTTTCTTATGTATCTCTAGTCTTATTCCTAATTTTTGGGTTTTGCAAAATTTATAATAATTAGCTACAATAGCAGAAAAATAGCCATAAAGTCTCCATGTTCTTAAAAAAAATAAGTAGAACCTTTATAAAATATTGGTTGTACCTAAACCAATCCCAGAACTAATAATCTATTGTGGGACCTTATTTGACGCCCTTCCTATTATTGATTAGTAGAAATTGGGTATGAGAATAAATATCAATGCTTTTGAAACCATGAGACATAAGGTACATATCAGAGTGCTTGCAACTTGAAATCCTATGTGGATGGTCAATGATAGACCCAAACCCTCTAAATACCACATCAATGACCCATCTCTCCCTCTCTATTAATGATTATAATTAAGGGAAACTAATCATCTAAATTATCTAATCTACTCTCAAAACCCTAAAATCTTGTACCCTAACCTAAGCCTAAGTCATTAGATAATGACCTTAAGTGGTTTAAAACCCTAATATGAAGGGATATGGACACATTATGACACAAGGTCTTTAGTTTCTTTCCATGACATATTCCCATCCTCTGAATCAGTTTGGAATTCAAGATTTGATAGTATCATGTACATGTATAAAAGTATAAGACTAGTTTTCTGGATGAAAATAAATTTGAAGTAGTTGCTTGTCTTATTTTTAGAAAGTTGCTTGTATGTATGTACATATATTATACTCTTTGGATTTGAAACTAAGAACACTAAGAAATATAATGAAATGTAGTTACTGATGGTGCTCATTAATTTCCCTAAAAGAGAGATAAAGTATTAATGTTTACTAGCACCTCCCTTGAGTACATGGTACACAGAGAGAACCCTAGAGTATACAGTAAATAGGGAGTGGGCCCAATAATATATGCAATTAAGTGCTAAGTCCACCAAAGTAATGCATATTCATTGAAATGAGATTAATGATGTGGGGTTACCTGATTTTCTTCTCCCTATATAATGTTTCCTTTTACCTTTTCTTCTTTTTCAAATTATTCAAGTGTGCCAACATAGTATATATGTATCTTTCAACAAAGTACACAACATTTAATGTTGAATTCATAATTTCACATATTTTTGAGGTGCAAAGAACCATAAAATGTAGTCAATGTACTACAAGGCAATAATAACTCACATTGAATGATCAAGAATGATCGAGGCTTATCTCCATTTATTATAGATAGTTACTTTTTCATTCCTTAGTTTATGTATAGCATGCACCATGTTATATGTACTTTACATTTTTCATAGTTGGTCTTTTTTGTGTGAAAATAATGTAAACATTACTATCTTCATATTTAGGAATAATGGATTTCGTAAGTCAAATCATGTGATGTTTGTGAACATGCTCCGGCTTCCGTATATTATAGATTATAACCATAATTCTTTGTATTTTCCCTCTTGAAATCTTATTGATATGAGTGCACACATATTAATGAGTGTCAACATGGAAAGTATGTAGGAATTGGGGTCATCACATTCTACCTCCATACATCCACCAAATTTGTTGTTTGGGGAAGAATAAAGGAGAAAGGAGGTCAAGGAGTCAAGAATATTAAGGAGGGTGACCCAAGTATGTGATCCATCCATTCTAGAGCCTAAGGAGAAAGATCCACCTCTCCTCTACGAACTAAATCTCTTCTTCTACCTATTTATTCTTCTTTTCTCCTTGGTTTCTATACGAGTGATGTTCTTCCATCTTTGTTCAGTGTCAACTATGCTTGTCCATGGCTAGTTGATCTCTTTGCCTATGTAGCCCATTTTGGGCATGTTTATGTACTTCTACCTTAAGCAAATAGTTTTATTCTTGATCTAGTAGGTTTCTTGTTCTATCTTCACTTTTAGGTTATGATTGCTAGTTTGATTGATTTCTTTCATGCTTGAACTTCCATTTCTACCAAAATTGAGAGATTAGTTGTAGAAAAGGATGAGAAAAAGTAGTTTGGATCAAAATTTGAGAAGAGGACGTCCAAGGGAGGACTAGTACAGGACACATGTAGGAGAGATCCTACTAGAACCTTGGATCTAGTTGGGCTGAATTGAAAATGGTCAGGCTCACCCAAACCTAGTCGAGTTCACCTCTACCTTCCTAGGTCCACGATCTATGTTCTATGTAGATTCTCTGCCATTCCTAACATCTTTGAATAGTCTGGACCTGAGAAGGTATCCAAAATATTCAGAGGTGTTGACCTATTATCCTTTAGAGAGGTTTCAAATCATTGATGGGGTTTTAGTCACACTGTGTGAGAGTGAGTGTGATGACCCCCATAGGAGTAGTACTATGATAAATTCTATGTTTGGATGTAGTTTGCTTCCTAGGGTGTTTGAGGGTTGTCTATGCCCAATAATGGGTGCACATATTGCCCAACTTGTGGTTACATAACCAGGAACTCCTTTTGATTTGTAGTATTACACAGATTCTATTTTCTTTTCTTTATTTTGTTTTGTTTTGTATTGTTTTTCTAGACTAGTTCTAGTTCTCTACATATATCAACTATTGGTTTGTCTTAACTGACATAACAACGGGATCTTACGCGTCCAAAATTCCCACATCCCTATGTTTGACCCCGTATATCTATTTCAACCCCAAATTGAGTTGTGGGGATCCTTGAAGGTTTTAGGTTATAAATTTTAAAGTTTGATTCACCTTTGGGGCCGCACCTGTACATTTCGGGTGTTGTCTCAGGGATAATCAGTTGGGTCGACCAATGACTCGCTACCATCTAGGAAACACAATCCATCATGACTAGATCTAAAAAAAGTGCAAAAGGTCTAGATCACCCTTACCTAGATGTGTTGAACTTGAGGGTAGCAGAGTAGTTTCCCCCCTCCAAGCAATTCTGCCTTGCGATGACACTGGTCTTCTTGTCTGAGTCAATTGAAGGTTGACTATAGGCATTAGTGCTTCTGAGTGGCAAGAAAGGGCACTATTCTCTTTGACTCTTCCAATCGACTCGGTCGTGGGTTTGGATTGGTTGATGGTGGCGAGAAAAGAGAGGCAAAGCATAGTTTCGTAGGGGTCTATTCGAGTCTTACAAAAAAAGTTGGGTTCCGCAAAGGGAGTCCAAAGCCCTTTTATAGGGATGGTTCTAGGTGTCAGATATCCGCCAAAAACAAAAATTAGAGAAAGCTTCAATATCTCCTAAAGGGGGCAAAACCCTGTATGGTTGGGTTTGGGATCACTTCCTGATCATGTTGCAAAGATTTTTAGGAATCCTTGTCTATCAGGAAGCGAGAAAAGTTTGTACTAAAATATCTATTTCAATCTATTAATTTCCCAAAACTAGCGGAGGTGGATGATGACTCGATCACCACAAAATATGGGATCAATGGTTGTCAGGCCATTCAACAAATCAAAAGGGTTTGGGTATAGTTCAAGGATGAACATGATTTTGTGATTTTAATGTAAAAACCCATTAATTCATTCACTTTAGGATTTCTATAAAAATCCATAACTCTCTCTCTCCTTTTTATTATTTTTTTCCCAATTTTTGAAAGAAAGTTTTTAATGAATTTAACTAGGTGTAGGCGACATTTGAGACCCAATACTCATCTTAAAGATACTTTTCTGAATCTCCAAGTCTCCTTCTTTATCTTATATTTATAGCATCAAATCAATTCTTTTTTGTTTCTACCTTCTCCATATTTCTTATTTTGATTCCTTTTCTCACTAGGAACCATGTGAAAATGAAACCAATCCATTTGTTGCCTTTAACACCACTTTTCTATAAAATGCTACATAATTCTATAAGTAGAATACTAATTATCCATTACTTTTGGTAACTCATTTATTATGGGATTTTCTCTCTTTTTTCCCCATATCTTTTATTGGATTATTGAAAATAGTAAAATCCATGAAAACCATTGCAATGGAAGATTTGCAAATTAAATCCATACCTTTAAAACAAAGCAAATCGATTTTCTAACATATCCTGATTATTCAAATATTTGCATTTCAAATATGTAAATATATGTGAAAAGTCAGGTTCTAGCATCCTTTCCCTCTTGTCAGAATTTTGTCCTAAAAATTCACTAATCATAAAAAAACAATTGATTGAGACTTTTCCATGTCCACTTTTAGCTCCCATGAGGCTTCACCCTCACCAAGGTGCTTCAAATAAACCTTTACCATTTCCAATTTTAAAACCACTTTATTATTTTCATTGGATATCTTAATGATGTTTTGTCATTCATGTTTAGACAAATCAATTTAAATATTATATTGATAGGATATAAATTTATCAAATTTGAGGATCTAATATTCATCCCTCCTTGAAGGCATTGTACCAAAAACTCAAACCAAATTAATTTAAGATGAATGATGACTTCCCATTAATTTCAAAACTTAGGGTTACAAATTGTTATCAAGATCATTATTAATACTTTTATTGATATATAACATGGTCACTTTAGTAATGTTTGTACTCAATTTCAATTTTAGGGTAAACAACCACCCTATCCATTGTGTATTTTCATCACTCAGTGATTACTTTGTGATTTCCAATTCTACTTTGTAATTACATTCTGATTTCACTTGGTGACTACCTTTTCACCAATGTTTCCAATGTATTATTCACTATTTAACGGGGAGGTAACTCCTCCAACCCAAGATTATGTCATTAAATTTGAACTTAGGTATTCATTCTCATATATCTATTTTTTTAATTGTAACATGGTTCTATCGAATCTCTCACACTCATAACAAGATGAAATGAATATTTGGTTGCAGTCCAAATACAAATTTTATTTGAGTCATTTTCAACAATGACCCTGTACCATGAATAATTTTTTGTTGCACATTTGTTTTTCTTTTTTCCTTTCTATTTCATAAACTCACATGGAATGTGATTTTATTTTATTTTCTTGTTGATTCTATGCAGAACTCCTTTCAGGATTCTTATTCGAACATCATCTCATGAGTTCTTATATTCTTTTAATCTACATCTCATGGCTCTTTAGCCTTAGTCAATTCCTTAAGATATCTAGGGCATAGATACCTTTGGAATGATCTTCTCTTGACCATCGAGGGTCGTATGCACATAGCATATGATATTTTCCCATTCTCATAAGTCTTATGTACCTTTAGTCATCCTACACGATCTTAGGGTTGACTTGTGGCCCTACCCTTCCCTAAGTTTTTATTGAGATGTCATGACTTTATTTTATTTCATTACACATTTCGCTTGAGGTTTCTCTGATAATATCCGAGCACAATCTATCCTTTAGAATTATTTCACCTGAATTTCCTTCATCTCTTAGGTTACACATAGTTTACTTTATGTCTCCTATTTGGGCTCATGGTGACCTTCGCTTCTCGGTCTTCTCCCATTCTGTCAGTCACTTCCAAAGTGAGATTTCCTCATGTCCCATATAGATGGCCATACATGGGTCCAACGGATCATACTTAATATATGTGCTTTTGTGCTTCATTCACTTAATCTCTTAGGTTTTAAGTGACATGTAATGTTACCTCCATTCTTAAATAGATTTGTGAATTCACCCTTCTAGGGAAGGTCCTATCCCAAGATAAGATAAACTTAGCATTTGTTAGAAACAAACAGAAACAATCTTGTACCAAG